>CM031599.1:55246212-55251212 GCA_018398815.1 Conus ventricosus | reverse complement strand
AAGGAGAAGAAGAAGAAAGGACAAGAACAAGAAAAACAAACGAAAAAGAAAAAGAAGACGGAAGAGGAAGAGGTGAAGGAGAGGAGAAGGAGGAGGAGGAAGAGGAGGAGGACGAGGACGTTGATGACGACGACGACGAGGAGGAGGAGGAGAGAGTAGGAGAAGTAGAAGCAGGAGACGAGAAGAAGAAGAAGAAAACAAAGAGGAAGAGAAGAAGAAGAAAGAAAGAAAGAAAGAAAGAAGAAGAACTGACTCGAAAGTCTAAAAAAAAGTGTCAGATGCCAAACAACATCACACAACTTGTTACGCCAGAATCCAAAATTTACACAGACTTAACCAGTAGCACGTGCAGACTTTTCATCTGAAAAAGAGCAACGACAGAACAAAAAGCCCTCTTCAAATTTAAACCTCTCCCCATCACCAAACAAAAAACAAACAAAAAACAAAAAAAGAAAAGTAAAGGAAAGGAAAAAAAGAAAAAGACACATTCGAAGTTAAAACTTGTCCAAGTCCACAGCATATTAATCACACAGAACGTCACCAGAAACCGGAAGTTGGAGTTAAAATTTGGGCCCGGGAAGCGACGCCATGTTGCATCCATCCGTGTCGCAGGCCAGAATACACCCCGCGCATGCGCTTTCCGTCGTACTCGATGGTGTTGAGCCAGCCGCAATGCGTAAGACGACGATCTCGGTCTCGAGTTGGTGCCCCATCGTCCCCCACACAATTCCGAACGACGACGGAATAACCCGTCTCATCTGCACACCAAACCAAAGACACTGCAGTACAACTGCCACGAAGCACAGATAAACAGAGACAAAGCAGAGCTTATCTTATCAGAACACAATACGCAAAACAGACAAACGAAATCTCGATGAATATTTTTCTTCCAGACATAACGAAAACAAGACACAAAACATGTACAAACCAGCCGCCGTGGCTCCGCAGATTCTTCGCCGGGAAGGTCGGGGGTTCGATTCCCATCCGAGTCCTATTTGTGGGATTTTTCTGTCCCAACCGGCTCCCGTCCACAGTGGAGTTCTCTATAGGGCTGGTTTGGGAAGATTGTGACCACACCGTCAGTAGGGGTTTAGTAGGAGGTGCCCTGCGTGTGTTTGATCAGAACAGGCACTACGGATTAAGGGGCCTACCAATCAAAGTGACTTGGCACAAGTGCAGTGTCGCTTCTGTTGGCTTGTCTCATGACGACATGACATTTATCATCACCACGTGAAACTGACTATATATTCAATTTATCATGTCGTCATACAGTGTGTGTGTGTGTGTGTGTGTGTGTGTGTGTGTGTGTGTTGTCGCAGATCGGACATCTTCTACGGCACATTTCTGGAGATTGTTTAGTTCCGGTGTAACGAAAAGTTTTTACTACCGAATGGTTTAACTCCCAGGGAGTTAAACTGTTCATTTGTAAATTTTAACTCCTGGGAGTTAAACTAGAATATAAAAAAACTAACTCCCTCTGTGTTTCAGTTTGACTCCAGGGGAGTTATTCTGACATACCACCAGAATGACCATCCCACCACCACACTCCCCGCACTCGCTACCACCCATGCATCTTATATATATATATATATATATATTATATATATATATATATATATATATATATATATATATATATATTAGTATTTTCGAAATTGTGTGTGTGTGTGTGTGTGTGTGTGTGTGTGTGTGTGTGTGTGTGTGTGTTGTTGTTGTTCTTCTTCTTCTTCCGTTTAACGTCTTCCCACATACAGTGATTTCAGACGGTTTGTAGTGATAGGGTGTATGATGAAAGTAGTATGAGTGCGTGTAATCATTTCTTAGTGTGTGTATGTGTGTGTGTGTGTGTGTGTGTGTGTGTGTGTGTGTGTGTGTGTGTGTGTGGTGTGGTGTGTGTGTGTGCATGAGTGATTGTGTGTGTGTGTGAGAGAGAGAGACAGAGAGAGGGATATTGTGTGTATGTGTGTGTGTATGTGTGTGTAGGAGCCTATGTGTGTGTGTGTGTGTGTGTGTGTGTGTGGTGTGTGTGTGTGTGTGTGTGTGTGTGTGTGTGTGCGTGCGTGTGCGTGTACATGTGTGTATGTATGTGTGTATGTGTGTGTGTGTGTGTGTGTGTGGGGTGTGTTAATAGGTAAGTTTATGATATGATTTTCAGAGTGCCACAGTTTTAAAAGAAATTATACAGTTATTTCACCGTGTCCAATGGAACTAGTTTTCTGTTCTTCAATAATGTCTCTGCACTAGAGGTGTATCTGATGAAGTTGGAGTAGTCCCTTGAATGGTGTCTTCATTTCAGCACATTTTCCAGTGTTGACGTGGTCACATTTTTCCAGTTTTGGACACTCAATTAAGCGTATAGCTGAGGAGTTAAAGAGTGTATATAATACAATCTTATGTTGTATCTTAGTTGTAAGAGGCATCATACAACTGATTGAATTGATTAAGATGAGCATGTGTTTGTTCAAATGTGTTGGGGAAAAAAATTCTCTGATAGAATTTAAGTTATAATTCAAAGGAATATTTCTAACTGGGCTTTGTAATAAATGTTTACAAATTAAACACATGAAAAGTAGTTATTCAACATGTAAGGCAAGTTCAGTGAAGTCGATCCATCATAAAATTTCAGCACCTTCCTTTTGCACTACTATTTTTGTTCTTGCACAGTCCAATAACAGATGACTTACACTGAGGGGTTTTCCCCACACATACTGAGACATTTTTGCAGTATTTAGTACAAGGTGAATTTAATCGCATGCGATGAATTAAGCTTTTTTACGTCTCTGGAGATTGGAGTTTGGATTTTTCTAAATTGTGTTTTAGGGTTAATATCAGGGCTTGGTTTAACACACCTTTTATAATATAGACAATCTGTGTTTTTCAATAAATGTTTAAATCTGTCGTTTGATGCTTTATTTATCAGTGCATAACATTCTGATAAATCCAATCTATACTGAATGAAGTTGTGTCTTCAATGTTGCTCTTCGAGCAGCTTGGTCAACTCTCTCATTGGATGAAATGCCGCAGTGAGAGGGCACCAACAAAAAGTAATATTGACTCTCTTCATTGATAGAAGATGCGTTACGTAATTTATTTCCGTAATTATCTCATTACGAATCTTTGAATTTGGAGATTGTAAAGCGGAAAGCGCTGATCTAGAATCATTTACAAAGTAGAAGTTGACAATTTTTAGTAGAAAAATTTTTAGAATATACTTTAGAGACATTAGAATTGCTACTAGTTCTGCGGTAAAAATCGACAATTTTTTCTAAGATGATACAATTTCTCCACTTTTAAGGTTGGTATAAATAAAAGCTGCGCCAGTGTTACGATCATCTAGTACTAAACCCAAATCCGTAAAAACTTTCAAGTGATCTTTATACACATTTTCCAAATGGCAATTTACATCGCTTTAAGAAGGTTTGGAGAATCTTTTTTTACTTAGTACAGTGTAATTTGTATCAAATCTAGCTTTGATTTGTTCCCATTTGGGAATGGGTGTGCAGAAGGGGCTCGAGGCGATTTTAGTTTGAGTTATATTGATTCTTTCAATAGAGTAGAAGTATATGTCTGAATGGATAAAGTTGATTTTATGCCTCTAGCTTTTTTGCAAAATCTGTTTCTGAATTTAAGGTTACTTCTTCAGCACAAAAAGTATTTTGTGAAGAGTTCTTTAAAACAAATTTAGATGCAGACGCTTTTCGAAACTCGTTGGAGGGCAAAACTTCCGATTTCATGGTATGTTCCCATGTTACATGTATGTATAGGAACTCCAAGTGCCAGTTTATATGATTTGCAGTCTATACTTTGTAATTTATTGAGTAAGTGTTGTGGGGCGCTAAAGAATACTTCTTGGGCATAAATTAATCTAGACCGCACAAGCGCAGAAGATAGTAATGTTAAGGTATCTTTGTCTTGTCCCCACTTTTGTTTGCTTATGATTTTTAAAAAGTTTAACTTTCCTCGCTTTTTTCAAAATGTATTCAATATGTAGATTCCATGAAAGCTTTGAAGTTAGATAAACGCCTAGAAATTTTTACAGAACTAGCGTATTGTAAGTACTGACCCGTTCAGAGTAAATTGAGGAAGTTTCTCAGGCTCATGTCCAGAGTTAAAAAGCATTAAATTCGTTTTTTCTGCGGAAAGTGAAAGTCCATGTTCATGTAAAAAGTCATTGATTTTATTTAGTTCATGTTGATATTTTATTTTTATGTAATTGACAGATCTTAATAGAGTCTTTCTTTTCATAGTGACCTTCATCCACAAACATAAGTCATCGGCGAATTGTGCTAATATTACATCTTTGATAATCCTTTCGTTATATTTGCAGTTAAATATTGAATAAAATCGGAGAGTAGTACTGATCCCTGTGGAAGTCCCATTTCTAATGATCTAGTGCTAGAATATGTATGCTCTATTCTTGTTTGAATCACTCTATTTTCCAAAAAAACTTTGATATAGTTATACATTGTTCCACTTATACCAAGTTTTTGAGTTTATACATGAGCCATTTGTGCCATACTTGTTTCATATGCCTTTTTTATATCAAAGAAAGTTGCGATGATGTTTTTCCGTCTCGCAAATTGTTGTTTAACTTGAGTCGTTAGTTTTACTAAGTGTTCTACTGATGATTCTTCCTTTTTTGAAAACCAGCTTGGTTAATTGGAATTACTTGGTGTTTGTTACAAAAATATGTTAACCTGTTTAGAACATTTTTTTTCCATCAGTTTGCACATATGAGACGTTAGGGCGATTGGTCGGTAGCTGTTTATATCAGATCGAGGTTTTCCTGTTTGTGAATGGGAATAATTATAGAATGTTTCCATACGGAAGGCAGATTTCCCTCATTCCAACATTTTTTTAATAAAAAGGATATGAAAAGTTTTACATCGGAGGAATATTATGTAACATTTCATTTGAAATGCCATCTAAGCCTACTGATGTCTTTTTATTTCCTAGATTACTGAGACATTTTCATTTCTTGTAATGTTATGGGAACATTC
>CM031599.1:55226212-55233712 GCA_018398815.1 Conus ventricosus | reverse complement strand
TAGTAATGGTAGTAGAAGTAGTAACGGTAGTAGTAGTTGTTGTTGTTGTCGTTGTTGTTGTAGTAGTAGTAGTAGCAGTAGTAGTAGTAGCAGTAGTAGCAGCAGTAGCAGTAGCATCATTATTGTCGTCGTCGTCGTCATCATCATCACCATCATCATCATCATCGTCACCATCTTTATTATTATTGTTATTATTATTATTATTATTATTATATTATTATTATTATTATTGTTGTTGTTATCATCATCATCATCATCATCATCATCATCATCATCATCATTATTATTATTATTATTTATCATTATTATTGTTTTGTTTTTTGTTGTTGTTATCATCATCATCATTTTTGGAAATGTCTGTGTAATACGTATCTTCTGTTAGAGAAGAAGAAGCAGAAGAAGAAGAAGAAAGAAGAAGAAGAAGAGGAGGAGGAGGAGGAGGAGGAGGAGAAAGAAGTGTTTGGTAAGCACACTTTTCGAAGGAGAGGGACTATAATTTTGGCAAACAACATTTTGGCGTGCGAGGTAACCATAGTTCTTGCCCGCTGGGGAGCAAGGGAGGAAAGGGGGTCATTTTTCCCTAAACGACAGCTGCGCAAAATAAATAATGTGTGCCTCTAAAGTCTACGATCACTTTCCCAACCTAGGAACATTTTCTGAGCCTGGGTCAATAAACAACGGAAGTCCGCTGCAGCTAAAAGCCCCCCTATCGTTTTACTGCAAGACCTACAAATAATAACAGTCTGAAAGCCTCTTAGCTGGAAGAAAGAGAAAAACAGTGTGTAGGGGTGAGGACAAAACCCCAAAGAGAGAGAGAGAGAGAAGAGAGAAGGAGGGGAGAGAGAGAGAGAGAAGAAGAAAAAAAAAAATAGAAGACCAGAGAGAGAGAGAGGACAGAGTAGGGACAGGGGACAAAAACCACAGGAGAGAGAAAAGGGAGACAGAAAAACGGGAAAGAGAAGAAAAGAGGGAGGAAGAGAGAGAGAAAAGAGAGGAGAGGGGAGAGAGAAGAGAGAGAGGGGGAGGAGGGGGAGGGGGAGAGCAAAAGGAGGGCCCCAAGCCTAGGTATTAAAAAAAAATTTTTCATATTTGTTTTGTTTTCTTTTATATAAAAAAATATTCACACATATGATTGTAAATCCCTCCCAACATATATAAAAAAACCAAAAAAATACACATCTACACTTTATTTAATCCAAAAAACACACTTTTAAAACTACATCTTTTACATACATACTTATACAATACTTTCATACAAAACACATTATACACATCCCACACAAATTAAATATATTTTTACATATCCCTATTAATTAATATTTATTTTAAAAAATTAGATTTAAAAAACCCCAAATTTCAGAATGCTTTCACCCGGGAAAAAAATTTTTGTCGGGTTTTACCTTTTTCATTTTAAAACCTTTTTTTTAACTGTTAAAAATATATATATATTTTAAAAATATATATATATATATATTTTTTTATATATTTTTATATATATATATAAAAAACAACACAACTTTAAAACCCAAACACATTATAATTATATATATATATAACCATACATATACAACATAGTAATACACCACAATATACTTTCAAAACAAATCCATACATATATTAAAGGGTTCTGTATTATACCCAAAAGGGGGGCTTTTTTAAAGGGGGTTTGAAAAACAGTTTTAGGGTATATAATAAAGCTTGTAAAAGTATAATGTACAATGTCTTTATCTTTTGAATTCTTTCCCTGGGCCTGCGAACATCGGCTTTTTGGGGTCCCCTTTTTGGGAAAAGGAAATCTTATATAAAAATTTTTTTTTCGAGCAATGTATTTTTCATTTTTTATATTTTGTTTTTAGTTTTTTAAAAAAAATTTGAAGTCTGGTGATTTCGGTTCTGTTCTACACTGATATAAATGGGGTTTTGGAAAATAATACAAAAAAAATAAAAACATGGTCTATTTAAAATATCTTTATCAAATCCAACTATGGCAAATTTGGTTTCATTTAATCTGAAAATTTAAAAAGCACACAAAAACATTTTTCATTCATCAAAACCCCAGCTTTTCCCCAAAAAAACTTTTGTATGCCGTACAATACCAAAACAAAAGGTGTAATATGCCCTTAACAGGGGTACAAAAAGGTAAAAACATCGCTGTTCAATACACCCATTTTTTTCAGCACAACAAAAAGTACCAAGAAAATCGTGTATTATTCGAAACTGAAACCATTTCATTTTTATGTCAAAAAATTTTTACCAGTTAAAGAAAACATTTTTTTCCAGTCTTTTTAAAACCGTTCATTTTTTTAATCCCCAGTTCGAAACAGTTTTTCGGGGGGGGGGGGTTGGGGGATTATCAAAAAAAATGTCAAAATTTTAAAAATCTTGCCCTTTTAAACAAACTGACGTTAACTTTTTGCCCCCCATAAGGGCATTTTTAAAAAAATTCATTTGTTTTTTAAACTTTGATTTTTTTTTTTTTGTATAATTTCAGAAATTAGCTGCTTTAATACCAGAAAAAGTACAAAATTAATGTTTACTTAATACTTTTTGTTTAAACGGGTCTTTAAGAAATAAACGGGCCCATTGCCCAGCAAAAAAATGAGAAAAGCAATGTAGGGCCCTTTTTTGACCCATGCTTTTCCCGAAAATTTTTTTTTTTCCCCCGATTGAAATTCTGTTTGTAAAAAAAGACTGGTTCTGCAAGGAGTTCATAAAAATGTCTTACAGTTAACTTTTTTAAAAAAAAGTTTGAAACCCCCAAATACCCCCGTCCAAAATACTTTTAAATTTTAAGAAGGAAGAAAGTATTTCTGGTCCATATTTCTCAATTCGTTTTAAAAGGGGAAAGTTAGATATTGTAAAATTTTTTTTTCCATTTGTGGTTTTGTAGTCTAAAATTTTTTGGCAGCCACGCCCAATTTTTGGGGAAGAAGAAAAACTTTTTTTAATTTGGTAGCCCAAAGGGCCCAACTTTTTTGGATACTTTTGTGAGCTTTTTTTTTTTATTTTGTCTGGTTTTTTTTTCCCACACAATTTGAAAACAGAAAATTTGAAAAGTTTTAAAGAAAGTGCCCAGGTGGGTTGGGTTTGAAATTTTCCACAAATAGATGAGTTTTGATAAAATGCGTTTTTAAAAATTTGGCCACTCCCCCAAAAGGAAAGTTAGTTTTTCTTTCACCCAAATTTTTTGAAAAAAAATGTTTCACGCCGCAATTTTTTCAGAAAAATTTAATTTTCTGCCGGTTTTGCAAATCGTTGGAAAACCCATATTCCTAAAAAATTTTTAAATTTTTTGGGGGTTTCCCTCCATCCAAAGGGTTTCCATGAAACAACGGGCAAATTTTTCCCGGGGGGGGGGGGGGGTCCCCAAACCCAAACGGCGTTTTTTTTTTTCCAGGTTTCTTTATAAAACCCCCGATATTGGGCCCAAAAACTTTTCCCGGGACTTTTAATACTTTTTTCAAATGTTTTAAGTCGCCTGCTAAAAAAAATTTCCGTGTCATCTCCCTACGGAAAAGGGCTTATTTTTCGACGGGTTCTAAAACCCTTATTCCACTTTATTTTACTTTTCCCCAAATCTTTAAAATCCCTAGAAATTTAAACCAAAAATAGGAAATTATGGCAAATTTTTGGATCACCTTTTTCGCATCCGGGGGCCCCCTATCCCCAAAAAACTAGAAACTTGCCCATTAAAAAGGGACCAGGGTTTTTTGATATTTTTATGGGAATATTTCAATCCATTTTGCGAAGCCCTTTTTAAACCCAAAAACGTTTTTCAATACTTTAAACATAAAATCCCAAACTCACTGGAATCGAATGCTTTCTCAAAATCAATGGTTTTAAAAAAAGCCCTGGTATGTTGTGTTTTTTCTAAATAAAACGATTGGGTGTAAATGGCCTAATGTTATCCCCTATGTATCTATCTTTAAAAAAACCTTTTGTTCCCCTTTTATGAACCAGCTAAAACTTTTTTAAACGGTGGGTAAAAAACTACCCTATTTTATTACCCACGTTTAACCCAAAGAGATTGGCTCCATTCTTCACCCAAAAAGTCTTGGGGTTTTTTCCCCTTTTTTAACATACAATTTGTCCCGGGCCTTTTTAACACAAGAAAAACCCCCCCTTCTAATCCGGCCCTTTAAAGCTCTGACAACAAAAAACCCCCATTCTGCTCCAAAAAAAACTTAAAAAAAATTTTGTTTTGGGAAAACCCCGTGCCCGGACTTTTGTTGTTTTTTAGTTTCTTTTTAAAGCTATACATGCCTTCCCCCAGTGTGATTTCACCCTCAAAAATTTTTTGCTTCGTCACGGGTTAAATGTGGAAAAATTTACAATGAGTTAAACCAAATCACAGTCGTCAACTTCCCATTTTTTTTTACAGTGATTCATAAAAACCGAAATCATGAAGAAACTCTGTTTGGTCATTTGAAAATTGCCCCTGGGTTTTTCAATTTAAACTAGTCATAAATCTTACTTTAAAAGCCTTTTTTCTAGGTTACAGAAATAGTTCCCTCACTTTTTTTCCCCTTCGCCATTTCCCCCTAAACCCTCGAAACTTAAAAGTACCCCCCCTATTTTTTTTCCCCTCGAAAACCTTTTGCCCTTTTCCCTTTTTTAACTCTAAAGCTTTGATCTCTTCTTCGTCTTTTGTCTCTTTTCTTTCGAGCCGTTGTATGTCTTGCTGTATTTTACGTTTCCCCTTCATTTCCCTGGTTTTCTTTTTTCATAGTTGCGTTTGAAATAGTTTTTGGTCTAAGCTTCATCAGAAAAAAAAAAACCCAGAAAAAATCATCAGAAATTGGAAACTGTAATTTGGTCAGAGGGAATTTGGTGTCTGCTTCTTTTTCATTTTGGGCCCTTTCAGCAATTCTTGTTTTAAAAAAACTTCCCAATTTTTTTTTAATTTCGGCGAGTTTGTCCCCTTTTCCTTTAATAATGCGAAATTTTTTAAAATTTTCCAAAAAAATATTACTCTTAATTCTTTTCCCCAAAAGGAAATTAAACCCCAATCATGGAGTGGTCTGTCCCATAAACCCCCATTCAATGTCTACATCATCGACAAAGGGGAAAAAACGTGATCTTTAAAAAGAGAAAAAAATCCAAACCCTGCTTGCTGGAAAAAGGGTTAATTTCCCTTTTCCCGGTATATCTTGCAATTTCCCGATTTAAGTCCCTCCAAAAATCTTTTAAATTTTTAAATCGTTTAACTTGTTTTTCTAAATGCTTCTCCCCCGCTTTGGATTTTAAAAAATTTTATAATTACAGTAAAACTCTCGCCGGGGGGGAAAATAAGTTGAAAAATTCCTCCAATTACGACATTTTTATACCCAAGTTACTAATTTGTTGAATTTAAAGGGGGTTTTAAATTTTTGGGTCATCTCTGTTTGGTCCATTTTTACCCTTTACAAACAAAAATCGTTTTGTTTTTAAATTTTTTTCTAAGACCATGAGGCCCATTTCCCTTTTATCGCCCTTTTGAACATTTTTAATTTTTTGTTTCAAAGGTTTTTATGAAAAGTATTTCCCCCCCTTCATTAGAAAATTTACTAGAGAAATTTTCCTAGGTATCCCCATTCAGATTGGGGGATTTTGCGTTTTCCCTTTTTTCTTCGAAGTGTGTTCCTGCAGAAAGTAAATTGAATATTTTTTTGGGATTTTAAGTAATGAAATACATCTCTTCTTTTCTGTTTATCATTCAGCCCTGACAATTGACTGAGACAACTGAGACTGTACTATCCATGTTGTTCAATGCGCACAATTTGTAAAACTATGAAAAAGCCACCAACCAGATGCTTAGATGAAAATAACATAATATTGCATAATATCTACAGAACCAAAATATTACATAATATCTACAGAACCAGCTTGACCTCATAACAAAATAAATAGAGAGACATAGAGTATGCATTTGAAACCAGAACGTGCAAAAAACATATAAAATATCACAAATACATGTAAACAAAACAAGCTTGTCAAAGCAAAAAGAATACCAAAAAGACATCCGTAAATCCAGCCAAGTGCCCCGCACAGATCAGCGTTTCAAGAGTAAATACATTTAACAATAGTTCAAAAATTCAAATACAAACAGTATCAAAGACAGACGAGTTGGCGCGTGAGCGCGCGTTTGTCCATGTGTGTGTGCGCGCGCGCGCACACGCGCGCGCGCGTGTGTGTGTGTGTATGTATGCGCGCGCGTGTATGTGTGTGTGTGTGTGTATGTGTGTGTGGAGGGGGGGGGGGGTATGTGGATGCGTGTGTGTGTGTGTGGCTTCAATGAAAATGATTTGCGCGCGTGCGCGCGCGCACACACACACACACACACACACACACACACACAAACACACACATACACACACACACACACACACACACACACACACCAACAAATGCGTGTGCATGTACAAAGTAATGAATGGATCAGCCCCGAAGATAATCTTTGAAAGCTTTGTCAACAATAGTTACAGACATACACATAAACCGTTTCTTCCCAGACCTCGATGTAATCTTTATAAATCAAGTTTTCTGTACTCTGGAGGACCACATGGAATAATTTGCCTTCCTCCATAAAATCATGTCCCTCAAAACTTACATTAAAAAAGCACTAAAAATGCATCTGATAGAAACTCTGCGCATCAACTGAAGTCATTTCCATCAATACGATCCTACTCTCTCTCTACTCTCTCTCTCCTCTCTCTCTCTCTCTCCTCTCTCTCTCTCTCTCTCTCTCTCTCTCTCTCTCTCTCTCTCTCTCTCTCTCTGCTTGAACTTGAAGTTTTCAACAATAGTTTCATTATTGTTTCATATTTCATATGAGACTTATGTATTCACAGATAGAAATTGTGTGCTTTTTAAAAATGTTTTTTTGAGCTTGTGGTTATATGTTCAATTAGTTTCTTTCTTGTTTATGAGGACAGGATGTAAAAAAAGCTGGAAGGCTTATTCTTTAAACCTCAATAAAGATACTTTTGACTTGACATGACTTGACTTGACCGCGCTTATGCTTTGTCATTGTGGAATATAACCCTGACATACGTGAGAGTTGAAATCTGCATCCATCTTTCAAAAACGGGGGTGGGGAGATGAAAAACGATATATGGAAAGAGGCTGGAGTGCTGGAACGAAAACATGGTTAAGGAAGGGGAAGGAGAGTCAGACAGAGTGGGGTGGGGATAGGGATGGGGAGAAATGATGGTGTTTAGAGTACTAGGTATATAATGCATATATATTGGGTGATCGAACATGACAAAGTAGCCAGGAGATGGAGGAGGTAGGGATGGGGTTGAGAGCTTAGGAGGGGGGAAGGGGGGAGAAGGAGGGTGAGCACCGGATCAAGAGAGGAGGCAGAAGGTGGGGAAGGGGTGGGGTAAACTGATGGAGAAGAAGAATGATGTGAAGACAGAATGATGGAGAGAGACGGGGAGAGAGAGAGAGAGAGAGAGAGAGAGAGGAGGAGAGAGAAGAGAGAGAGAGAGAGATGAGAGAGAGTAGAGAAGAGAGAGG
>CM031599.1:55217836-55222836 GCA_018398815.1 Conus ventricosus | reverse complement strand
GGTCTCGTGCCACTCTTTCTGATGATCGCCGGATGGTTCTCCCATCCTGGAAGGTCTTCTATGCATTCCCAGCCGTTCTACTCCATTCAGTAAACCTTGTTCCTGTACTCTTGATATCACAGCTGTTCCAGACCATGATTTGTGGCCTCCTGCCATGTAGAACTACGTTCCTCGAGCTTTTGGTGGCGTAATGCTTCCTTCAGCAGTGCTAACGCATTTGCGATATCCTTGAGCACTTGGTTGTGCCTCCATGTGCACCTCCTCTGGGTTAGCGCTGCTTTGCATGAACTCAGGACATGTTCTACTGTTTGTTTGCCGCGACAGAGTGGACACGTAGATTAGACCAGGTTTGAGTTCGAGGGCAGGGGAGGTCATATACACATCTGAGGATGAAGCTGACTCTCAGAGATGCTAGGTGCCATAATGTTATGTCATTCCATGTGAGACTGCTTTTGAGTGCGTTTTCCCACGTTGTCCACTGTCCTTGTTGCTCTTTCTGGACCGCCTTCTGGATTCTCTTGGTATCCTCTTCTTTCTTTAACTCCTCTATTACCATGTCTCTCTTCGTCTCTCGTTTTGCTTTTGACCACCATTTCATTTCTGTTGATCCCAGCCCCTGTCTGTTCGTATGCGTGTGGACTGCTATTTCCCTGATCTTGAGGTTTTCGTTTGCAGCGTCCACTGCCTCCCGAACTTTTCATTTTCTGCCAGTCTTTACCTTGGGCCAGACTGACCTTACAACTGTCTTTGGAGTCCTCAAGCATTATAGTAGCCTTGCCGTACCCATTTTGTGTTCCTCGAAGGTGGATTTTAGAGGAAGTTTCGGCTTTGCTTGGCGGGAGTAGTGTGCAACGTCAGCGAGACCAGGTCAGCGGACACCCAGCCATTTCTTTGTGTAACTAGACAGTTAAAAGTATACATTATTGCACATGATGATAAACAAAGAACAACAAACAATAATAACATTTTAGTGATTTTGAAAAAATTGAGTACTTACCTTATTTGATGAATCAAGCTCGGACACGCAGAAGCCACAGATAAACTAAACAATCTATAAGTAGACATAACCTCAAGCAACAGTTGGAACAAGGACAATATTCACCTGTATTCCCCGTTCTTCAGAAGCCTTCTTCCCACAAAACACAGAGTAAAAAACCAGAGGAGTTTCGACGAGCAAAACACACCCAGCCGCCGCTCAAAGACCTTTAGAGCGCAAATTCAACATCTGCTCCAGCACAACATGATGAGTGTCGGCAGAGTCCTCTCGCTGTATACAAGGCGCGTCGTTGCACATTGTCCGTCGCTTGCAGCTCGTTTCTTTACACAGACAGCCGCCAAAGGTTAAGTGAACGATGCCGTTTGCCCCGGCTCCCGGCCAACCTACTAGTTTGTTTCTTGCTTTTTATATTTTCTCCTAGCGTGCATGCTTACTGGTAGGGAAGGAGTAGGGGGAGGGAGCGGGGAGGGGAGGTAGGTATGGGGGCAGGGGGCGATGGAGGGGTCCCAGGAGCCTGGTGGAGTTATGGGGAGGGGGGGGGGCATGAGGAGGTGGAAGTAGGGCGGAAGCCTGGGTAATTGGAAACGCATGAGAGTGCAGTCTTTCCAGTCCTTTTTCTGTTGTTTGGAGTGGCTTGAAATCCTCGGCCGTGAAAGCTCTGGTTAAAGGTAAAGGTCATTGCAAAATATCAAACAGCAAGACGTAAGTTCGAGCTTTCACTTAAACATCAGAGAGATCATGTCTTTTTTTTTTTCAATGACCTTTTACTTTGTCACAGGGCAGACGTTTCTCACAATTATTTCCCTGGGAACACTTCAGTTGCTGACAGGAGACCGGAGGTTCCTGCTGTGTGTATAATCGAAGTTTTGCTGGCTGGTTTGGTCTGTCACGTGAAAGGACACGTCCTTTCCAGGATATGACTAATTGTTATCTTCCACCGGTAAACTGTTGGCACAAAGAAATAGGGGCAAGAACTGGGAGACTGGAGGAAAGGTGGAGATGGAGATGGGGGGGGGGGGGGGGGGGGGGGCAGTAACGCGCGCGCGCAAGAGAGAGAGAGAGAGAGAGAGAGAGAGAGAGAGAGAGAGAGAGAGGAGTTTTCATGTTACGCTAAGAATGAGCAGTATAAAACACCACGTCAACCGAAATAGATATGTTCGGTAAAAAAAATAATAATAATTAAAAAAGATATTTAAAAAATCAAAGGAAAGTAATACCCGTCTTTCCTTTGCAAAGAAAGTTATCTTTTCTCAATGTATGGGTCAAGCAAAGAGATCCAGAGGGTGAAATATTTCATCGGAAGTGCACCTCAGAGTAACTATCTGGATATCGCCTGTCTGCATTCGAGGCGCAAGTGCCACACCCATCTTTTGGCATTTTCTGTCTCTGATTGAACTGTTAAGCTGACTGATGGGACAAAACTGCTTTGCGTGTGCCATCAGCAGCATCCGTCCCATGAAAACGGCAAGACTGCTCTCACTTGACGCAAGCTCTAACACAGATTACCTCCCTTGCAGGTTTTCGAACATCGTTTATTAGTTCAGAGCAGAAAATCCCGTCACCGACGATAACCATCTGAGCATGAGAAGAGTGACACGACATCAGCTATTGTAAATGCCTTTAAGCGGGAATAGGTCCAATTTTTTTCCCGATTTAGTGCGAAAACAGAATTACTTCGCCGCCAAACGAAAGAACAAACAAATTGTAAACAAACTCGACGCGTTTCACTCGACCAATTTGGCTTTTTAAGGCTAGACAAATAACGTTCAACGTAATGAAAATGAAGAACGGACAGTCAGTCAATTACCTCTTCGAACTGCGTGCAAAAACTGGTTGGTTCGAAGAGATAAGTGACTGTCTATTATCCTTCGTTTTCATAGTCTTGAATAATTATTTGTCTTGAATGAAGAAGACCAAATATGTCGAAATGCGTTGTGCTTGTATCGTCATTTGTTTGAACTTTGTTCTGCGACACAGTAATTCTCCTTTTAAATCTAAACAAATATTAAATGTAATTAATAGCGAACCGCCAAGGAAACGTAGACAAACGAATCACAAGACAAAACACGACGCGTTTCGACCTCTTAGGTCTTCTTCAGGCAAGACAAAACACTCAGGGCAACGAAAATGGACGAGCAATCACTTATCTTCATTCACTTCAGCGCAAGTTGGGCGTTGAATGTAAAAACGAGGCTGTCAAGGAGACAATGTGTGAGTTAAGGTAGTAATAACGACAGTTATATTACTGATAGGAATAATGATAATGGTAATGATGATGATAAAAATATGAAAATAATAAATAAAGACAGGATTACTACCACTGTTGGTGATAATATGGCAATAGCAGTTGTACTATGGAGAAAGCAGAGTGGGTTAGAGGATTCTCTAACAGCATGGTTTAAGAACAATCGTATTGAAAATACTGATGATATAGTGCACCAGGTAGATGAGGACAGTGAACCAAACACGCTTGATGACGTACTTGGGAGTGATGTCTTCCGTTCTCAGTGTCTTCTGTCTGATGACGTTCTTGGGATGGATATATTCCGTTCTCAGTGTCTTTTGTCAGATGACGTACTTGGGATGGATATCTTCCGTTCTCAGTGTCTTTTGTCAGATGACGTACTTGGGATGGATATATTTCGTGCTCAGTGTCTTTTGTCAGATGACGTACTTGGGATAGATATCTTCCGTTCTCAGTGTCTTTTGTCAGATGACATACTTGGGATGGATATATTTCGTGCGATGTGTCTTTTGTCAGATGACTTACTTGGGAGTGATGTCTTCCGCTCTCGGTGTCTTTAGTCTGATGACGTACTTGGGAGTGATATATTCCGTTCTCAGTGTCTTTTGTCTGATGACATACTACAAATGGATCTATTCCGTTGCTGCATGTCTGAAGAGATTTCAGGATACGATGTATCCTCTTCTTACATGTCTGAAGACAGCTTGGGATATTCCGTTCTGTCATGTATGATTATATCTTTTGATGGATAGATTTCGTTCAAAGTGTCCGACAACATCTTTTGATGGATATATTCCGTTTTTTGTGTCTTTTGTCTGATGACATACTCGAGATACATTTATTCCGTTCTTACATGTCTAGAGATAGTTTAGGAGGATATATTCCTTTCTGTTCAGTCTGATGATATTTTTAAGAGATGTCTTCCGATTTTACTTTCTGAAGACAGCTCGGTATGGGGTAGTCTTTTCTTACATGTATAATGACGGCTTAGGATGAATGTATTCCTTTCAGCCATGTCTGATGACAGCGATGGATAAACGTGTTCCGTTCTGTCATGTGTAATGGTATCGTTTGATGAATGTATTGTGGTCAGTCATTTTGATGACAGCTTGGGGTTTGATGCCGTCCCATTCTGTGATATCTGAAGACAGCTTGGGGTTGATGTATTCTGTTCTGTCATGCCTTATGGCAGCTTTGCATGAACCAGTCATTTTGATGACAGCTTGGGGTTGGTGCCTTCCATTCTGTGATATCTGAAGACAGCTTGGGATTGATGTATCCTGTTCTGTCATGCCTTATGGCAGCTTTGCATGAATCCATTCAGTTCTGTCATGTCCAATGGCAGCTTGGATGAATGTACTCCGTTCTCTCATATTTCATGACATCGCGGAGTGGATATATTCCAGTATGTCGCATTTGAGGACATTCTGGAATCGATGTATTCCATTTGTGTCAAGTCTGATGACAGTTGGAGATAGAGTTATTCCGTTTTCTAGTACGTCATGACTGATTCAGATGGATGTGTTCCATTTTGTAATAACTGATGACAACTTGGAATTGATTATTTCTTTCTGCCGAGTCTGATAACAGTTTGGAATAACAGTTTGGAATAACAGTTTGGAATAACAGTTTGGAATAACAGTTTTGGAATAACAGTTTGGAATAGATATATTCGACTTTCTGACATTTGAGGATGAATAGATTCAGTTCTTTCTTGTTTTGTGACAGGTTAGTATAGATCAATTCGGTGTTATCATG
>CM031599.1:55202137-55212736 GCA_018398815.1 Conus ventricosus | reverse complement strand
GAATAAAAAATGAATGAATGAATGAATGATGACTGACTGACTGACTGACTGAATGAATGAATGAATGAATGAATGAATGATGAACTGACTGATGAACTGACTGAATGAATGATGAATGAATGATGACTGACTGACTGACTGACTGACTGACTGAATGAATGAATGAATGATGACTGACTGAATGAATGAATGAATGAATGAATGTGACTGACTGACTGACTGACTGAATGAATGAATGAATGATATGACTGACTGACTGACTGAATGAATGAATGAATGAATGATGACTGACTGACTGACTGACTGACTGACTGACTGACTGATTGATTGACTGAATGAATGAATGAATGATGACTGACCGACTGACTAAATGAATGAATAATGAATGAATGAATGAATGAATGAATGAATGATGACTGTCGGAATGAATGACTGGTGACTGACTCATTGATTGACGGACCGATTGCTGACTGATGACTCACTTACTAACCAAATAAATGAACGAACGAATGAATGAATGAATAAATGAATGAATGAACAGACGGATGAATGAACGGACGAATGAATGAATGGACGAACGAATGGGTGAATTGAAATTTAAGTGAAGAATATAACTATACAAAAACTAGCTTTCAAAAAAGAGAGAGAGTGAAGAAAAAAAAAAGGATTGCTGTGGGCCCGACTGAAAAAAAAAGTAAAACAACTTTAAAAAAAGAAAAGTACATGACAGAGATAGTGAACAACTGAAGGAAGGAAGCGAAGAAGGAAGGAAAGTTAAAAAAAAAAAAAACCAATGAGTGAATCACTGACTTCCTAGATACTAATCGACTAGTCGTCTTTTCAGTTCAGTAAGCAGTCAGATCGAACTGTGAGTGAGTTTCATACCCAGTCAACGTTGCAGTGGATTTATGCCTTGTTCTGGATGGTTGAAGTAGCTTTGTATCAATCTAAAGATAACAAGATGCGAAGCATATAAACGTACTCCCAGTTTTCCAAACCGCTTATTAAATCGGCCAAGTGCTTTATGAGATAAGCAATAAAGGCAAAATAACGGTTTTAACAGTTATTTAACCGATGTACACTTTTGAAACTGGTATTTTAGTCCTCACTGGGCTAAAGCCTGTGTACATACCAAATTTCATCCAAATCGGACAATATGTCAAGAATAACGTTTTAACGGTCAGATTTTGAAACACTGCATGGAAGTGCCATTTGTGTGTGATAACCTTTCTATATCCAAAATTGCATTAAAATCCACTAATATATAAAACATAACGGCAAAATAACGATTTATCGGTTATATAACCGATATACACTTTTGAAACCGGTATTTTAGTCCTCACTGGGCTAAAGCCTGTGTACATATCAAATTTCATCCAAATTGGACAATATGTCAAGAATAACGGTTTTTAACGGTCAAATTTTGGAACACTATATAGAAGTGCCATTTGTGTGTGATAACCTTTCTATATACCAAATTTCATTAAAATCCACCTAAATATAAGAAATAATGGCCGAATAACGGTTTTTAACGGTTGTTTAATCCATTTTCAGCATTACATCACTTACATATGGACAGAGGATCCGATTTGTCACAAGATCATCCAAACCGCTTATAAATTGGCCAAGTACTTTCTGAGATATTCCATAAAGAAGAAAAACCGTTACAGGCCGTTACAACGTTAGTAACGGCTATAACAGGGCAAACTAAACATCAGGCATCATCCGTGACCCATAATGAACATACCTTAATTTTCATAAAGGTCGGCCAAGTACTTTCTGAGATATTCCATAAAGAAGAAAAACCGTTACAGGCCGTTACATCCGTTAGTAACGGTTATAACGGTAAACTAAAACATCGGACATTATTGTGACCCATAATGAACATACCTACAAATTTTCAGAAAGATCGGCCAAGTACTTTCTGAGATATTCCATAAAGAAGAAAAAGCGTTACAGGCCGTTGCAGCCGTTAGTAACGTCTGTAACGGTAACTAAAACGTCGGGCATCATCCTGGACCATAATGAACATACCTACAAATTTTCAGAAAGATCGACCCAGTAGTTTTGTCTGGAGCGAGTGGAACACACACTACACACGACACCACACACACACAAGAGAGGCATTTCTTCGTTCCCATTCTAAAGTACTCCCTGTTCTTTAAGAACTGGGAGTACAAAAAGACGAACTGGAATAAAGAAAAATATTCGATTTTTAAGTTTTTTAACCGCAAACCGTTTGATTTTTTTTACGCAAATAATTTGACAGTTGACTGGAATCCAGATTATTATTATTATCCTGTCACGCATAGGTTGGTAATGGATCTTAAAATCAGTGTACACGTCATCATTGACATAAAATTTACACGTCATCATTGACGTAAAAAGGGACAGGGGGATGGGGTAACACAGAGAAAGTGAGGGTGGAGCGTGGAGGGTAAAAAAGACCAGACAGACACAGACAGACAAAGAAGACTTGACGATATACGAAGTTTGCAGAACGAGTTACAGAGTATGTCTCAATGGCCTCAGCTGTAGACTGGTCGTAACTTAAGCAAAGAAACGACCGGAACGCAAGAAAAGCGTAAACTTCTGCATAGTTCTATTTTTTGTGATATAATAGTTCATGGCATGCAAGACGGGCTTGAGAAGCGTCCAGAGACGACAATTGGACTCTACCAAGGATGTCAGGGTTCCAAGGTTGACTGTCAAAAATATTCCCGTGTGGAAAAATCCAGCCTGCGGGAGGAGGGGGGGGGGGGGAGAACGAGGGGAGATTACTGTGAAAGAGAAAGGAAAGGAGCATTTCGAAAACACTCCAAGTATAAAAAAGAAGAAGAAGAAGAAGAAGAAGAAGACTGAAAAATAACTGAACTTATTTCAAGTTCCAGTCAATTGAAATTCATTTTAAGAAAAAAACAAAAAAACTTACGTCAACATGGAAACATTGCAGAGAAACAACTAGCCTACAAATCATGGAGATGGAAGTGGGTTAGATTACTTTATGAACATCCACGGTTATCCCCCTTGACCGTCCCATTAACGGCAGCTTGTGACATCAATAAACCACAGGCATGGTAGTGAAGATAAGACTTTGAAAAGGTCACCAGTAAAGCAGGTTTTGAAGACGTACACATCTGATTTTTTTTCCCTGTCGATCATGAAAATAAGGATAATGAAGACGATGCTGTGGATTTCACTCCGGTCTGAGACTGTAATATTATGAAAGGGCTGTACTCTCCGCTGCCTTTCTCATCATACCCCAGTCCTGAAAGACTGACATAACCACTTCCGAGCTGGTCACGAAACCCTAAGCAGCACACCCAGAGACGCAGCCATAAATGAACACATTTTCAAGGTAGTTCCTGTCTTTCCATCCGAGACTATAAGCACACTCACCTCAGGCAAAAAGGCGATCAGCACTGCCGGAAAATGTCCACGAATCAGTGTGATCTGAGAAGATTCGAACCCAACATCTCAGCCCCCAAACCTGCGACGTTCACCACTGCACCAAGACAGCTCTGAAAAGACTTTTTTTTTTCCAAATGCACAGATGTGTACAATTGTAAACACTTTTTGAGGGGGTAAAAAAAAAAAAATCAAGATCGAGTAAGCAGAGCCACGTTGGGCGTTTTAGCCTGGTGATAAAGCTAGTGGGGGTGGTATCTTGCCGGCGCACCGGTTGAAGATGTTTGGATTCCGTCTCGCCCTCTTTGCAGCGGCATCTGAAGGGCTGATCATTTTCACCTGCAGGAGAGCTCCTTGCCAAACCTGACCACTATGGCTTTGGGAGCAGCTGATATCACTGAGGCCCTCTCTCTCTCTCTCTCTCTCTCTCTCTCCTCTCTCCTTCTCTCTCTCTCCCCTCCTCTCTCTCCCCTCTCTCTCTCTCCTCGTATGTATGTATGTATGTATGTATCTCTCTCTCTCTCTCTCTCTCTTCTCTCTCCCCTCTCCCCTCTCCTCTCTCTCTCTCCCCCCTCCCCCTCTTCTCTCAACTCTTTGATGCCAAAAATAGAGCCAGTTCTTACATTTGGTGCTAAAAATATGGGATTTTATAACAACAAAGATTTAGAAAAAGTACACACGTTTGCAATGAAGCGCTTTTTAAATGTTCCCCTACATTCTTCGAATACTTTTAATTTATGGAGAAACCGGCAGATATCCGTTGTATATTAGGTCAAACATTAAATGTATAAAATACGGCTAAACTGCTGAGGCTTCCGGCCTCAAGACTTTGTAAACAGGCTTATGAAATGTTATTGAATGAGCATGAACAGGGGAAAGAAATTTGGGTAATTCGTTAAGAAGATTTTGACTACTCACGGATTTGGGATTGTATGGATGTGCCGGGAGTTGGTTATGGGGAAATGGTTTTATTTTTGGAATTCAAAGACAGGATGATAGCTTCATATAAAAAAAAACTGGCATTCTAAAATGGAAAACACGGATAAATATAACTGGTTTTATGGCTTTA
This sequence comes from Conus ventricosus, assembly GCA_018398815.1. NCBI lineage: Eukaryota > Metazoa > Mollusca > Gastropoda > Neogastropoda > Conidae > Conus > Conus ventricosus. The sequence goes on along the minus strand of CM031599.1, from coordinate 55,208,259 downwards.
AAAGTATATTTGAAAGGGGAAAAGTAATTTCAATAATAACTAACAGATGGCATAAAATTTGTTTTATCCAGACTTAAACAAGGACTCTTGGTCTAAACGCCCATAAAAGATGGTTCTATACTGAGTCATCTACAGCGTCACCAGTCCATTGTGTGGCTTCCATAGGGAGGATAGTCGCATTTTTTGTTTCATTGTAAAAAATTACAGTGCTGTACGAGAAAATGTATAGTTTTTTAAAAAGAATGTGCCTTAAACCAGGACACATACGGAATGTAAAAAGAATTATGACGAAATTCAGTGAAATCTCTTGCCCGATACATTGCAGAGGCATTAAAGATACGCCAGAAGTCATTATCAGCAAAGAACTTACGATGTTTAAATGAAAAAATGAATGCTCAGGAAAGTAGTAAAATATTTTGGATATCGTATCCACATATTTACTTCTACGAATAATTTTAACTGGATGGTCGAGATACTGGCCTATTTTGCTTGTATTCATACTTTCAGTTGATTGATGTTTATTTATGTTGTTACTTTCTTTTTTCGATATGATTATTTTGTGCTGTACCCCCCATGTCACTAAGGCTTGTTAGCAAAATGACTTTAAAACATGTTCAGTGTTCAGTGTTCAGTGTTCTCTCTCCTCTCTCTTCGTATGTGTGTATAAATCTCTCTCTCTCTCTCTCCCCTCTCTCTCTCTCTGTATCCATCTCCCCCCCCCCCCTCTCTCTCTCTCTCTCTCTCTCCCCTCACGAATCTATCAATCTATCTCTGTCACAAACATGCTGCATTGCCTCTCCTCTCTCTCTCCTCTCTTCTCCTCTCTCTCTCTCTCTCTCTCTTTTCGGCTTCCCCCCCCTCTCTCTCTCGTATGTATTTGTGTTATGTGTGTGTATCTCTCTTTTCTTCTCTCTCTCCCCCTCTCTCTCTCTCTCTCTGGCTCCTTCCCCCCCCCTCTCTCTCTCTCTGTATGTATTTGTGTGTATGTGTGTGTATCTCTCTCTCTCTCTCTCTCTCTCTCTCTCTCTCCTCTCTCTCTCTCTCTCTCTCTCTCTTGTATGTATGTATGTATGTATGTATGTATCTCTCTCTTTTCCTCTCTCTCTCTCTCTCTCTCTCTCTCTCTCTCTCTCTCTTTGTGTGTATCCATCTCTCTCTCTCTCTCTCTCTCTCTCTCTCTTTTCTTCTCTCTCTCTCTCTCTCTCTCTGTACCCATCTCCCCCCCCTCTCTCCTCTCTCTTCTCTCTCTCTCTCTCTCTCTCTCTCTCACGAATCTATCAATCTATCTCTGTCACAAAACATGTGCATTGCCCTCTCTCCCCTCTCTCTCTCTCTCTCTCTCTTCTCTCTCTCTCTCTCCTCTCTCTCTCTTGTTGTTCTTACTACTACTATTATTTCATTATACAGTAGTTGTAGCAGCAGTAGTATTTTCACTTTTCATACTTTATGAGTAATTTCATTCAATTTCTATTTTCTAATTGTTAGGGCATTTGAATATTTCTTAGATTCTGTCCCGCTGTCCTTCCTGTCTAGCATTATCATAACCATTCACGGGTTATTTTCAATTTTTTCTACTATTAGAAAAAAGAAATCGTGGAGAGCGTGGCAGCAGAGTTTCCCTCAGAAGAGAAGCCCCCTTCAAGCAAGTGTTTCGGCCCTTATCTCCTGACACTCTAGGGGGTTGGGCCACACCCCCCGGTTCATGACTCCGGATGTCCCTCTGCTGCCCTTTTTTTTCCCAAACTTGGGACGAGCCATGGCTGGGATTCGAACCCATGACCCTCAGGACATGCTAATGTTCCACTTAATGACTCGCACTCTACTCTAACCACTGAGCCACTGGGGCACCTGCTATTTGTAGGGAAATTTAAGCCTTATGAAGTTCACTTTTGTTCCTCCTTGACCAGATCCAGCTTGAACACTTCTCTGCCGCTTCTGCCATTGCTTTCAGGGCTCTGTTTTTCCCTTCCTGCAACTGAGAGCTGTTTCATGAGGCTGTATGCAGACGTTCCTACAAACCCCCTAGCTCCAATTTCTGCAGTGAGGACTTTGACCTGATAGCCTTCTCTCCTCAGGCTGTTTGCCAGATCAGCATACATTTCAGTCTTGTAGATTTGAGCTGCCTCCATTCTGTTCTCATATGGCACCGTGAGCTCGATCATGATCAGCTGCTTGGTTTACTGAGAGTGGACTACTATGTCTGGTCTCATGCCACTCTTGCTGATGAAACCGGGGGGACTCTTCCGTTCTGGGAGGTCTGCAGTGGGACTCCCAGTCATCTGCCCCGTCCCGCAGACTCTGCCTGCATGTTTCGAGTGGCACTGTTGTTCTTGGCCATGAATTGCTGCCTCCTGCCGTGAAGAATGTTGCGGGTTTTTTGGAGTCCTGATTTTCCCTTTAGGGTGTTGGTACTAGCCCAGACTACTTGTATAATCTCTGTGAGCACTGGTTGTGCCTCCAGTGAACCTTCCTTGAGCCGGGCTACCCTTTTCATGAGCTTAGGACATGCTCCACTGTTTGTTTTTCATGGCAGAGGGGCATTATCAAACCATTCACAGTTTATTTCAATTTTATCATACTATCATTTCCATTCCTATAAATTTTTATTATTATATTATTATTATTATTATATTATTATTATTTATTATTATTATCATTATTATTGTTATTGTTATTGTTGCTGTTGTTGCTGTTAATCTCCCTTCCTCCATTAGATCACAATGTTTTCACTACTAACTGCCCATTGTTGTTGTTAATATTGTTGTTGTCGTCGTCGTCGTCATTGTTGTTACTGTCGTCACATTATTACTATTATTATCATCTTGTTATCATTATCATTAATATTGTTTATTATTATCATCATCCTTATTTTTTATCATCATCATTATTAAACACATTTTTGTTATCATTCTTATTATTTTATCTATTTATTTACTATCTATTTATTATCATTATCATAGTCTTCGTCGTCGTCGTCATCATCATCATCATCATCATCCTTCTCAATTTTCCTTATTTTATAATCTTAATCTGTATTTTTCCTCACAAACCTCTTCACTCTTCTCCTCAGTGCTCTTCCGTAGCTTTTTCACACACACTACAGTACATTCCAGATTTAAGAAATAAGTGACTCTTGTTCAACCAGTGTTTCCATTGTTTTGCCCCAAAAGAAAAACCCCAAATTTGGGCGAAACGCGTTGTGTCTGATTTGTAATTTATTTGTTCCGTCGTTTTTTGGCCCCCTTAGTAAATTTCATTTTTGGGTTTTATCGCTAACAAACGACTTCGCTTAATTTAAAAAACTACATTATTTCGACATAGAAAAGGACATAGAGTAGAGGAGGGAGGCGGAATGGGAAGTGCGAAAAGTATGGCGAACTACGACAAACAAAAACAAGAGTCGACGGTGGGGATAGGACCACCCGACATACACAAAGTGAGTCTGTGCACAGGACGGCGTCGATGGGGGAAGGGGAGGTAAGGGGAAAAAGCTGGAGAAGAAGGAAAGTGGAGAAGGAAGGAAGGAAGGAAGGAAACAACACGGAAATGAACCCTCCGAATCTACCCCATCCACCCTAGACACAAGTCCTGACTTGCAAATTCAGTGAAAGAGAGGCACCATATCACGCAGTACTGTGATGGCTTTCTTCTGCAAGACTGGGCGACAGAGATCTCCCCCGTAATGCTCTCAAAATCAGGCAGTTAAAGACTGGCTTCCCACGCCATGGGCGCGTGGCCAAACGACTATTTAGGTCGGGGAGGGGGGGGGGGGGGGGGTTGTAATGGGGGGCGTGCCGTTGTATTTCTTGCAGGCGGTTGCCCGGCTTTATCAAGCTGGGAATGGGAGCGCTTGGAACCGACTTCCAGAGAACGAGATCGCGTTTTTGTTGGGGAAAGGGAAGGGGGGGCGGCGGGGGAAAGGAGTCTTCGAGCGTATATCTCGCGATGCGTCCATCCAGTCATTTTGCCATCAAGGGAGAGAATGATCCTGGATTGTTTGCTGTTGTGTTGGAGTGGCGGTTCGTGGTCGTGGGGTGGTTTTGGTGATTGCATTGTTTTCGACGGAGAGGGTGGGGCAGGCGGGAGTGGGAGTGGTTGGGATTGGGGGGTACAGAGAATGGGGGGGGGGGGGGGGGCAGGTGAAGGGAGAGGAGCGGGTGGGGTAGGGGATAGCAATTTACGACTGTTAGATTAGTTTCGCGAACAGAAGATCCTTCCATTAGTGGGTAAGTCAGCCTAACGAAAGAATCCATCATTTTAACAGCAGTAGAAGTAGTAGTAGGAGTAGCAGCAGCAGTAGAAATAGAAATAGCTGTGCAGAAGCAGTAGCACCACCGTAGCAGCATCAAAGCAACAGCAGCACCAGTAGTGGTAGTTATAGTAGTAGTATCAGCAGCAGCAGCAACAACAACAGCAGCAGGAAAACCCCGCCGTAGTAGCGACTGCAGCAAGCAGACGGGTGAGGGGGTGGTGGGATGATGGTGGTGGTGGTAGTAGTAGAGGAGGAGACGGAGGAGGGGGAGAAGGAAGGGAGAGTATAACTTGGTGTAGTGGTGGTGGGTAGTTGTGTGGATGATGGTGGTGGTGACAGCAGCACTGAGTAAAACCCCCACAACAACAACAAAAACAACAGCAACAGCGACAACAACAGCACCATTACCAACACCAGCTGCCGCAACGACAAGACGAGCGGAGCGATCAGCCCACACTAAAGCCTTCCAGAATTCCAGGCGAGTGCTACGTGCCTTTAATGATGAGGCTTCCCCACAACTGAACGGCACACCGTGTCGAGATGCCAGAACGGGGAAAAAAAAAAAAAAAAAAAAGCTGCCAGCAAAATCGGCCAGCTAGTGGCTTTATCGTCAGGTCAGAGGGGAAGAAGTACTGCTGGCAAATTCGGGGGTTTCCGTGCATGCTACCCTTCGTTTTCTGCCAAATCTATTCCCCTTTCTCGTCGTTGTTATTGTTTTGTTGTTGTTGTTGTTGTTGTTGTTGTTGTTGTTGTTGTCGTGGTGATGGTGGTGGTAGTGATGGCTGTGGTGGTGGATGTCCCCTCCTCCTTCTCTCCTCCTCCTCCTCCTTCTTCTTCTTCTTCTTCTTCTTCTTCTTCTTCTTCTTTCTTCTTCTTCTTCTTCTTCTTCTTCTTCTTCTCCTCCTCCTCCTCCTCCTCCTTCCTCCTCCTCCCCTTCCTCTACTTCTTCTTCTTCTTCTCTTCTTCTTCTTCTCTCTCTCTCTCTCCTCTCTCTCTCTCTCTCTCTCTCTCTCTCTCTCTCTCCTCTCTCTCTCTCTCTCTCTCTCTCTCTCTCTCTCTCTCTCTCTCTCTCTCTCTCTCTCTACCGACCCCGACGAGGCCCTTGAAACTTGGGTATAATATTTTTCTGTCTGTAATTGATAAACATGTCCCTATTAGACTTAAACGCATTAGAGCTGATGGCAAACCACAGTGGTTAACCGAAGAAATCAATGCAGCCATTAAACTTCGAGATAATTTATTACAGTCTACAGGGAAAAGTGACAGTTTTAAGAAACAATGAATAAAGTAACTGCCCTAAAAAGATATACTCGCAAAAAATATTTCAGAGAACTTATTGCTTCTAAAACAGATACAAAATCCATCTGGAAAGCCATTAACGAATTATCTGGGAAAAAATCTGATACTGCTGTTCATTCGGGTATGGAATTATCTACCGAAAAATTCAATTTACACTTTTCAACAATAGCTCAGAAAACTATAAACTCTGATCACATGATAAACAATGATCTATCATTGTTGAAAGATTACTGTGATTCTAAACATATAGATACAAAACTTCAATTTGAATATTTAAGTGTACACGAAGTGTATAGGGCACTATGTGCTTTAAAACAATCTAACTGCTGTGGTCTAGACAACATTGATAGTAAAATCTTGAAATTATCTGCATCTGTTATATCTGAGCATCTCACCTACATTTACAACCTTTGCATCGAAAAGTGTTACTACCCACAGGCTTTTAAGGTAGCCAAAGTACTACCAGTTTATAAATCCGGCGACCCAACTGATTTTTCAAATTATCGACCAATATCAATTCTATCTACTTTGTCTAAACCTCTAGAAAAACATCTTAAACGCACTCTCCAGT
>CM031599.1:55189637-55194637 GCA_018398815.1 Conus ventricosus | reverse complement strand
CTCTCCACGTATGTGGTCTTGGTTTGATTCCGTCGGGGTCACCGGTATCGGCGAGTCCATGGGGCTGTCGTTGGACGGACGTGGTGGCGCCCTCCGGAGGAATAGCTCACTCACGCTGGCTCGGCGACTAAGCAATTATTGTCGTCAGTAGGGGGTTTAGTAGGTGGTGTCCTGTGTATGTTAGATCAGAACAGGCGCCACTGAACACCACCGAAGTGACTCGGCAGCAGTGCAGTATCTCCTCCGGTGGGTTGCCTCTTGACGACTTGACATTGACTGCTCCCTGTGGATTGCTGGTGCCGGGGCTGCGACGGGGCCGACCGGGCTGTGGCTGTGGACGGGGTGTCGGAATGAGCGGCGTATCATTATTGACAAAGATTGATCTTTGAATGGCCACTCCATACCCTTAGTCAAAGGTCTTTCAAGCGAAGTATTTCAGGAGGTGAAGTTCTTTTTTTTCTTTTTATTTCTTTTTTTTATGCCTACTCCCGCTACTTTTTTTCTTTTGTGCTCACATTCTGAGAATAACTGATTATGCTTCAATTTTTCAGGACAAAAAATAGTTGTGATCATCAGGAATAACAGCTTAATCCCCTTTTCCCTCAGGATTATAGCTGTTTTCCTGGAGAAAAACAAAAAGAGCTATAACCATCTTATGACGCTAGGATGTGCCATAGTTTCTGCAATATCGAAGCATACCGTTTTCCAATGAAAACACTCAGTATCCTCAAGGAAAAGGGGATTAAGCTGTTATCCCTAAGGATCGCCTTCAGACGCCAGTGTACTGCCATAAGGAACACCATTCGTGATCAGACGTTTTTTTCTGAGAATGAACCATCAACCTTTCGCGCGTATGCCCCGATCCACGCCCTGGGTACCTGTTGTCATGAATGTCAATTAGGTATGACTCTGGCCGTGGAACTCACATGACACGTCTACACGTGGAATTCGCCCATATCATCTCCACCCACCCATCCATGATTCCTTCGAACTTAAAGAATCTTTGACTTTCTAGGGCTCAAGGTAAAACATTGGGGTGAAACGTTCTGTCTCTGTCTCTCTCTCTCTCTCTTACACACACACACACACACACACACACACACACACACACACACACACACACACACACACACACACACACAAACACACACACCGCGCTGCGCGCAACACACACACACACACACACAACACACACACACACCACACACACCCTCCCCCCCCCCCCCCCCTCACACACACACATACAAACACACATTAACACGCACGCGCACGCACACACACACACACACACACACACACACACACACACACACACACACACACACACACACACAAATATACGCAAACATACACACACACACACGTACGCACGCACACACATACACACACGCGCGCGCGCGCGGGCATGCACACGGACGCACACGCTAACCTACACACACACACACACACTCTCTCTCTCTCTCTCCTCTCTCTCTCTCTCTCTCTCTCTCTCTCTCTCTCTCTCATCTCTCTCTCTCTCTCTCTCTCTCATCATGTTCTCTTTTTTTACAAGGGCTAAAAGAATGCATAAACGACCCAAAGTTATTTTGGGCAACTATAAGATCAGTTAATAGAAAGAATATTGTGTATAACAATATCAGTATTCAACAGTGGTATGAGCACTTCCACAGTGATTTAATATTTTTGATTCTGCCCCAGAGCATTCTATTGTATACTTTGAAGACCGTGATGGAGAAGATGATGGTAATGAACCCCTTTTCCATGATCAAATAACAAAAGAAGAAGTTGAAGCTAGTGTGAAGAAATTGAAACTTAGTAAAAGTTGTGGGCCTGACAAAATTTTGGGTGAGATGCTCAAACAAGGAAATACACTAGTAACTGACTATTTAGTTTTATTGTTCAATAAATTATTTGATAGTGGAACATTTCCAATAGATTGGTGCAAATCTATCATTGTGCCTATCCACAAAAAGGAGATATAAAATAATCCAGACAACTAAGGGGACTTGCTTTAACTAGTGTGGTTAGTAAGGTATACACTCACATTTTAAACAGAAGGTTAACCAATTGGGCTGAGAGAGAAGGAAAAATGATTGAGGAACAAGCAGGATTTAGGGCAGGTTATAGTACAGTGGATCATATGTTTACTCTGTATGCACTGGTCCAGAAATATCTTATGAAAATTCCAAGTTGTACGTGGCCTTTGTTGATTTTAAGAAGGCCTTCGACTCTGTGAACAGAAACATATTACGGCATGTACTTAGGAAGTCTGGTGTAAAAGGAAAAATGTACTTTGCTCTGAGGGGTGTTTATGATTCTGTCCTTGCTTGTGTACGTGATAAATGTAATTATTCTGAATTTTGGTTGTCCTCGTGGTGTAAAACAAGGATGTCTTTTCAGTCCCCAGATGTTTTGCGTTTTTATTAATGAACTAGCCATTGAAATGTCGAAAAAGGGAAGACATGGAATCCAACTTGTACCTGGAGCTCCTGAAATATTTTTGCTGTTATTTGCAGATGATATGATTTTACTTTCAGACACTGTTATTGGGTTGAAGAATCAACTAAACACATTGAAACAAGAGGCAGATAAATTACAACTGACTGTCAATCTTGAAAAAACTAATATAATGGTGTTTCGTAAGGGAGGTCACCTTTCACAACAGGAAATATGGCGGTATGGCAACTTGGTAGTTAAAGTTACAAATGCATACAAGTACTTAGGGGTGGTATTTACAACCAAATTAAGTTTAAATACTGGATGGCAAGAAATGTGTAGAAAGGGAAAAAAGGAGTTATAGAAATTCTGAAATCCATGAGGAAGTTGAGATCAATTGATTTCTCCATTTTTTTTTAAATTGTTTGGCACTCAAATACAACCCATGGTAACTTATGCTGCAGAAATTTGGGGCTTTCAGAAAATATTTATATGGAAAGAGTTCATACTTTTGCTATTAAAAGATTCTGAGTGTTCCAATTCATTCATCCAATACCTTAGCTTATGGGGAAACTGGGAGATATGCCCTCTTTATTGTGACTTATATAAAATGCATTAAATACTGGATAAAGTTGATACGACTTTCTTCAAACCCGGCTATGCAGACAAGCTTATGATATGTTACTCTCACAGTCTGAGGCAGGGAAAGCAAATTGGGTCAGTCAAGTAAAACATGTTCTTACTGTGAACGGGTTTGGTCTTGTTTGGCTTTGTCAAGAGGGGGGTAACGAAAGGGAATTATATCAGAATTCAAGGATCGTATTATATCATGTTTTAAACAAAATTGGCACACCAAAATTGAGGAAAATGAAAGATATTCTTGGTTTCAATCATTTAAAAGTATTTTCCAGACAGAAAAATATATGTTACTAGTTACAAATAAGTGGCAAAAGGAGCATGTTAGTGAGATTTAGAAACCGAACTCTTGGTCTGAACAATAATAAAAGAAGGGACTATAGCGATAACATTAACAATTTGTGTAGCTTTTGTTCAGATAAACATCATGCATTCAAGAGAATGAAGAACATTTTCTGTTTCATTGTGAGTTGTATAAAGATTTAAGAAGTAAATGTAAAGTTTTTCAAAACAAATGTTGCAGTCCGCAATGACTTATGTGGGTTGTTATGCATTGAAAATGAAGAATTGCTCCAGTCACTTGCGAAGTTCATAGCAGAAGCCAGTTCTATCAGAAAAAAGAAACTAAGTAATTAATAATTTTAAAACGTTTTCGACAAATCAATAGGTAAATACCTACTTATTTACTTCTTACGATGGTCTGTCCCAGCCCTGTTTAAAACTGGACGAATAAGCTGAGACGCAAAAATTTTTACGCTGAAATGTGGTTTTGTACGCACACTTTTGTAAGTATGTCAGTGAGAATGTGTGGGCGCACGCGTGCGCGCGCTCAGCGCGCGCGCGCGCGCTGCGTGGTGTGTGTGTGTGCGTGCGTGTGTGTGCGTGTGTGTGCGTGTGTGTGTGTGTGTGTGTGTGTGTGTGTGTGTGTGTGTGTGTGTGTGTGTTGTTGCGTGTGTGTGTGTGTGTATGTGTGCCCGCCACAGTATTTTTCACATATGTGTTAAAGATTTTTCTACATTTGTGAAGCTATGGTTTCTGATTATTATTTCTATTTTTCGCCTTTGATAAGTTTACGAAGACAATGTACAACCCCTTGACATAAGGGCTAGTAAGGCCAATGTCAATAAAAAGTGTCCCGTGTCAGTCAGTGTCAGCAAAGACTGTACGCCCTACGGAAAGACGGTTCACTCGCTGAGCGGTTACCTGTCCGCAGTATTAGCCACAGTGAAGCCGGCTGAGCGCCGCGCGGCGAGCAGGCTCTGCCTGCCACTCCCCACTTTACCGGGGCATAACACAGCCGACTGCAGATCAGGAAGTGATGGAACACAATGTTTTACAAGTTTCGTGTTCTCTTTGTCTCATCTGTCTATGTGTGTGTGTGTATGTTGTTTGTGTGTGTGTGTGTGTGTGTGTGTGTGTGTGTGTGTGTGTGTGTGTGTGTGTGTGTGTTTTGTGGTGTGTGTGTGTTGTGTGTGTGTGTGTGTGTGTGTGTGTGTGTGTGTGTGTGTGCGTGCGTGCGTGCGTGCGTGCGTGCGTGCGTGTGTGTGTGTGTGTGTGGACTTTATCGTCATCTTATTTCTTCTTTTTTTTTTTTTACATCACTCTGTGTCGTCATCTTATTTCTCTTTTTTTGTTTTGTTTACATCACTCTGTCTTGTATTTCAGAGAGAAAGAGAGTGCAGGGGTGGGAGGGGGGGGGGGGTCTTCTCCTATCTTTGTTTGGTATTGTTTTGCATTCTTTACATGGGATATTTTGTCTGTAAGAAGTTGGTACTGCACTCCAAATCAGTCGACAGTTCTTGCGGGTGTGGTCCATGAACTGATTGGGTTCAAAATGCTCAGAGCAAATACAGCAGTTTGCATGAAGGTACGCAGCTGTTTGCCCACAAGATCTTCACGCCTACATTCTGAACCCACGTCTTGCATCT
>CM031599.1:55182137-55187137 GCA_018398815.1 Conus ventricosus | reverse complement strand
GCACTCCATCTTAATAAGAGGCTAAGGAAGCAGCTGGGATGACTCCCATGGCTGATGTACACGTCATTAGGTTCCACCCACTCACGTTGAACACCCACACTCTGGACTGCCACGCCTGATGGGGCCGTTTGGGAACCATCGTCCCGTGAGATTTTAGTGGGAGGGAGGGAAGGGGGGTGGCTCTGTTTTAACCACACCAAAACCATCAGAACGACAACGCGTCGATGATGAGCAGCGAAAAGTTGTTGTTGTTGTTGCTGTTATTGTTGTTGTTCATTGCTTGTTTGTTTGTTTGTTCGTTTGTTTGCTTGTTTCTATTTTTATTGCGTGTTTGTTGTAGTTTTGTTTGTTTTTGCTGTTGTTGTTGTTGCAGTTTTGGTTCTAGTTGTTGTTGTTGTTTAGAAAAGTAGTTACAGACTCAGAATCAAAAACTTACTTAGATAAAATTTCGACAGGGTCGCCCTGTCTTCTTCAGCTCACTGTTGCTGTTGTGGCAGCGAGGCTTGGTGAGGCGACTGTTGTGTGGGGTGAGCGGTTGTCAGGATCTGATTGTAGATGGGGGGGAGTTCAAAGCCTTGATCTCTGTTCAGGCTGGGGCGTCTGGTCTTAATTTCGATGGCTTCTTTAACTTTTCTTTTTGTGAGGAAGGCTCTGTATATAAGATCTTGGTTTCTTGGGACTGAAACTGTGGCCTGTGGTTTGTAGATGTTCAAGTATGGCAGAAGTAGATCGGTTTGTTGGGTGTTCCTGTAGACGGGTGGTGAGTGGTCTTGCTGTCTCGCCAATGTAGGTACGGGTACAATCTTGACACCCTACCTGGTACACTACACCACACTGCTTGAGGGGGTCCGTTTTGTCTTTGACATGGGTCAGTTGCTGGCGTAGGGAGTTGTGGGTTTATGGAACACTTTGCATCCATGTTGTTGGAAGATCCTGGCTAGACGCTCTGAGACTCCTTTAAAGTGAGGGATCCCCACTTTCACACTGTCCGTATCTGTACAAGAAGGGTAGCGAACTCGAGGTTGTCCCAAATCCATGCAGGGTATCCATTAGCGGAAAGGGCAGTCTTGATGTGTTCTTCTTCTTTCAGCTCTTCCTCCTTAGTGGAACACAGTACAGAGGCTCTGTGCATGAGGGTGTGGACAATAGATCTCTTGTGCTGGAGGGGATGGTTAGAGTGAAAGTTCAGATATTGGTCAGTGTGGGTGGGTTTCCTATAAACGGTGGTCTCCACCCTGTCGTCAGGGGTTCGGGTGATGAGCGTGTCCAGGAACGGGATCTTCCCTTCTGCTTCAGTTTCCGAAGTGAATTGGATGCTGTCGTCGATGGAAATATCTCTAAGTTTGTTTCTGATTCTGAGTCTGTAACTACTTTTCTAAATGTCGAATCCAGAATCCAGAAACCTATATTCTTATTTAGTTGTTGTTGTTGTGTTGTTGTTGTTGTGTTGTTTGGTCTTCATGATGACAAGGAGGTGTTTGGAGTTGCTTTTCTTGGTGGTGGTATCGCTGTTGTGATGTTTTTTGTTGATGTTTTTGTTCTTGTTGTTGGTGATGATGATGATGATAATGAAGATGATGATGATGATGATGATGATGATGATGGATGATGATGATGATGATGATGATGAATTGTTGTTGTTCTTGTTGTCCTTGTTGTTGGTGGGTGGTGGTGTGGTGGTGTGGTGGTGGTGGTGGTGGTGGTGGTGACAGTTTTGTAGTTGTTTTTTTGTTGTTGCACCTATTTGCTGCTGCTTTTTTCTTCAAATGGACCAGTCTGGCATCCCTGTTTTGTTGTTGTTGCTGTTGTTGTTGATGTGTTGTTGTTCTTCTTCTTCTTCTTCTTCTTCGTCTTCCTTCTTTCTTCTCTTCTTCTTCTGTTGTGTTGTTGTTGTTGTTGTTGTGTGTTGTTGTTGTTGTTGTTGTTGTTCTTCTTCTTCTTCTTCTTCTTCTTCTTCTTCTTCTTCTTCTTCTTCTTCTTCCTCTTCTTCTTCTTCTCCTCCTCCTCCTTCTTCTTCTTCTGCTTCTCCTTCTGCTGTTGCTTCTTGTTCTTCTTCTTTTTCTTCTTCTTCTCCTCCTCCTCCTCCTCCCTCCTCCTCTCCTCCTACTTCTTTTTCTGCTTCTGCTTCTGCTGTTGCTTGTTGTTGTTTCTTCTTCTTCTTCTTCTTCTTCTTGCCTGCTCCTGTGCATTCTTTGGTCTGCGTGTGTGCAAAATGAACGGGTACCGCAAAACAACATCAGTCTGAGGTGACGTCCCTGTTATTGTTTCACAATGGGGGTAGAAGTCGCTTTCCTTGAATATCATTGACTAATTTCCTCGGTTTATTCTTCATTCATTCTTCACGCTCGTCACGCAGTCCCCCCTTACTCCCCTCACCCTACCCCACCCCACCCCTCCTCCCTCCACCATTCTGAACAAATTGCAAAGTGAAGGGGAATGGGATGGGGGGGGGGGGCAATTAAGGGTGTACAGAAATCGTGAGAGGGATCGCACTGCTGATTGTTTCGTTGATGTTGTTGTTGTTGTTGTTGTTAATGTTGTTGTTTTCGCAGCTGCGGTTTAGCGGGCAGCAGCTGGACGAGGAAAAGGGGATAATCACATGGTGGATTTACACAACGTTCACATTGATTACACAGAAGACCGGCCACACGTGATTGATACCATTTTCTCTCGACCCGCTTTGTCTATGGTGATCTATCCGCGTCAGAAGGCTATTTACTGAGATGTTATTTGACGGGAAACTCAATTTTGCTCATCGTTTCTCTCCTCTCTCTCTCTCTCTCTCTCTCTCTCCTCTCTCTCTCTCTCTCTCTCTCTCTCTAAAACACACACACACACACACACACACACACACACACACACACACACACACACACACACACACACACACACACACACACACGTCCACTTTGCCGTTGGTGATAGTGGCCGGCGTTGTTTTGATAACGTCTCGTGTGTGTTTTTTCTGTCTTGGAAATTCTACCGCTAACATTTCACGTGTTTAGATAAGCGTGCAGCTGCCATCTTCATACGCCATTCCTTGAGAATCGATTTTCATTTCTCTCCGTTTGTCGACCCCAGAGTACCATAACTAATCCTAACGGCTTATCAAGCACAGTTCGTCAGTTCCGCCGTAATCCAATTTGTATGCATCGTCCACATGGCGAGAGATTTGCCCGGTTGACCTTCCTTTGAGGGAGAACAATTTACGGGCGAGACCGGGATAATACGAGTTTGAAAAAAAAGGAAAAAGGTAGGGATCCCTAGATAACTGCGTGTTCTGTCCGTTTGAATGTTGAGGAAGGAACGGACCACAGAGCATCTGGCTGTTTATTTTTCATACCGAGAAAGATTACATTCATAACGACGAGATAAAACTTTCATTCCTTTGGTAACTTCCCGCGTTACAGGTTTGTTGTTGCAGTCGTTGCTATTTGGCTGTTTTTTCGCTTGTCTGTTTCTTTGTTTGTTTCTTGTTGTTTCTTTGTTTGTTTCTTTGTTTTTCCCTTTTATTTTGTTGCTTATTTGTTCGTTTTTCTTTTTCAACTTTAGGCGAAGGAAACAAAGAAACGGCAGAAGGAAAGAAGAGGTTGAATAAAAGTTAATACTTTGGACATGTGTTGTCCATTCATACATGTAACACCACACAGACTGAGCCATAGACGCATTCTAAGAAATGAAGGACAGACCGAACAAAGGGAATGAATAAAATGAAAGATCGAGCGAACGAGAACATGGGAGAGTAATCAAGGAAAAAAATAGGGACGAATAGAAATGAAGGAAGCTTAGCATAAAGGAGGGAGGAAGAAAGAAGGAAAGCAGCGAACGAACAAAGAAACTATAGAGAAAGGAAGAAGAAAGAATGAAAAAAAAAAAAAGAGAGAGAAGGAAGGAAGAAAAGAACAGAAAAGAAAGAAAGGAAGGACTGGAGCAGAGAAGTAAATGAAAAACGGTAACAGAGAAAGAAAGAAGCAGAGAAGAAAAGACAAGACAAGACCAGACAAAATTCTTTATTTACGAGGATAATAGATAAGCACTGACGTGCTTTTTACATCCAGTCCTCGCCCTGAGTAGGACTACAACATGCAGTGAAATGAAATCAAGCAAACAAACAAAGCGGTCATGCAATCATAATGAAACATCAAATGAAAATAGAAGAGAAATGGACAAAAATAATAATAATGATAATAAACAAATAAAAAAATAAAAATAATGAAGGGGATGGAGAGAGTGGGGGGAAAGGGGGGGGGGTGGGCTGGGGAACATATGGAAATGTACTACAACGTACAAAAATTAGCATGTATAAAAACAGACAGCAAAATGAATGTGACAAAGTACGTACATAATTTGGAACACACACATACACGCACGCACGCACGCACGCATAGAGAGAGAGAGAGAGAGGGAGAGAGAGAGAGAGAGAGAGAGAGAGAGAGAGAGAGAGAGAGGGAGGGAGAGAGAGGGAAGAGAGCGAGAGGGGGGAGAGAGAGGGGGGAGAGGGGGGAGAGAGAGACAGAGACAGAGGGAGGAGGGGGGGGAGAGAGAGAGAGAGAGAGAGAGAGAGAGAGAGAGAGAGAGAGAGAGAGAGAGAGAGAGAGAGAGAGAGAGAGAGAGAGAAGAGAGAGAAAAGAGCAAGGCACAACATGTAATCATTTTTCGTAAGACATGAAGAGAAGGAGGAAGCAGGGCAGGACTAAAGGACGTGGCAGAATGTGGATAATAACGAAGGAGGAAGGCAGGAAATGAGGGAAGAAAGCAAAGACAAGGCCAGGAAGAAAGAAGCAAAAAAAGGAAGGGGGAAAAAGGAAGGGGGGAACCAAGGAAAGAAGGAAGGAAGAATCAGAGAAGGAAAGGACAAAGAAAGCCTGAAGGAAGGAAGGAAGGAAGGAAGGAAGGAAGGAAGGAAGAAGGGAAAGGGAAAGGGAAAGGAAGCACGGAAAGAAGGAGAAAGAAACAGAGAAGGAGGTAGGAAGGAAAGGGAAGGAGGGAATAGGGGGAAA
>CM031599.1:55177421-55181137 GCA_018398815.1 Conus ventricosus | reverse complement strand
TAATATTATATATAAAAAGTATTAAAGGTGGTAATTTAATCATTTTTAACTATTTATACCAGAATGCCTAGATGCATGCATAAACACGCTTAGATAGTTTAACATATACTATTAAATATATATATATTATATATAACACAAGAAAACTCTCCCACTTCCGCACCAGCACTCGTGGCCAGGATCCAAAGTTGAAAGTCCTAAGACTTGATAAGAACAACAATAAAAGACTTGGAGTCGAGGTAACTTTGGCTTCAGTATTTATTCTTCTAAATTTTTCCGCCGAAGCTCTCTTCAGACTGGAAGATAACCACGCACCAACTGCAATTAAAACCATAAACACAATAAAGAGGATAATAATAATAAAAGGGATAGAGAGAAGAGAGCCGGAGAAAGGAGAGAGAGAGGGGAGAGAGAGAGAGAGAGGGGGTGAGAGAAAGAGTAGAGAAGAGAGAGGAGAGAGGAGAGAGAGAGAGAGAGAGAGAGAGAGAGAGAGAGGAGAGAGAGACTAAGAGAACTATCTTATTACTAAATACTTGGCAAACAATAACTTGCAAGAAAATAGTGCTAACCCTTTTGCTTGCACGGATAAAAATTCTGTCTTGTAGGGATTGGTGTCTATGTTGTCAAAGGTTGGGGGGGGGTGGGGGGGGGGGGGGGGGGGAGAAGGGTGGGAGGGAGGAAACATTTTGGGATACTGCACAAATGCACACAACATTTCATACTTACCCACTAACTTCTATTTAAATAACTGTCAGTCTCCTATTTAATCTTAATAATAGTACATGTGTTATAACAAAATCTATCCACTGGGAGGAAAACAAGGATTACAACATGAACTCCACCAAATACCAAACCAGGACAGAGGGAAGAGAGAGAGAGAGAGAGAGAGAGAGAGAGAGAGAGAAGAGAGAGAGAGAGAGAGGAGAAGGAAAAGAGAGACGAGAAAATAAGAGAAAAAAGAGAGGACAGAGAGAGAGAAAGAGAGAGCAAATAGAGAGAGAACGAAAGAGGGGGAAAGAAGGGGGGGGAGATAGAAAAAGAAAAAAAGAGAAGGGGGAAAAAGAAGAGAAAAGGGGAGGGAGGGGAGAGAGATGAGAAGAGAGAGGAGGGGGAAGAGAGAAGAGAGAAAAGAGAGAGAAAGAAAAGAGAGAAGGAGGCCAAACCCGGAAAAAATTTAATCGGGTTACAAAAATATTTTTTAAGGAAAAGGGGTGCTCACCTTTATGTCGCCAAAGGGAATCTTCAACTAAAAATTTGATTTAAAAAAAAACCATTCCAGTAAGGAGCACAAATTAAAAAAACCTTTCCCTTTTGGGGGGGAAAACCCGACTGACTGCTCACCATGGGGGGGGGGGGGGGGGGGGGGGGGGAAACACCCTTTGGGATATTTGTACAAATGCACACAACATTTCATCCCTTTTGCCGCAATTTTCGGGTTTAAAATGCGTCTTTTTCTATTTGATCTTAGAAAGGGCACATTTTGGTTTCCCAACAGAATCTATCCCTGGGGGGAAAAAAAAGGGAATTACACCCATAAAACCCCACCAAATACCAAACCAACAGAGGAGGAGAGAGAGAGAAGAAAAGAGGAGGGGAGAGAGAGAGGGGCCTACACGGGCCCCCCGGGGTTTTTTTCCCCTTGCAGTAGGTGCGCCCCATTTTTTCCAAACTTTCAGAAAAGCCCTTTACTTTTTTTTTCACCTTGGGACAACCCGCAAATGGAAAATTTAAAACAACACTTAACTTGAAAAAACCCCAAAATGGGGATCACAATTTTTGGTGCACACGCATTTTAAAAATGGGATGGGGGGTTCTACAGAAAATCTAAGGCTTTTGGGGGGCGAACCACAAAAACGATGTCAATCTTTGGTTGCCCATAAGTGTAAAATTTGGGCCCCCCACGCCTGACTCACACCCCCCCCACTGATCGCCAGTGCCCCTTCCTCAAGAAATTTTTCCCATTGAAAAAGTTTAAAGTGGGAGACCGACTTCTATCCAAAGAAAATACTGGCAAACCCAAACTTTTCACTATAATTTTTTTTGGCTGAATAAAAAAAAAGGTATAAATGCACCCTTCTCAAAAGAAGAAAAACTTCAAGAATAAAACGCCTGTCAAATTCCTATCATGAAAATAAAAGACTCAAAATAGCAAAAATCAGGGGTTTTTAAAAAGATTTGCTTTTTGCACTCCAATTTCCGTGGGATGTGGCCCTTCTTGCGTATTGTTAACTGAGACTTTTTCACGTGGGGGTTTTTTTAGTTGAGCATCAGTCAGCTTTCCCCCCCAAGGACAGGAATGTTTAAAACTTTGCTCTTTTTCTGGAAAGGTTTTAAAATTTACTTTTTAGTTTTAAATCCCATAACGACTAATGGTGAACCCCCATTTTTCCCTTTAATATTTAAATTTAAAAAAATTTTTCCCGTTTGGCCTCTCCCCTCCCCTCTCTTTTCCTTCCTCCTCTCCCCCCCCTCTCTCTCCTCTTCCTTTCTCCCCTCTCTCTCACTTTTCCCCTTTTTTTTCTCTCTTCTCCTCCCCCCTCCCCTTTCCTCCCTTTTTTTCCTCCTCTCCTCCTTCTTTTTTCTCTCCTCACTCACCCCCCCCCTTTTTTCTCCCCTCTTTCGTCTCTTCTCTCTTCGCTCCCTCCCCTTTCTCTCTTCTCTCTCTCCTCCCCTCTCTTTCCTTCCCCCCCCCCTCTCTCCCTCCCCCCCACCTCCCCTCTCCCTTCTCTCTCCTCTCCCCTCTCTCTCCCCTCCCCCTTCCCTCGTCCTGGTTTGGTATTTGTGGGTTTTTGCTGTAAACCTTGTTTTTTTCCTCCCCGTGGATAGATTCCCGTTTAACACAAAATTTCCTTACTAAATCAAATTTAAAAGAATACAGTCATTTTTAAAAGAAGTTAGCGGGGAATAAAGGGGAAAGTTTTTTGCATTTTTACAGTAAACCCAGGAATCCCCCCCCCCCCCCCCCCCCCCCCCCTAGGTGGGGGGCAGTCAGTTCCCGTTTCCTCCCAAAAAAAAGGTAAAGGTTTTAAACTGTGGGTCTCTTACTGAATGGTTTTAAGTCACTTTTTTGTTGAAATCCCATAGACAATAAAGGGGAGCACCAATTTTTCCTTCAAATATTTGTAACAAGGGTATTTTTTTCCCGTTCGGGGGCCCCTCCCTCTCTCTTTTCTCTCTCTCTCTCCCCTCTTCCTCACCTCCCTTCCTTTTCTCTCTCCTCTCTCTCTCTCCTTTCCCCCCCCTTTTCTCTTTTTCCTCCTCTCTCTTTTCCCCTTTTTCTCCCCTATCTCTCCCCCCCTTTTTTTCTCTCCCCTTTTTTTCTTTTCCCCTCTATTTTGCTCTCCTTTTTTTCTCTCTTTTCTCTCTCTCTCTCTCTTTCTCTCTATCTCTCGCTCTCTCTCTTTCCCGCCCCCCCCCTCTCCTTTTCCTCTCTCTCTCTCTTTCCCCTCTCTCTCTCTCTCTTCTTCCCCTTCTCCCCCGTCCCCCTCCTCTTTTCCCCTCCTTCCCCCTGCCCCGGTTTGTATTTTGTGAGTTCATGTTTTTTAATCCTTGTTTTTTTCCCCCCATTTGGGTAGATTTTGTTTTTAACACAGTACTTTTTTTAAATTAAAAAAGGGGACTGACATTTTTTTAAAAAAGAATTAGTTTTTAATTTTGGGAAAAGTTGGGGGTGCATTTGTTGGGAGTAACCCAAAAAGTTTCCTCCCCTCCCACCC
>CM031599.1:55162421-55164921 GCA_018398815.1 Conus ventricosus | reverse complement strand
CGACTCCCAGTGGACGCACGTACACAGGAGAGGTCAACCTGACGCACCTTCGGCAGCTCTGTTGACGAAATCGTTCAGGATATACAGAGCACGCCACCTACTGTTGTTCGAGAGAGAGAGAGAGAGAGAGAGAGAGAGAGGGGAAACTCGAAATCTTTAATGAGTGTGAATAGATAAGCTGGAAGCTTTTTTACACTATGCCCTCAAAATAACAATAAACAAAAAGGAACGATTACATCGATTTGACAAAATTAAACACAGCAATAAGAAAAACTTTTTTTTAATAGAAAATAGTAAGCAGTTTAATTATAACGTATTTCACACACACACACACACACACACACAGACACACACACACAGAGAGAGAGAGAGAGAGAGAGAGAGAGAGAGAGAGAGAGAGAGAGAGCTAGAGGAAGGAAGAAAGGTAGGGAGAGACAGAGAAGGGGTGGAATAGGGAGAGGGGGAGACATAGAGAGGGAGGGAGAAAAGGAGGGAGGAAGGGAGAGAGAGGGGAAGGGAGGAAATGAGGAAGATAGGACAGAGAGACAGACAGACAAAGAGAGAGAGAGACAGAGACAGAGAGGAAAAGACAGAGACAGACAGAGACAGAGAGAGAAAGACAGAGAGACAGAGGGACAGAGACAGAGATGAAGACAAAAGAGAGAGACAGAGAGAAAGACAGAGGGGTTTTCGGGATCGTCCCGTTCAAAGCCCAATGCCATTGATTCTGTGCTGTCCATTGTTGCTTCACAACAGGTGATCTCCGACAGCTCTCTCTACCAATCCCAAGAAAGGTTTACAGAACACCACCTATCACGTGGCAGGACATAGAAACGAATATTTATAAACCAAAGAGACGTAAATTCTTGAGAAAAAAAATTAAAAAAGGGAAAAGAAAAGAAGACGAACACCAAACAAAGTCAGAATTTTTAAACAGTCCAGTTTCTAATTCAGCATCTGTTTACAATCCGATACGTCTTCAGTACAAACAAGATAAATGTTGTTTTCAAGACCTAGAGATTAAACAGGAATTTTGTCTAATTATGTTCAGCATTTCAATCTCTCGACCACTTCCTCCACCTCACCCACCCTCTCTACCCACCCACCCCCTCTCTCTCTCTCTCTCTCTCTCTCTTTCTCTCTCTCTCTCTCTCTCTCTCTCTCTCTCTCTCTCTCTCTCTCTCTCCCAACACGAAAAAATAGTAACAATCTGTGGTCAGTAGGAATTAGTAAGTGTAGGGTGGCAGGTTGACAGCATCAGATCTGAAGACAAGATTCCATTCCCCATTTGGACCTCCAAGTCATAGGGGAAGATGGCATGTGAACATTTCACAGAATGAGGTGAAAGGATGAAGTCTGAGATTCGCATTATAGGCCTGTGCATGTGCAGTTCAAGAAATCGCAGCTTCCCTCGCTGTAAATCCTTGTAGTAAAAGGAAGGACAGATTACCTAGACTTACGTCTGTGTTGATGACAAAGACGACGACGACGACGACTACAACAACAACAACAGCAGCAACAGCGGCAACAACAACAACAACAACAATAAATATGATAAGAATAATTATAAATATAGTAAGAAGAAGAAGAAGAATCTCCGCCGGGCCGTTTCGGTACAGAAGGATTTTTCCCTCGGAGTCAACATTAATTCTAACTCCATTTCCCATACAGTCCTTCGAATAAGACTATAAACCGAGGTTCCGTATGTGAACGCACGCATAACATCTTGCACACACGTAAAATCCCATCACCAACTTTCGGAAGAGAAGGCCACGTTGGCCGTTGGTATGGATGACACGTTACATATAGCATGCACCTTCCCCGAAGATGGAGTATGGCTGCCTTAATGGTGGGATGGAAAAAAGGTCATACACACAAACTCCACTCTCTTTGTAGGGTAGATGGGATTAATACTTGCCTGTCCATATAGGGAGTGTCCGCAGGAGTATCAGCCTGCGTACGCAGAAGAAGAAGAAGATAATAATATTAATATTATTATTATTATGACCACGATGATGATGATGATGATAACAATGATAATAAAAACAAATCCTAGAGACATTAGTAACGTGCTTATTGGGGGGGGGGGGGGGGGGGGAAGGTTGATCACGTGTCCACACCAAAATCACGACCGGAGAAAGGAGGAGTGACTGATGATGAATCAATGAGATCAAAGAGTGACGGAAGAGAGGCGTCACTCCAATGCCTCGGGGGACAGACGGACATTTTCAGGTTGTCTTCGTTCAGTTTAGAATGATCGAGGGCATTACTAAACTCAGTCCATACAATGCAAGCTGTAAATAACACCTAGACGAGATCAATGCTCAGATGTATGCTTAGTGCTAGCTGAGCAGCAAGAACCAAACGCATCTCGCTCGTCACTGCTTTCACATGAAGGTGTGACAAAGTGTTAGCTGCAAAACATTTGTATCTAGGTAACGATGTAACGCAGGTCTGTGATCCCTAATCCAGATGCAATGTTATAAACTTTCAAGTGTCT
>CM031599.1:55140860-55153360 GCA_018398815.1 Conus ventricosus | reverse complement strand
GCTTAATTTAGGCCCGGGAAATTTTGTTCACTATTTTGATTATGCTTGAGGGTTTAAATTTAAAACTTTTCCCCGAAGCTGGGTTTAAAATTTTCAACTTTTCTGATGATGTTTGGCGACAAAGAAATAAACCGTGTTGTGCTTTCTTTTCCCATGTTGATATTTTCTTCGCCCACACAGACACACAGCACACAGACACCCCACCCACACCACACACACCACACACACACACACACACACACAACAATACCTCTCTGTTCTTCCCTTCCCACCCCTCCAAACACAACCTGATGACTAAAAACCAATTTTTGTCAGTTAAAATCAAGGTTGTATGAATTTAAAAAACTTTTAAAAACGAATATAAAAGTTTTTCATTCAAAGAAAGAACAAAATTAACACAAAAAAATACGTGCGCACACAACCACACCCCACACACACAACACACACACACACACACACACACAACACACCAAAACCCCGTACTCACTACACACACACACGCAAAAACACAGCCTTAAAAATTTTCACAAATACACATCTCAATACAAACACCCCATACCCTCACATATACTCAAACTTAAAACCCTCCACCACAGAAAACCACGCGCACACACACCCGCGCGCCCACACACAACACACACACACACACCCACCGCGCGGCGCGGACGCACCCACACACACTTTCTATGGCACCGTACACACAGCTTTCCTTCAAAAAACCATCTTTCACGAAACCCCTACACCGCGCACGAATACCCCCCCGCTAAACACCACACACACACACCACACAACACACACACACACACACACAACACACAACACAATACACCAAAACCAACCGCACGCACGCACACACAGAAAAAAAAATTTGCCAATTTATACAATCCTGTACCCCTTTGCCCTCCCCCCCCCCCCCCCCCCCCCCCCCAGCCAGGAGCGACGGGATCAGAGAGTCGGGCAGCGAACGGCACATGAACGGGGGAGCTGGTCTCGGTCCATTTGTGCGAAAAACTGGCCGACCTAACACCGAAGGGATGAACTAGTACACAGCACAGGGGAAAACACATCAAGCCCATTCGAGATGAGATGACACGCGTAATTCAGGTACGCTTCCCCCTTTTGCGTTCCCATCTAAAGTAGGAGTGAAACGCGGGGCCAGAAATCCACCCCTCGGACATCGACACAAGTCTGGGGCAAGCTTTAAAAAAAAATTATCCTTTGGTTTTTTTTTTACGGGAATGGTTTAAAGGGTTATGCCGTTACTCTTAAGAGCGACAGGTGCAGGACGACTCGGATCCCCACGAAAAAAAGCTTTTCGGAAGGTCGTGCTCCCTCAAAAGGTGAGGGGGTGCTGCGTGTGAATAGACGAGTCGTTCAGAATATTCCTGCTCGTGTTTGGAAGACAACTGCTTATTCTGTTTTGACAAGCGGAGAAAAAACAATGTACGGAGGAAAGGTTAAAATTGGGCCCATTCGGGGAAAAGAAACGAGCGGCAACACAAGCATGCAGAGACCCGATTGCTCTATGGGGGCCTGCACCCCCCCCCACGGACTGATCCAGTTTTTCCCGGGGTGACCGTCGCGGGTCACCCCCATAGATCCCCCCACGATAGATCCCTAACCCAACCCCAACCCTATCCTTTGCGGGGATCTACCGATGCGGGGGGCTATCGGGCGGGGATCACGGTTTCGGTGCGGGATCTATCGGTGCGGGGATCTATCGGGATGACCCCACCCTGTCACGAAATGACCGTGAATACCCGTGACATGCTCGTTCTCAAATCATATGTAAAGTCTAGTGTTTTCAAACCAGTTTTGAGAAAAGGTTTGGGTCTGGCAATGTTGGCTGTTTTTCTTAAAATGTCATCCACTTGGAAGATATTTTAACTCTTTTCCACCCCCCCACCCCCCCGTCACTGCCCCCCTTCCCCCTAACGGTGTGTTGTGTGGTTGTGTGGTTTGTGTGGTGTGTGTGGTGTGTGTTGTGTGTGTGTGTTTCTTCTCCAATTTGCAAATTTTTGAAAAGTTAAAATCCTTTTTTTCAGGGAAAAACTAAACAGTATTTTCGGCGTTTCCTAATTTGCACGTAGGCAAGGGTTTTTATCCCCCACCCACTCTCTTCCCCCCTCTTCTCCCCCTTCCCCTAAAAACTCATAAGCTGTTCACTCTTTGAGTAATATGTCAGCCGTTCCTCTTTGTGATCCCTTTATTTTTTTCCTTTTAATTTTGGGTAAATGAAACAACCCCGAATTGGGGTTTTGAATACCGATATATGGGGTCTTGTGTGCGCGCGCGCGCGCGCGCGCGCGCGCGCGTGTGGGGTGTTTGTGTGTGTGATTGTGTGTGTTGTGTGTGGGGTGAGTGTGTGTGTTGTGGTGTGTGTGCTTATAGCTTGTGTATAAGAAATTATCTCGTCTATAGCCATATTGCTTTGATGTTTGTGGGAAACGACGAACGAACGAACGAAGTTTAATGATGTAGCTGTAATACCCCATTAACCAAATCGACGCGATGACAACATACAAAACCGACTCAATTTCGATTTCATTAACATGGAAACCACAACACACACACACAACAAACACAACACACACCACACACTACACATGCACACATGCCCTCACACCGTGCGCGCGTCGGCACGAACGCACACGCGCGCAACACTACACACACACAATTTTCTTACAGCAATTTTCACTTAACTGTTCACAACTGAATGAAATTCAACGAGATAATATATATCACTCATTGTAAATAATTCATAGATCACAATCGAAACAGAATAATTGTCAATGAAGTCTCTGACTTGATTTTTTCAGTGCAAATCACTTTGAAACATAGTCCCTTTGAAAAGTAGGTTTTCCGTCGGGTCCTTCTTGAGAGTGTCTTTCGTGTCCTGTTTGGTGCTGGGCTGTCGGCTCATCTGGGTTCTTCTTGAAGACAGATGTAGCAGTTTGTTGAGGGACTCTCTCTTCCTTTTCATTGTGTGGAGGTCGTGCTGGCAGATTGACCTTTTGAAGAAAGGATGAGATGCGCGTGATTTGTTTTTCTCCTTTCCAGCTGTCACCATTGAACCTTCTTTTCATGACATAAGGGTGGTTGGATTTAGGCAGGTGGTCAGCATTGACCCTTTCTTTGTCATGACATAGAGGGTGTTGGATTGTAGTAGGGTGTCAGCATTGATCCTTGTCATGGACTTGAAGGGTGTAGGATTTACAGGTGTCAGCATTGATCCTTTGTTCATGACTTGAAGTTTTGGATGTTGCAGTGTCAGCATTGATCCTTTCATACTTTAAGGTGTGATTGTACAGGTGTCAGCATTTGATCTTTGTCCCATGACTGAAGGGTGTTGATTGTAGCAGGTTCACATTGATCCTTTCTTTGCCCTGACTGGAAGGGGTGTTGGATTTGTCGTAGGTGTCACTTGATTTCTTTTCTTTGGCGGACAGAACATATCACCAACCTAATATCTGAAATCTGTTGCCTGACGTCTCTCATCATCATATGTTTTTCATTTTTGTTTCATAAACCATCATCTGGCGATTTCTTATCAATCTCTGTTCGTGCCACGGGGTTGAGAAGTGCGGACTTGTGACAATTCAGGAAGTCTTGTCCTTCATTTTCCTGTTGTAGAGAGCATCTTTCTGCCGGACTCACACCAGACTGCTGTGTGGATAGCAGCGTAATTTCTAAGAATTTATACATTCCTGGGCCAACCACTTTTCCTTCCCACATACTGCTTGGATGGTCTTTTTCACAGCATAGGCATGCAGCTTCGACGCAACCGTTGCTTGAGGCCAGAGAGGTTATTTTTCTGTGTTCAAAACCTAATAGTCGCGATGAGATTTTCAAAATCTACTGAAAGTGGTCCATTGTCCGATTTTTAGGATTCTGTACTCCATGGCGTGCAAAGAAGCGTCAAGATTTTGGATACACATACCACCCAGTACACAGCATTCGTTTTGGAGTGATGGGCTGTATTTATTTCATCAAAGCACAGACACCCATGTGATTTATTGCTACTCTTCCCCGCCCCTGAAGGTTACCGTCTAAGGACACAACGAAACGCGTTTCGACCGATTTGTCGACTTCAGGCAGGACAAATAACTTTTTAAAACGATGAAGACAAAAGACTAACAGTTATTTCTGTCTTGTTCTGGGGCACCGTGTGTACACAGGTGAACCATCCTCTTCCGCTGTCTCCTCCGCTCTTTTTGTCGATGCGATTATTTTTTTTGTTTTCTTCAGAAGTTTCCTTCTTCTAACTGAAGTTAATGTATGATGCCGCGCGCGGCGCGCGCGTGCGTGCGTGCCGTGTGTGTGTGTCTGTGTGTGTCTTGTGTGTTGTGTGTGTTGTGTGTTGTGTGTGTGTGAGTGTGTGGTTGTGTGTGTGTGTGTGTGTTGTGTGTGGTGTGTGCGTTTGTGTGAGCGAGTGCGTGCGCGTGTCTTGTGTTTAGTCGTTTGATCTCATAAAGAAGATAGAACAATCATTTATAACTGTTTGTATAATTTGAACGAACCATTGTTCCAGTTGAACGTTTAGTACCCTTTTATGACGGTAATTCCCTTAATGATAAGCACGCAACGCACACACACACACACACACAAACACACCACACACACACACACACACACACCCACACACACACACACGACACACACGCATACTACAAGTAAAGACAATAATTACAAGCTACAACACGTTGTCAGAAACACATACACACATTAAGTGTACCGTGAACAAAAGAACGTAGGAACAATCAAACAACCCACACATAAATGAATGATCCATGACCAAGAATAAGTGAAAAGAAATGACAGCATGCATGGCATTAAGTCTGCACTCGAAAACCAGAATCTTGACTGAATTACATGATTTTCATCAACATTATTATGTAGCGAATACTACATCATTTATACAGAGAAACTTGACGGATAAATATGTGTTAATGAATCAACAATATGTCCAGTCAAGTCACAGAACGCCACACCCCCACCTCACCATACAAATGCGAGCCATTGTTTATTTGGTCATACTAGGAATTCATGAAAAAGAGAACCGGACTTGCGTACTTAGGATGAACCAGAGTGAAATGATGAATTGTGAGCAAACATCTCGCTCGTGTTTGATTGTGTGTTCTTTATCTGTTCTCCTCTCTCCTCTCACACATCTCATCTCTCTCTCTCTCCTCTCTCTCCTCTCTCTCTCTCTCCTCCTCTCTCCTCTCTCTCTCTCTCTCTCTCACACACACACACACACACACACACACACACACACACATAGACACACAGATAGAGAGACACCAGACAACATACCGCGCGCCACGGCAAACAGGCAACACACAACAACGCACACAGCACACACAACACACACAGAAACACACACAACGACCACACACACACACCACACAACACACACACACGCATCGCACGCACGCACGCACGCACGCACACACACACACAACACACTCTCACATGCAACCGCATCACGCGCACACACACCACACACACACAACACACACACACCCACACCCACACACACCGCGAACCCTCCTCTCCTCTCTCATCTCTCTCTATCCTCTCTCGTCAGCTCTCTACTCTTCCTCTCATCTCTCTCTCTCGCTCTCTCTCTCTCATACACACACCACCACACAAACACAACACACACACACACACACACACACCCACTACACACACCACAAAACACACACAAACACACACATACACCCACATGACACACACCTACCCACACACACATCATAACATCTACTAAACACACTATCCTCATCTATCTTTTTTATTCATCTCTATATTTCACCGTCATCGTCTGTCTAACTATGCTGTCTATCCTCCGTCTTCCTTCTGCTGCTGTCCTTCTCTCTCTCTCTCTCGCTCTCTCATCCTTCTCCTAATCTAATTCACCTTCTCTCTCTCTTCCTCTCTCTCTTCTCTCTCTTCTCTCTCTCCCCCCTCCCTCCCACCCCCCTCTCCTCTCTCTCTCATCTCACACTCTCTCTTCTCCTCCTCTCTCTCTCTCTCTCCTCTGTCGATCTGCCTAGCTATCCGACCGGTCTCAGTTTATCTATCTATCTATGTGGGATGTGAAGGAACGTGCATGTAATGAATGCTGTACACTTTCCACATGACTGGTCTCTCGCTCAACCCGCAAAACCAAAGCCCAACTTAACGAAACAGAAGGAAAACGATAGAGAGATTCAGCAAGACCTACACAATCTTCACCCCCTCAACGTGCTCAATCCATGGCGGCACACAAATCAAATCATTAAGGCCTTCACGCTCCGCAGGATAAAATAGACAAATTCCAATTCGAAGAGACAACAGGCCCCTTGGACCAATTTGCAAGCTGTGTGCGTAATGAATTCTTCTTCTTCTTCTTCTAACAAACTGGGGTCACTCAAAAACGATAGTCACCAGCAAACAACACCAAACACACAGCTCAGATTCCGCTACAGGAGGGAGGAGAGAGAGGGAAGGGAGAGCAGTGACAGTGAAAATTTAGGAGTCGTAGGAATTTTGCTGATGGAACATCTAGCATGATCGATCACTTGCTAGATTCTTGATAGCCGGGACAACTTCAATATGATGTTTGTATAGGGTTAGCTGGGACAGCACTGTCAATGTCAGGCTTTCAGGAGTACAGGAGGAACAAAACCCCGATGTGTGATCGACAGGAGAAGTCTAGTTTCCACTCTGAAAGAATCGTTTTGTAAATTTACGTAAATATCACGCCACGTACACACAATCTCTCTCACTCTCTCTCTCCACTCACCTCTCATCTCTCTCTCTCTCTCTCTCTCTCCCCCCCCCCCTTTTCCCTCTCTCTCTCTCTCACTCATATACAACTTCTAGACAGATCTTCTGGCAGTGATGGTTCCTTGTATTACCGGTGTTCCGTGATCGTAATGACCCCTCCGTTCAATCCCACTTGACGTAATCACGTTTGAAGAGATGTTCTCTTGAGTACCATCTGTGCGGACTCATTGCCCCTCAAGATCCTTCCGATAAGACTTTAACGAATCCTGTGCGTAAAATCTGTCATTAAGGGCATGCTTCTACCTTCCCAAGACATGGCTTCAAACGATCAGATTGCACATTTATCGTTCTTGCAAGCTGATTTCTTAACTTTTATTTTTCCTAACACCCCCCATCCCCTCCGCATCCGCCGCTTCTTTTGCCAAAGTATTTACAAAAAAAATAACGAACAAAACCAGTTAATTTGAATATTCTTATGGCGTTGCTGCACGCCCAATCATACTTTATTTGAAAGAGAGAGAAGCGAGAGAGAAAGAAAAGAGAGAGAGAGAGAGAAGAAGAGACAGACAGACAGAGACAGAACTAAGACAGACACATAGAGGGACAAATAGTGAATTTGCACTGTGAACGCAACAAAACATTCTACTCACATCACGCTGAAAGCCGCTTATGTCTAAAAAATTTTGTGTGTGTAGTCTGTGTGTGGTGTGTGTGCGGCGGGGCGGACGGGCTCCAGGCTCGTCGTTGTGTGCCCGCGCGCGAAGTGTTGTGGTTTTGTTTGTGTTGTGTGGTGTTGTTCGTCGTCCTGTATCGCACTCCCAACCCGTCATCCATCCCGCTTACAGAATTCGGAAGACGAGTTCACGCATCTAACTGAAAACGGGATTCACCCCCCCTCCCACCCCCCCGCCCCCCACACCCTTGCCTTTCCTCCCACCGCTCATACATTCATTTAAGAACCCCATCGTCCGCATCCTCCCGCTTTGATAAAAAACTTGGAAAACAAGCCACCCCCCACCCCCACCCCCGCCCTCTTCCACTCCACCTCACTGCCTCTTCAATTATTATTTTTTTAATTGAAGAATGCGGTCATGTTGCCTCCCCCCGCCCCCCCCCACCTGTCCCTTCCTCCCGCCCCCCTTCTTCCCGCCCCCTCCAACCCCTCCCCCCCCCCCTCCCTCAACCACCTAAGCTACACCCCCTTCCCCCCCCCCCCCCCCCCCCCCCCCCCCCCCTTAGAATCTGACTCAAGACTGTTTGTTGAACTCGTTCTTGTTTTTTTCAATGTCTGCACCGAGTGTTTACGTATATGCTGGCATAGCTTGCCTGTATTGGTGCCCGATAAACCCATTATTTACGTTGGAAGAACTGATGGAAGCGATCACCCGGCTGAAGAGTTCGAAGAGGAAGCAAACTGACTCGTTGAAACACGAAACTTCCACTCCGTTTTCACACACAGGCGCGCGCCGCACCCACGCATTCATGACATCGCTTTTTTTTCCGAGACGTTATGAGTGATTGCGCCTTAAAGCCTTGAACAATGGAAGTTCAGTACGTTGCAGCATTTCTACAGAGGAATTTAATTTAAGTTCCATTCCCTTTCTAAATGTTGTCTATCAGTCCGGTTGAAAACTATACTTCCCTCCCCCTTCTCTCTTCAGCACACATCACACACACAACACACACACACACACACACACACCACACGAACACCACCACCACCATGCCCACGCACTCGCACGCACGGCACACACCACGCACACACACACACACACACAGACACACAGACACACACACACACACACACCACACACACACACACACACACACACACACACACACACACGCACATCTACCCCCATCGTCCCCGATCTTCACCCCCCCCCCCCCCCTCCCTCCACAGCTCCTGATTCCCCTGTTTCCCTTCGCCATCTGCCCATCCTCGCCGCTCTGTCCTCACCCCAGCCCCTCATCCCTTTCCCCTGTCCTCCCTTTTCCTTCCCCATCCCTCCTCCCCAATGTGTCACAAGCTGTGTATGTCTGGTTGTGTGTACGCGCGAGTGGAGAATGTGACCTAAGGAGCAAGGGAAAGAATACACACACACACACACACACACACACACACACACACACACACACACACACACACACACACGCACACACGCACGCACGCACGCACACACGCACACACACACACACACACACACACACACACACACACACACACACACACACACACACACACACACACACACACACAAGAAACCTCGCCGAGTTACCTCCCACTCAACAGACAGCACGTCAAAACACAGATCTGATGGCACAACTTCATTTATAATCCAAATCAATACGAGTATACCTCTGCAGTCACAAAAAGCAGGAGAGTGCCATAAAAAAGAGTAAACATCCGGGAACTCTGGAACCTGAATACCCTAGAGGGTGGCACAATAGCTTGTAATCTCAGGGTGGTTATATTCGGAAATGCTTTCGTAGAAGTTACAAGCCAGCTATTTTGGAGATTACATCCAACGCATATGGAGTTCTCTAAGTACACTCTAATACACTCCGCAAACTGGATTGCTTTCATTACATTAAACGTTCTCTTCACCTGAAAATGGAGTGACTTCTACATTGGTAGCAAACAGGAGTTGTCGCTCAGATCACACACACACACACACACACACACACACACACACACACACACACACACACACACACACAGGGGGAGAGAGGGGGGGGGGGGGCTTCTTAAAAGAAAGAAAACAGTCTCCTGTAACTCCCCCTCTCGAGAGAGGAGCCACAAAAGGATGAACTAATCTAGGGGGATTTTCCTGAGTCCTTCGGCAGGATTCCTTTCATGAGAACACACTGGACTCACATCCAGCTCCCAGCTGGTCAAAACAAGTTTCACACAAAAAGGGGATTCTCTCGCTCGAAGATTAATCATTAGGAGGACATAGCCCGGCCTAAGAATTATAGTTTCGAGAGGGACCCTGTAAGTCCTTTTTAAAAAAATTCACTTTGCTCTCTCAGACCACTCAAAACGCTCCTTGCTGTTCCCATTCCCACACACGCCTGACCAGCTGGCCCCATTTGGGGGGAAGGCAGAGGTGGGAGTGGGTGGGTGGCGGTGGAGGGAGTGGGGGGTCACGAAAGAAGGTCCTCCCGCAGAGCAGAATTAAGCCAAAGGGTGCCACGGCCGGTGCAAAGGGCCAGACTGGAGGGCGGAACTGAAAACACTAGTCCCGGTCTCAGTGTCTTTTCATAATTGTCAATTATAATCATTACTTTTACATTCTCCTTCTTTTGTCTCTTGTTTGTTTGCTCGAAGATCAGAGGGGAAGAGATGCCAGGACCAGAATCGACAGACTGAAAATATTGTAATAAATATGTTTTCTTGTGATAAATAATTTTTACAGTTTGAAAACAGATTTTTTTCTTTTACTGTAGTAAATACTAAATGCCCCAACCACCAAAGATTCATCTGGACTCTACGTGACTAGTAGGAGGTGATAGCAGGAGAGTGCTGGGTTGTTGCCCTCTATAGCAGCTCACATACAACCGTGTCAGACCTGAGAGTCGCCAGTCGGGGAGGGGGTGGGTCTCTGTGAACCCTTCCCACGGGCAAAATGGGGTCACAATCCCATTGGTACCATTTTTATAGTTAAAAACTTAACGAAAATAGAATAATGGGCCAAATTAGCCGACACCGGGTGCCTGACAGAGTGTTTGACTCGCTTCAAATCCCCATATAGCTTTGCTTTGCAATATGGTTGAAAAAGTTATTCACTTCTGATCTGCTCAGTGTGCTAAAGAGTCACCATACCAAATCTGGAGAATATCAGACGAAAACGGTTTTATTTTTATAATGAAAACAAAGACGGAGAAAGACAAACACTCGAATGCACAATCTGTGGGACTACATGTCTTCCTGCCACATTGCTGGTTACTCACCTCTGTTTGAAAAGAGTATGGATTGTCACAATTATTATTAATGATGATGATGATGGTGGTGGTGGTGGTAGTGGTGGTGGTGATGAAAAATCTATGTACATTCGACTTCTTGTGACAGGCCAACTCCTTATGCCTACTGTTTTTAAAATAGAGGTGTGTGGCCAGCAATGTGGCCGGAATACATTATAGTCCAAAAGATTACGACAAACATGTCGGATAACTCTTTTATATTGTATCTGTAAGCACAAATGATTAAATAAACTGCATTTTTTAGGAAATTCATATTAAAAGCTTATTTCATTTTACTAGTTTGAATTACCCGATATCTTTACAACAACCAGGCTACGTAACTTCTGCTAATAACTTCCGTTTGGAACACGAGATTGTTCAAACTATCACCAAGTCTTGTCATTTTTCGTCCCATTTCATTTTGGTGTAGATCTATAAAGGTAAATTTGCGAACTACATTTTTAGAACCATCAATCATAATTTAGCCTTAAATTTTCCATGGTATTCAAAATATCTTCCGGCTGTTGTTGTCCACTCATTCATTCACAAGGCTGCAGGTATTCGGCGAAATCGATTTGATTCAATGGCATTCACTTAGGCCTACTGATATGCGTTCACTGTTAAGTTCCGAGACAGTGTTACTCATCAGTCGTGCTTTTTTTCCTTCTTCCATGAGGTGACCACAATGAACGATTTGATTTTTGTATCGTCTCAAAAAAGAGCGTTGTTTATTTTGTAAAAATCTGGAGCCCAGCGTCTAGTCAGTTTAAAGCACATAACTCTGGGTTTCACATCACACAAAAAAATCACATACAAATGGGAGTATATAACGCACTGAAACCGAATATCATGTACACGAATAAAAACCAAAGGGGTATGGACGCATTAGAAAATGAATTAAAAAATGTGGACACGCTTCGATTTTACAGTAAAGGGATCTGTGTTTCTGTGAAGAGTGCTTTCCCTTTCCAGAGCTATGTTCATCAATCACTCAGTCAGCAAAGTCCTTATGTTGCTTTTTGTGGGGAGTGATATGCTAATTGGTTCTTGTAGAACTTTCCTTTCCATAATTTAAACAAACTTTCTTCACAAAATATGGGAGTAAGAATGAAAAGAATTCTGACTGCAATAAGCCAGGGTTTATAACCTGCTTAAAATGTATATATCGCATTTAACCATTTTTTATTGCAGGACTATTTACAAGAATAATGTAAATAGCAGGAAGAGTGGGCAAAAATGGGTAATGAAAGTACAACCAGTAAACACTTGGACAACAGCATGAAACAAGCAAACAAACGTGCACACGAAAACAGCGGCAAAAATGAAGGAAAACCCACAATGAAGATAAATAAAGACATGGTGCACATCTTTGCATCTTTTAAAGGTCATGCCAAGTAATACGGTGGATAAAATGTTATCCAGGGGCATCATTAGTCTATGTGCAGGTTATGTGAATAATTTTTTTAAGTTACTCC
Source organism: Conus ventricosus (assembly GCA_018398815.1). Taxonomy (NCBI): domain Eukaryota; kingdom Metazoa; phylum Mollusca; class Gastropoda; order Neogastropoda; family Conidae; genus Conus; species Conus ventricosus. The sequence goes on along the minus strand of CM031599.1, from coordinate 55,141,148 downwards.
TCATATCATGGTGTTTAATGTAATATTGTATCTCTCTCTCTCTCTCTCTCTCTCTCTCTCTCTCTCTGTATATATATATATATATATATATATATATATATGTGTGTGTGTATGTGTGCATGTGAGCGCACATGTGCACGCACATGCATTCATTTCTGTGATGTAATATATGTGTGCGTGTACTGTGTGTGTGTGTGTGTGTGTGTGTGTGTGTGTGTGTGTGTGTGTGTGGTGACTGTGTGTGTGTTAAAGAGCACATGTGGAAATGCATGAGTACTACATTGCAAA
>CM031599.1:55133091-55135591 GCA_018398815.1 Conus ventricosus | reverse complement strand
CCTTTTGTTTGTTGTTGTGTGGGCCCTTTTGTTTGTTGTTGTGTGGGCCCTTTTGTTTGTTGTTGTGTGGGCCCTTTTGTTTGTTGTTGTGTGGGCCCTTTTGTTTGTTGTTGTGTGGGCCCTTTTGTTTGTTGTTGTGTGGGCCCTTTTGTTTGTTGTTGTGTGTGCCCTTTTTTGTTGTTGTGTGTGCCCTTTTGTTTGTTGTTGTGTGTGCCCTTTTGTTTGTTGTTGTGTGTCCCCTTTTTTGTTTGTTGTTGTGTGGGCCCTTTTGTTTGTTGTTGTGGGTGCCTTTTGTTTTGTTGTTGTGTGTGCCCTTTTGTTTCTTGATGTGTGGGCCCTTTTGTTTGTTGTTGTGTGTCCCTTTTTTGTTTGTTGTTGTGTGTGCCCTTTTGTTTGTTGTTGTGTGTGCCCTTTTGTTTGTTGTTGTGTGGGCCCTTTTGTTTGTTGTTGTGTGTGCCCTTTTGTTTGTTGTTGTGTGTGCCCTTTTGTTGTTGTTGTGTGTGCCCTTTGTTTGTTGTTGTGTGGGCCCTTTTGTTTGTTGTTGTGTGGGCCCTTTTGTTTGTTGTTGTTGTGTGTGCCCTTTTGTTTGTTGTTGTTGTGTGTGCCTTTTTGTTTGTTGTTGTGTGGGCCCTTTTGTTTGTTGTTGTGTGTGCCCTTTTGTTTGTTGTTGTGTGTGCCCTTTTGTTTGTTGTTGTTGTGTGTGCCCTTTTGTTTGTTGTTGTTGTGTGTGCCTTTTTGTTTGTTGTTGTTGTGTGTGCCTTTTTGTTTGTTGTTGTTGTGTGTGCCTTTTTGTTTTGTTGTTGTTGTGTGTGCCTTTTTGTTTGCATCTTGAACTGAACCGAACTGAACTGTGCTAGGGTGTTTTGTTTGTTTGTTCTGTGTGCTTTGTGTCTGTATCTGTGCTAGGGTGTGTGCTTGTTTGTTTTTGTGTGCTTTGTGTCTGCATCTGTGCTAGGGTGTTCATTTGTAAGTTCTTTGAGCCCAGTAAAAGAAATATGTGTATCTGTCTGACGCTTCTTGGTAAAGTCGTTTTGTTCATGTCTAAAATACGAAATATCACAATATTCATAGGCAGAATAAATCAATACAGATCCGTAGTGTGCCTTTCTCCTCGGCTGGACACATTTACAACTTCTTCTCCTTCTTCTCCTCCTCCTCTTCCTCTTCCTACTCCTCTTCATCCTTCTCCTCCTCCTCCTCCTCCTCCTCCTCCTCCTCCTCCTCCTCCTCTCTTCTTCTCTACATATGAGTATGCGTGTATGTCTGCGAGTACACAGAGGAGAGAGAGAGAGAGAGAGAGAGAGAGAGAGAGAGAGAAGAGAGAGAGAGAGAGAGAGAGAGAGAGAGAGAGAGAGAGCACCGGCGCATCAAACAACATGTAAGATCAATACATCAAACAAATACCACTTGCGGATAAAACAACGCGTACGACCAGTGAATCAAACGACATGTAACACTAGTGGATCAATTAAGCAGCACTAGTGCATCAAACAAGTAACGCCGATGGAACAGGCAAGTAGCACTGGCGCATCTACTAACAAAGAGCACTTGTGCATCGAACAACAAGCAGCACGCACAGACAGATAGTGATGCATTCAAAGGAGAGACAACAAGTAGCACGCACAGACAGATAGGTGATGAATTCAAGGAGAGACAAGTAGTACGCACAGACAGATAGGTGATGAATTCAAAGGGAGACAACAAGTAGCACGCACAGACAGATAGGTGATGAATTCAAAGGAGAGACAACAAGTAGCACGCACAGACAGATAGGTGATGAATTCAAAGGAGAGACAAGTAGCACGCACAGACAGATAGGTGATGAATTCAAAGGAGAGACAAGTAGCACGCACAGACAGATAGGTGATGAATTCAAAGGAGAGACAAGTAGCACGCACAGACAGATAGGTGATGAATTCAAAGGAGAGACAACAAGTAGCACGCACAGACAGATAGGTGATGAATTCAAAGGAGAGACAAGTAGCACGCACAGACAGATAGGCGATGACTTCAAAGGAGAGACAACAAGTAGCACGCACAGACAGATAGGTGATGAATTCAAAGAAGAGACAACAAGTAGCACGCACAGACAGATAGGTGATGAATTCAAAGGAGAGACAACAAGTAGCACGCACAGACAGATAGGTGATGAATTCAAAGAAAGACAACAAGTTGCACGCACAGACAGATAGGTGATGAATTCAAAGAGAGACAACAAGTAGCACGCACAGACAGATAGGTGATGAATTCAAAGGAGAGACAACAAGTAGCACGCACAGAGAGATAGGTGATGAATTCAAAGGAGAGACAAGTAGCACGCACAGACAGATAGGTGATGAATTCAAAGGAGAGACAAGTAGCACGCACAGACAGATAGGTGATGAATTCAAAGGAGAGACAACAAGTAGCACGCACAGACAGATAGGTGATGAATTCAAAGAGAGAGACAAGTAGCACGCACCAGACAGATAGGCGATGAATTCAAAGGAGAGACAACAAG
>CM031599.1:55100797-55105797 GCA_018398815.1 Conus ventricosus | reverse complement strand
AGAGCGCAGATAATTTCAATCATCCAATGCCGCGTAATAATGTCAAGATCTGCTCAATTTGTCGTCAGGCTGCTAGACCGACAGAAGATCCATAAAGTGTGCGATTCCACACTTTCGTAACATTCTGCTCGCGATTGTTTTTTTTTTTGCTTTTTAATCTAGCCTCCTTGCATCAATAGAACTTTGAAAACGGTTTTGCATAAAATGGTGCATTCTAAACATCATGTGTTGATGGAGGGGGGAGGGGACCCTTTTTTTTTTCTTTTTTTTTCCTTTCTTTCTAGCTTCCTTCCTCCCTTCCTCCCTCCCCTTTCTTTTTGGGGAAAAAAAAGGAATGAGGTGGAAAGGAGTAGGGGGCGGGAACAGGGTAGGGCTAGGGTTAGTGGGAAGAGGGGCCGGGTGAGAAGTGAATGGGGTGGGGGTCATATCTGTGTGACACTTGGGTCGGTCCTATGTTGAAAGCATTTCAACATGACTGCTATTACCTACACTCTATATCAATTCATTACATCACTTTTCTGATTCATTAAAAAGAAGATGATCGTGATAAGATGTTAACTAAAAACTTCCATTCACAGCAGTCATGGTTTGTGTTATGACGTAATCCATGGGCATGTGTCGCTAATGAAAGGATCGATGATGTTCTGAAGGGGGTGAAGGATATACATAAACATCATAGCACCGCACCCTTGTACAGCTTAGGTCGGTGGTTATGGCACAAGCCGCTTGTCCTACTTTATAGAACTGCCCAATGACATCATTCATCGTGGCAGGCGTTGGGGGAATATCCTCACTGTGACGTCAAGGTCAGAAATAAAAACAGCAGGTGATGTCATGGTTTCTTTCGAGAGAGACACACATAATGTTGCAGAAGGGAGAGAGAGAGAGAGAGAGAGAGAGAGAGAGGGGAGAGAGAGAGAGAGAGAGACAGAGAGGGCAGAGAGAGAGACAGGCGCAACACACACACAACACACACACACACACACACACACACACACACACACACACACCACACACACACAACACAGCAGATTTTTTTTTAAATCATCCAAATCCGCGTTAAATGTCAAGATCTGTTCACGTTTGTCGTCAGGCTGCTAGACCGACAGAAGATCCATAACGTGTGCGATTTTACACTTTCGTAACATTCTGCTCGTTTGTTTATTTTTTAATTCTATTTTAAATCTAGTGTCCTGGCATTTATTCATAGAACTGCAATAACATCATTCATCATGGTAGGTGTTGGGGGAATATCCTCACTGTGACGTCAAGGTCAGAAATAAAAACAGCGAGTGAGAAAAACATAGTGTTGCAGGATTAGGGAGAGAGAGGGGGGGGGGGACACCACACACACACACACACACACACACAGACCCACAAAACACACAGCAGATTTTTTTTTAAAAGTGTCCTTGTGTTTATTTATAGAACTGCAATGACATCATTCATCATGGTAGGTGTTGGGGGAATATCCTCACTGGACGTCAAGGTCAGAAATAAAACAGCGAGTGATGGCATGGTTTCTTTCGAGAGAGAAACACATAATCTTGCAGGCCTAGGGGGAGAGAGGGGGGGGGGGGGCAGACACACACACACACACACACACAAACAAAACAAACACACAGCAGATTTTTTTAAATCATCGAAAGCCGCGTTATAATGTTAAGATCGGTTCAAGTTTGTCGTCAGCCGGTTAGAACGACTTCGGTTCATAAAGTGTGCGATTTCACACTTTCGTAACATTCGGCTCGTGATTGGTTTCTTTAGTGTCCTTGTGTTTATTTATAGAACTGCAATGACATCCTTCATCCTGGTCAGTGTGGGGGAATGTCCTCACTGTGACATCAAAATCAGAAATAAAACAGCGAGTGATGTCTTGTTTTTTTTGTTGTTGTTGTTGTTTGTTTTTTTTTTTTTTTTTTTTTTTTTTGGGGGGGGGTTTCCTCATGTTTTCATTTTTCTTTTCTTTTTTAAATCAGAAAAAAACACTACCTATGAACCAGTAGTGTTTTCATACAGGATCCACCCATTCTTATGCCACATGACCCGGACCCGGACCAAAAGTTAAGGAAACATTTTCAGAACTTCTTCTTTTTAAATCATCTTCGCGACAGGTCGATTCAGAGAAGGGAGATAACTCGACATCACCTACCAAAATATTTCCAACGGTAACGGGAAAGTCATTCATGTGTTAGATTGTCGGTCTTGGCGTGGCTGATAGAAGTCGATTTCCTCCCACTCCACTCCCCCTGTTTCCCTTTCCCTCCCCTCCTCTTTGGACAATTGTAAGTCCAGCTGTCAGTTTGAGTTTGGCTGCAGACTTCATCATGTGTGAAGATTTGGGCAGAAAAATAATATAGCCTATTTGCTTGCCTGTAAACGTGCGTGTGCTTACATGTGTGTGTGTGTGTGTGTGTGTGTGTGTGTGTGTGTGGTGTGTGTGTGTGTGTGTGTGTGTGTGTGTGTGTGTGTGTGTGTGTGTGCGAGAGAGGAGGGCAGAGGGGTGAAAGGTGAAGGGTTGAAAGTGTGTAAGCATTGTAATCTTGTGTGTGTGTGTGTGTGTGTGTGTGTGTGTGTGTGTGTGTGTGTGTGTGTGTGTGTGTTGTGTGTGTGTGTGCGTGTGTGCGTGCGTGCGTGCGAACATGCGTGCGTGCGTGTGTGTGTGTGTGTGTGTGTGTGTGTGTGTTGGTGTGTGTGTTGTGTGTGTGTGTGTGTGTTTACTTTGTCAGTACAACCATGAGTTAATCTGACAATAAATTGGTTTCAGTCAGTCAGTCAGCGTGTGAGACAGACAGACAGACAGACAGACAGACAGACAAAGATAGAGACAGAGAGAGAGAGATGAAGGGAGGGAGGGAGGGTGGGAGGAGAGAGAAAGAAAGAGAGAGAGAGAGAGGAAGGGAGGGTGGAAGAGAGACAGAGAGTGAGAGAGAAGAAGAAGAGAGAGAGAGAGAGAGAGAGATGATAGAGAGAGAGGGAGAAGAGAGAGAGAGAGAGAGAGATGCATGTTGCCATTGGCAGACATAGGACAAGATGACAGGGGATGGAGAGTGACTGTACGACAAGAAAACAAAAATTCGCCCCCTAGCAAATATTGTGTATGATTTTAAAAAAATGAAACAGTTATACGCATTCATACTCATTGTAAGAAAAACGCCAAAAGGAAAACAAAACAAAAAAAAACGGAAACCCATCAAAATCAAGATCAAATTCACTGCAAAAGAATTGATCAGCTGTCTGTCATACATGTTTATACATACAGGGAAAATGGAAAAAAAACAAAAGAGGAAAGAAAAACAATGATAAATAAATGAAGCTAGAACGACCATGCAGCCGAATCATGAGAAATGAAAGATACAAGATACAAGAATACTTTATTATCTCAATTCTGAGAAATTACAATCGTGCTGCTGAGTAACTATACATTAGTGACATAAATAAACACGAAAAGCAATGAACAATAAACAAGTACGGTAACCCAGCAACAATAAACAAGTAGGGTAACTCAACAACAACAACCAACAAAATAATTTAGTTAAAATGTAAAACCTCATACATGTAGATAAAAACACATACCACACACACACAACACCACACACACACCACACACACCTCACACACAAACACACACACACACACACACACTTACTATTTTCAAAAATTTGCTTAAAAACGAAACAACACTGTCAGACCTAAATTCTGATTAAAAGAAGCATTAAAGTGTGATGATGATGATGATGATGATGATGATGATGATGATGATGATGCACATAACAAATGATCAAGCAACAGTAAAACCCATTTGAGTAAACAACAATACTTCTAATTAGATTTTCAGGTCTTTCCTTTGCACAGATTTCACCGTCTATAAGAACTAATGAATTTGTTCTTCTCTGCACAACGTTATATGCGCCTGTAATAGACGTTTGCTCTAGATTGCATCCTTACATCATCATCTGCTGTCAGTGTGCATGATCTGTTTTTGAGCTACGCCAGCTTTCAGAAAAGAAAAGAAAAAACTTTACATGATATTCTGGCATCTTCAAGTGCACACTGCAGTAAGAAAAATAGTTTTGTCATTCACAGATTACTCTCACTTACTTCCGTGTAGAGGGCTACAGTTGAGAGGGGAAGGGGGGGGGGGGGAGAAAAGTGTGGAGAGGAAGGGTGAGAAAGAAGTAGAACTACATGTATATTGTTATATTGTCTTCATACTCAGCGGGAAACTCCACTGTGACTGTTTCTTCTTCTTCTTCTTCTTCTTCTTCTTCTTCTTCTTCTTCTTCTTTTTGTTTGTAGTAAGGCGCCAGGAAGGAGGAAGGGAAAGAGGAGAGAGGACGACCGGAAGCTCCATAGCCACCGTGCACCATCACCACCACCACTGTCATCATCAACATCACCACCACCATCAACAAAACAACAGCAACAACATCAAAAACACACCGTCAACGCCAACCACAGAACCACCACCACCACCACCACAATAGCATCAACAGCATCACCGTGAACAACAAGAACTCCGTTAACATCATCACCATCGTCAACAACAATATAACTATCACCACAGCACACCAACAACACTACCAACCACTAAAACAAAAAAAACAACAACAAAATCAGAATCCATCATCATCATCATCATCATCATCATCACCATCATCACCATCATCATCATCATCATCATCATATCATCAAATTCATCATCAATACAGCAGCAGCAACAACACAACAACAACACAAAGACAACAAAACAACAGCAACAAACAAACTATCCACCATGACGATCCACATCATCGTCGCCATCTCACACACGAACAAGGCGAGCAAGACGTTGGCAGCTCTAGAAGCAGCAGCAGACTGACCCTGGGTGACGGTGAGTAGAAGAGAAGGCAGGAGAGAAGGACGGAGAGCAGCACACTCCACTGGTTCCCCATGGCTCCGCTCACAATCCTTTACCTCACATCCGCACCTGCAACAGGCCACACGCCACAGTCAGGATT
>CM031599.1:55073297-55083297 GCA_018398815.1 Conus ventricosus | reverse complement strand
TAGAGGCACAGAGAAAACTCCACTCGTTAAATATTCTGATGATTCTGCTATTCTAGATATGTCAAACTCTGATTCAGTTTACTTTGAGGAAATCAAAAAGTTCTGCGTGGTGTAAAGACAACTTTCTTGACCTTAATGTGCAAAAAACAAAAGAAATCTTAATCGACTTTCGGAAGAACCCGGAACCTGTGCCAGACCTTGTAATTAATGGTGAAGCTGTTTTAACGAGTGAATGAGTATAAATATCTGGGAATGATTGTTGATGATAAATTAGTTTTTGATAAAAATGTTACTAAAATCCATAAAAATTGCCAGTCAAGAATATTCTGTTTGCAAAAGCTACGAAATATTGGTGTTAAAACCTGTAATCTTACAAACTTATTACAGATGTTGTGTTGAGTCATTGCTCACTGTTCTTTTATGTGCTGGTATGGAAGTTTGGGTGTGAAGAGCAAGCGAGTATTGAATGATGTGGTGAATGTGTGTAGCAAAGTGATTGGAAGGAAGCAAGTTGGAATGCAAGAATTGTATGACAGACGAGTGGAGAGGAAAGCAAGAAAGATTGCCAGTGATGAGGGCCCATGTTTTAACAAAATATTACGAAATTTTACCATCGGGAAACGTCGTTTTAGGACCCTTAGAGTCAAATCTAGGGCGCAAAAAACTTTTATACCCAGGTCGATCCATCTTCTAAATTCATGATGTCTTTTGTACCATTTTTCATGCTTAGTGATGTGAAGGAATGCGAGAGAGAGGGAGAGAGAGAGAGGGGGGGAGAGGAGGGGGGGGGGTGCGAGAGAGTGAGAGCTTGTGGGGGTGGTTGAAGATGTGTGTGCTTGTGTGAAGATATGTGTATTTGCATATAATATGTGCTTGTGTGTGTGTGTGTGTGTGTGTGTGTGTGTGTGTGTGTGTGTGTGTGTGTGTGTGTGTGTGTGTGTGTGTGTGTGTATCTGCTTGTGAGTGTAAGCCTATGAGTGTGCTTGTGTAAGTGCATGTGCATGAGGTTTTTCAAATGATTATAGTGTGTGTGTGTGTGTGTGTGTGTGTGTGTGTGTGTGTGTGTGTGTGTGTGTGTGTGTGTGTGTGTGTGTGTGTGTGTGTGTGTGTGTGACTGTATATGTAAATTCTATAAGTGGCCACTTGATTGTGATAATTCTTGTTTTATGCATGTTGTCTTGTTATACTGTTTATTATGCACCTATCTTAATTTCTCATCCTTTGAGATAATAAAGTGTTCATATATCACTAAGGAAGAATTGCTTAGCACTCCGTTCTATATGTTTTGCTGATATTTTTCCTAGTTGTACTATCTAAATCACACGTTATTTTGCTAGCTGATGACCTCTCTTGTTTAATCATTTGTTAAATTTAGTATGATGGTCATAATTGCCTACCATCCGAAAGACCAGAAAATGTATAGATAATGTATTTTACTCCAACAGCATGAAGTATGGGGAAGAGAAAAAATCCTCATCATTCTTCTCACTTATGTATAAATGTGGAATAAAATATCTATTGGAAGGAGAGAGAGAGAGAGAGAGAGAGAGAGAGGAGAGAGAGAGAGAGGAGAGAGAGAGAGGAGGAAAAGGGAGGAGAAGAGATTGATTTACCAACATCATGTCAAAACGGATGCATATACTGACCTGCAATTAAATACTCGTCATCTTCAACTCCGCTTGGGTCTGAATCGCACTTTACATACCGTTAAAATATCACATGAATTTAATTAACTTTCATTCATTAGCAAAACCACAGTGATGATATACTCTCTCGCCACACCCCTTCTAGTTCATTGGGAATTCACAATGCGTTCGAGCATGTTGTATCACATCATGTTTGTCGCCAGTCCTTGCATTGCTCTGTCGCCAGCAAAAATCAATGTATTACACATTCTTGTAAATACACTGACGGGGATGGGGATGGGAGGCGGGGGTGGGGGAAGCTGTCCGAATGGTCATTGTATGATCAACACATTTCCGCGAGACAGAAGGCCATAAAATTTGGGCTGCAACAGCTGTGAAACCAACAGCATGGAAGCAGGATCAAGGGTCACAAATCATGGTCTGCAAAGCTGGAAATAAACAGATGGGCGGATCTACGGTCAAAAATTGGTCTGCAACGTGTGCATCAACAGCGGGAAAGCAGGTAAAAACCGGTCAAAAAATCTGGTCTGCCCCCTGTGACATAAACAGCAGGGAAGCAGGTTCCGGTCACAAATCAGGGTCTCAACAGCTGTGAATCAACAGATGGAAGCGGTATCGGTCACAAATATGGTCTGCAACAGCTGTGACATAACAGCAGGAAAGCAGGATCTACGGTAAAAAAATTGGTCTGCAACGCTGTGACTCAACAGCAGGGAAAGAGGATCTACGGTCAAAAATTAGGTCAAAACACTGTGCAATGTTTTAAAACAGCGGGAAAGCAGGATCCCCCCCCCCCGGTCAAAAATTTGGTTGCAACAGCTGTGAATCAACGCGAGGAAGAAGGGTTTCTGGAGGGAGTAGAGAAAAGAAATGTCAGCAGAGTACCAAAAAGGGAAAAACCATCCAGAGATTAGGAAAAGAACGACACGGAGAGAATACTGCCCTGTTCCGGTTTTGAGAGAACTTTGATTTTGACAAAAATAATGTCCTGGGGAAAGCAGAAAGGAGCAAGCTACTCTACAGACGAAATGTGGCAATTAGCCAGCGTTGAGGGAACTGGCTTCCAGGAAAACCCAATGGTTGGGGGGTCATCCCCCTTGATTCATAAAAAGCACCGGGTAAGAAGGCCCGAACACTAAAAGCAAGGCAAAGGATTTTTAAAAAGAGTTCGGTTCTGGAAAAACGTGACTTCAGAAGACTTTAATTTCCCAACTAGAAAAGGTGTCCGACAGCGGGTGGGTAAGAATCCTTCTAAATGGCACACCCAGAAAAACTCGCCCACTAGACGGGGGCCCCATTTTTAAACATCCCCCCCAAAAACAAAATTGGCAGCAAAAAGGGTAGTAGGAGTTTTCCCCAGTTCGGTCCGGCCCCCTTAGGTGTAAGGATTTCGGCCGAAAAATTGTCTGAGGGGGTTTTCCCCATGGCCCTTTCCGCTGTAAGGCTCTTTGAGTTTCTTCCTCAGGGGGGGAGCAAAAGAGGGAAGGCAGGGGGAAGGGGAGTGGGGGATTCAGTGGGGAATTGCCCAAGTTTTTGACAGGTGTGTTGCTCCGGGTTTGGGGGAGTCGCATGTGGAAAGCACATGGTATGGCCTGTTCAGGATGACTTCATTGGGGGAGACACCCCAGAAAAAAAACAAGACGACGGGAAACGAGCGTGCAGGGGTAATCTTAGGCTTTTTGTTTTAGCATGCTAGTTTTGTCTTGAAAAAACCCCCACACCACCCCACACCACACACAAAACCACAACACACACACACCCATACATACACACACCAGCACGCACACACACACCACACGACAACACACACACACACAACAACACACACACACACCACACAACACACAGAGTAACTAAGACGGGGAAGGGGTAAAAGACGGGGCAAAGGCAAACAAAGTGGGGGAAAGATGTTAAGTGGAAAAGGTCTTTCAACAGCTGTGGTTGCCTTTTCCTGGTCAATAAATTTTTTAAAAATGGTGCGTCGATTTGAAAGCATTAAAAAAAAAAGGGGAATTTAACCCCTGTCATTCCCTTTTTTGGCCCTACCCCCCCCCCCTTTCTCTTTCTCCTCCTCCTTCTCTCTCTCTTCTTTCTCTCTCTTTCTTCTTCCTCTCTCCCCTTTCTCTCTCTCTTTTCTTCTTCGTTTTCGTGCGATTTTTCCCTTTATGTTTTTTTTTTTTTTCTTTTTCTTTTCCCTTTTTTATACATCCCCCCTCCCCCTTTTTTCCCTTCCCTTTTCTTTTTTTTTTCTTTCTTTCTTTCTTTTTTACTGTTTTTATTAATTTTTCTTACTTTTTTTGGGCGCACTCTTTCCGTTTTTCAGTTTACTCATTTTCTTTTCTATTTCCCTTTTTTTCCTTTTATGTGTTTTCCCTTTCCCCTTTTTTCTCCCTCCTTTCTCCTCCTCCCCCTCCTCCTTTTCCTTTCCCTCCCCCCCTTCTCTCCTCTTTCCCATCTCTTTCTCTTTTCTTCCCCCCCCTCCTCGTCGCTTTCTCATTCGGGGTCTTCCTTTCGTTTTTTTCTTCTTTTCTTTTTTCTTCCTAAAATATGGTTCATAAAAAAACGGAGGTCACCAGCGCGCTATTAAAAATAAAATAAAATAACTAAAACAGTGGACTCTGATTTTGGCCCCTGGGCAAATTTGGCAACACATCACGCATCTCTCACCTCTTGTATTTCCCGTCTCTCGTGTTTCCAGGGAAAGAATGGAAGGTGAAAAAGAAACATGTTTAAGGGGGGAGACAGGGGATGGCGTACAAAAAGGGGGGGGAGTTTAATAGGGTGAGAGGCTACAGACAGAAGGAAAAGTGGAGGGGGGGAAATCCAGGAGGGGGAAATTTTCAGAGAGGTGGGAAAATACAGAGAGGTGAGGAGATCTGAACAGCGGAAGGTTAGAGGATGGGGGCCAAAAAAGACGGGGAATACGCAAAGGGGCGGGAAAGATAATGAGGTAGGGAGGTACAGAGGGGAAGATTCAGAGAGATGAGGAAATGTGTGGAGTGAGGGGATACAGATACTGCCCCTTTTTGGGTTTTTAGCCCACTTTTCTTGTGTCATCCCCCTCAATTTTCTGTCCCCCTTCTGTGTTCTCCATTTCTCTTATCGCCACCTCAATCTATTCCCCATCCTCTCTATCTCTCTCCATTTCTCTGTATCGTAAACCTCAGTCTTTCTGTCCTCACCCTTGTGTCTCCCCCATTTTCGTATCGTCCACCTCAATTGTCTGTGCCCCTCAATTTATCTGTCCACCCTCTCTATCTTCCATTTCTCTGTATCTCCCCAGTCTTTCTGTCATCTCTCTTGTCTCTCCATTTCCTGTACGTCCCCTAAATCTGTTTTTACACCTCAATTTTTGTCCACCCCTTCTATCTCCCCATTTTTTTGTATCGTCCCCCTCAGTCTTTTGTCCTCTCTTGTGTCTCCCCATTTCTCTGTTCGTCCACCTCAATCTGTCTGTGCACCTCAATTTCTGTCCATCCTGTCTTCTCCTTTTTCCTGTATCGTCCTTCAATCATCTGCCCCATCCTTCTTCTTCCCCATTTCTCTGTATGTCCACCTCAATCTGTTGTGCACCCAATCTTCTGTCCACCCTTCTCTCTCCATTTTCCCTGTATCGTCCACTCAATCTGTTTTCCACCTCAAATTTCTGCCCATCCTTCTATCTCCCCCTTTTCTTGTTCGTCCACCTCAATTGTCTTCCACCCAAAAAACCCATCCATCTCTCTCATTTCCTTTATGTCCCCCTCAACTGTTGTCCACCTCAATCTATCTGTCCTCCTCTTATCTTTCCATTTCTCTGTATGTAAAATCAATCGTTGTCCCCTAAATCTATCTGTCCATCCTATTCTCCCCTTTTTCTTGTATGTCCATTTCAATTTTCTGCCCATTCCTATCTTCTCCATTTCTCTGTACGTCCCCCTAATCTTTCTGCCCCCTCAATCTATCTGCCCATCCCTCTATCTCTTTCCTTTTCTCTGTATCGCCCACCTCAATCTGTCTTCCACCTCAATTTCTGTACCCTTCTATCTCTCCCCATTTCTCTGTATCGCCCACTAAATTGTCTGTAACCTCAATTATTGTCCACCCTATTTCTCTCCATTTTCGTATCGCCACTTAAATCTATCTGTCCATCCTTCTCTCTCCTTTTCTTGTATCGCCCCCACCTCAATTGTCCACCTCAATCTATCTGTCCCCCCCCCCCCTCTCTATTCTCTCCTTTTGTTGTATGTCCCCTCAATCTGTTGTACACCTCAGTCTATTTTTCCACTCCGCGTACAGCCCGTAATTTGGCCTGCACGTTAAACAGAATGTACCCTTCATCCGAAAAAGGGTTAAACTGAGGAATGTACTCACTGAATCTCTGTGTTGTGTGTGTGGGTTGTGGTGTGTGGGTGTGTGTGTGTGTGTGTGGGTGGGGTTGTTTTGGTGTGTGGTGTGTGTGTGTGTGTTTGTGTGTTGTGTTTGTGTTGTGTGGTGTGTGTTGTGTGTGTGTGGTGTGTGTGGGTGTGTGTGTGGTGTGTGTGTGTGTGTGTAAATTTGTGTTTTCGTTAAAAATTTTATTGGATCGGGTGTTCCTTGCCAAAATCCTTTTGTTTTGGATTCAAAAACCCCTTTTTTTTTTTCTTTAAAATCTAGTATTAAATAAACGTCTCCTTTTCATCCTATTAAAGTCGTTTCTCCCAAAAAATTTTAGTGAAAGTACATCACATGCAAATGATATAGCTTTTAAAAAAAAGAAAAAAAAAAAACCTATTGATTATTGAGTTACGAATAAATATGCAGACTTATATAGATCCCCCCCCCCCTCCCCCCAAAATATGTCATGTTCGCTTCGTTTGCTAAAGGGAAAGATTTACTGCAAACTAAAAACTTGAAACGTGTTTTAGGTTTTGTTATTGGTGTTTTTCTTGCCTGCTTCAGAAGTTTGGGCAAGGGAATTGGCCGGGGAAACCAGTTTGATATTTCCAGTACCTGTATGCCGTTTATAATTTGAGCAGGGAGTGAAAGGGGAGAGGAGAGAGAGAGAGAGAGAGGGTGAGAGGGGAAGAGGGGAGAAAAAGAGAGAGGAGAGAGAGGGGAGGAGGAGAGAGAGAGGGGAGAATAAGTGCAGGAAAAAGGACATGAAGCCTTTCCCTTGAAGGGGGGTACATGGAAAAAATTTTTTTTTCGAAAATGGCAATAAAAGGGGGCAGTGTTTATCAATACTGTTAGCGTAATTTAAGAATTTGGGAGGAAAGGCAGCCCCTTAAAAAAATTTTTTGAAAAATTGCTTGACAGTTCTGTGTTTTTGGGTTTTTTTTTTTTAGCCTACATGCCATAAGCATGAAAAATTTTAAATGACTTTGGGACCCTTTTAATTTTATGAATATTCTGCGCTCTTAAGAATATAGAATAGGCAAAGCAGAAAAAAAGTAACCCCATTTTCTTTTCTTTTAGCAAAGTGGCTAACAATTCACCTTCGCTGTTTGCTTGTAACGTAACGAAAAAATGCGTTTTAGAAAATTCCCAGTCTAAATCTTGTCAAAGTGTATGTCTAAAAGTGTTTAAAAAAGTCTTAAATCAAGGACGTACAAAGGTTCTGTAACGTCAAACCTATCAATTATTAATTGGAAAATCCAATCTTGCCCCTCGCCAAAATTTCCCCAAAAATTTTTGAGAACTCTTTTCCCTTCCACGCCTTGATTTAGGATCTTCAAAATCCAACTTCGCAAATTTCAGCAAAAAATTTGGGGGCCACTTTTCTCCCCCCGCACACCCAAACAAAAAGCTTCTGTAGGCTTTATGGGTCATCTATACCGTCCATTCTCGTTGTTTTAACCAAAAACTGATGAACTTTTTAACAGGTTTTTATAATAAACAAAAGGAGAGAGACAGACAGACGACAGGAAGCAGGCGGCAGGGGTTTCAGGCGATAGAGAGACAAGACGTGAGAGATAGAGTTACCGAGGGAAAAGACAGTAAATAGGCAGGGCAGACAGACAGATAAAAATCAAAAAACAAAAAAAGACAGAGAAAAAGATAGACGGAAACGTAATGTCGATTGTTAGGGGAAAAGGGTAAGCCAAAATGACGGTACGCGAACAAACCTACCCAACTTGCTATCCTCATCGCCTTTTCCCGCGACGAAAAGGGCTCTCACTCCCAAAAAAATCCCCAACTCTCATGATCTCCCTGCCCCAAAAAAAGAGAGTCAAAAAAGTGTTAATCCTCTCTCTCTCTTCTTCTCCTCTCTCTCTCTCTCTTTTCTCCCCTCTCTCCTTTTCTCTCCTCTCTCTCCCTCCCTCTTTTTAATATGCAAATATGTGAGTGATTTCTATAGCAACATGTGCTTTCTATAGGCAGTTACGATAGTGTTTATGTTTTTAAGGTTTTAAAGGATGTAAGCGATTGTGTTTATGTCAAGGTTTAATGGATTAGGGATTGTTTGGTCAAAGGGTTAAAGGACGTATTGTTACTTATGGTTGAAAGGCCCCACCCCCTACCCAGCCAACCATTCCCCCCCACCCCCCCCCCCCCCCCCCCCCCCCTTCCCCCCCTTTTTCCCTTCCCTTTAGTTTTTGTGCCCAAAAGGCCCCAAAAACATAAAAACCCTTTTATTTCTTTATTTCCTCTCCTCTCTCTTCTTTTTTTTTCTCTCTTTTCCTTCTCTCTCAAAAACTCTCTCTCTTTTTTTCTCTCTTCCCCTCTTTTTCTCTCTTCAATTTTCTCTCTTTCTCTCTTCTCTCTTCTCTCTCTCTCTTCTCTCTCTCTCTCCTTCTCTCTTTAACCGTAATCTGAAAAAAAATAAGGACGGCACTGTCACATGTACGACTAATTCGTTTCCGATTTGACTCAAGCCCCGCAGTGTGTCCTGGCCTTCGTCCCCTGTTTGAATGTCGTGTGGAAATGCTGGGTCTTTGACCCTGTTTCATTGCCAGGCGAGAAGGAAGAGAGAGAGAGAGAGAGAGAGAGGGGAAGAAGGGGAAAGAGGAGGAGACGAAGAGAGAGAGGAGGAGAAAAGAGGAGGGGATGGAGGGGAGGAGAGGGAGAAAAAGAAAAAAATTTAACCAAAGTTGATGTGGCAAATCCACTACCTTGATACAAGGGGACAGGAGGGAGAGGAAGACAGACAGACAGACAGTTGTGTGTGTGTGTTGGTGTGTGTGTGTGTGTGGGTGTGTGTGTGTGTGTGTGGTCTGTGTTGTGTGTCGTGTTGTGTGCACGTTGGTGTGTTTTTTGTACCCGTTTGCCGGGGGTGTGCCTGCCACGTGTTTTGTTTGTGTGTGTGTGGTGTGTGTGTGTGTGTGTGTGGTGTGTGTGTGTGTGTGTGTGTGTGCTGCGTTTGTGTATGTGGTGGTGTGGTGTGGTTGGTGTGTTGGGTGTGTTTTTTTGTTGTGGTTGTTCGGTGAGTGTGTAAAAGTCTGTGTGTGAGTTTTGGGTTTTTTTACATGTTTGCCGTGTTCCCCCCACCCCCTTGCGTGTGTGGGGGTATGGTTCATTATGGTGTATGTGCTGTGCTGTGAGTGGCGTGCTGTGTGTGGTGTGTGTGTGTGTGTGTGTGTGTGTGTGTTTGTGTGTGTTGGTGTGTTGGTGTTTTGTTCGCATGGCCATCGAATGTGGTGTAGCGGGGTGTACTGGTGTGTGCCATTTATTTGCCTGACATACAAACAGACGGAAGCTGACTGGCTGACTGGGCAAAACAGGGACAGACGACAAACAGGAAATGGAGGGGGGAGGGAGGGAAAAACGAGGAGGGGGGGGGGAGGGGGGGGTTTTCCGTAAATTACAGGGCGCCCCCAAACCAAACAAGAACGGGTAAGTGGAAAAAGAAAAATTTAAAAAGCTATTTCGTCAGATTTGTTTTGCGAAAAGATCATCACAACCTAACACTCGTTAACTCTCGCGATCTCTGTCCGAATATACGGTTGTGAGATCGCGTTACCCTTCCTCTCTCTCTCTCTCTCTCTTCTCTCTCTCTCCTCTCTCTCTCTCTCTCTCTCTCTCTCCTCTCTCTCTCTCTCTCTCTCTCTCTCGCATGTAGTAAACAAAATTGGCACTCTGAGTTAGAAAATAATGATAGATATGGATGGTACCATTCCTTTAAGGATATATTTCAAACAGAGAAATACTTAACATGTGTTAGGAACTGTTGGCACAGAATTAATTTGACAAGATTTCGGTTAAGAGTAAAATAATGGTCTACAAAACTTTTTGTAAAAGATGGTTCCTAAATGCTTCAATTAATCAGGAAGATACCAGTTGTCCATGTTGCGACAATGAGTGTGAAGACGAGGTGCATTTTTTATTTTACTGTGAAGCTTATAAACATCTTCGAAAGAACTGTTCCTGTTTCTGGAGTTCCAAATGAAGTTAGT
>CM031599.1:55053297-55060797 GCA_018398815.1 Conus ventricosus | reverse complement strand
GTCAGACAGTAAGCATGTGCATTCATTTATTGCTTTGTGTTGTTTCCATTAGAAAGGTACGGGGAGAGAATTAAGAGGGAGAGAGAGAGAGACAGAGAGAGAGAGACAAGAGACAGAGAGAGAGCAGAGACAGAGACAGAGAGAGAGAGAGAGAGAAGAGAGAGAGAGAGAGAGAGAGAGAGAGAGAGAGATGGCGGGTGGGTGGCGTGGGACAGGGGGTTTCGAGGAAAGACATTAAGCGAGAGGAGAGGTTTGGGGAGGGAAGGGGAGCGAGAGGAAGGAGACTGAGATAGAGAGAAATATGGAGAAATACAGAGAGAGAGAGAGAGAGAGAGAGAGAGAGAGAGAGAGAGAGAGAGAGAGAGAGAGACGCACACACACGCCCGCGCGCGCGCGCAGGTGCACGCACACACGTAGCCAAACCACACACACACACACACACACACACACACACACACACACACACACACAGATGGAGAGAGAGAGAGAGAGAGAGAGAGAGAGAGAGAGAGAGAGAGAGAGAGAAGAGAGAGTCAGATAGACAGCAAACAGACAGGAGAGGGGAGTGGGAGGGGGAGGAGGTTTCGGCAAAGGACGACGAGAGAGGGAGAGATTGGGGGAGGGGGGGAGACGAAGGAAGGGTAATGGCAGAGGGGAGATGGGGAGAGAGAGAGAGAGAGAGAGAGAGAGAGAGGAGAGAAGAGAGAGGAGAGAGAGAGAGAGAGAGAGCGAGAGAGAACGAAAACAGAAAAAGACAGATAGACAGACAGACACAGAGACACAGAAACAGACCGAGGGCAAAGAGAGAGACAGACAAACAGACAGACCGACACACTTACAGACAGACAGACCGACAGACATCCACAGAGAGAGAGAAACAGACAGGAAGGAAGAGATGGAATCGGAGTACGTACTGATCATACGTGCACACGGGACGCCCGAATCAATATCATTATTGCCATTTTTCAGCAGCTGTCGCCGGCCTGGTTTGTTCAGCGCCAGATGGTCGAGCTGGGCCTGCGGGGTGCGCCGGAGTCTGACAAGGTATAATTAACAGACGGTCCAGCCTCCCTTTCTCTAGTCTGTTGGCTTTTTCTTCATCTGCCGTTTCTGCTACGGTAGGGGTGATAGTAAGGCTATGTTTCCACTCGCGACTGTGCGTGTGTTCGTTTGTCTGTCTGTTTGTCTGTCTGTCTGTTTGTCTGTCTGTCTATCTGTCTGTCCGTCGATACGATTACGCTGAAATTACTGAACCGATGTAATGGAGTTTATTGTTATTTTTATTGTTATTATTCCCCTCTCTTTCACACACACACACACACACACACACACACACACACACACACACACACACACACACAAGCGTGCGCGCGCGCACGCACACACACACACACACACACACACACACACACACACACACACACACACACACACACACACACACACACACACACACACACACACAAGAGAGTGGCCTGCCCCTGGATTACTAAAGCAACAGGATCTAACAGCTCACCATTTATTATAGTTTTACCGGTCGTAAGATTTTTATACGGCATTTAAATATGAATGTATTCTCCCGAGTGTTTTGGTGATCTGCAATAAGTTGGTTTGTGGTGTGTCGATTAGCCGACCGATTTCAAGCCTGACTTTTAGACTTTTATGTAATTCCCTACGAACCAAGTATTGCCAGACTGTTAAGTGCGTATGTCGTGGGGATCTTTCAGTTCAACATGTGATTTTTTATTGTGAACTAACGAAACCCTTTTTGAATGGTGTCATACCAAGTGCTGACACTGAGCATGTTAATGTGTTTGACTTTTTAGATTCGTTGCCAGTTGTTTCTCTTGTTAAATTAACGAGTAACCTTTTGGGAAGTCCATTAAGGAACATTTTATAATCATAATCGTAAGTTAGATTACTTTAGTTATTTTTCTCTAATTTTTCATAGTTACTGTCCTACAATTCATCTATCCCTTATTTTTGTTATATGTAACCACATCGTCCTCTTTTCTTTTATGATAATAGTCTAAAATTGTAAACACTATGTTATTTAGACGTCTCCAATCACCTATATGTGTGACGAGACGTAAAGCAGAATTCCTTCCTACACGCAGACACACACGCACGCACGCACGCACTCACACACACACACACACACACACACACACACACACACACACACACACACACACACACACACACACACACACACACACCGAAGCATAGATCCTCGTTCATCCAAGGCACCCACGCACTTACGTTAAAACTGCCGCAAGCACATTTCGTCCTAATTATTACTGATCTGAAAGCCTGGAAAACGGTGAACACGTTGCATATTCCATCAAGAAAAAGAACTAAGCAGACGAAAATATAGAAGGTAAAGATGAGAGAGAGAGAGAGAGAGAGAGAGAGAGAGAGAGAAGAGAGAAGAGAGAGAGAGAGAATGCAGTCATGTTCAAGCTCATAAGCATAACTTCCCATTGAATGTTGTTTTAACAAAAGAGTGATTTGAAGGCAGAGAGAAAGAGTGAGGTGATGATGATGGGAAAGCGAAAGGCTGTGGTGGGGAAGAGAGAGAGACAGAGACACAGAGACAGACAGACAGACAAATAGACAGACAGACAGACAGACAGACAGAGACTTACAAACAGACATCACAGACAGAGAGAGAGGGCAGTGAAGGAGGAAGGGAAGGAGACAGGAGAGAGACAGAGACAGACAAAGACAGGGAGAGAGAGAGAGAGGAGAGAGAGAGAGAGAGAGAGAGAGAGAGAGAGAGAGAGAGAGAGAGAGAGAGAGAGAATCTGTTTTGGTGCTTCTTGCATGGCACACACAATCAGTGGCGGACGTGAAGTGACATGCAGCTATTAATTAGTTCTGCCAGAATATTAGGCAAAGCATTTCTAATGTTGCAGATTATGAAACACTTCTTAATTTATAATTAATTTTCAGATGTTCCCTTCCGTAGAGAGACAGACACATACACAGGAGAGTAATGGATGGAGAGACGAAGAGCAACAGAGAGAAAGAGGGTGGGGGAACACACACACACACACACACACACACACACACACACACACACACACACACACACACACAACACACGAGCGCGCGCGCGCGCGGGGGGAGGCAGGCGTGCATTCATACTGTGTGTGTGTGTGTGTGTGTGTGTGTGTGTGTGTGTGTGTGTGTGTGTGTGTGTGTGTGTGTGGTGTGTGTGTGTGTGTGTGTGTGTGTGTGGTGCGTGCGTGCGTGCGTGTGCGTGCGTGCGTGCGTGTGCGTGCGTGTGCGCTGTGCATGTGTCTGTATGAGTGTGAATGTGTTTGTGCGTATGCATGTGAATGCGCAAAAAAAGAAAAAAGAGACAGAGACAGATACACAGACAGACAGAGAGACAGATAGAGAGCAAAAGTGATGACTCTAGCAAAAGTGATTGAGAGTCATTCAGACAGACACACAGCAGTCAGACAGACAGACAGACACACAGCAGTCAGACAGACAGACAGACACAAACAAACAAAAGAAATACAGAGCAATTCCCGAGACGTCAAGTGAAAATCATGTCGTCATGATTTCAAGATGCCTGTCTAAATTCAACTTTAAAAGACTTTATTTTGAGAGAGAGAGAGAGAGAGAGAGAGAGAGAGAGAGAGAGAGAGAGAGAAAGAGACAGACAGACAGACAGGCAGACAGACAGACAGAGACAGAGACAAAGACACACAGACACACAGACAGACTGACTGACAAACAGGCAGGCAGACGAGAAGAGAAAGGCAGAAAATAAAGAGAGAGAGAGAGAGAGAGAGAGAGAGAGAGAGAGAGAGAGAGAGAGAGCGTGGTGTGTGTGTGTGTGTGTGGTGTGTGTGTGTGTGTGTGTGTGTGTGTGTGTGTGTGGTGTTGTGTGTGTGTGTGTGTGTGTGTGTGTGTGTGTGTGTGTGTGTGTGTGTGTGTGTGAGATCAAATATTTCAGTATTTTCTTCCATGCAAAAGGCGGTGAATAATAAGGAAAGAAAAAACAAAACAAACAAACAAACAAACGAGCAAACGAAGCTGTCAATAAACCAGAACGGAGGGTGCAGAAAATGAGGCCATCAAAGGCACTGCCGTCATTTAAAAGTAGATTTTCTGAGAGAAAATTCCCTTTTCAGATCATAGAAACATGTCACATTATGAAATCGTCATTTGTATCTAGACACGAGGGAAAGAGAAGGGAGTGGGGTGAGAAGAGTGAGAGACAGACGGTGGGAGCGGGGGAGGCGGAGGGGGGGGGGGGGGTGGAGGAGAGGAGGGGGAAGGGCAGAGGAAGGGAGGCGTAATTAAGACCAGACCTTTGAATGTTTGTTTGTTTTGTTGTTTTCTTTAGATTCTCAAAGCTGTCCACATACTTCCATATAATTATTCATTCATCAAGTCAAATACCCTTTCTGTGCGTTTCGCTTGTATCGTGTTATGTGTTCGTCATTTTTCACAATTTCTCTCTTCAAAGAAAAGAACTTCCACGCCGACGGAAACAAATTACAAGATGCAAAGCATATAAACGTACTCCCAGTACAGTGACAGACAGGGGAGACAATTTCCAGTTAATGGGAGAAAAAACTCGACAGTGCGGTGGTTATTTCCCTTATCAGACTTGATTTTTTTAAATTATGATTTATAGCCGTTAATAATGGCTATTCTGGTAAAATGAAACAACGGGCATCATCCGTGACCTATAATGAAGATACCTACAAATTTTCAGAAAGATCGGCCCAGTTTTGTCTGGAGCGAGTGGAACACATTTTGACCACGGACAGACAGACGCACAGACACACAGTCAGACAGACAGCATTTCCTCGTTCCCATTGTAAAGTACTCCCTGTTCTATAAGAACTGGAGTACAAAAAGGGAGAAAAAAAAAACGAATACCAGCTGTAGACTTTGATGTCTGACTAATCACCAGTCAAGTCTGGTTTCAGGATGGATGCACGATCTGCCCTAATGAAAGGATTAACCACCTTGTCTGGCTAGAATTGACCAAGCAGGTTTATTTAAAACAAAAAATCGATGGATTTAACTGCTGTCAGCGCCAGTGTAGCAAAAATCCTTCTATGAGTCATTGCATCAATTGTCTTGCATCAGTTCAAGCAAGGCTATGCTAAAGACGAGCCAGTCGATGAGGGGGGTTGTTGGAAATACACTTCAATCGTTTAACTTTAATTCTGATCGAAGCAGCGCGTTGGCTGTTTCAAAAGGGATTAAGGAGAGTTTTTAAAAAAATCCCTACAGTTCTCTGTACCAATCAGGCGCCGTTACTAATTTGGGGCACAAGGGGAAATAATCATCATTGCGCATAAGAAAATATGTCCTTACTAATTCGACGGAAAGAAGCTGAATTCAAAACCAGATTGTTTAAACTTGACGACATTGGCGCTCTTCCGCTGACACTTGAATTCTCAGGGTTCCCTCCGACAGAACATAAACATTGGGCCAGTGCTTTTTTTCTTCTCTTTTCAAGGCCAGTCTGTCTGGAACAATAGTCAACTTCTTTGCAGTCTTTTAAATGTGATCTGAAAACGCCTTCATTGCCAAAAGTCCTGACACTCATCCTGAATTGTCTTTCTTCGCTTTATTCATTTCTATTATTATCTTACTGTGCATGTATATCTTTGTCTTACACGATCATGCGAAAGCAATTGGACCGATTTAAATTATTATTATTGTTGTTGTTATCGCTATTATATCATCATCATCATCATCATCATCGTCATCATCATTATTATTATTACTATTATAACTATTATTATTATCATCATTATTATCATTATGATTGTTGTTGTTGTTGTTGTTGTTGTTGTTGTTGTTGTTGTTGTTGTTGTCGTCGTTGTTGTTGTTGTTATCATATTATTATTATGACTATTATAGTTTTATCATTTCATTATTATCATTATCATCGTTATCATTATCATTATATTGTTGTTATTATTGTTATTGTTGTTGTTGTTGTTAAATATTTGTCTCGCTGTCACACAAATGAACGAAAACACGAGCATGCCCACATTTTCCCTTGCAATATGGTTTCCTGCTCCCCCTCCCCTTTGAGCATCTTTGACTTTTGGTCATTCTTGACCTCGTCTGCACAGCTTTTGGATTCTCCTTATTCGTGGACATTCCGCGGGCATCACGGGTGATATGTACGTTTGTGTATCGATGTGGTGTCTGTCTCTTTGTTTGTCTGTCTATTTGCACTGTCTTCCTCTTTGTCTCAAAGGACGCCAGAGTGGAAAGGAGGGGAAGTGGGAGGGAGGGTATGGGGAAGAAGAAGGGGAAGGCGTGTGCACGAATTATATATAGGATTTCTTGCCAATTCATTTATTTTTTTTATTTCTCGTCCGTTAATGATTATGGTAATAACAGCAATTGGGACTATGATAATACTTACTATTGATGATAATAAAAATCATCATCACAAACAACACCATATCATCATCATCATCATCATCATCATCATCACCATCATCATAAATCATCAAATCATCATCATCATCATCATCATCATCATCATTATCATCATCATCATCATCATCATCATCATCATCATCATCATAAACTCATCATCATCATCATTATCATCATCATCATCGTCATTATCATCATCATCATTAATCATCATCATCATCATCATCATCATCATCATCATAAATCACTCACCATCATCATCATCATCATCATCATCCATCATATACATAACAATAATCATAATGATGACAATATGCTGCCAAGGAACAGACTTTGACACGTCACCCATTCGAGAAGTGTCCTCCACACCCTCCCCATCCACCACACCCCACCCCTACCTCCTCCCCACTTCCTTCAACAAATCTGCATCATTAAAAGGATTTGTCAAGGATTCGGACACGCAGTTAATTCAGCCATTACAGGGGATCTGCGAGAGGTCACTTCCAGTCGGACAGCTACCTTTTTTTTTTCTTTTTCTTTTTTTGGAAGGTCAGCCATAATCACCCACACACGCACACACGCGTCTATTGTGAGCGGTGTTCCGTTAGCTGCCTGTTTTACAATATGTCCAGGCAGTGAACAGAGTGGAAGAGGGGAGAGTGGGAGACAGTGGTGTGGCGGCGGGGGGGGGGGGGGGGGGGGGGGAGGGAAGGAACGTCCAGGAATTTCGGGGATGCCAGACACCTCGCTTCTCTCCCCCTCCCCCCACCCCTTCCCTCACACACACAAACACTTAGCCTCATTCCAGAAAAAAAATATGATAACAACCCTACCAATAGCAATCGTGAAAACAGAATCGGGGAAGGGGGAGGGATGAGGGTGGGAAGAAGGGAACAGGGAGCGGGGGGGGGGGGGGGTTTGGGGGGGGGTTGGTTTCTTTGTTGTCTTTTAATCGTGTGTGGAAAGATCAACAAATGTTTGTAAACAAGATACATGGATTAGACGCTGGATACGTCCCCACAAACGCTTCCCTACCCAAATCAACCCCCCCCCCCCCCCCCC
>CM031599.1:55018297-55020797 GCA_018398815.1 Conus ventricosus | reverse complement strand
CATGAGCTGACAACATGTGCTGTGCATTGATTTGTTTTAGCTAAAATGAAATGTCCAGGTCGAGAAAAAGGCACAAAGCAGACGATATTCGCGCTTACTTGTGTGTGTGTGTGTGTGTGTGTGTGTGTGTGTGTGTGTGTGTGTGTGTGTGTGTGGTGTGTGTGTGTGTGTGTGTGGTGTGTGTGTGTGTGTGTGTGTGTGTGTGTGTATGTGTGTGTGGTGTGTGTGAGTGTGCGTGCGCGCGTGTGTGTTCATAAACATGCACCTATCAGTGTTTGCGTTTCGTCCGTGGACCCAATCTTGAGTGCATCGATAAGTAAGGTACATTAATAGCTTCGATCGGTTTATACTGTTCAGTTGACTTATAGGGGCTATCTCATGAAATGACACAGTTACACATTCTGATAGCAACATACATACATACATACATACATAAATACGTGTCTATATGTGTGCACAATATGATCAGTTGTGTGATTTTGCATGTATTTTTCCATCTGTGTTTGTATATGTGTATCTACGCGTGCGTGCGCACTGCGTGGTTTTCTCACAGGGAAACGGACAGACAGACAGCAATACGGACAACAGTGCATCTCTTTCGCCTCCAACAACTCTCCAAGACCCTCGCCCAACAAGAGGAATCACAGTCCAAGACCCCCTTTACCAAGAGGATGCCTCTTATGCAACAAGCAAATGGCATAGGCTGCAGTGGGTCAGCCAATCTGCCTCACAATTGACGGAGAGCAGCTCCATACAGAAGCAAATTAGACAGAGCCACGACATCCAAAGCAGCAGTCGGCAACAAAAGCCAGTGATTTGCTATTCACAGTCAGCCCGATTGGTTCGGTGACTCGCACAGACAGATCGAATCACAGTCGTCTTGGGGAATCTGCAAAGCCCATTTTTCAGGGAAGAGAAACCAGTTGTCTTTTTCAAAAGACCTGGACCGGAGGGGAGAGAGAAAAAAAAGCCACCCATGGATTTGACCCCTAAGGGTGGGGAAGGGGGGTTATTTTATGACATTGCAAGGAAAACCTAATCATCTTAATACCTTTGGTTCTTCTGACACTCGTATTTCAGCCTCTACACACACACACACACACCACACACACACACACACACACACACACGGTTCGTTGATGCTGTCCAGTTTGTTTTCTTCTTCTTCTTCTTCTTCTTCTTCTTTATATACACACAAACACACACTAGATCCCCCATCCACCTTTAATCTATTCATCCTCTTATTTTTCAGTATCATCATCATCATCATCATCATCATCATAATTATCATCATTATTATTATTATCATTCTTCTTCTTCTTCTTCTTCTTCTTCTTCTTCTTCTTCTTTTATTATTATTATTATTATTATCATCACTATCATCATCATCATTATGAGTTTTATTATTACTAATTATTATCATTATTATTATTACTATTACTATCATTATCGTTGTTGTTGTTGTTATTATTGGCAGCGGTGTTGGTGGTAGAGTTCTTGTTCTTCTTTTTTCATTATTATCTTTATCATTTCCTAGTTATATTACTATTATTATCATTATCATTTTCATCCCATATTTGAAGCGTAAATAGCATTACGACAGACGTCAAACGTTCGATGATTGACAATGCCACTTCAGATGCAGAATTCGACATTTCCCGTATAAACAGATCTGTCACCTGGGAGACGAAGACTTATGCAATTAACCCAGAAGCAGATTAGTCCAATCCACGTTTATACTCATCGAAAACTTCCTATTTCGTAGCAGGGTCACTTTGATGTCGAAATGCCAGTCTATTTCCTTTGGCGGATGACCTACAACTATCCAGATCAGATGCACCACCATGAAAGGTAGTCAGTGTACCAGACGCCCGTCGTCCGCTGACTGTATGTACTTGTATGGATTACACTTTATTAGATCAGGATAAACGAAAAAAGACCTGTAAAAAGAAGGAAAGGAATGTTAAATGTGCGTGCGCGCGTGCGCTAGTGTGTGTGTGTGTGTGTGTGTGTGTGTGTGTGTGTGTGTGTGTGTGTGTGTGTGTGTGTGTGTGTGTATGTGTGTACGTGCGTGTGTACGTGGTGTGTGTGTGTGTGTGTGTGTGTGTGTGTGTGTGTGTGTGTGTGTGTGTGTGTGTGTGTGTGTGGTGTGTTCATGTGTGCAAGCGTGTAAATGTGGATGGGTGGGTGGGTGGGTGTCTGTGTGTATACGTATGTGCGTGCATGTGTGTGTGTGTGTGTGTGTGTGTGTGTGTGTGTGTGTGTGTGTGTGTGAAGCTCCCAACTTCCCTCCAAACCAGGGACGGGAGGGGGTGGGGAAGGGTTCGGGTGGGTGAGAGGGGGGGGGGGGGTTCACCCATTAAAATCGGCTTCCTCAACCGGACGCCGGGCCACTTGCGCGCCAGCTAAACGGCAGCCGTTCTTAACCAGTCAACATCGCCGTTGAGGCACAGCACGCGCACCCCTTGACTGAGACAAACGGTAAGAGTCTCACCCGATC
>CM031599.1:54988518-54998518 GCA_018398815.1 Conus ventricosus | reverse complement strand
GTTCCACTCGCTCCAGACAAAACTACTGGGCCGATCTTTCTGAAAATTTGTAGGTATGTTTATTATGGGCCAGGGATGATGCCCGATGTTTAGTTTACCACTATAGCCGTTACTAACGACTGTAACGGCCTATAACGGTTTTTCTTCTTTGTGGAATATCTCAGAAAGTACTTGGCCAATTTATAAGCGGTTTGGATGATCTTGTGACAAATCTGAGCCTCTGTCCATATGTAAGTGATGTAATGCTGAAAATGGATTAAACAACCGTTAAAAACCGTTATTCTGCCGTTATTTCGTATATATAGGTGGATTTTAATGAAATTTGGTATATAAAAAGTTTATCACACACAAATGGCACTTCTATATAGTGTTTCAAAATTTGACCGTTAAAAACCGTTATTCTTGACATATTGTTCGATTTGGATGAAATTTGGCATGTACACAGGCTTTAGCCCAGTGAGGACTAAAATACCGGTTTCAAAAGTGTATATCGGTTATATAACCGTTAAACCGTTATTTTGCCGTTATTGTTTTATATATTGGTGGGTCTGAATGAAATTTTGTATATAGAAAGGTTATTACACACATATGGCACTTTCATGTAGTGTTTCAAAATCTGACTGTTAAAAACCGTTATTCTTGACATATTGTCCGATTTGGATGAAATTTGGTATGTATACAGGCTACTAAAATACCAGTTTCAAAAGTGTGCATCGGTTAAATAACCGTTAAAACCGTTATTTTGCCTTTATTTCTTATCTCACAAAGCACTTGGCCGATCATTTCCCTCATTTTTTTTCTGTCTCTCCTTTCTTGGACAGAATCAATAGGGAATGTATGAATTACTTCATTCTGTCTGTCTCTCCTTTGTTTCACACAATCAATAGGGAATGTCTGAATACCTCCATGTTGTCTGTCTCTCCTTTCTTGGACAGAATCAGTAGGGAATATCTACATTCTGGAGGCGGCTGTCATTTTTGATGGAAAGAATCCACGTGATTTGTAATAATCCAATGAAATGAAGCAATGAGAAAGAAAGGAAATGAATGGGGTCACGTCGGTGCTATAAGAGCCGTGCTGATTGGCCGTCAGTGAAAGGGAGAAGGGCCTGTCAACTGGGAAGAGGAGGAAGCAGAAGAAGCACGAGCACCAGCACAGCAGCACTACTACCACCACCACCACCACCAGCAACGCTACCAGCAGCAGGTGAAGAAGAACAAGAACAAGAACAAGAAGAACAAGAAAACGAAGAAAACGAGGAGGAGGAGGAGGAAGAGGAGCAGGAAGAGGAGGATCACAGTTTCGGTTTCAGTTTGATCAAACAGGCGTCACTGCATGCATGCGTGTGATCTAGTCCATATACACTACACTATATCTGATAATATTAGAGACCACACTGTGCAGGATTAACAACTGATGGATAAATCAATTAGTGGTAAAGACGAAAGTATTTACGACGAGGGTCTCATCAATACCACTTAGCAGATGCCTGACCTGTGCATTAGCCCAACGTGCGGGTCAGGTCTTGGGTACCTACCTCACATTGTCTGCAACGCTGTTATGATTGTGTGTGTGTGTCTGCCCATGTTGGCACTTGTATAGGTATGTGGGTGTGTGCGTGGGTGAGTGGTCATGGGTCCATGTGTGTGTGTGTGTGTGCGTGTGTGTGTGTGTGTGTGTGTGTGTGTGTGTGTGTGTGTGTGTGTGTGTGTGTGCGTGTGTGTGTGTGTGTGTGTGTGTGTGTGTGTGTCCGTCCCTGAAGAGTCCGATCCAGCGGACGAAAGGCCTAGAAGCAGGCAATACAAATAAATGTGCCTTCGAGAGGGATTACGATGGTTCCCTCAGGCAGCTAGTGAAGGGCTTCTCATATTAAAATATATTCCCCCCATTTTCTTCATCTTCAATTTCATTTTTTTTAAGTTCAAATCTGTGCCAAGTCATTACTATAAGGACTGAAGAATTGTTAGCCTGCACTTGTTTTCCCCCACTACTTAATTGTTCAGCATTATATTGTTTGGTCCATCAGTGGGAGATTGCATCTCTTAGGAGATCCAAGTAAAGGTTGTTCTGTACAATTCTTAGCCACTCACAATGCTTGGGTTATTGAACAGCAGAGCTGACCACTCACACTGTTCCATATCTTTTGATCTCCCTTGCATCCTTGAATGGATCCTCAAGCATAGGCTCAAAGATTGTCCCCTACATTTTATACTGTTTGAATAATGCTTTTAGTTTTTCAGCAACGTTTTTTCCTCTCCACACCTTCGTTTTGTTCCATTTACTACCCTTCGCTGGCTGCTTTGAGCGTGCTGTTGGATTCTTTTTTGAACCCCTCGTGGTGGGAACACCACAGAATTATGGACTGTGGTGTGTCTCTATTTGACACAAGAGCACATACACAATCAACCGTGTCTCTGTGATGAGTCGGATCCGCCAAACGAAAGGCCTAGAAAAAGGCAATACAAATAAATGTGCCTTCGAGAGGGATAGCGATGGTTCCCTCAGGCAGCTAGTGAAGGGCTTCTCATAATTAAAATATATTCCCCCCATTTTCTTCATCTTCAATTTTTTTTTTTTTAAGTTCAAATCTTTGCCAAGTCATTACTAAAACGACTGAAGAATTGCTAGCCTGCACTTGTTTTCCCCACTACTTAATTGTTCAGCTTTATGTATATATGTGTGTTTGTGGTGGACGAATGTTCAGAACATGACAGTTATTATTGATCAGAAACAACAACAACAGTAATAATGACAATGATTATGTGGATGTTTGTGTTGAAAATCAAAATGATAGGGATGAATATCATACTAAAAATGATAACATCAGCAATAATGACAAGAAGAAGAAATCGAAACAGATTTGTTTTGATCGGACATCTGATTTACAGAATATCTGCAAGTCCGTCTGACCTTACATTCACCCAAATGATGATTAGCTCTGTCTTAATTTTGTCATCATACACACAAAAAACCGACTTTGCAGAAGATGTGAACTGTTTGTTCCCGGCACGCTTTCAACCTGAATGCCATCACGGTCGGCTGGTTCTGTTAATCAATGCTGACGTCAGCCTGCCACTGGCAGCATGTACGCTGCGACCTCCCAGCTGCCAATACCTGCACGGCGCTGATGAAAAGGGTGCCTTTCGCTCCGCTGCTCACAATGCCAGCAACAACAAGGAGAAGAACGACAACAAAGAAGATGAACGTCTGACTGTGTGAACGGCAGCACAGGGGATAATTGCGGGTGCCATAACTCTTGTTAAGTAAGCTTGGGTGAATACACTTTGCAGGGAATGCTATCACCCTGTTCTGTTTCTAATACGTCATTTTGGGAGAAGATGGGGGGATGGGGGGGTGTGGTGAGGGAAAGAGAAAAGACAAGGACGGGTGGAAACGCAGGGGAAAGGATAAGAGAGAGGAGAAGAGAGGGAGACAGACAGACAGACAGACAGAGACAGAGACACAATCAATAGGGAATATCTGAATTACTCTATTTTGTCTGTCTCTCCTTTCTTGGACAGAATCAATAGGGAATGTCTGAATGACTCCATTTTGTCTGTCTGTCCTTTCTTGGACACAATCAATAGGAATGTCTGAATTACTCCATTTTGTCTGTCTCTCCTTTCTTGGACAGAATCAGTAGGGAATGTCTGAATTCTGGAGGCGGCTGTCATTTTTGATGGAAAGAATCCACGTGATTTGTAATAATCCGATAAAATGAAGCAATGAGAAAGAAAGGAAATGAATGGGGTCACGTCGGTGCCGTAAGAGCCGTGCTGATTGGCCGTCAGTGAAAGGGAGAAGGGCCTGTCAACTGGGAAGAAGAAGAAGAGAGAAGAGAAGAAGAGAAGAGAAGAAGAAAAGAAGGAAGAAAGAAGAGAAGAAGAAGAAGAAGAAAGAGAAGAGAAAAGAAAGAAGAAGGAGAAGAAGAAAGAAGAAAGAGAAGAAGAAGAAGAAGAAGAGAAGAAGAAGAAGAAGAAGAGAAGAAGAAGAAGAAGAGAAGAGAAGAAGAGAAGAAGAAGAAGAAGAAGAAGAAGAGAAGAGAGAAGAAAGAAGAGAGAAGAAGAGAAAGAAGAAGAGAAGAAAGAAGAAGAAGAAGAAGAAGAGAAGAAAGAAGAAGAAAGAAGAAGGAAGAAGAAGAGAAAGAGAAGAGAAGAAGAAAAGAAGAAGAGAAAGAAGAAGAAGAAGAAGAAGAAGAGAAGAAGAAGAAGAGAAGAGAGAAGAAGAAGAAGAGAAGAAGAAGAAGAAGAAGAAGAAAGAAGAAGAAGAAGAAGAAGAGAAGAAGAAGAAGAGAAGAAGAAGAAGAAGAAGAAGAAGAAGAAGAAAAGAAGAAGAAGAAGAAGAAGAAGAGAAGAAGAAGAAGAAGAAGAGAAGAAGAAGAGAAGAAGAAGAAGAGAAGAAGAAGAAGAAGAAGAAAGAAGAAAGAGAGAAAGAGAAGAAGAAGAAGGAAGAAGAAGAGAAGAAAGAAAGAAGAAGAAGAAGAAGAGAAGAGAAGAAGAAGAAGAAGATGAAGAAGAAGAAGAAGAAGAAGAAGAAGAAAAGAGAAGAAGAAGATGAAGAAGAAGAAGAAAGAAGAAGAAGAAGAAAGAAGAAGAAAAAGAAGAAAAGAAAGAAGAAAGAGAAAAGAAGAGAAGAGCAGAAGAAAGATCGCAGTTTCAGTTTCAACTTCAACAAAGAGGCGTCACTGCAAGCATACGATCTAGTCCATATACACTACGCCACATCTGCTACGTTTCAAGGACACACTGCACAGGATTAACAACTGAAGGATGACTGATGTCATGATAAAGAAGAAAGTATTTCAAAGGAAGGTCTGATGCGCACCACACAGCTGATGTCTCACCTGCGTAACAGGCTGGTTAGATCTGAGGTACCTGTCTAACATTATCCGCACCACGATTGTGTGTTGTGTGTGTGTGTGTGTGTGGTGTGTGTGTGTGTGTGTGTGTGTGTGGTGTGTGTGTGTGTGTGTGTGTGTGTGTTGTGTGTTTTGTCTGTGTGTGCACGTGTGTGGGTATGTGTGAGCGTGGGTAAGTGAGCGTGCAGTGTATGCGATGTGTGCGCCCATGTGCATGTGCATGCGCGTGTCATATGAGTGTTTGTGTGAGCATGAGCAAAGGCGGATGTGCCCACATGTGCGTACAGTTTTGTGTGCAAGCATGTATGTCAAACGTATGTGTGTGCATGTGTGTGTGTGTGTGCGTTCTTAGTGTTTGATTTTTTTTTTTTTTTTTTTGTTCTTTCGTTGTTGTGTGGAACGTGATCCGAGAGTGAACCCATTAAAGTTGAGTGCGTATCAGTGTCGGTCCTTTGGGTGTGCGTGCGTGCACGCGAGCGCTCCCGCGCGCTCCCGCGCGCGCGCGCGCGTGTGTGTGTGTGTGTGTGTGTGTGTTGTGTGTGTGTGTGGTGTGTGTGTGTGTGTGTGTTTGTGTGTGTGTGTGTGAGTTATGCGCACACACGCACACGCACACACACACACACACACACACACACACACACACACACACACACACACAGAGAACTAATATATGTCTGTTCTGGCTCACCCGCTCTCAACCGGCCTTAGCCGGTTTCGACCGGGCGAATCCAGAACAGACATATATTAGTTCTCTGACAAGTAAGACTTCAATAACCAAAAAATAACGATTATCTACAAACAGACATACTGTGTAGGGTTATCCGTTTTTAATACTAATTTACTAAACTTGCTTGTCTTTTAAAACTAAGTTATATTTTTGACATAAAATCCGCACTAATTCTATTTTTGGTCTTGATTCGCGCGCCATGCACACACACACAGACAAACTAACACACACACACACACACACACACACACACACACACACACACACACACACACACACACACACTTTCTCTTTCTCTCTCTCTCTCTCAATTAAATGACATAAAATCCGCACACTTATTCTGACTAATTTCTACCTACAAACTTTGTACACAGACAGGCAGACACGGGGTTGAAACCTGATCACTTAATTTACAGCTCGCGGCCTTCGTTTACACAGCGCAGGCTAGGCGCTCTGGTTGCAAACTGTGCGGCCAAAAAATCAATAAAACACGGCTCGCGGCACACTCGCTGGGTTGCACCACATTGCATCAGCAAATATTTTGGAAAATTCTAGATTGCTACGTCGCATCGAGGCTGTCACGTGACAAGGCCGGTTCCGCCATTGTTGTTCAAGCTACCGCACAAGAAGGTTGTGTTTTGACTGCGCTCCGGTGTGACCCTGTGTTTTAGTTGTGTTATTTTAAAATGGCTAAAACGTTACTGAAGAACAGGTTTGTGCTATTCGAGACCATAAGTTTTACTTTAACTGCATGTTAGAGTATTTGTCGAAAAGAATAGGCGAAGCATGTTGTGAAACCGGAAAGAAGCATTGCGACTATTTGGAAATGAACCATATTACAGTTCTCTGACAAGTAAGACTTCAATAACCAAAAAATAACGATTATCTACAAACAGACATACTGTGTAGGGTTATCCGTTTTTAATACTAATTTACAAAACTTACTTGTCTTTTAAAACTAAGTTATATTTTTGACATAAAATCCGCACATTATTCTGACTAATTTCTACCTACAAAACTATGTGTAACAGACAGGCTGACCCGAGGCTGAAACCTGATCGCTTAATTTACGGCTGGCGCAGACGAGCGACCTTCGTTCACACAGCGCACGGCCTGCTTACAAACTGCGACCAAAAAATCAATAAAGCACACCTGGCGGCGCGTTAGCGAATGTTCTAGACTGTCACGTGTCACTCCCACTTTGTGGCCGCCACGTCAGCAAGACCGGTTTGTATTGTCATTTTACTGGCGGTGTTGGGCTGTGAAGGTGTGTGTTGTAGTGAGAAGATATTTACCGGGTTTTGTGCAGGTTGGTTTTGTTTATATAACATTTTGATCATGGCAGAACAAAGACAGTGGGAGATTTCTAAGCTGACAATACTTGACGAGCATGTTGAGTACCATGCACAATTTGTTAGTGCTTTGGATGAGTTGAGAGCGGCAGGCCCATCATCAAGTAAGAAACTACCTGCCTTCCCTAGACCACCAAAAAGAAAGCTATCTGATTTGTATGGAGAGCAAGCAAAAAAACAAAAGATGACGCCAGAAGAACTCCACCAATACTTGAAAACAAAAGAGGTTGATGTGGGAATGACAGTTAGGAAAGAAGTTTTTCGTTTTTGGGGCAGAGGAAATAACGTCTATTGCTGTTGCTATTGATAAACTGAAGGAGGGCTATAGACAGCTTCAAAGGCAGGAAGCTACAACAATGTGTTTTAACTTGCAATATGGTTGGCTTTTAGAACAGACCTTCAAGGTCTTTTCACAAGAAAAAGACAGTGGGGCGCATACTCAAAAATGGGATGAGTGGTTGAAGAGCAATGTAGGGATATCCCCTTCATATTCTCGCAAAGTAAGAGAGATTGCTCGTTTGTTGAATCCATATGCTAAAAGGTTTTTCTACAGTTGGTCTTTCTTTTATAGAAGTCTACTCTATGAGGAAGGATTTGAATTTAATGTTTTCAAGCAGTGAGGAGATTAGAAATTATTGGACTACTCCGTACAAGAGCCAATACAACTCAAACACACTCCTCTCAAAGTCCGTAGCAGTGAGAGAGAACTAGCGCTCCACCCTGAAGCGGTCAAAGGTCACAGTAGCAAGCCGTTTTCCAGCGCTCCACCCTAGAGCGGCCAAAGGTTGCAGTGACAAGCCGTTTGAGAGATCCAGCGCTCACCTAGAGCAGGTCAAAGGTTATTAGCAGTGAGGAGATCAGACTTTTTTTTTGCTGCTTCGTCGCTTTGCTGTCTATGCTTCACCTGCTTCAACGTCCTGCTTCTACGCCCTGTTACAAACTTTTAGGCTGCCTTTTTAGGCGGCCGCCGGGTGTACTTTATACAATTGTCTTGTTTTATTCAATCAGGCTTTTGTTAAATGCACTTGGTGGCTGCTTTGAACTTGCAACAAAAGAGCCAATGCATCACAAAAACGCAAGCACTGTCTTGCACCAAGTGGTGTTACACATGACAAATAATAAAGCTCTGTGTACACCACACACACTCCCACCCTCAAGTCACCCCAAGTTCTTAATTAAGTTTTAATTAAGTCACCCCAAGTTCTTAATTAAGTTTTTAATTAAGTTACTTCAAGTTCTTAATAAGTTCTTGATTAAGTTCTTAATTAAGTTCTTGATTAAGTTACCTCAAGATCATAACTAAGTCATCCTCTAAGTACAACCAAGTTCTTATTCAAGTTATCTTATAATTATCAAAAAACAATCTATGTTTTTATCTTAAATAGTAGGTGTCTAATATAGTACACACACGCCTCAAAAACGCGTCATCGTTGAGGATGTCTTGCTCAGCGTCTTTGGCGTGTAATTGGTCAGCATAGATCTTAATGAAGTTCTTACATCCTAAGCAACCACATTGATTACAATTCTGGTCTATGGAAATGTCTTTTATAGACTCCATGTCTTTATTTATTGACTTCATCATTTTATAATACGCCATGATCTATTTTTATTAAAAAAATTTAAAATTAAGTTCTTAAAATATTATTCCATCTGAAATGGATCAAAATGATCTTTTGTTGTTGACGGTTCTGGCGTGCTGTTGTCTTCTGTATTTAGTGGTTCAGATTTTTTTGATTGCTTTTGTTTCTGTTGCCATTGTGTATATTTTATAACCGTAATAACCGCCCCCACAGCAGCAAGGGCGCCAAAAATGGCAACAGTTTTAAGTTCAATATACCATGAAGACTTTGGTGCTGTAGGCCTTGAATCACATGGAGTTTTTATAGCTGGCATTGAATCAACTTGTTCTGGCGTTGGCGGCGTTATGTTTTCATGATGAGTTATATTCTGTAACATTAATTTTTTTTGTCTGTTCCACTCTGCTAATTTTTTTCCTGCTTTAACACGCCCAGGATGAGGATGCTTTTCACTGGTCTCCACCTGATTCAGCGTTTTCTGATTCTGCTGATTTTCTGGCTTGGTTACTTTCTCCACCTGATTCTGCTGATTTTCTGGCTCGGTCATTTTGAAGGGAAATAAAATCTATATGATTAAAAGTTATTAATCCCATGATTAATGGCGATAACAATGTTCCAAATCTGTAGTATAGATCACATCCTAGAGACTCTAATGACTTTGTTAAAAACTGGATCTTGCGTTAAATCATACGTAAGATCTTGTTCAGAATCAATGGGAGCAAATCTGCTGACTAGTTTAGTGTACAAACTAAGAACCGTTTGCCCCACACTTTTCACCATTCTAGACCCCAGCTGCGCTTCATACCTGTTATGATACTTTATAATGTCTTGTGGCGACATCTGTTGAATCTGTTCTATGCTGAATTCAGTTCCGAGGAACTGTTTTGTTTTCCCACATGCTGCCAAAGAATACAGCTCTCCTTTTTGGGCATAATAGCTTGGTCATCAACTTGGTCATTCATAAGTTCAGGAAGGTTTAGGCCGCCCTGTAGCTGTAGTAGATCATCGCTGTTCATGTTTTTTATTAATTATAATTATTTTATTTTTTAAAATGAGCACCGAAAAACTGTCGCCAACCTTGTATCCATTCTGCTGTTATTGGAGGCCTAAGTATAGGATACACGATGCTTGGTAAAAGCTTGTTAAAAATTAAACCAGCAGATCTTGCAAACTAGACTTTGAGGATTCAGCAAAGCTAATTGCTATCATTGCAGCTTCGTTTGCTACGAAAGATTTTCTAGTTAAGCAGGAATAATTCCAGACAATATAAATATGTAAGAAAAAAATACATTTATAAAAATGGCTTCACTCGTAATGATGATAGGCGGTGCTGTGGTGAATGCGCTTTGCTTTTAGCGGAAGTAATTACGCGTTTAGTAAACTGCGGGATGACGGCGAGAGAAAAAGACATAACAAAGCTGTGGAGCAACTAGCTGCAGCACAAGATAACTATGAAAAGGCAGAGAATTTAGCAGGTTTTAATTTT
>CM031599.1:54931343-54988418 GCA_018398815.1 Conus ventricosus | reverse complement strand
TTCAGTGTCATGAAAATAAAGAAGAAATGTGAACAATATTTCTTACCACTTCAAGTGATCTCAATTTTTCTGTCAGATTTTGTCTTCTCTAACAAATAATAGAGTTCAGACTTCATTCTTAGTAACAGAAGGTAGAAGATCTATTGCATGAGCACATGTATATGTGTTTTGGTAATGGTAAAAATGAGCATTCCAATAGAAAGTGAGCAGCATTTTCAATTGAACAGCTAGAGTCACAAACTCACATAAGGGATTGTTCATCAGATTTTACTAAAACTAGATCATGATTTAAATCACTCATTTCTAGGAAAGGTTACTATAAATAAATGCTTCTGAAGTCACGTCAGATTGACAGTAATATCTTGGAACCAAGCTATCCAGACTGCTAAGAAAGCATTTTGAGTTGACTAAGAAACATGGATTGTTGATCGTGTCAGGCAGATCATTTCAAAGATGGTGGTTGAGGGAGACAAAGAAGATTTGTATACCATGTCCTACACCATGGTATCTCAAATGGATGTCTAAGATTCTGAGCCAAGTATAATTCTTATTGCATTCAAGTGTATTTCCAAATCTTCTGCTAATTTGTTTTTGTATTTGTAATTGTCCCAGACAGTATCTGAAAAGTTGAAGAAAAAAAGATGACATACTAAATGATTTGTACATAATTTCACTTTTTGTTGTTGTTGTTTTTTTGTTTGTTGTTTTTTTGTTATTTGTCAGAGCCAATATTTAAAAGAGCACAGACAAGCAGCATGAACACAGCACTCTGATATCATTGACTCTATATATATATATGTGAATCCCATTTGTAGCTATTTTTAATAATGACTCCAAGGTGTTTATAAGATTCTGTTTCATGAAGTACAACATCATCAAATCTGAATGGAAGTGTTTGCAGCATTTCCAGTTAAGAAACTGAGTTCTGTTTTGGACTGGTTGAATTTAGCTTCCAATTTTGTGCCCAAGATGTTGTCTTTTCAAGCTCACAAGTGACAATTTTTGTTGTGTAGCCGGGTGCTAACAGTGTATTATTTCTTTTGGTTACCTTTCGTGGATGAAAATGTTTTGTTCGAGAGTTATCTTCCCTTACCTCCCTTGGTCGAATCTCTTTTTTTTTATTGTGTAAATTCTTAAAATCATGAATACCTCAGAACCTACATAGTTGTATGTACGTTGCTAAAGTCACAAAAATTAATGTATTTGATTCATTACAACCGTACTGGGCTGAGAAGCCCATATTTTCTCTAAACTGGTATTTCGCACGAGCAATCTTGGTGCCATTTTCAATTGTCTGTCGAATGAATATTGAATAATTCTTGATTTTACAAAAAGTAAGAGGAAAACCGAAGAATCTGAAGATGCATGTTAAAAGTAAAGTCCATAAGCTTTCATTTCGTATATATATCGCATGCCTATGATCTTTTCTGTACAAGCTTGCGACTATACGAAATGACTGACAGCGCCGGTCCCTTTAGCGAGTCGCCTTCTTTGTTTACTGTCGGAGTTTTGATCTGAATTGTCGTTTCATGAAATTTGGACTTCCCGATCGAAATCTTGCTTATGACTCCATTTCTGTTATGAATACAACTGAAAATGTGTAGAATTTATTATTTAACAGACCGTTTCAACAGAGTATTTTTCAGTTGAAAATTGTGTCAAAAGTAGGCGCTGACGGCCCGGCAAAGTGGAAAGTCAGCTGTGTTTTCTAGCAATTTTTAACAACAGAATTCTCCACTTAGACACTGTCTCGGAAAATGAAGTTTATATGTATGAAAAGAGCGAGATGCCAGCTATTCATTCATTGCAAAATTATTTCACGCTCTTCAGTATCTTTTATTGAAATAGAGGAAAATATGACGCAAACGCGTTAAAAGTTGCTTCACTCTGGGACATTAATCAGCAATGATTTAGTACAGGAACAAAATTGTCAAATGTGACTTACTGCATTTTATTCCTTGTGTTCTGAGGTTTTCATCGATAGTAAATATGTGTTAATAGTTTGAACGGACAGCGAGCCAGACAACACTGAAGCTGCCATAGAAAACACAAAATTCTGTTGGTTCCGGCCTCGCGAGGCCGTTTCGTCTCCGGTACCATGTCGCTGGCTTTGCGGTCCGGTACGTTGTTATAAAAGTAGAGCGTTGTATGAAAATGGCGGAGTGTTCCCCTAGAGTTCCATGATGTGAGCGACTGGCGTGAGAGGCAGAGAGAGTGCTCAGTGCGCTGAGTGCGTTCCTGGTTTGAGCTCCTTGCCATGGGAGAGAAATAAAAGGAGAAAAACTCTGCTTCGTCCACTGTGTCTTCTTGACCGGCTGCTGTCCCTTGGTTCCTGCACTTCTCACCATCTGCCTGTCTTCACCTGCACACCCCTTACCCCTCCACACCATCACAGTTGTAATGTGAAGATTTTCTTGTCCTAGGTAAAACTATGTGTTGTCTGTGAACAGTTTAAAAATAGATGCAATATCATTTACAATCTCATTCATTGTCTGTGAACAGTTTAAAAATAGATGCAATATCATTTACAATCTCATTCATATATACAAGGAACACTAGTGGCCCAAGAACAGACCCTTGAAGAACACCAGCTAATAGAACTAAGAAGTAGAAAGGGTGAATTCAATTCTTTTAACTTAAGATTTATGACAATCGCCTATGCAGGTTTGTTTTGTAATTTTTTTTTAAAACATTGAACCATTATTTTGTTTCAGATCAGTGATGGCGATCCCCGCGGGTAAAACTCCAATCAGCTATCTTCAGGAGTACTGCACGAAACGAGGACTGACGCCAGAATATGAGCTCTTGTCTCATGAAGGCGCTGTGCATGAACCCACCTTCGTCATGAAAGTGAAAGTGGGAGAGGCCACTGCCGATGGGAAAAGTATACATACATTGCTTTGGTTCCATAGCTTTTGCTTTTGCTTTTTTACTCTGCTCTCGCACTTCAGATGTATCATTTAATGAGGAAAAACAGTTTGTGACAAAAGGATCCGTGGAGATGATTGTAGTTTAGATGGTGGGATCCCCTTGGATGAGGTTGAACAGTCAACACTCTGAGCATAGCTGTTCTTTAATTCAAGTTGTGCTTTTTGCTCACAAGTTACTATCAGCTGAGCAAGATTTAGTTGTTAGCTTTTTGTTGTGTTTATTGTTTCAATGAATTCAGGCGTCTCTTTACTAACATATATTATATTTACTGGTGAAAGTAAAAAGTTTTATTAAGTTCATGATTGTATAGATTATTTCATCACAAGTGGCTTTCTCAGTTGCTGACATAAGGAAGATAAAATTTCAGGAAGATTTTCTAATTAAGGAAATACTTTTGATCTGTTCTGCTACCGCTGTATTAGTATCCATCTCCTTTATGTGTGCACCTATTCCACCCCCCTCTTTCCCCCGAAATTCTGAATTGAGTGAAAAATCCAGTGGGGTAATCTATTTTATTATTTTTGTACTTTTACAGGAAATTGGAGGCAGTCCTTCACAGTATAACTAACTGGTGTTTGAACCGAAACTGTTTGGTAGGCTTGTTCAGTGCATATTTCTTATTCCATTTGGAAATATTAAGTGCAGTCAAATATGTTCACTCAAATTTGAAGGAACTGAGGTTTTCTTTTTTGACTGGTCAAATTGTAGATTGCTTGGATCAGTCAGTTGAAGCAAACCAGCATTCTGGCGCATATTTCAGGTAAATTATACTTGACTGTATTCGTGGAGATGAAACAAAGGTATAGTTGTTGAAGACAGTTGTGAGGGATGTCCGCCATCTAAAAGTGAAACACAGGAGTTTGGCTTTCACTTGAATTAATAGAAACAGTGCAGACCTTGAGAGACATCAATCTTGTGTTGCTCACTGATGAATCCCTTTTCGTTTTCCAGCTGATAAGTAGGGGCAGAGATAAATTTGTATTTGTGAGAGGGTCCTGCATATTTAGGTTGCTCAGAAACATGGGATCTGTGTTATCTGAACTGAAGTTAAGACTCATATTGCAGCTTTTGTTGTTTTTTGTACTCCCAGTTCTTAAAGAACAGGGAGTACTTTAGAATGGGAACGAAGAAATGCTGTCTGTGTGTGTGTGTGTCCATGGTCAAAATGTGCTCCACTCGCTCCAGACAAAACTGCTGGGCCGATCTTTCTGAAAAATTGTAGGTATGTTCACTATGGGTCAAGGATGATGTCAGATGTTTTAGTTTACTGTTACGGCCTGTAACGGTTTTTCTTCTCCATGGAATATCTCAGAAAGTACTTGGCTGATCTTTGTGAAAATTAGCAGGTATGTTCATTATTGGTCAGAGATGATGCCCAATGTTTTAGTTTACCCCGTTACAGCCGTTACTAATGGCTGTAACAGCCTGTAACGGCTTTTCTTCTGTATGGAATATCTCAAAAAGGACTTGGCCGATCTTTCTGAAAATTTGTAGGTATGTTCATTATGGGTCCCGGATGATGCCCAATGTTTTAGTTTACCGTTATAGCCATTACTAACGGTTGTAACGGCCTGTAACGCTTTTTCTTCTTTATGGAATATCTCAGAAAGTACTTGGCCGATCTTTGTGAAAAGTAGCAGGTATGTTCATTATGGGTCACAAATGATGCCTGATGTTTTAGTTTACCGTTATAGCCGTTACTAACGGCAGTAACGGCCTGTAACGATTTTTCTTCTTTATAGAATATCTCAAAAAGTACTTGGCCGATCTTTCTGAAATTTGTAGGTATGTTCATTATGGGTCACAGATGATGCCTGATGTTTTAGTTTACCGTTACAGCCATTACTAATGGCTGTAACGGCCTGTAACAGTTTTTCTTCTTTATGGAATATCTCAAAAAGTACCTGGCCGATCTTTCTGAAAATTTGTAGGTATGTTCATTATGGATCACGAATAATGCGCGATGTTTTAGTTTACCATCTATACCGTTACTAATGGCTGTAACGGCCTGTAACACTTTTTCTTCTTCAAGGTATATCTCAGAAAGTACTTGGCTGATCTTTGTGAAAATTAGCAGGTATGTTCATTATGGGTCACGAATAATGCCCGATGTTTTAGTTTACCCCATTATAGCTGTTACTAATGGCTGTAACAGCCTGTAACGGTTTTTCATCTTTATAGAATATCTCAAAAAGTACTGGGCCGATCTTTCTGAAAATTTGTAAGTATGTTCATTATGGGTCACGGATGATGGCTGATGTTTTAGTTTACCTTTATAGCAGTTACTAACGGCAGTAAACGGCCTGTAACGATTTTTCTTCTTTATAGAATATCTCAAAAAGTACTTGGCCGATCTTTCTGAAAATTTGTAGGTATGTTCATTATGGGTCACAGATGATGCCTGATGTTTTAGTTTACCGTTACAGCCGTTACTAATGGCTGTAACAGCCTGTAACAGTTTTTCTTCTTTATGGAATATCTCAAAAAGTACTTGGTCGATCTTTCTGAAAATTTGTATGAATGTTCATTATGGATCACGAATAATGCCCGATGTTTTAGTTTACCATCTATACCGTTACTAACGGCTGTAACGGCCTGTAACGCTTTTTCTTTTCGAGGTATATCTCAGAAAGTACTTGGCTGATCTTTGTGAAAATTAGCAGGTATGTTCATTATGGGTCACGAATAATGCCGATGTTTTAGTTTACCGTTATAGCCGTTTCTAACAGCTGTAATGGCCTGTAACGGTTGTTTTTCTTTATGGAATATCTCAGAAAGTACTTGGCTGATCTTTGTGAACATTAGCAAGTATGTTCACTATGGGTTACGGATGATGCCCGATGTTTTAGTTTCCCGTTATAGCCATTA
Source organism: Conus ventricosus (assembly GCA_018398815.1). NCBI lineage: Eukaryota > Metazoa > Mollusca > Gastropoda > Neogastropoda > Conidae > Conus > Conus ventricosus. Next base: position 54,982,619 of record CM031599.1, on the reverse strand, counting down.
CTAACGGCTGTAACGGCCTGTAACGGTTTTTCTTCTTTATGGAATATCTCAGAAAGTACATGGCCGATATTTCTGAAAATTTGTAGGTATGTTCATTATAGGTCACAGACGATGGCTGATGTTTACCAGAATAGTAATGGTTACACCAGTCCAAGACGGTTTTTCCTCTTTATGGAATATCTCACGTGTATTCAGGATAAACTGGGAGTATGTTTATATGCTTTGCATCTTGTTTTTAATTCATTTCCAAATGTTTTTTCCAATGGCATTTTGTCCCTTTTGCAGGAAGATGATGTGCTATTAATATTTGCTCGACATGATTGCAGGTACCAGCAAGAAGAAAGCCAAGCACTGCGCTGCCAGAGCTGTGCTCGGTAATCTTCTCGGCTTGCAAAATGGTGTTGTGACTGAAAATGATGGGTACGTCGATGTTGATCTGTACATACCTATTAACCATACAATTTTGGTGCTGTTTGTACACAAGATATATATATCTGAAAAAAATTTCTGAAAACGAAATTCATGAGCAGTTATTGCACTTTCGGAGAGTAATTATGGTGGGCACTTTGACCAAAGAGCAACATGTCTTGCTAAATTGCATGTGAAATCATGTCAAGCTGTGTCTGTTTCTTCAACAACATGCCCTGAAACATGGAGAAAACCAGTAAGAGAACCAAGAGTTGCAGTTAAAGTATGCTGAAGAATCAGGTTTTAAAGTAATTCGTTTTACTAGTTTTATCGGAAATGAAATGAGGTAGGGAACAGTAAACGATAAACAGTAAACAAGTGGGGTATGTTTTGCTCCCATAAGGAAACCTAACACAGAGTAACTTTTATTCAAGACTGGCACAGCCTTTTAAACTTGAATAAAGTCAGACAAATACATAGACGAACAAACTAATAGTGGGGAAAAACAAGCGCAGGCCAACAACTGAACTGTCTGGCAAAGATTTGGACTTGAGGGGAGGGGAGATTGAAGATGGAGAAACTGGGAAAATGAAATTTAAAAAAAAAAAAAAAAATTTCATATCTGTAACATTTTTTTTTTTTTTTTTTTTTTTAATTTCATTTTCCCAGTTTCTCCATCTTCAAACTCCCCTCCCCTCAAGTCCAAATCTTTGCCAGACAGTTCAGTTGTTGGCCTGCGCTTGTTTTTTCCCCACTATTAGTTTGTTCGTCTATGTATTTGTCTGACTTTATTCAAGTTTAAAAGGCTGTGCCAGTCTTGAATAAAAGTTACTCTGTGTTAGGTTTCCTTATGGGAGCAAAACATACCCCACTTGTTTACTGTTTACTAGTTTTAGAGAAAACCTATTTTCGCCATAGTTAGTGCAAGATGAGGTGGTTATTACCCAGAAGAAGCCTCTGCAGTGTGATGGCAGGTGAAAGTGAATCGAATACTTCCTCTCCTCCCGGCCCCCCCCCCCCCCCCCCCCCCCCCCCCTCCCCCTCCCTCTTCCTCTTCAAATTTTACAGAAATTTGAAATTTTGTGTACACTCTTTGTAGAAAATGTGCTCACTTTTGTTGAAAAGTACACCAATTTCGGTTTAAGGGTAAACAGGTCTGTCTATATGGAATCTTATGTTTTGCTGTAACGAAGACTTTCTTTTTCATTTTCAAACTCCCATTGCATCTTTACAACATTTTTGTGTAATAACTGAGAGGTATGTATGTGTGTGTTGAATTTTGTTTTTTTACTGTGTTTGAGACTCAAACAATTTTTACTGAAAGAATGTCCAGTATCATGGCATTGGGCCTAGTGGTATTAGTCTTTTAAGCCTTTGCCTCCCCTAACTTAATTATAATTTTCAAAACCTTTCAGAGTGACTTGTCTTGTCTGTGACCTGTAATGCTTTCAGTTTTGATTTGGGTTTATTAACTACTGAAGTGAGTTCTCTGAAACAAAATCATATTTTTTTTTTTTTTTTTTTATAATATGCATGTGTTCCTAGTTTCCCATCTTTTCCCACAATCCCTGAACCTTAGATATATCTGTGGGGTTGGGAGGGAAGAGTAAAGACATCAGAAGTTAGTTTGGAGTTCTGCAAGGTATTAAATCACAGTTCAGCTGAAAACCATTCTTCAGCTTTTCAGTTCCTGTAGGCCATGCATTGCAGTGCATTCATTTATTACAAATTTAAAGAATGTTAGTGTCTCAGTAAAGCATTATCATAAAGAGCCACCCAAACACAAAGATTCCTTTGCTTTTCTGGCACAGATTTTTCTTTGTGTACACCAGGTTAACCTCCCGATTCAAACTGTTTCCCTTATCAGACCCGATCTTTTTTTTAAAAAGATTTTGGAAGTTGTTCTTGTGACGTTCAAGTATATTGTATATGTAAGTAAATGATAACAGAAAATGTTAAAAAAAAAAGAAACTACAACCAAGAAAAGACTTTGTTTTCATTTTTTAAAAGGAGAACATGAAAAGAAATATGGAAATATAGAGCTGTCCAGTGATTGTAACAAACACTAAAACAATGCATACCTGGTATTAAGACTCAGATCATTGGAGCTGCTGTGTTACAAATTGAATATGTTAGTGTGAGTGTGTATAGACCAATGTAAAACTTTTCTGTGTCATGTTTTCACTGTGAATGTACAGGTATACAAAGTAGTGATTAGGTGTATTTCTTTATTTTGTGTGTGTGTGTGTGTAAGTGTTTATTTTTTGTAATGTATGTATTATTGTTATAACTTAGCATAACAATAACAAAAATGAAAAACCAAAGTTTTAACTTGTAAGTATTCATTTCAAGAGCAGTGTCTGTGCATGCACATCTGCTAACTACTTACATGTACTGACACTGTATTCAGTGCATTCATGATGCACAGGGTAGGAGATGATACAGCAGACACCAAGAACGATAAAGGGGTAGGTAACCCCGTCGGGGAGCTGCAGGAGTTCACGCAGAAGAAACTGATCAGACCTCCCATTTACACCTTTGACAGCGACCAGCGCCAACCCATGAACGCAAATTCTTCTGCACCGTTAAACTGGGCAAAATGGAGGAGAAAGGTATGCTCAAAATGGTTGAAAAAAAAGCCATTTGAAAAAAAAGTACAAGGTTTAAATGATATATAAAAAGAAAACTTGTATTTACTTATTCCTTTTTGCTTGAAGGCATATGTTCCTGTGTATTTGTTAATTCTTTTTAGCTAAATGGTGTGTTTTGATGTCAAATTGCTTTTTTGTTTTGTTTTGTGTGCGTGTGTGTGTGCATGCATGTATACAAATTTATCCTATGGATTCTGAAAGCATTCAAAGTTTTAATGACTTGTTCACTTGACCACATCATTGGACACTGCAGGCCATGTACAGTTTTTTCACAGTGAAATAAAACCAGTGTTGCATCTTTTTAAGCATTTGCCAAGCTTAAGTGAAGTCTTTTGTACAAGGCTTCATATCCAATACAAACTTTAACCTGACCTCATGTGTACAATGCCTCATACAGGGTCAATTTGATAGTGACATAATGTGCACAAGGCTTTATACCCAGTGCCAACTCCATGGTGACATCTTGTGCACTAGGTTTTATTAATACTAACGCCAACTTTATGGTGCCATCTTGTGCACAAGGCTTTGTACCCAGTGCCAACTTTATTGTGACATCTTGTTCACAAGGCTTTGTACCCAGTGCCAACTTTATTGTGACATCTTGTGTACAAGGCTTTGTACCCAGTGCCAACTTTATTGTGACATCTTGTTCACAAGGCTTTGTACCCAGTGCCAACTTTATTGTGACATCTTGTTCACAAGGCTTTGTACCCAGTGCCAACTTTATTGTGACATCTTGTTCACAAGGCTTTGTACCCAGTACCAACTTTATTGTGACATCTTGTTCACAAGGCTTTGTACCCAGTGCCAACTTTATTGTGACATCTTGTTCACAAGGCTTTGTACCCAGTGCCAACTTTATGGTGACATCTTGTTCACAAGGCTTTGTACCCAGTGCCAACTTTATGGTGACATCTTGTGTACAAGGCTTTGTACCCAGTGCCAACTTTATGGTGACATCTTGTGTACAAGGCTTTGTACCCAGTGCCAACTTTATGGTGACATCTTGTTCACAAGGCTTTGTGCCCAGTGCCAACTTTATGGTGACATCTTGTGTACAAGGCTTTGTACCCAGTGCCAACTTTATGGTGACATCTTGTTCACAAGGCTTTGTACCCAGTGCCAACTTTATGGTGACATCTTGTGTACAAGGCTTTGTACCCAGTGCCAACTTTATGGTGACATCTTGTTCACAGGGCTTTGTACCCAGTGCCAACTTTATGGTGACATCTTGTTCACAAGGCTTTGTACCCAGTGCCAACTTTATGGTGACATCTTGTTCACAGGGCTTTGTACCCAGTGCCAACCTTTATGGTGACATGTTGTTCACAAGGCTTTGTACCCAGTGCCAACTTTATGGTGACATCTTGTTCACAGGGCTTTGTACCCAGTGCCAACCTTTATGGTGACATCTTGTTCACAAGGCTTTGTACCCAGTGCCAACTTTATGGTGACATCTTGTTCACAAGGCTTTGTACCCAGTTCAGCTTTATGGTGACATCGTGTGCACAAGGCTTTGTACCCAGTATCAGCTTTATGGTGACATCGTGTGCACAAGGCTTTGTACCCAGTGTCAGCTTTATGGTGACTACACCCAGTGCCAACTTGATAGTGAAGTCTTGTGTACAAGGCTTTATACCCAGTGCTAACCTTTTGGTTATGTGTTGTGTACAAGTCTTTCATACCCAGTGCCAACTTCACAGCACCGTGTGTACACAGCTTCATATCCAGCGCCAACTTAATTGTGAAGTCTTGTATATAATTTATCATATCCTGTTGCAATTTTATTGTGATCTCTTGTGTGTTTGTTATTGTTCATACCCAGTGCCAGTCTTGAATTTGCATTGTTATGTGAGTATAATGCTTCATACTAAGCACCAGTTCTAAAGTGGCGTTGTCTTGAGTGATGTACATCTTACTATGGGCCAACTTTGAAGTGGCATCATCTTGCAAGTTTATTTTTTCAAAGTACAGTGCTTCACACTCAGCACCATCTTTAAAATGGCATTGTCTTTTAGGTACAGTGCTTCATACTTCAACTTTATAATAATTATGATGAAGATTTACATGTGCCCTACCTCTACTAAGCTCAGCTGCAGGTACAAAAACTGAAACAAAGAAAAGGAAAACAAAAATTCAACCATGAAACACCTGTGTACAGTGGATGACTCGAAGTGCACAGAAGGTCTTCCAGAATGGGAAAACCATCCACTGATCATCAGGGAAGTTGGGAATAGACTGTATATTGTACTTCACTGTGAGTCATCAAAACAGTTGATTCTGATTGAACTTACTGTGCCATAAGAAAGCAAGCTCTGTTCTACAAGGTTGAAAAGTATATCAGTCTGAACAGTGGCAGCTTGAGGGAACCGGTTCCAAGTCAAAGTCCTCACCATAGAATTTGGGGCAAGGGGATCTGTAGGCCCATCATCCTGTGAATTCATAGAACGGCATGGGATTTCTAGGAAGAAAAGGAATACAATCTTAAGGGCTATGACAGATGCTGCTGAAAAGTGTTCCATCTGGATGTGGTTGAGGAGTAACAAAAACGAACTTTTTAAGGTTTGAATTTGATAGCTAAGAATAGGTGTTCAATAGTGGGATGTTTTGTTGGTGCAGTGCTTCATGCTGAACAACATCTTTACAAATGGTGTCATGTCATGGGTACAATACTTTGTGCTGACTTTGCGGTGAGATTGTCTTAACCCTCTTGTACTCAGTTTCTCTGACTGCAAACTTCCCCTAGATTTCAGATTCTTTTACAGGTTTCAGCCTAAAAATGGGTATGTGTGATTATTAACTTATGGGGAATGTATGTGAACCGCTAGGAGAAAGAAAATTGGCAGACAGTTTCAGAAGAGCATGCACTTCACTTTGAACTCTATTTTGTCTGTCTTAGAGATATAGGTCGTGTCACTGTCACCAAATTGTCACCAGACACGTGACATTTTATGATGACAATCAAGTTTACAGCATGCAAGCATGCGCAGTCACCATGCTGATGCAGGCTGTTAGTGTAAGATGAAACCTGAGGCCTACCTGACGTAAACCATCTGCTGCCTGGCAGTACAGGTCCCACTGGTTGTCCCACCAATGTCATACAAAACTTGTCACATGTCACACACAATACTATAAAAGAGGGTCAGGTGCACCCTTTGCAGCTTGTTTTTGTCTTGTATACCTGTTTCTTTCATCAGTAGCAGTCTTAAAAAACAAAGAGGAACAAACAAAACGAAAAAAACAAGTGGTGTAGCAGTGTCAGGTAACGAGTGAGCCGGCCCAGTGGGTTCCTGAAACTGATGCACCCCTGCCATGCCGTGTGTCGCGGGCCGCCATTTTCTCTGAAGCGCTGCCAGTGGAACATTGTATTTCGGGTCGCTTTGCACTTCACCGTCTTCTTCAACACTACTACCTACTTCTGTATCACTTTCATTCTCCATTTTTCTTTCAAATGTCTCCACTTCTACAATAATTTCATCTAACTCCTCTTGCGAGTGGTCGACCATCTCGTCGTCGTTCGTAGCAGACGCGAAAGCCGCCATTGTGAAAGTCGGTCAGTTTCCATTCACAAAGTTACTCGCTGCGTTCTGTGCCTATTCTCAATGAACACACACGGTTCCATCACCCAAAAATAGTGCCAACACATGATTGGGCCATGCCTGAGTCTTCCTAGTTACTGTCTGCGACTGTGTGTGTCTACACACGTGATCACTGCGTGATGGAAAATTCCCACAGAGAGGTCCCGGTACGTCCCGGTACGGGAAGAACAGGCGCCCGACGTTCAGTCCCGGATTCTCCCGTTGTGAGTACAAGAGGGTTAAGGGAACAATAGTTCAAACCCAGAAGCGACTTTACAATGATGTTTAGGAGATGGGAGGGTTTCATCTTCTATTCCTGTATCATCACTCATTGCCTTGTAGGTGCAATGCCCTATGCTGTAGGCCACCATTAAAGTGATGATGTGATGTGGTTGAAGGTGAGGGCCGATCAAAGAGGGCCGCCAAACGGGACGCTGCAGCAGCAATGCTGGCACACATCAACAAGGTTACGGCTTCAGGAGGGGATGCTGATCACCTTCTGTCGCTGCAGCCAGAGTCTCAGGTGGAAAAGAAGGTACATGAAATTGTGCTGAAGGTTGTGACCTCTCCCAAGGCAGGGCTTTAATTAATGACTTTGTTTTCTGACTTTCGTTTAACATACTAGCTTCAGGAAAAATTTGTATGCTTACAAAGCTGGACAAAATTGGAATTCACATCATTTACAGTTTGAAAATGCACAAGAACAGAGAATCTTTTAGACACCAGTGCAATTTGACCAGAAACATCAAAGATTTTGTCCGCAATGCACTCGCTATAACGTTAAATTTGTTGTGGTATGAGTAAGACTTACATTTACAAAGGTCAGGAGGCTTTAAGCCAAGTCATTACCTATCCTTATCTTCTCCTGCTACTGCTGTTTCGTTTTACCCAGTGTTCTGTCTGAGATCTGAAAAAAAAAGACTATGGGCCTGAAAGTACTCACAAAAAAAGAAATAAGAAGACAGAATGCACGTCTTTTTTGTCATACAAAGTGGTTAAACTTTTTTTTTTAAATCAGAGTATTCTTTCTTCAACAAAAAGGCCATGACTTATTTCAGAACAGTCACACGCTGTACCTCCCTCAGACAGGCTGGAATACTGTTGGTAGTTCTGCCTCATACTGTACTACCTTTCAGTCCAAGTTTGTACTTTTGTTGTTGTTGTTTGTTTTGATGTACTAGAAAGAGCAGGGGGGGGGGGGGGGGGGGGTCTGAAGTCAAATGGCAGCAACGTTGTGGTTGTCGTGTGTGAAAACCACCCATGGGGTTGGATTTTGTATGACTTGAAAATCTGTTCTGTCCACCCAGAAGCAAACAGGTATCTGATCCTGTTCAGAAAAGACTGAGGTGGCAGATGGATAGGGTGAGGGTCCTGCCTTGTGTTATACCATGCCATAGACAAGATGAACATCTGACCTTTTATTGACCTTGCGACCAATACACTGGGGGACTCAAAGCATTTTACAGAACAAGATTGGCTCAGCCTGTTTTTTACTTAGATGTATTTCCTCTTTGAATTCTAAATTCCAGTTGACTTTTTTTTCAAAAGACTGACTATGTAACTAGTGACAAATATTCAACAGATGTATTTTCTCTTTCGTTTGTAAGTTCCAGTTGATGTTGAAAAAAAAAAATTTAACATTGTAACTGGTGACAAATATTAAACAGATTCGTCAGCATCACATAGACTTCCATCTCCATAACATTCCAAACAAATTTTAACGTCATTACCGTTGAAAAAAACAAACAAACCATGTTACTCTGAGCAAGAGTAGGGTGTAACAATGCAAACCGTGTTCACACCTGGCAGGAGCCTGAGACCAACAACACCTACACGGCTGAGACCGACCACAAACCCACCTCACTGGCGCCACAGCAGTCCAGAGAGCTGCAGCTGTTCTATGAGACCATCATGCAGAGAGCCGGCAAGCAGCTGAAGAGCGCCATCGTCCCCGCTCCCTCCACCACCTACTGCCAGATGTTGCAGGAGATTGCGGACACCGAGCGCTTCGAAGTTGCCCTGTTTGATGTGCAGGAGCGGACCACCTTGGGTAAGCATGTTTGAATGTGTTGGGAAAGACAAAGGCTTGTATTATTTGTTGGGTTTTTTTTAGATATAGGGTTGAAGCAAAACAATGTCAACACTTTGCCTTTTTTTAAATTTTAAACACATATGTTTGCCAATGATGATAATTCCTTGAAATTTGGAGGGTCCGACTTGACGCCTGCTGAACTTGTGGTGCATAGAAAAGGGTCCCATAGCTGCATTCAATCAGGAGCAGACAATCATGGAAACCACTCTTCACCAACTTTATAAGAAATTTTTAAAAAGACACAAGACACAACCACACACACTATGAGGGTAAGCTGTCGAGCTGAATGTTGTTTCTGCTTTTTTTGTTCAGAGAAACATTATTGGCAGCAAAATTCTGTTGATGGAGGCTGTATGTATGAGGTGCAAATGCGTCAAGATCCTTACATCTTGGGGGCAGCACCAAGTCAGCTTCATTGTGCATTCCAGTTAAAAAGTAGAGGGTCACTATGCATAATCATTACCTCTTCTCACACAGGCACATGTGTACACACACACACACACACACACACACACACACACACACACACACACGCATGCACACACACACACACACACACACACACACACACGCACATAAACATGCACATATACAGTGTGATACTATTAAGTTTCATCTGAAAGTTTGAATTTTAAGAATTTTCATTAAGCATGTTGTGGAAGTTGTTTGATTTCCTTTCGTGTTGTTCTTGCAGATCAGCTGTAAAATAGACGATTGTTTAGAGGCTTAATGTTTGTGTAAATATCAGTTTTTCCTTGCATTGAACATAGCTCTAGGTTTGCAACATTATATGCATCATCATTGAAATGAAATCTTGAGCAAGGCCAGGACTTAATTATTAAATGAAGAAGAAGTAATCGTTCCTGTAATGCATTATGCAACAAAGGAATGTAATTACAAGAACATTAGGTGGGAGTTATGTGCCTTTCTTATATTAATGAGCAGGAGAGGGAAGTTGGGGGGGGGGGGGGGGTGTTAGCTGGGAGTTATGTGCCTTCGTTTTATTGAGCAGGAAGAAGAAAAGGGAGGGAGGTGGGGCAGGATTAATGTTTTATATTGATAATTATTACCTGTCCTGTAGTTCTCTTCCATATTACCATTGCTTTTCTTCATGCATATGAATGAACCTTGCTGTTGTACCTGTGACCAGAAATCCACCACAGCTTTGACCAGTGTGTCAGTTAGACAGTGCGGTTGCAGGTCATTTCCAGACCATCCTAAAGCTGACCACCACTCGGTCACTGTGTGCCATGGCTGTGGGTCAACGCAGGAGGACGCCCGTGCCAGCGCTGCCACAATGCACTGCAGTATCTGCGCATAATGATGAAGCAATAATGAGGGCACCCAGGAAATGTCATAGCCTCACGGCACCCAAATAGTACGCTGAAGGGAGAGGTTTCTAGAACTGCTGTTTTTCCTTGACTCTTGAGGAAGAAGGAAAAGACCGGGGACAGAACATGGCCTTATTGAGATGAATTGTTGCAGGGAATAGGGTTGAGGGATGGGGAGGAAGGAACTTAGGCCTAAGCTGGCACTGTTGGATGTGTTCTTTGTTAGCATACTACTGCTCTTGTCTTCACTCCTACAACTAGTGATTATGGTTGTTAAGGCAGCAACTTCTGTAAAGGAACTCTTGTTTGAAGTGGTCCACACAGGACAGGTACTTCTTGTGCAGTGCTATTTCAACTGTATCTGGTATTACTGGTGCTTGGGCCTCCGCCAGTAGTACTGCTGCTGCTGCTGCGAAAACCATTTTCAGTTCAGTGGTTGTGTTGAGTGTTAATTCCTTATAGATGAAAAATTATTCAAACTGTTGCTGGAACCAGTTTAGTTGGTACTTCTGTCCCTGTTGACGCTGCGTCACTGAGTATCAGTGCAAATAACAGTAAATAATTTTTCTCCTGTTCTGATTGTTCTTTCTTCTTAAGTTATTTTCACATTTTTTTGTCTTGTGGTAGTTTCTCTGATGACGTTGCAATTTTGAATTAAGATTGTGAACATGTTGGAGTGGAGATAATTAGAGGTATCTTGGAACTAATTCATGCACTTTGGACGTCTTTTAAATGAGGGTATTTTGTTTTGTTTTGTTTGTTTCTGGGAATAAAATGCTTAGTGTTACTTCGGCATGTACTACTCTCTTAACTGAGGGTGTTTCAACATCAGGTCAGAGAGTGCTTTATATTTCTGTTGTGTACACAACTTTATTTTTGAAGTTTTCTGTCTAGTCTCATAATACTTAGTATTTGATTTTTACTGATTGTAGCTGAAAGTTTCTATCTAGGTACAAAGAGCTTAGTATCACTTTGGTATGCACTGATTTTGACTGAAGGTTTTCCATCTTTGCACACATCTTCTTCTGATTTTTTAAGTCTGTGAAGAACCACTGGGGCGCCGCACTTTAGAACGTTTCACCAGGTTCCTACAGTTCTGTCAGTCGGGTGCCATGGCCTAGTCTTTGCAGATGGTTCTCCTGTCCAATATGCGATACTGTCGTTCCATCTTTTTTTTAAATTTCTGTCGGTCGGTCGGTCTCTCCCTCCCTCAACAGTGCCCTGGAGGACTGTGTTGGCAGGACCATTAGAGTCTTTTTGGTGTGCTCTAATCTTTAATGAAAGTTTCCATCTGGTCACACCTTCTTGGTGTTCTGTTGGTATGCTCAGATCTACAATGCGGCTTTCCATCTGAGCCCACAGCTTTTAGTATTCTTTTGGTGTACTCAGGTCTTAAATTAAGCTTTCCATCTGGGCACACAACAAACCACATTTAGTAATGTACCTTGAGAACAAGAGGCCAGATTTACTGGCAAGATCTAGGCAGTGATATGTTTGGGTTTTGTTTTTTTTCACAGGCTGAAAATGCTTTGCTTTACTCTAGTAGTAGACTATAATGGATCAGATCAAACTTGTTAGAAATACTGAAACATCAGGAGTCAGAGTGTCTGACTTTGGGTTTTCACTGACAGCTACTATAGACCATATCAGTGTTCACTTGTTTGGTGTTGCACACTTGTGTAAGAATTATTCCCAACTGTTTCAGTTCAGTTAATTTCCACATGACATTTTTTTTGTACTTTGGAGTGCATGGTCACAATCCAGATTTTTTCAATTCATTATCAGGACTAGGGACCCTTCCCCACTTGCACGACCCCCTCCCCTCCCGTAAATGAAAACGTCTGTTATGGCACACATTGCTTAAGATTCATTTAGTATGCACTGACCTCAAATAAGTATTTTCCATTAGGATACAAAGTACATAGTATTATGTTGATTCGCTTTGATCTCAGTTGAAAGTATTCCTTCTAGACATGCAGCGCTTATTATTATTTTGCCAAGCTCCCCTTGAAATGAGGATTTTCCATGTAGGCACAATGTACTTCATGTTCCATAAAACAAGGCACATTCTGGCAGTTGGTTGATAGTCTCAGGTAATGGAGTAAGAGTATTTCCCAGCAACAACATCTCCAGAGGGGATGGGTATGCTTGACAGCATATAAGGAATCATCTGGTTTGTAGTCTGATGCTATGAAGCCTTCTCCCACTGCTAAAAACTATTTGGTGTTGGTGAGGTTATGTGATATCCTGGGGGATATTGATGTACATATGTCATCATGTTTTAGTTGTGTGTGGTTGGGTTTCTCTTGCGTGTATTACTTTTTTTTTCCCCTTGATCTTTGCATACGTTGATGTTTTTCTCTTTAGCTGTACTGCCTTTTCATTCACATCCACTGCATCGGCCCTTTCCTTCCCCCTCAACTGCCCGTGCTTCATCCCACATCAATCATTTTTTTTTACCTTTCATTTGTTTTTGTATTTTTCTTTGTAACATTGGTGCATACGACATATTTGCCTGAGCTGTGTGTGGTATGTGTGCATATTTCTGAACATTTGTCTGCATAAATGTATCAGGGAGTTTTAATACATGTATGTTCATGCATGTATGAAGATATTGTGTGTGACCCTTTTCAACATTACCAGATTGATCCCATGTTTTTGTAGTTGTTGTTTTATTTTGTTTTTTTTTTTGTGGAGGGAAGGGGGGGGGGCATAAGAGATTGTCCTTGTTCCTAGCGGTCATCAATTTTCACTTCATTATTTGCAATCTTTTAACCTTGCATGGATCTCTCAATAGACTGAGAACTTTGTTGTTGGCAGCAACAGTGTAAGACGTGGTATTATGCGCAAATATTGTGAATCTCAGTTTAGGGCTGTTTTTAAAAGCGTGAACATGTGGATCATGAACCTAGGGCCTCTAGTTCCACAAACTTATCAATATTGACAAACCTTGCCACTGTTCTTGACTGCACAGCCTCTTACTTGTCTTAGTTCATGATCCAAGATCATTCAGAAACGCATCTTGCCGATCCTAACGTCACAGAGTAACAATTGCTCAATATGATCAAGGAAGTGATTGGATGTGTGCAAAGGGAATTAATGATGTGAAGGCTCTCTTGTCATAGAAATCAAGTTGTGCCTGGTTGACAAACTCTCCTGCGCTGGAAATCAGTCTGTGGTTGACCTAAATTTCTATTCTTAATTTGTAGGTAAACATTTCTGTTTTTGTTGGGGGAGGGGGGGAGTGTATCTTTTGAGCATCTTTTGCCCATATATATATAAAGTAATACCTAGCAGTCTTCTCTCTCCCTCACTCTCCATCAGTCTGTCTCACTCAGATACTTTTTTCCCTTTTTTCTTTTTAAAGATGCTAGTCATGTTGTAGTGTTGTTTTATTCTGCTTGGTATTATTTTCTTTTGTCTATTTTTGGTTTGGGTTTCTCTTAGTGTGGACATTGTGTTTGATAGTGGCCATGTAGAATGACTTTTATTTTTCAAAATTTCCTTATTTGTACTCATTGGATCTTTAATGGGCAGTTTCAAGATTTTTTGGGGGGGTCCTCCTTGGTTCCACGTTACTATTTTTTTGTTGTTGTCATTTACATGAGATATGTATACAGCAGTTGAGAACAGTTCTGTGAAGTTTATTAGTTTTCAAATGTGAAATCAAATACCAAATTCAGTGATAGTAGTAAGTTTTAGACACTGGTTCTGTATTTGCAAATTTTACACAAGATCTTAAAATATGTAAACATTTTGTGTAAATACGTCATCTTTTCTGGCTTGTGAGTGTAGGCATAAAAGAGAGAGTTTGTGTGTGTTTGCATATGTGTGTGTGTGTGCACATACTTGTATCTGTGTGAATGTGACCTTATTTTCATTTAATGTCCAAGATGTTACATTGTTGATATTTTGTCTGTGTCCATTTCCTTATGATGAGTGTGATAATGAAGTGGTTAGAATGTTTTCTTCTTCATATGAGGGGCGAAGGTTCGAGCCCACAGCAGCACCTAGAGAATGAGGGGCAGAACAGGATTTTTCCTTTGCTCGGGCCAGGGTATAAAAATCTGCTTGTGGCTTAAGCCTTTCTGTTATAGTGCTCTCAACGCAGCCAGGTCTTATCCACCATAAGGATGTCAATAGTTTAGTTGCCTTGTCATGAATTGTTTGTGTTTTTCATGGTTTGACCTTTTCAGGATGTGACCTTCTTCCCTGTGTGAGATTGACAGCCCTGAAAAGACCCTCTGTTCTTAGCTGAGCTTTAATGATAAAAACTAAAAATTAAAGAAAAAGAGAAAAAAAAGCATTTTCCACATACTGTGTACATCACGCATTGCATCACTGAATGCCACAGTGAAAGTTTGGATAGCAGCAACATTATTGTTCATTTGTCTGTCACACCATCTGCATGGGATAGCAGCAACATTATTGTTCATTTGTCTGTCACACCATCTGCATGGGATAGCAGCAACATTATTGTTCATTTGTCTGTCACACCATCTGCATGGGATAGCAGCAACATTATTGTTCATTTGTCTGTCACACCATCTGCATGGGATAGCAGCAACATTATTGTTCATTTGTCTGTCACACCATCTGCATGGGAAATTATATGAGAAATTGTTGGGTTTTTTTTAACTGAAAAATGAGAGAGAAAAAAGTGTCTTATCAATTTCTTTTTAGTTCACGATCACCGATAAACATGGAAACGTGCCAGTAGGAAAAGTAGCATTTTTTTTTAGTAGAGATGTGAATTTTCTGGTCAAGACGATTTTTTTTTTGTGGAAGGGAGCTGGGAGAATATTGTTGATGTTATTTTTAAAGGAATTTTTACCTGTTGGAATTATTTTCAAATGTGTCGTTTGGGGATTGTTGTGCTCAAGTGGAGTGTAGGAAAAGGAGAGAGAAAATGTGAGCACACATGTTCATTTTAATTGCTAGTGTATATGGTTGCATGAGAGAGAATGTGTGTGTTTATCTGTGTGTGTGTTGCCAAGATGAATTAAAACATCATAAAATATAGAGTAAAACAAGGAAAGCGCCAGCGTTTGACAAGGTTCAAGCTGTTTCATCTGTTCATGTGAAACTGTAGGTGTCAGCCTGCTGTTACACGGTTCCTCTTTGTTTCATGTTTTTCCTCCAAAGCATGTGTTTGGCTTCATGTGTGTCTTGTTTTGAGCATTTAATGAGTGTGCGGTCTTGTTTTCAGTATTTAAATGAGCAGGTGGTCTTGTTTTGAGTGTTAAATGAGCAGACAGTTTACTGATAATATGACCAAGCTAAGACCAGACAATGACCAAATAAACATGACAGGCAAATTATGGTCACCAGAGTGTGATTTGATGTGCTGTATCATGTAGAGACTGACTCTTTCACAACAATGTGCATGTCATATTTAGATTAACCCTGTGACTGTGGTGTGCATGGCTTGTCAGTGTTAACCCTTTGAATGTGCTGTGTACGTCATGCTTTGTATGTTTACTAGAACGCAAGTTGATTGTACAACATTCAGTTAAAAAAAAGTATGGAGGTTCAAAGCTTTCCACCCATATGGTCCAAATTGGGAACAATCAAGTTACATGGCTGTCATGTGAATGTTCCAAACTGGAAACAGGGTTGTGAATTTTGGGAGAGCAGTTTCCATGGGAGTTTTCCATTATGTGCTCAAAACTAAGATTTTACCTTTCCACTATAGAGCAAACTGATCAGCTTGCATTGCCGAGCTGTACGTGCATGTGACACAATGATGATTATACTGATTGTGTGTGACGCATGGCATAACCAGAATGTTATGGTTACCTACTTGCTATATCAAGCAGTTGGACTTTGAAGGTAAATCAGCTTTATTTTTCATCACCAACCAACTCATCAGTTCTGACAGAGTCATCACCCAACTTTGGATAATCTTCTGTCAGTGGGTTTCAGAGTGGGTGAAGGAGAAGTGTGTTCACTTTTGTTGTTGTTGCTTGGTTAGAACATTTTCTTCTCTGTGTGTGTGTGTGTGTGTGTGTGTGTGTGTGTGTGTGTGTGTGTGTGTGTGTGTGTGCGCGCGCGCTGACCCATGTACATGGAGGTCTACAGGGGGTACTCTGTTAGAACAGATAGCTCTGCTATTCTTTGGATGTTCTGTGCTTGTAAGTTCCACCATCCATGACTCTGCCTTTTATGTGGATTTATTTCGGTCTGTCTTTTCTTTCGACTACTGTTCTCCTGCTGCTGTGGACCATTCTTCTGTCATTGTTCTAATATGTCATATTTCTTTTCTTCTTTTTTTTTCCCTTCATAAACTGATGGCAGTGTATGATATGTCAACTTTTTGGTTGGATTTTGGTGGTAAGATAGTGAAAATTGCTCAGAGTGGACAATGAAAATTGTTCAGAGTGGACATAAGCAGCAGTGTCTGTATTTGCTCATATGGCTTTTTTGTAGTAAAGGTTTTTTGAGGGGTGAGTGGTATGGGTGGACAATTAAATGTTTTTCATTACTTTTTTATGATTTGTTTTAAACCAGGGAGCAAAAAATAAGAGAAGTTCTAGCACTGTCAGCACAGCTAATTTTCGATGCCATAAGATGTCAACAGCTTTGCTACCATGTCATTAACAGCTCATGTTGTTTGTTTCTTTAACAGGAGATAGTTTTGTTTTCAGTGACCTGAACTTTTTTTCCTTTTTGTGAGCCCTGAGAATCCCAGTCAATAAGAATCTAACATCTAATGGTCGACGTTTATCTGGTTTTCATCGAAGATGGAGCAGGTTGTAAGCAGAAAGGAGTTAGAGCAGAGACTAGGTTGCTCATTTTATCTGAGCAGTTTTGCGCAGTACATGAACAGTACAATATCATAGGTTGTGCATAACTATGTTAGATTTTTCACATCGTGCCATGTATAGGTGATGACAAGGTAGCTGTTCCTGTCGGCTGTGCCATGTGTAGCTGACAGCAGGCAAAAAAATTTTTTTTTTAATTCTCCTGTTTTTTCCATCTACCAGTTAATGGATGCAATGAATTTTCAAACATTGTTTTAGGTCCAAGGAAATAGAAATGTGTGTATGTGTGTGTGTGTGTGTGTGTGTGTGTGTGTGTGTGTGTGTGTGTGTGTGTGTTTGTTTTAATGATAGAGATGGTGTTTTGTATGCAAAGAGCTTTGAACAAGAAATGTCATTTTCATGTCAGGCAGTCAAAGGTGTGTGTGTGTGTTTTGTTGTTTTGCTGTTGCTGTGTTTGGCATCAACTGAAAGTATTTAAAAGCATACAGAACGAAATGTTCATGTTTAACCCTTTGTTTTGATAAATGACAATAAGCCTTTACGTATGTGTAAAGACACGTAAATTTTAAAGGAAAAATGTTCTGCAAACTTCTCAAGACTGATCGGTCTCAAGCACGGAGAATTGGTGATGAAAAGCAAGGGAGGGAACTTGCAGAGTGCTGTGTGTCGAACCTTTTTCACAGCAACATGGATAAAGTCATAGCCCTTTAATGGAGGCAGAGTGGCTCGGGAGATGTACAGCATGCTCGCAGATTTATTTGCTATTTAACCCCCTGTGTTCTGCTGCTGCAAGGAGAAGGCTTTTTCCAGCTTGTGTTAAACCTTTGTGATTTCTTCCCAAACTCCCGACAACTGTGCAAATCTGTTAGTGCCTGATTTCTGTTAAACTTGTGTGTGCATGAAGGTCAAAATATCCATATGAAATGTCCTAATGATCAGTGTCAGTGTTATGGGTCTAGTGGAAGATAAAATCTTCTGTAGGGACGCTGGGAGACAGGTTTCTGGGACACGAACAGTATCCTCTTCATACAGGAACTCTGTGGAAGAAATCCATGTTTTCTTGCATCCCTGTTTTCTGATCTGGCCTTTTCTTCCTTTCTTTTTTCTTTATGTGACCTCTTCTCCTCTTCTTCCTCTTCCTGTTCTTCTTCTTCTTTTTTTTATAACTATCCATTAGCAGTTTCTCAGAGTGTGAGGTTCGGTGTGGACTTTTTTGTGTGGTTGTTTTATGTTTAAGTTCTGTCCTGTAGTCACTTAGTAGTGAAATAGAAATGCATGGATAGTAAGTGTTGCTGGAAGTTCTGCTGTGTTACCATTACTGAATTTTTAATGGTGCTTTTGCCTCATTAGATGTATTTTCCATTGTTGGTGGGTTTGCTTTTTTGTTTTTTTTTCAATGCAAGATTGATGTGGCAAATGGTTCACACCATCAGCACATTTTCATCAGTTGATATTATTCCTTAATGTATTTAATGTGAGAGTGATGAGCTGAGTGTTTGACTGTTTCAACCTGCGAAGCTTATCTAAACATTGTAGAATGAAAATTGTGTGAAAGTTGTGACGACACGTCTGTTACTTTTCAAGTTTTGGATTTAGATGTAGAATGAAAATTGTGTGAAAGGTGTGATGACACATGTCTGTTACTTTTCAAGTTTTGGATTTAGATATGATTTTGTGCTTGTTGTACTGGCCTCAGCAAATAAGCTGAGTGAATAGAACAACATGAAACTTGACTGAAACCTTGCTCTTGTGTATGCACGCAAAAGCAATTCGATGTGTATGTGCTTCAGATCCTGCGGTCATTGTTGGTTACATGTGGGTGATAAAGATACTGAAGCTGTCATGGCAGGATTGACAAGAAAATGCAAACGACTGCTCACAGAAGCCAGCACATATAAGAGTTGCAGACTGTGAGTGTTAATCATGGTTGGTTTCAGCTTTGTTCTGCATGGTTGGTTTCAGCTTTGTTCTGTTAGGCTCTTCAGCTGCAGCAATGCTAGAACGGTGAACATCCTACGCGAGTGTGAATGTTGTTGAAGGTATGGTTAAGTGCGTGTCTGAATTGTTGATGTGTCCATCTCATCATTGTTGTGTACATTAATGAATCAGTTCACTGATGACATTTTTCAGGAATAAAACAACAGTGCTATTCACGTGCCAGTGTGTATGATGGTGGGCATGCAAGTTTGATTGTTTATGAGCCAAGATTCTTGGGGTTTCTTTCATTTTTAAGCGGCAGCATGGTTTTCCACAGATATTGTCAACGGATAAGGTTTGGATGTTGTTGAAACTGTTGCAAGCTTGTTTCATGGGGTTGATTTCATTGGAAATGGGTTTTTTTTGGGGGGGTTTTTTGGTAACAGGAGTCCTGAATACTAGTACAAGCTCAATATTAGAGCTCCCGCCTTCCAGAAAATGCATGAAGATATCTTTTTGTCAAGTACAGATGCCATTGACCATAGTTGTTCACTAAATGAGTACATCGATTATGAATTCTCACACTCTGCCTTCATCTCTCTTTCTGTTTGCCTCTGTGCATCCCACTCCCCAACCCCTCGCTCTCTCTCTCTCTCTCTCTGTCTCTGTGCATGCATGTGCTTATGAGAGAGAGAGAGAGAGAGACTCACATGTTTGCTTACATAATTTGTTGGCTGGCAACAACAAAATCAACACACAAGCATGTCACAGCAGTCAATACTGTAATTAATTCCCCGATTCTGTTGAGAGAAATGGTCGGCAACATTCATGCCGACAAGCACATGGACAAAAACATCACACACGTTCACACACACACACACACACACACACACACACACACACACACACACACACACACATACACTCGTATGTTCATGTGCAAACACACACACACACACGCCCGCATGCATGCATGCGCACGAGCACACACGCACACATGATGGTTAAAGGTTCTCCTCTACTACTTGTGGCCTTATAACCCAGTACAACCGATTGCATCTAGGGAGTAAACCCAACAAGAAACCCGACCGGAGACAGATGGACTCTGTCAGGTTTGACTTTACCAAGACATTTCACATGAAAGAAGAAAATACAGAGACCATTCCGAACTGAACCCCCAGATTAACAATGACCATGCTGTCCAGCAACCTTCTTCAGGATACACGCAAAAAAATGCTGATAGGTTACTGTAACCGAGAATTCTTCATACGAACATAATCGCATTCACAATCTGGAGCATGACACTCAGGCTGGTTGGAATACAGGAGAAAAAAAAGGAAAAATTAAAACATTACCAATGAGATGGATAAATTCCCTGGCATATTCTCGGCCTATGTAAAGTTACATGAAAGAACATCGGAGTACATAAAGAACAAAGGCATGTCCAGGACTAGGTGTAGAAGAAGACAGACAAGTACATGAAGTGCGGATTTCAGTTAACAAGAACACCAGGAACAATGTAAGGGGATGCTATCCTGTTTCCAGCAGGACCACGACCATCCACCTGCGAGTCAAACCAATCAACATTGCTGACAGTGCAAATACATGCTTCCACATTATGGCCAGATTGAAGGCTTCAATCAGTCATCAACCAGATTGACAAGAAAGACGAACCCCATCGTTCAAGATGACTAGAATCACAGGGTTAGTATATGCCCAAGTAGACGGGGTGAATTTCTGTGGCTCAACTGTAGTGAGACTATCAAAGATACTGTAGTACACCTGCTGGAATTTGCCAATAATCATGACCCGTTTTTAGGAACGCTCTCGATGAGCATAAAGTTTACCAACGATGGACATAGCGCATCCAAAACGGTCAGTATCGCAGCCAGATCGACTAAATCTTTTTAAAGCATCAGAATTGGTCTAGCATCCAAAACGAGGACATTTTCAGATCTAAACCTTGTCATGATGAACTTCAAAGAACAGTCGAAGAACACCAAAAGAAGGGAAAACGGGCATCCGAAATCCTATCTTAACAAACTGTAAAATCCCGACATTGCTGAACAATCCCAAGAGGCCACAGGAGGAAAATGCTGCACGCCTACTGCTGGAAGAAGACCTCGAAACCCTCATAAACAATTTCAACAAAGTGATGACAAAAACAGCAACAAAGGTCCTAGGAATAAACTGATGGAAATTGAAGCCATGAATCGCAAGCAATATTTTGGAGATGTCTGACACCAGCAGGAGCTTAAAACTGCTCAAGAAGATTGAGGAGGAGAACTGTAGTGCCATGAACAAATGGATCAGCGAGGAAATCAAGAATGCAAAGGAGGAAAGTTGAATCAAAGAATAGTGTAAAGACATCGAGAAAACGACAACGACTCGAAGAAAGCTTTTGTTATTTTTTCTTAAAGCAAACAAAACTGTTCAGACAAAGTAACGTCAAGTAAGCATCATACAAAACAAAGATGATTTGTGTCGCACAGAAAGAAAACGTCGTAAAAAGGTGGACTTCACATTGCTTTGAATTCTTTAGAAAACAGTGGGGGAAAAGCGAGATCCAAGTGTACTAACAGCGCAGGATTAATCAAATGAGAATGACTTTCCAGGACCCTGTGAAGAAGTCATAGCAGCAGTGAAATCGATAAAATGTAGGATCCACAAGTTGCCTGTAAAACTCTTGCCACGTAACGGAGAAGCAGGAACTGATATCCAAAGTACCATCTGCATCAAAGTCTGGCACCTTGACAAGAGGTTCACGCAATGGACTCAATCACTAATCGTCACCCTGCCAAAGAAACGAAATCTCCAACACTGCCAGAACTACATCACAGTCAGTTTGATTAGCCCTGCCAGGAAGGCAGTGCTCAAGATCATAATTCTGAATAGATTACGGGCACAAACTAACACCTTTATTGCGGAAGAACACGCTGGGTTACCAGGAGGCAGAAGTACCGTAAGAAAAATCTTTAACGTGTGTACTTAAAAAAAAAAAAAAAGCATCTCCAACACCAAATTGAGAGTTCATTCTGCCTTTTTCTCATAGACTTCAAGAAGGCATTTGGCAGAGTCTGACAGGAGGCTATATGATCCACAATGAAGAAATTTCACATGAGGAAAAAGATGATCAGCACCACCCAGCAACTGTTCTCCAAAGCGATCAGTGCAGTGTTCACGCAGGGCGCTATAGAGTAGTCCCATACGTAATTTGGAGTTCGTCAGGACTGTCTTCTATGTCCCACATTTTTTCAGTATATCTCCGGAACGCGTGATGACTCATGTGCGCAAGTCCATGTCAGCATAGTCAACGCTGGAAGAAGAATCAGCATGAACCTTCGCTTTGCAGATGACAAACACGGGCCAGTAGGCAGTGAACAGAAACTCGCGGCAAGATATGGCATGGAAATCAGCGCCGAAAAGACCAGTTTGACAGCCGGCCCCAACACCACTATCACTACTGATGTCCATGAACAGAAGCTAGGGGACTGTCAAATATTTGACTTTCCCGGGATCCATCATTAGCAAGGAGGGACCCAAACCCCTGAAATCCTTCGAAGGTATCAAAGACTGCATTAGCACTGTCCACACTGAAAACCACGTGGAAAGACAACAAAATCTCCATGAAAGATAAAATCAGGATTCTGCGTGCACTGGTGTGGTTCCATCTTCCTGTACATATGCGAAACATGGACCTTCAAGGCGGATCTTGACAGGAGAATCCAAGCCATGGAACTGAGGTGGCACCGTAAGATGACTAAACATCAGATATTCTGATTATATTATCATTAATGAGCAAGTGCGTCAAACCATCGAGCATCATTTCCCAGACCATACTAAGGTCAGTAAAGGGAAAAACAAAACTACGTTGGTATAGCCATGTAACAAGACATAAAAGGCCTTGCTAAATCAGTCTACCAGGGAACTGTTGAGACGAGGGGGTGATGAGGGAGAGATGGGAGGGGGAGGAGGGGGGGACAGAGGGAAAGACAAAAAAAAAGAAAAAGTCTGACAACACTGCAGAGTGAACAGGGAAAAGGCATGCACAAGCTTTGGGCCTAAAAACTGACTGAACTGAAGGAACTTGGTGTTCTTCAATGCAGCACCCTGACGACTAGCGAGGAGTTTTAGTTATATACCCTGAGGAAGGCCGAAGGCCGAAATATCAGGAAAAATACCATGTAAGCGTTATGTGCCTTTTTTTAATACTTGAATAGATAGATAGATAGATAGATTATACATTATATATACACACAACACATACACACACACACACACACACACACATATATATATATATATATATATATATATATATATATTTATATTCACTCTTTCAAATGACAAGACGAAACAAGCAAGTTTTCATCTCCCAACGTTTCGGCATTTGGCCTTCTTCAGGGCACGCTTTATTACTGCACTGACTCACAAACAATGCCTTTTCCTCCCCCACTCCCCAAGAACAAAGCTCACATGACGGTCAAGATTCAAAGTTTTTTAGAACAATGTTCACAAAATTTTCTCTAATAGAATCTCCATATTCTCTCACATGTTCTAACCCAAAACTCACCAACAGTCCCCAGCTGTTAACCCACTCCCATCCCCCTTTTTCTCTCTCTCTCTCTCTCTTCTCTCTCTCTCTCTCTCTCTCTCTCCCCATTCCCTCCTCTCTCTCTACAGCAAGGTGTAATTACATAAATATAAGTACAAGAACTATTATTTTATACACGCGCACACACACCCACGCCCGCACGCACGCACGCACGCACGCACACACACACACACACACAAACACACACACACACACAACACAAGATGGCGTCAGCAGACACGAAGCTGAAAACATGCTTCTAGACGTTTTATAATCGTGTCAGCAGAAACATGATCAAAATGACAAAAATTAGACGTGTGGGCAGCTTTCTTTCCATTCTATCGAACGGAGTGCGTGGTCACCCTAAAAGCAAGAACTCAACGGTTAAAATCATCAAAGAAAAGTGCCAGCGGAGACCGTTTAACAAATCCCTGTTGACGAAGCACGAAGAGACCGACAGTGTCATCAGAAAAGAAGTGAGTCTTTCCTCCACAGACAGTAAGTTAGCTTTTCTGTGTGAAAAAATAGTTTTCCTCGAAGAAAAAATTAAAAAACAAAACAAAATATTGGATTCATTGATCGATTGTGAGAAAACGAAGGTCAACAGTACAAGTGTCGGAACACAAACGGACAATCCGCCTACCCGTTCCTATGCAGGGGTTGCTCGTTCTGACTCTCCCAAGCTTCTAGACAATCAATAGATCTACCGAATAATTCGCCGATCAAAAACAAAATCAAAAATAGGCCTTGCGAAACAGAACGGCCCAGAATCAAACGGCAGAAGACAGGCAAAAATCAAGCATCAGAACGCAAAGATGACGCAAAATCGAACTTGACGTCAGAAACAACCTACGTCAAAACCATTCTGGATTACCAAAGAACGAAAGTAAAGTCCATCCGAGGGTGCTGTTTTTGAATGACTCCATTCTTAACAAAGTTGAAAGAACCGTCTTGGAAAATCATATGGATTTTCTGTGAATTGCCGCAAAACATACACGACGAAGGACATCAGAACGTCCCTTGAAGACGCTATGTCGAAACATGAACGATGTTTTTGATGCTGTCGTCGTTCACTGCGGTGTAAACGATTTAAAGAAAGCATCCCTGAAGCATGCTCAGATCAGTTTGTGGAGACCATCACGAACATAAAAAAGGAAATTCCTGTGAGCAAGATCATCGTCAGCAAGGTGGCCTCAGTTGAAGTTTTTACAACTGAACATCAAGGTGGACTTTTTCAATGCCCTACTTGGAATGAAACTGAACAATGTGAAAGATGTCTCCCTCATCAGCCATGCGAATCTCTCTCCCAACAAATGGAACCTCACTGATGGGATTCACCCTTCAAGCGAAGGAGCCAGGACCCTTGCAGTCAACATTGGGCGTCATATCAGAGGCCTGTTTTGGAAACAGCCACGGAAGTCGTCGAGACGCCCCCCTCCTACAACACCTAGGTGCTTCCCCCTTACCCTGAGGGAGGACAACGGTGGTCCAGTGGTCCATGGTCCAACAGATTTCACGTTCTCATGAAATATTAACTCACCACTCCTAGAAGTGTAGATGTGATCTTTTTCTTGCTGACTACGTTATAAAACCCTAGTCATTGACTATGTGCTGAGATACATTAAGCCTTGTGTGTTTGAATTATTCCTTTTTGTGTAGATTTTCAGGCTGATCGTTTTCTGTGGGCCTTTAAACTCACTGCGCAGGGAATCTCAATTTCCTTTTTTGTGTTTTTTTTTAAACTTGTTTTTTTTTTCAGGTTTTTTTTCTATTACTATTTTTCTTGTTTGAAAATTGAATGTTGGACAAAGATTTTAAGTTTTTCAATGGAATTGTCGATCCTTTCTAACTGGTAAGGATCAACTTATACAGCAGTTAGCTGAAGAAAAATATAACATATTAGCTTTGCAATCACTAAATATTCGGAAGGACAAACTACCTAAGTTACCAAACTATTATTTTCCACCTATTGTCCAAAACGTCGACCGAAAGTGAAAAAGTTAATGCAGCTATATATGTGCATGAGGATGAGAAGTATACGCCATGTGCAAGTCCTATTCCATCAGATATTGCTGGGTTGCATGCCTGTGCAGCCAGGTACAAACAATTCAAGTGTGTTAACAATAATATCTGTTTATTTACCAAAGGACCCAATGATATTAATACGGAATGGTTACGATTACTCCAGTCAGACAATTCTAATAAATATCTTATCACTGGGGATTTTAATGCCCATTCACCTTTCTGGGAAAAGGGTGTCAAAAGTAACGAACAATCGCTTTATAGAAAATATTGTAGATTCATCTCTTTATCTTTTAAATCAATGGTTGTATTACTCGATCCCAGACAATCCAAAAAACAACCCAAGCGCCATTGACTTGTCATTGATATCTCCTGATTTAGCAGTGTTTTGCGACTGGCAAACCCTTGATGACTCATTAAATAGTGACCATTTTCCAATTATTATTACATTGGAAAACATGCAGTGTAAAACAAATGATGCAACACATGACAAAGTTCCAAAATATTGTTACAAATTTGCAAATTGGAACAAATTTTCTGTCTTATTAAGTTCATTCTACATTGATATAGATACCATTAATAATCAAGATGTTGACATTACTATATGACAGATTTCAAAAGACCATACATTCAGCTGCATGTGAATCCATCCCAACCGTAAAATCTGTAAAATCTACAAAACATCTGGGTAATATCTGGTGGAACGACAAGTGTCAACGTGCAAAAGATGAGAAAATTGCGAAATCGAAAGAATATAAACGTGAAAAAGACCAAAAAGAAAAAGTCATAAAGAATTTGGAGAGAAAAAGAGTAAGAATCTACAAACAGAATAATTGCTCGAGAAAAACGACAATATTGGTCATCCTTTTGTGAAAATAATGTATCAAACTGTAAAGATATTCAAAAAGTTTGGACAAAATTAAAAGCAATGAAAAGTGGAGTTAATCTACCAAATTGTCCTGTTCGTCTTACCAATTCTGATTTCCTTCTAATTTTGATAAAGCTGAGGCATTTGCTGACTTATTTGCAAAAAATAGCAGCAAAGAAAATTTATCAACTGCAAATAAAAATTATCGAGAAAATGAAGAAAATAAAGACATTTATAATAAACCAAATCCTATTGAAGATCATTACCTAAATACTCCAATAACAATTCAAGAAGTTAAAGAATGTTTAAGTAATTTAAACTGTAAGACATCGTGGGTTTAGTTGGCATATCTAATGAAATCCTTAATCATCTTCCACAAATGTAATACATTTTCTCCTCTCGTTTTTTCAGAAATGTTGGGGAAATGGGGAAAATGCCTATGATTTGGAAACAATCTATTGTTGTTCCAATTCATAAGAAGGGAAAACCTATGAAAGATATAAGTAGTTATCGCCCCATTGCTTTAACGTCAAACACATGTAAATATAATGGAAAAAAAATTTATTAAAAAGATTAGTTCAACATTGCAATAAAATAACATAATTCCTATCAATCAAGCTGGATTTCAAACAGGTCGATCCACAATTGAACACTTGGTTAAACTTTCTACCCAGGTAAAACACCAATTTGCACGTCGCAAGAACATATTAGCCACATTTTTTGACATTCGTAAGGCCTACGAACATGTAAGGCATAAGCGCTTGCTGTATAAAATTAAGAATATTGGTATTAATGGTAATATGTTTAATTATATTCAAGAGTTCCTTCATTGCCGGTCTATTCAAACACGAATAGGAATACTTATTCAATCCCCAGGCCTTTACAGATGGGTCTACCCCAAGGTTCTGTAATTTCACCAATGTTATTCAACATTCTGATTTTTGATCTACCAAAAGGTCTCTCAAAAGATACAGAATTAGCTCAGTTTGCTGACGACATATGTTTATGGGTGAAAGTAACTATGAAACGCCATACTTCTCTACGATCTCTGAATTACATCAAATCAAATACCAGCATGAGCTCAATAAAATAAACAAATTCTTACATGAAATGGGCTTTCCCTTTCAACAGAAAAAACTCACATGATGCTCTTCAACTCTGGTTATGATCCAGAAAAGCTACCAAAATTTACATTGGATGGTATAATTTTAAACTATGTTAAAAACGTTAAATTTCTAGGAGTCATATTAAGTAGCAAACTTACGTGGAATGCACACATTGATTACATTCTAAACAAAGCAAGGAAAAGTTTAAACTTCCTTAAAATTATAAATAAACAATCCTGGGCTCAAGATTCTAAAACATTAACCGTCTTAGCAAATGCTTTAGTTCGTTCAAGACTTTGCTATGCTCAAGAAGTTTTCTTTAATGCACCTCATTATCTTTTAAATAAACTTCAAAGTGTTGATTGCAAAGCTTATAAAATTGCCCTTGGAGTCCCCACACATACATCAAATTTAGGGACATACAATGAGGTAGGTGTTTTACCACTCACAGACTTCCGAAAAGCTTCTGCTTCAAAGTTTGTTTTGAAAAGTTTCTCACAAAAAAATTTTTGTTCTCAAGAGGTATGCTTAGATTCAGAAAAGGACTTTGGAAAGCGTGCTCAAACATACTCTCAACAAAATCTATCTGTTCTTATTCTGGCGATCTTCTGAGAAAAACTAATATAGATCAAAATAACATTGCTAAAAATCCAACGTTTTCTCCAATGCCAAAATGGGAACAATCGACAGCAATCTTTGATATAGAATACACAGATTTATCAAAAAATGACTCACCTAATGTTTTAAAAACTCACGTATGCTCTCATTTAGAAAAATAATTACAATAATCATTTAAAAATATATACGGATGGTTCAGTGCTTGATAATTCAAATTCAGGAGCAGCTTTCGTAATCCCTAGTTTACAAATTCAAAAGTTATTTTTCTTGGTAACAACTTATACTATATACAGTGCAGAACTATTTGCTATATTGAAGTCCTTGGATTTCATACTAACTTTTCCTACAAACAACAGTCAACTTTTAATATGTGCTGATTCGAAAGCAGGGCAGAGAGAACGGGGAAATACCAATCCTGGGCCACTTCCGCCCTCACCCAGTTTCGGGCGAAAGTAACCCAGGATTGGTATTTCCCCGTTCTCTGCCAAGTAAGGCTTCAATAACCAAAAAATAACGATTATCTACAAACAAACATACTGTGTAGGGTTATCCGTTTTCAATACTAATTTACTAAACTTTTCAGATTTCAGTTTTTGTTTAAACCCATGTTTTTCCTGATCATTTTCAATAACATCATTTTCGCGCAAACATTCTTCAAATGAGTTCTGTCTTTCATGTGAAATAAAACTACAGTCTTTAACTGTTCTCTAAAGTCTTTTAAAACCGAGTTATAAATTTCTGGCATAAAATCCACACACTTATCCCAGCATGTCTTCCCCTGAAAGCCCGTTTTGACAAGTATTTCTTTTTTTAACTATGTCTCTTTCTGCCGAACAGTCATCTATAATAAATATGTGTCTGCGTTCCTTCAAACAGTCTATAAAACTGTTCTAAACACTCACTCAGTTTATTGCTAGGATTAACTAAATATATGTCATCATCTGCCCATATAAACCTTCTATCATGATATGCTTTGTTTCCATTTAAGTGTTGGACAGAAAATTACAATATGATTAAAATTATAGCGATAAACTGTTTGAATAAGTCTAGGACAAATATTGTT
This sequence comes from Conus ventricosus, assembly GCA_018398815.1. Classification (NCBI taxonomy): domain Eukaryota; kingdom Metazoa; phylum Mollusca; class Gastropoda; order Neogastropoda; family Conidae; genus Conus; species Conus ventricosus. Next base: position 54,953,607 of record CM031599.1, on the reverse strand, counting down.
TTTCCACAACCAGTCTGCCCACAAATCAATGAGCAATGAGGAGTTTTTGTCATAAAGTTTAACTGCTCCATAGTTTTATAGCAGAATTTAATCTAATCCAGTTATTATTTTTATCATACTCTCTGTCAAAACTTGTTCAGTATAATAAAACCCTACGAGGCCTAAATGTGTTAAAATTAATCCAATTCAGTTCTGTAAGATTGTTTCTATTTAGACTAATATTAATTTTGTTGCTTGTTGTTATGACCTTAATATCCTCGCCATTGTGAAGAATGACGACGGTAACTTTAAGTTTTTCAACGTCTAAGTTTTGCCAGCTAATTAGAATTCCCTTTAGAAGGACGTCACTAAGCCCACAACCCCCTCCCTCTCCTTATCTTTTAAGACAGAAATTTCAAATATCATTGTGAACGTGTCTCCTAATTTCATTTGCGGAATGAACTGTAATTTTGTGAAGCATCTTTCAAAACTGATTCTCTTCTGTGGAGGATGTACTGCTTTTTCCCATACGGCGTTATTTCAATTTCTTTCCGACTATTGTCGTCCGGCATAAGACTTACATGTAAAGGGCCAGAGTTGAATGCTTTTCTGAAACTTTTTTGACGGCTAAAATATGTAAATGGGCTTATGAATTCAATTTTATTTCCCATTCTAAATATGGTTCTAAGTGCCATTTGAGGTCAGGTTTTCGAACTATTTTATATTTTATACTGACCAACATTATTTGCTTCTAGATTGCGCAGCTGTTCTAGTTTAGGAAACTTTTTACTGTCGCCAACCTCTTTGCGTTTATAATCACCATCTTTAGTGTACTCAAACCCATACAAGTGGGCCCATCTCACCGTTCTGTTCAAAGTCCGCAACGTCTGCAAGGTCTTTTAATTCTAAAGTTATACACCTCACAGGCGCTAATGTAACTCCTGGTTCTTCTGGCCCACGCGACATTATTTTTTAGTAGCGTATTATTTTATTTCCAAAACAATGTGCAGGTTATCACATTTACAACTTTCCTGCTTTGTCTGCAATTTTTTATATTAAATGATCCAACCCTCCCACAAACTAATCTTTAAACTGTAAATTAGGGATTGTATAATTTCTAATCGCAATATGCAGCTTTCCCTGACGGAAGAGCTCTTAAAACAGTTGAGGGCCTTCCATCATATAAGTTTTCATCAGTGCTTAGCTCATCCAAATGAACATTTGAGTAATGAATGTAATGCAAGATCGAGCGGGCTTTCCCCCTCATAAGTAGTTTTGGTTGGTGTAAACTCTAAAATTTTATAATTGTTAGCTGTAAAGCCCAACATTTTAGCTAGTTCTTTATCAAAATAGTAACCTACTTCTTCTTCAGGCTTGAATGTTAACATTGTTTTTAGATTCGCATTGTTTAAGTTTGAGAGTAATGTCGAAGTTACTCATTGCTTCTTTTAGTGAGCAAAACCCGTAATAACCATCAGCTATTGTTAACTGGCTAAATAATGTTCCTGCATTATAATTTTTTGAATCTTATTATTCTTCCTGGATTCACTTATATTAAACCATACGACTTTGTAAAATATTTCATGGAGCGCGACCGTTTTAGCCCCGCAATTGTTATCAATAGCATGTTCTAAAAACGAAGGGCGGTCTTGAGTTGTTATTGTTACAAACATTTTTTAAAACAAATTAAAAAAGAGCGCATTCAAATATACTGGCGCAAAATATTCTGTTGGGCCGCACTACAATCTTAAAAATATAGCAACTGATACTCTTGACATTGCTGTGACCCAGACTGCCTCTTTTCATAAAAGGTGAGTACTCCATTGAAGAGCTATCTTAACCCCCCTATTGAAAACGAGCACATCCAGAAAGCGGGGGTTTAGTCATCCGATGCAGTTTTATCAGAACCAGTTAAACTTTGCTGTGTCTTGTGCATCAACTGGGGTGTGGAGTGGCGTATGCCGATCATTTAAATCACCATGATCCTTTGGTGAGGTCAGTGTACAGATTTCATTTCTATTACACCTTTAGACGTATTTTGACTGAACTGCAAGCACCATTACCGAATGACAAATCGTTTAATCCATTCAGCAACAGAATAGACATGAAGGCTTTTGAAAGGATCTGTAACGAATTCAATTTTTAACATCAAGACAGACTTTAGACAAAAGTTGGATCTTAATCATGGCCTAGGCGTCATTTATTTTCGGGGCACGCACAGAAAGTTAAAATATGACTGGCGTTCTCCTTTCAAAATTGTTCAGCCCTGGTCCATTAGAGCAAGAGCATAAAACAGCATGGACAACATTTATCTTAGACACTTCTAAGGGCCTAACTTAGAGCGGGAATAGAACGAATAAACGACTCTATTCGTACTTACGTTTGGTGTTTGCTAGGTTCGCAAGCACAGGCAAGATCAAGCAAACTGATCTTCTACTGGCTTTGACGCACAAAAACAATACTTAGCAAAATTTAGAGGACGCCATTAATTCTACAGTTGATTTACCTTCAAGTATTCAAAGGTTTCCAACATGTTTTACAATACGCAAGATCGAAAGTAGACTTTGCTGTTGGCACTGGTTTATACATGCTGCCTTCTGACCTCAGACTCCAGATAGGTACATAATTAAACTATAATAATGAAATTCTTATAGCAGGCAATGAACAGAAGGTTGGGAAAAACGACATAAATTCTGAGCCAGTAATATTACAAACAATAAAAGAACACCCAAGATTAAGTCATCTAATCCCCGAAGACCAAAACCCCCAAAGCCATTGAAGACTCAGCAAGCTCGCGGACTCTGTTCGCGAAAGACCATGAATATGAAAGACAGCGCTTGTTCTTGGATTAACTGGCCTAGGATTACTTGGTCTTTATCTTACTAAATAGTAACCCAACTATTACAAGAACTAATGTCCATAAGTGCTCGGCCATAAAGCCAACTACTTTGCTTGCAGTAGACAAAGCCCGCTGACAATGCCCCCTAATATGCTAGGTAAAGAGTCTATAGCTTTACCAGCTAATTTTTTTAATAAATTCGCAAGATGATCAAGCTGTTTTTTTTACCCATGATTTATCAGGTGGAGGCGATGGCGGTGGAGGTACTGGACTTTGGCCTCCACCGCCCTGTAATAGCCATCACCAGTGTACTTATTGCAAATCCTAAGGCTGTTATAAAAGCTTGCTAATGTGACTCCTTGCTCTCTAAACAATGTTCTTATTCGTTCTGCTAGCGTTGCGTCTTCATATAAAATTTTTTCGATAGTTTCTCTTATTCTATTCACTTGAGTTCGTAATAGGTCTCGGTTAGTAGTCGTCACTTCTAGTCTTGCTGATCTCTCTTGTTCAAGATCTTTTAGTCTTTGGGTTATTCTTTCTTTAATATCAGGCCCTAAGTTGGCGTCATCAGCCTCAACGAGTTTTTCTTTTTCTCTTTTTATATGCCCATCTAGTTCACCTAGTTTGCTAAATTGTTTGTTAATCGCCTCTGATGGTTCTTAAAGTACGATCAAGGGCTAATAATTCTCGCATAGGCAATGGGGAATCATTAATTGTTTTTTAACGCTGTTTCTTCTGAAAAACTGGTTTCTGCTTCTATTGTATTTATTAATTCGCCTGCTGATTGATTTAATTCTTTAAGTTCCATGTTTTGCATTTGGTTTCTGTCGGGAGTTCTTGTAGTGTGTTTTGAAGTTTAGCAACTGCATCCCTATCTAATTTTGGTCTAGCAATGCCAAGCGATTTTGATCTTTCACACTGAGTCTATTTCTAATTGAACCCACGGCTAAAAACTTTGATGGGTCGGGTTTAGTTGTAAGCCGAACAAGTTGCCCTTGATCGTTTTTTACAGACAAATGACCATCTTTTAATTCAAAATCATTTGGGTCTATAAATTCGGGAGGTTCTTGACCTAAACTTTTGTAAAATGCTCCGACCGTAACTTTCTGTTAATTCACGCTGCATTGAGAGCGTTGAGCGATGCTGTGTTAAAGGGATCATTTCACTCATGTCGTCTCCAGGATCAAAAAACATCATAATCTTCTTCATCTTCAATTCCTGCCATGTTTTTAAATAATTAATTTTTATTTTGCTTCATAAAAATGTCGCAAGCACATGCTCGATTCTTAACCCGCATAGAAGACTGAAAGAACCCTTTGGCGTGAAGGGAAATAAGCGGACTATTACTGTTCCAAATAATCCATCTACTATTGATGCAGATCAAATTCTTACTGTCAAATTTCCAGACCTAGGAGCAGATGACGTGATTGTGCCAGGCTCTGCGCGCCTTACTTTTAAAATAGTACTCGATTCAACAACAGACCCAAACAGGACAGTTGTACAGAATCTGGGGCGGGCAATCGTTAAGAAAATTTTTGTAAAACTTGAGGGGCAAGAAGTATTTTCTTTAAACAATGCAGACATATTTTTAAACCTATTCTGATCTATGGCTAACCGCGAATGAAAGGAAGATCTTGCGTTTCAAGGAATCGGCAATGAAGAAGCACTAAAACTTAGAATAGACGCTGAACTCGCCTCAGGCGCTAAAGGCAGCAAAAAGGCTTTAGCTGTAAGTTATGCGTATGGAAATCGCTTTTCCATTCCCTTAGATTTTGAGTTGTTAAAAGCGCATGCACCATACTTTCAAGGAGCATTAAAAGACAGATTGTCATATGAACTAACTTTAATGAATACAAACGTGTTATCAAATCATCAGACACCGAAGCAAAGTACAGCATTTCTGACATCTCGTTAGAGTTTGACGTTGTTTAGCAACCCTAATTTAGCAAGGCTGATTGAGCACCAATATCAGTCAAAATTAGCAATATATTACGAAAAGAGTGATTCATCATACAACATATCTAGAAGCAGGGCAGACACTATATGGAATTTTAGTTTTAGCGTCTCAGCAAGATCGCTTAAAGGTATTTTATTGCTGTGTGAAGATGAAGAACCATTCAAAAGAGGAAGTGAAAAGTTTTTTAATCCAAAAATAACGAAAGTACAATGTTCGATTGAGGGCAGTCCTAACCAAATCTATGCTAGCGGGCTTAACCTTATCAGCATTTTGATGAAATAAGAAAACTGTTTGGAGGTGGAGGTGTAGAAATCCAACAGTTGACCTTGTGGCTAAAGATCTACCCCTTCACAGCGTAAGACTTGATGATTATTTAACAACAAATACGGTTTATGGATTGACCTAAGGTCAACGGAGGATAATCATTACATGGAAGCGGGAGAACTGTGAGAGACGTAATAAACATTCAAATTGATAAAAAGAGAAGCGATAAACCTTAATGTACATTTGTTTTTAATATATGATGCGCAGCTGAATATTGAAAATAACAGATTAAAAATATACAATACTAAATTATTTTTATTTTTATAAAAAGCATGTCTGTTCAGGTTTATCAAATGTGCCTACAGCGCCGCCAAAAGAAGAGATAGTGAGAACCCCTAACATAAAACTTCAGATTAACCAACATTACACAAATGCAGCAAGTACTAGAGCAAGACCTTTCAAAATACAGCAAAACCAAACGAAGGTATTCTGCTGCCTTTAATGCTGTTACATATGTTAATACTGGAGCATCGACTATAAGTGCTCTATCAGCAGGAACGAGTGTTGGTCTCTTAGCAACAGGCATAGGCGCACCCGCGGCTTTACCTCTAGGAGGTTTGTCTTTAGCTCTCGGCCTGTGTTCATTAGCTGTAAGTGCGGCTGGCAAAAAATTAAAAACTAAACTCCAAAAGCACACAGCTATGGTTCAACTAATAACGGCAAAACCCTTAGTTCGTTTTTAAACTGACAATAAATAAAGCGCTTGTTGACTCAAACATCACGGATGAAGAATTTAGTCGTTTACAGGCCGATTTTAAATGACTACAAAGACAAAAGTTGATCTTCAAAGAAAGGCGAGGACAAGTTTTTCTCAACAGCCGACCCCGAGCAGATAAAAAGGAATGCTTAAAAAAAGTAAACGAGACATTAAACTCTGTTCTAAACAGCTCACATTAACAACACAAAAGGTGTTTATACTTTAGTTTATGAGTCCAAGCGCAAAAAGACCGTCGATATTGATTCTGATTAAGCCGTTTGTATTTTTTTTTTAATTTAAATAAATATGTTGGCTTAGAAAAGAAAGACAGCATGGCTAAGATATATGAAGGACAAGACGAATTTTTTGAAGGAATGCTCGAGAGAGAGCGTTATCAAGAGCACTGAATGATATTGATTTAGAAGTCATTGACCCAACAAACGTACAGGCAAGTGTTGTTCATGCTATTTCTCAAGTTCCAGGCAAACTAACAATAGACCCACCGGTTTAAAGTAATGTTAGCTGTTTTAATCGACTATGTAACAATAAATGAAGAAAATCTAGAAGTCTGGGTCTCGACTAAACAACAGACTATTCTTTCCTTTAACGACTTAACACCCGGTTGGGCAGACGAACTGCTTACACAGTTTGACGCTGCCGCTGAAGAAGCTAAATGAGAGGCTCTGGTTGGTCAGAGGGCGAAGTCTTAGAGATTAGATTAAAACAGGCTAAGTATGCACCGATTGTAGGCAAGGCTTACATTCCGCTACCCCGAGAGTTGGTTTTAAAAGAGAGCAGTTTTAAACATAAAGAATTCAGACAACAAATGTTCATGTGGTGCGTTCTTGCAAGGCTGCATCATGTCCGCGACCACGCAGAGAGAGTGACTAACTATCGGCAATACACCAAAGATCTTAACTTCAATGGAATATCCTTTCCTGTTAGTGTAGACCAAATTGATCAGTTTTGAAGAACAAAACAAACCAATAACTGTCAATATCTACACATGGGATGAGGAAACAAATCTACAGCCGATTAAAGTGTCCAAGAACAGTCAACAATTGGCGAGCCAGACAAAAATCATGTTGACTTACTACTAATGTTTTCACCAGCTGGGCTGCCACATTACACATTGATACGAACAATGAGTAAGCTAATGCAGCATACTTCAAAAGATGGGCACAAACAAGAATTCTGCAGAAAATGTTTAACAAGAATGCCATCTGTTCAGCCGCAAGCGAACATAAGAAACATTGTATCGGCCCAGTTGACTGTAATACAGAACTAATTACGCCCCCACTGGATCTAAAGTTAGTTTTAAGAAACTGGAAACGGATGCAACATTCTCCATACGTAGTTTACGCAGACTTCGAGTCGCTTATTGTTCCTTATGAAGGGCCAGCACCACAAAAAACTTCGAAAAACAGTCTTAATGAGTAATCATCAGATTTGTTCATTTGCTTTTGTTATTGTTAGGTCGGATGGCGCTCATTCAACGCCAGAATTATACAGAGGACCAGATGCGGCTAGAAGATTTTTACAGCGCATGCAGCAAGTGCGTAATGATTGTTCTAATAATCTGAATTTATCTGAAATCATGATGACGTCTGAAGACCAACAACAGTATGCCTCAGCCACTCACTGTTGGATTTGTGGTTTAGGCCTCTCATCAGACGCAGCGAATCCAACAGTAAGAGACCATGATCACATTAGTGGAAAGTTCAGAGGAGCAGCGCACAGTAAATGCAATCTTCAACTAAAGTTTGAACCAAAGACATGGAAGCTGCCCATCTTCTTTCATAACTTGCGAGGTTACGACTCTCATCTTATATTGCAAGCAGTAACCAACGCCTTCAGGGTAGCATGCATTGCACAGTCATCAGAAAAGTACATGTGCTTTAATCTAAATAACATGTCTTTTTTATGACTCTATGCAACACATGATGGGATCATTAGAGTCACTAGCTATGTCCTTAAAGTCCTGCCCAATAACAGAAGAATATTTTGACCCAACTCTCGTTAGAAAGGGCGTTTATCCTTATGAGTACATGAACAGTTGGGAAAGGTTTGATGAAGATACACTTCCACCTAAAGGCGCGTTCTTTTCTAGTCTTAGAGGAAAGGACATCAGTGATTCTGATTACCAGCATGCTCAAGATGCGTGGCAAAAGTTAGATTGTAAAACGATGGGAGACTATCATGACTCCTACTTAATGGCAGATACATGTTTGTTGGCGGACGTCTTTGAAATTATAGAAAGACCTGCATGAAACATTATAGCCTGGATCCCGCGCATTACATTTCTGCGCCCGGGATGAGTTGGGACGCTTTCTTAAAGTTTACTGGAGTACAGATTGATTTATTGTCAGATTTACCAATGATTCAGATGATTGAAAACGGATTGCGGGGAGGAATTAGTATGGCGTCGCATCATTACTGTAAAGCAAACAACAAATACTTGGACAACTATGATCCAAGTAAAAGGTCTAACTATCTCATGTATTTAGATGCAAACAATCTGTATGGTTGGGCTATGGCGCAATCACTTCCATTACGCAACTTTAAAATGTACACAGGCGGTGATCCGAACAATATTCAAAAGGCATTAAAGTGGTTGAACAGTTTAACGCCTAATCAGCAGCGCGGTTTCATTCTAGAAGTTGACTTAGAATATCCTCATGAACTCCATGACCTGCATAATGACTATCCATTAGCAGCAGAAAGTCTAAAGATGGATCCAAGAGAGCCACCTAAACTTGTGCCTAATCTTCGCGGCAAAAAAAATTATGTCTGTCATTACAGACTTCTGCAATTTTATTTAAGACACGGTTTGAAGTTAACAGCTGTTCATCGCATAATTGCTTTTGATCAAGAACAGTTCATGAAACCATACATCATGAAGAACACTGATCTCAGAACTAAATCCACAGATGCTTCAGAAAAAGACTTTTTCAAGTTGATGAACAACAGCTGCTTTGGAAAGACTATGGAGAATCCGCACAAGCGCAAAGATGTCAGATTGGTCACCAAAGAGAACGAAGCAATTAAGCTAACTTCAAAACCAAATTATCAGGACTTTAGAAGATTTCATGATCATCTTTTTGGTATAATGATGAAGAAAAAGAAAGTCAAATTAGACAAACCTGTATTTATTGGGTTTACTGTTTTAGAATTATCAAAGCTTTTGATGTTAGAGTTTCTTTATGACTACTTTAAGCCCTCGTATCCTGAGTCCAGAGTACTTTACACAGATACAGACAGTTTTGTTATAGATATTCCTACTGAAGACATCTATAAAGACATGGAAATGGAAGTAGCTAAAGGGCATGCAGGATGGTATGACACGTCCGATTATCCTAAAGACTCGCCTTTACATTCAATTACTAACAAGAAGGTTTTAGGAAAGATGAAGGATGAATTATCTGGAAAGGTAATCAAGGAGTATGTGGGGTTAAGGTCAAAAATGTACAGTATTTCGAGCCAGGAGAAAATCATTAAGAAAGCAAAGGGAATATCTCGCAGCGTTGTGCAGTCAAACATATCACATGACAACTACAAAGAAGCATTGTTTGGCAAAAGACTTTTCATCATGACAACGTAAAACTGCGATCTAATCTACATGAGATCAACACAACTGTTGTAACAAAGAAGTCGTTAGATAGAACAAACACAAAACGTGTGTTTGTTAATCCAGAGTTTTCATATGCAATCGGCACTGGAGAACCGTAAATTAATTAAAGCGGAACTGTGCCCGGCGGGATTATCTGCAGTTCTTCCTTCACAAAAGATCTTTGAGGAGCTGGTTGTTTTGTTGTATCAGTTTCTCGTAAATAATACACGGCGGATTCATTTTTTACAATTCTTTTTATTTCGTACGGGTCAACACTCCAAATGGATCGGTTGCCCTGATGCGAGTGTCCCCTTCTGCTTCCCCCGGTAAATAAAGGTACCTTACTTTCAATCCAAATGGTAATAGTTTGCTGGATGAAGACTCTCCTTCAGCAAACATTTATTGTTTTTCTTTTGATTGCTTGTACTGGCTTTAGCCCTTTAAATTCTTCATTATTCATTGCGCCAAAACTGAGGGCAATCTTCTAACCCATTCTGTGTTGCGAGAATTGTCAATCAGCTCTCTGTGATACTGGTAGGAAAAAAGTTTTTCGCTAACTGTTTGTTAAAGTTTTCGACTAAAGCCTGTGATCTGTGAACTCCTGGAATGCCTCTTTTAATGGTAACTCTATGTTTCAACAATAATTGATTCACTTGGCCTTTAAATTCTTTTCCATCATCGACTTGAATCATGCGAGGGAAGTTAAGGGGCCTCGCTGGTATATCAGCTGTATGGCAACAGCAACAGCAGAAGCACTCTTTTGTGTTAATGGTTCCGCATCTTTGTATCTTGAAGCTATGTCAATGACTGTAAGTGCGTACTTAAATCTTTTTCGTCTAATCGTATCAGAGGGTAAATATAGAAGATCCATTTGATGGGTGTCGTTCGGTGTTGTATTCACAAAGTGCGGTCTCTGTATTCGTCTAGGCGCTGGTAAATAAATTTGCCAAATCGCTTGTTTAGATAACCATTCTTTTGCTGTTTGTTCACTGACTCCAGCTGCTTGGCTTAGCTTTTTAATTGCTGTGATGCCCTTCCAATATCCTTTGGGCGAATAATAGATTTTGTTCATTTTTTATTCAGCCAATATATGTGCAACAAAATACACGACGGTCATACCAACGACAATAAACCCGATATCTTGCATCTTTGTTTTTCTGATGGTTGATAAAAGTCACTGAATTTTGGTGGGGGCCATGTCTCGATTGGTTTGCCTGTTACAAGATAATATTTGTTTTATTGCTTGATCAACATTTTTAAATGTGTAAGCTGCATGCCCCTGTCTTTTCAGTGTGTCATTAATAAAATCTAACTGCCAAGTCTCTGCCTTTCATAGGCGTCTTGTGCAGCTGCTAGTTGCTCCATAGCTTTGTTAGTCTTTTTCTCTCGCTGTCATTCCCCAGTTTACTAAATGCAAAATTACTGCCGCTAAAGCGAGCGCATTCACCACAGCGCCGCCTATCATTATTGCGAGTGAAGCCATTTTTATAAATGTATTTTTTTCTTACATATTTATATTGTCTGGAATTATTCCTTGCTTAACTAGAAAATCTTTCGTAGCAACCGAAGCTGCAATGATAGCAATCAGCTTGCTGAATCCTCAAAGTCTAGTTTGCCAAATCTGCTGGTTTAATTCTTAACAAGCTTTTACCAAGCATTGAGTATCCTACACTTATGGCCTCCATAACAGCAGAATGGTATACAAGTTGGTAACAGTTTTTTCGGTGCTCATTTTTTAAAAATAAATAATTATAATTTAATAAAAAACATGAACAGTGATGATCTACTACACTACAAGGCAGCCTAAACCTTCCTGAACTTATAATGACCAAGTTGATGATCAAGCTATTATGCCCAAAAAGGAAGGCTGTATTCTTTGGCAGCATGTGGGAAAACAAAACAGTTCCTCGGAACTGAATCAGCATAGAACAGATTCAACAGATGACGCCGCAAGACATTTAAAGTATAAATAACAGGTATGAAGCGCAGCTGGGTCTAGAATGGTGAAAAGCGTTGGGCAAACGTTCTTAGTTTGTACACTAAACTAGTCAGTAGATTTGCTCCCATTGATTCTGAACAAGATCTTACGTATGATTAACGCAAGATCCAGTTTTAACAAAGTCATTAGAGTCTCTAGGGTGTGATTTATACTATAGATTGGAACATTGTTATCGCCATTAATCATGGATTAATAACTTTTAATCATATAGATTTTTATTTCCCTTCAAAATGAACGATCTAGAAAATCAGCAGAACCAAGAAAACACTGAATCAGGTGGAGAAAGTAACCAAGCCAGAAAATCAGCAGAAAACGCTGAATCAGGTGAGGCCATAAAATCCTGGGCGTGTTGAAGCAGGAAAAAAATTAGCAGAGTGGAACAGACAAAAAAAATTAATGTTACAGAATATGACTCATCATGAAAACATAACGCCGCCAACGCCAGAACAAGTTGATTCAATGCCAGCTATAAAAACTCCATGTGATACAAGGGCCCCAAAGTCTTCATGGAATATTGAACTTAAAACTGTTGCCATTTTTGGCGCCATTGCTGCTGTTGGGAGCAGTTTATTACGGTTATAAAATATATAAACAACGCTGGCAAAAACAAGAGCCCAAACAATCTCCACCGCTAAATACAGAAGCCGAACACAACTGCACGCCAAAACCGCCAATAACAAAGCATCATTTTGATCCATTTATAATGGAATAATATTGTTAAGAACTTAATTTTAATTTTTTAATAAAAATAGATCATGGCGTATTATAAAATGATGGTGTCAATAATAAAGACCTGGAGTCTATAAAAGACATTTCCATAGACCCAAATTGTAATCAATGCGGTTGCTTCGGATGTAAGACCTTCATTAAGATCTATGCAGAGAACGCTGAGCAAGACATCCTCAACGATGACCGTTTTTTGAGGCGTGTGTGTACTATCTTAGACATTTACTATTTAAGATAAAAACATAGATTGTATTTTTTTGATAATTATAAGAACTTGAATAAGAACTTGGTTGTACTTAAAGATGACTTAATCAAGAACTTATCAAGAACTTGATCAAGAACTTATTAAGAACTTACTTAAGAACTTATTAAGAACCTGGGGCGACTTAATTAAAAACTTAGAAGTAACTTAAGTAAGAACTTGTGATAACTTAAGGATGACTTAAAGACAACTTGATAAGAACTTACTTTGGGGTAACTTAAGTTAAAACTTAGAAGGAACTTGAGTGTGTGCATAGCGTGGGTGGGGGTGGGGTGGGTGGGTGGAGTGGGGTAGAGGGTGTGCATGCGTGGGGTAGGACAAAACAACAACAAACACAAACAAACAAACACACAATAAACAGTCCAGGGGTGGGGTGGAGGGACGTGCGTGCGTGGGGTAGGCCAAAACACACAAACACCAACAAACAAACAAGAAGTGGAACTACCAGGCTGTGTCCCGCGCGCAACCTCAATCAACCCCAAGTGATCACATAGGTCGTTTGGCCTAGTTGCCGCTGAGCTTTGCTGGTGCTGCCGCGCTTTGTAGTCAAGCGATCACATAGGGTCGTTTGACCTAGTTTGCCACCGAGCATTGCAGGTGCTGACGTCATTGGCGGCAAGCGATCACATAGGGTTGATTGGCCTAGTTTGCTGTGCTCCTCTTTTCTCAACCAGGCTTGCAACTGGCTTTTGGCAGAGTTACAGCAGTTATTGCTGTAGCCGAGCATTTATGCGGCTCTAATCGCCAGTAGTAGTACATCCGTCATTGTATAATTTGGAGCATTTATATGAAGATAGTGCTGGCCACACACTACTCCTCTCCATACTGGTAGATGCACTAAGGTCTGCCTAGCCCTATCTAGTTTGTTTGCCAGAACATTCGAAAATCGTTATCCAGTTTGCATAAGTCTAATAATGGTTTGGCGTTTGCTACACATTCATTTATACTGATTCCTAGCTTGTGGAATTAGATAGTTATAAAACACACAAAAGTTGAATGAGTTTTCCTAGCATACGAATCAGACATGTTTCACCTGCGTCTTAAGAAATAAACGCCATGTTTGATGCGTTTTTTGTTTTTTAAACATGACTTGGGCTGTCTCAAGCCAACGCCCAACAATCAACGCGTGATGGATGTTTTTTCTTTGGCCGGCTTTCAACAATGCAGCGCCATTTATTAAATAAGGAACCATCTCATTGATAGTCAAACACATATGAAATTGGCTATATTTTGTTCAGCAATATTACCTTCAACGTTTTCATTTCCTTGAACCACAAACCTTTAAGATAGTCGTCCATTTCCAAAGCAGTCGGTTCCCTTTTTTCTTTTTCTGTTCCTTCTAGGAAAGCAATACTTCTTTTTTTTGTTTTCAGCGGTAACGAACATGCTTCACCTCGTTCTTTTTTCAACAAATACTCTGACATGTAGTATGGTAAAACTTGTGGTGTTCAATGGCGAGAGCTTGCTCTTCAGTGAAACGGTAGCCATTTTTAGAATAACACACCAAGCACAGAACACAGCGCAATAAAAAACGCCCTACTCGTCCGGGAGCCAGTAGAAGAATGATGAAACCGGTGTTGGTTACTAGTCATGTGAGCGCTGTGAGAGCGCCGCCACGCGGCGGCTTCGAGAAAGATGATGAATATATTGTAATGCGCAGGCCCGGCGTGAGGGAGTGGGGTGAGGGGAGCAGCGGGGCGGCAGTATTGATTTTTGGCCTCTCAGTTTGCCAGCAGGTGTGAGGCGCGCGCGCGCGCGTGTATGAGTGTCTGTCTGTGCCCATGTGTGTGTGTGTGTGTCTGCGTGTGTGTGTGTGTGTGTGTGTGTGTGTGTGTGCGTGTGTTGTGTGTGTGTGTGTGTGTGTGTGTGTGTGTGTGTGTGTGTGTGTTTGCAATGTGTGTGTGTGTGTGTGTGTGTGTGTGTGTGTGTGTAAGTGTGTGTTTGTGTTTGTGAGTGGGTGCATTTTTGTGTGTTTGTGCATGTGTGTGTGTGTGTAGTTTGAAGTCTTACTTGTCAGAGAACGTAGATATACCAATCCTGGGTTACTTTCGCCCGAACTGGGTGAGGGCCGAAGTGGCCCAGGATTGGTATATCTACGTTCTCTAGGGCTTCTTTCGATAAAGTCTCCTAATTCACGCATACGCCAAGATATGATAATTGAAGTAAATCATTTAATACACTTTCTTTCAATCAAAGGAATTACTGTGACTTTTTGCTGGGTGCCTTCTCACTGCGGCATATATGGAAACGAAAGAGTAGATCGAGCTGCAAAACAAGCAGCCCAAAATAGTAATGATGCTGTTTCCGTAAATGTTCCATTAGATTTAACAGAATGCTATTCAATTATTAACAGAAAATCTCACGAAAATGCTAAAATCTTATTGTTAAATACAGATGTACAGTATAGTCGTAATTGTTTTAATCAACATGGCAGAGACAACAAAACCAGACCACCCAAGCATTTTATTTGCTCATCTAGAGAGATTGAGAGTCTTATTCATAGACTTCGTTTAAACTCAATCAAAACAAAATACTGTAACAATGTCAGATGTATGTGCAGAGAATCCTTAAGTGTCAATCATATATTGACACGTTGTTCAAAAACAAAAGACATTTTTAAGAAATTGGGTATTGACGGTTTCACTGATGGATCGACTCCTTTGTCCTTATCTAGCATACTTAACAATTATTCTGTTCTTCAATCTGTATGTAAAGGTTTATTGCATAGTTCACTGAGTATTTATTTGTAAAATTGTTAATTTATTGATTTGATAATTCAATTGTCCATTGTTACTAGTTTATCTATTCATTTATATAATTAGGATCAAGGTGGGGTACATGACAATACGTAGGACAAAAGGGATACATTTTTATTCCATTTTTTGTAAACCTTGTTACAGACATATCCACTTATTCTCATTCACTCACAAACTCACTATTCAATTTTTGTTAACCTTATTACAGACACATCCACTTATTCTCATTCACTCTCAAACTCGCTATTCAAATTTTGTTAATCTCATTATAGACACACCCGCTTACTCTCATTCACCCACAAACTCACTATTGTCTGAATCACTTTCAGTGGAAGGACACTAAATTGAAGAACACACACACACACACACACATATGTATACAAAAAGATTCACATGGAAAGAGCATAGATGAAACAAGCATACATAAAGGCATATTAGTTAAGCAACCTCTTCCTCATGTCCAACTTTATCACTACCCTCCCCCACATACTCCCTGTGCTCCCCCCCCCCCCCAAATTAAAAAAAAAACCAAACCAATGATAACCCAAACACAAACATAGATCAACACAGTTAGTTACACACACACACACACACACACACACACACACACACACACACGCACGCACGCACGCACGCACCACTCGCACACACACGAAGATTATGTATACAGAAGTGAGTGAAGAAAAGTCTCGTTATCTTACTCTTGTTGGTTGCTAACATATTGTAGAAATGGAAATCAGACAATCATTAATTTAACTGCATATTGTGAGTGGAAAAGTTTATACGAGGGTGACAAACGGAAAACTTGCAACTGCACAATCAAAGGGCAATGCCCTCTGAACAACCAATGTCTCTCTGATAACATCGTATACCAAGCCACTGTGACAACGAAAAGCAGCAAAGAGACATACATAGGGATTACAGAAAACAAATTCAAAGCTAGGTACGCCAATCACAAGCAATCTTTCAAGTATGAAAAATACAAACACCAAACAGAATTAAGTAAACATATATGGGATCTTAAGAAAACAAATACAGATTTTAACATCACATGGAAAATAATCAGGAAAGCAGCAGCATATAATAATAGCACAAAGAGATGTAATTTGTGCACAACAGAAAAGTGGATGATTCTGTGCAAACCTAGTATGGCAACACTGAACACAAGAGTTGAAATCGTAGACAGTTGCAGGCACAAAAGGAAATTTTTATCAACAAGTATAAAATAGCAACCCTGATAGGACCACCCCCCCCCCCCCCCCCCCTACAGTAATACCCAATAAAGAAAGCCTTACAACCTTGACAGGGCCCCCCTTGCACAACACGTGCAACACAACCCAACTGGACCACAGTTCACAAACCCAAAACACATATATACGATTGAGGTCAGTAGCAGGGGATTGACACGGGATCTGAAGAGAGGAAGGACCTCGAAACAAGCCTGTCATCCCGGTTTTTAAGATTTACTTTTAATCATTATATATATATATATATATATATATATATATATATATATATATATATATATATATATAGTGTGTGTGTGTGTGTGTGTGTGGTGTGTGTGTGTGTGTGATAGATTATGTAAAATGTGTGTGTGTGTGTGTGTGTGAAACTAAACAAGACAAATGAACAACAAAGCCTGCATGGTTACATTGGCCGTCTCGCCACCATATCGGTCATCTTGCCACACTTTGAAAAACATGAGGAGAAGAAGGGGAGGGTACCCCCAGCGTTTATCGCTATTTCAACAGAACGGTGAACCTTCTCAGATGCTGGTCATAGTTTTGATGCCTTGCGACAAACAGACGGTCTGCGACACTCTGCGTTGTAACAAGCGCTCGCACGGTCTTGCCTCAGCCTTCAATGACGTGGAAAAGGTCAATGAAAGACGCCGTGTTGTCTAACCGAAATCTTGCCCTCCCCCTAGGGAGAGTCAGTCAGGAGATGATTGTAGACCATCTTAACTGTTGCACTGAAACAATGCTGACACACTGTGCCAAATAAAAGATGAGATGTTCGTTCAGTAAAATGGCGTCTACCTGTGTGCAGATCAATGAAAAGCCTGTACACATTCACAGAGAGAGAGAGAGACTGCAAGACATAAAGACAAGGACACTGACCTGAATTTGCTCACTCTTGAAGTGAAGGTTCTTTGTGGGTGTCATTAGTCAGAGTATTTCAAAGTTTTGGCAAACGGGTATTCTCAGTGACAGTCATGCGAAAGTGCGGCACCACTTGTTATTACAGATTGTAAAACAAAAATATCTCTAGTAAAGGTTGCTCTATGTTTACAAGAAAATTTTACGAAAACTTGGCTTTTAATGATGTCGTAGTCGGCTATTTCGCTATTTAGGCTACTGTATTGTTACTATGTGCCGATTCAAAATCAGCTCAATTTGGCAATAAAGCATTGGCAATAAAAAGTGAGAAACCATAAAATTTTCGAATAGGCCTACACTTCATTGTGCCCATAGGTACTGACCTAGATTTTTACTGGATTCCGTCACAGTGCAGCTTTTCTTGGAGACAATTTGATAGTCCATTAGCAAAACAATGAAGGAGTTTGATAGACCATTAACTAAACAATGTGCTCAGAACGTGCGAATGGAGAGTTCACTTCTAATCTCGCCTTCTTAACCTTTGATATTGATTCAAATCTTGCCGACGTTTCTTAAAATACTTTTTTTTTCCCCTTTTTTTCGTTTTTGTTTTTTTTTATAAAAAAAATTAGGCGCAAGCGCGATTCAAAACATCATGCTCCCCCCCTCCCCCCCCCCCCCCCCAACCCCCTTCCCCCGGGGACTGATTGATTGTGTTCGTTTCTGGCAAATGTTAACAACTTAATGGCCAGTTAGAATGTGACTGCAGCGCGTCTTGTACTGCCTCTCGTAACATCATCGCAACGATGCACTATAACAACGAGGACAAGTCGTGTAAGACTTGGACAACGTTGAACTTGATATTTCACTTGCCTGGTGGCCCGTTTGTCCACACGCACTACCAGTCCGCTGTGAGGAGACCAAGCTTATGGCGTGAGTGCGCTGCGCGGCTCTCTCTCTCTCTCTCTCTCTCTCTCAAACATTTTGCTCTCTCTCTCTGTCTGTCTGTCTGTCTGTCTGTCTGCTTCTCTCACTGTCTTTGTCTCTCTCTCTCTCTCTCTCTCTCTCTCTCTCTCTCTCTTTGTGCCATTGTCTTGTAAGGCAAAAAAAAAAAAAAAAACCTTCAGGACTAGGCGTGTGTGTGTGTGTGTGTGTGTGTGTGTCCAGTACAGTGTTATCGGATGTGAAAGTTCCACGAACACCACCGACCAATCAAAAGACCTCTCTAATTTTGGTGTCCTGAAAATAAAAGGCTGTGAATGATAAGAAAAGGGCAATTTCAGAAATTTCACCTTTTCAATGATCTAATCTTTAAGAACCTTGGTCGAATCGAAGATGAACAAGGTAGTTACAACCGAAGAAAAGTTGAATGGAAACTAGACTGCTTACTGTCCCTGTTTCATCTCTGTTGTCTTCTCGTTAACATACAGCGTCAGCCTTTGAGTACATCTTTCGCCGAAAGGCTGTACGCTTTCTCTCGATTGGTGGACATTTGTCACGGCTTTTACCTGTCGTTCGGGGACCGGTTGGATGATAGCCGCCCACGTGTGATGCTACCGAGAAGGGAAACGTGACAACGAGAACCGTGAACTTCAGCGGCACATAAAGCAGCGAGCCAATGTTTTTGTTTTTCGGGACTAATTGCTTCTTAAAGAATACAAGCTTGAGTCAGAGCTGGAGTCCGACTCCGTCAGCAAAAAATAAGAAAAGAAGAGAGAGAGAGAGAGAGAGAGAGAGAGAGAGAGAGAGAGAGAGAGAGAGAGAGAACAGAACAGAACAGAACAGAACAGAACGAACGAAAAGAAAAACAAAACAAACAAAAAAGAAGGAAAAGAAAAAACAAGAAGCAGAAGCAAGGGAAGAAGAAAGAAAACACACACAAAAAAAAGGAAATAGAAGAAAAGAAAGAGAGAGAAAAAATGCGTCAATTATTGCCCAGTCAAGAAGAGAACGAAAGTGATGCAGAAGAAATCATGACTCGGACAGACACTTGTCTATATAACGTTTCTATTCTCAGATGGATTTATGGCGTATTTTTCTCTTTCGCTCTCTCTCTCTCTCTCTCTCTCTCTCTCTCTCTCTCTCCTTCTCTCTCTCTCTCTCTCTCTCTCTCTCTCTCTCTCTCTGTCGGTATGCGTGTTTGAAAGTGTGAGTGTGTGTGTGTGTGTGTGTGTGTGTGTGTGTGTGTGTGTGTGTGTGGTGTGCGTGCGTGCGTGCGTGCATGCGTGCGTGCGTGCGTGTGTGTGTGTGTGCATGTGTGTGTGTGTGTGTGTGTTCTGTACCTATGCTTCGGGAGGGGGGGGGGGGCTGTGCGTGTATGTGTGCGTGTGTGTGAGTGCGTGTGTGTATGTGTGTGTGTGTGTGTGTGTGTGTGTGTGTGTGTATGCGTGAGTGCGTGTGTGTGCGTGCATGCGTGAGTGTGTGTGTCTCTGTGTGTGTGTATATATGTCAGTGTGCAATCTGTTGTTGTTTGTTCCGGGGTGGTAAACTGGTGAATGAAGGGGGGGAAAAAAAGGGACTAACGTTTATGGTCTATTGCTTAAGATCACTGGGTCTGTTGGGTGGCCAATCCTTTTAGGAACGATTTCTGCAGGAGTTGCAAGACTGCAACGGATTAATGGTTCCAAGCGCCGCGACTATGTGGGGTTTATTCCGGCTGAAGGACCCCCTCATGCCAAATGTTCCCCTCTGGCGTATGTGTGTCAGTGAGTGTCTCTGCCTGCGCCTATAAATGACTAACTGTATGACAGGCTTTCGGTGCTTCGTTTTCTTTTTCCTGGTTTCAGGCAGTTTACTGAGGAAGTTGCACCTTCTGTCTGTCTGTCTGTCTGTCTGTCTGTCTCTCTCTCTCTCTCTCTCTCTCTCTCTCTCTCTCTCTCTCTCTCTCTCTCTCTCTCTCTCTCTCTCTCTCTCTGTGTGTGCGTGTGAATGTGTGTGTGCGTGCGTGCGTGTGTACGCTATGTGTGTGTATGTTTGTCTGTGTGTGTGTATGTTTGCCCGCATGCGCTATGTGTGTGTGTGTGTGTGTGTGTGTGTGTGTGTGTGTGTGTGTGTGTATGTGTGTGTGTGAATGTGCGTGCACGCGTGTTTGTATGTATGTGTGAGTGTGCGTGTGGGCATGCACACGTACGCACATGTGTGTATGTGCGCGCCTGTGTTGGCATGCACACGCGCGCGGACGTGTGTATGTGTGTTTGTGTGTGTGTGTGTGTGTGTGTGTGTGTGTGTGTGTGTGTGTGTGTTCGTTCAAGTGCAGTGATTAAAAAAGGAAGAAGAACAACGAAAGAAAAGAAAAGCAACAGAAAAAAAAATCCCTTTGCTGTCTCTATGGGTTTGGGGACTAACAAAGATAGTAACGAATTACCCTGCGCACACCAGATATTCTGCGGAGCGAGGTATCCTTCACGGTCCCCTAATTCCTTTCCTATCTCTCTGTCTTCCTATCTACCTGCAAGACTCATGACTGAAAAGCAATGCAGATTGGGATCTTTGTCCAACAGCACAGAATTCTTTAAAGGGGTACTATATACAGATGACTGATTCAATGTTGTGATCATTTATTCAGCTTTGGCGTGGGAATAAAAAAAAACGATGGAAAAAAGCAGCAACAACAGAAAAACAGTTCACTGATGACTTTAAAAACAGCAGTGACAAAATAAAAAAAGTAATTCTAAGAAAAATATTTTTGTTAAAAATTTGCTAGAGCTGGAATGCAATGCTCATTTGTGAAAGAATAAGTCTCAGTAAGGTGTAGCATGCACACAGAGAAGCTAAGACAGACGAACATTGTCAGACGGATGTCTCGAACTGCATTCCGTCGGCCATGGTGCTTCCTTAAACAGTCCATTTTGGATGTCCTGATGTCTCTTCTTGTCTTGCCATTTAAGATCAGCTATTAGCTGTATGCATCAATGTTTATCACCTTCATCAGTTCGTTTCCAACTCACCTACTTTTTTGTGTAATATGAAAATGACGTGAATGTACATAAGCTGTCAGGCTTGTTTAATGAAAGGGCCATCTTTGGCGTCAGGAAGTACCAGTAAAGGAAAGTTTGATGATAGATGAACGAATGAAGGAAGGAAAGAAGGAAGGAGTTAAACATCCGTGCCTTCATCAGGAATTGAACCCTAAAGTTAAGTTCGTCGTTACCACTGCACCATTACTTTTCCGCATGGAGAGTAAACCGAGGTCCCGTGTGCTGCAGACAGTTACTGCACGTAAAAGAACCTACGACAACTAGGGAGCTGTGTCTCTAGTAAAACTATGTGGTGAAATCCATTTTGATATGTAAACAAATCACTTTGCAAACAGGAAAAAATAAGAAAAGTTCACGCGTCATCGTCGCGTGTTGATGCACTCTCCCTTGATTTTTCACTAAAAAAAAAATTCAGTGATATAAAAAAAAAATCATGCAACACAACACAGCGGAGTCCAGTACAATCCAATCCAACCCAATCCCCATTTTCTCTCCCTGATCTCCTGTTCTTGCTCATTGGAAAAAAAAAAACAGTCTCTATAACGGACCAGGTACCAGCATTCACCCACCTCTGAGGTGACTACTGCCGCTTACGAACGGCCACAAGGAACAATGCAACAGCCTATCCCCTGACACGAAGGAAATTGAAGCACATGATCGCTGGCTGGAGTGAAATACCCAGGGGGACATTTTGGCATGGGAACCCACTCAGAGAGGCACAGCTTGGCCCCCGCCAACGCACAGGAGAAAGTCGTGAGGCAGTGCACCTCCGCCGCCGGTGTTGCACGGGGGCACGAGAAAGACGCACGGAGTTCAGCGATTGCTCAACGAGTTTCTGGGGCTTTGCTCGCCCCTCTGCGCTCGTGGCCGCGGTGGGGGTGTTGTCCAACAATGAGAGAAGACTTTTACCACGGGGATTAAAATCGGCGTGCGTACTCGATTGGTGGTGGTAGATCATCGTCAGTCATTGCAACGAGATTTGTACGGTACCGACCTTATTTGTACACTGAAATAATGTGGTCATGGGTATGACTAC
>CM031599.1:54896343-54916343 GCA_018398815.1 Conus ventricosus | reverse complement strand
CCGGGCGAATCCAGAACAGACATATATTAGTTCTCTGACAAGTAAGACTTCAAAACCAAAAAATAACGACCCTATAAAACCCTATAAACATACTGTGTAGGATTATCCGTTTTTAATACTAATTTACTAAACTTTTCAGATTTTAATTTTTGTTTAATCCTATGTTTTTCCTGATCATTTCAATAATATCATTTTCGCGCAAACATTCATCAAATGAGTCTCTGTCTTTCATGTGAAATAGAACTACAGTCTTTAACTGTTCTCTAAAGTCTTTTAAAACCGAGTTATATTTTGACATAAAATCCACACACTTATCCCAGCATGTCTTCCACTGAAAGCCAGTTTTGACAAAGTTTTTCTCTTTTTAACTATGTCTCTTTCTGCCGAACAGTCATCTATAATAAATAGTGTTTGCGTTCCTTTAAACGCTCTATAAAAGTATTCTAAACACTCACTTAGCTTATTGGTGGGGTCAATCAAATATATTTTGTCATCCATCCATATAAACCTTCTATCGTGATATGCTTTGTTAAATTCAAGCGTTGGACAGAAAATTACAATATAATCAAAATTATAACGATAAACTGTTTGTAACAGGTCGAGGATAAATATTTTTTTCCCCCCAACCAGTTTGTCCACAAATTAATGAACAATGAGGGGTTTTTGTCATAAAGTTTAACTACTCCATAGTTTTATAATAGAATTTAATCTAATTCAGTTATTATGTTTATCATACTCTCTGTTAGAACCTGTTCAGTATAATAAACCCTATAAGGCCTAAATGCGTAAGATTAATCCAATTCAGTTCTGTAAGATTGTTTCTATTTAAGTCAACGCTGATTTTGTTGCTTGTTGTTATGACCTTAATATCCTCACCATTGTGAAGAACGACGATGGTAACTTTAAGACGTTTAACGTCTAAGTTTTGCCAGCTAATATTAATTCCTTTTATAAGGACGTCACTAACGCCCACAACCCCATCCCTTTCCTTATCTTTTAAGACAGAAATTTCAAATATCATTGTGAACGTGTCTCCTAATTTCCTGTGCGGAAAGAACTGTAATTTTGTAGAAGCTTCCTTTAAAACCGTTTCTTTTCTGTGGAGGATGTACTGTTTTTTCCCATACGGCGTTATTTCAATCTCTTTCCGACTATTGTCGTCCGGCATAAGACTTACATGTAAAGGGCCAGAGTTGAATGCTTTTCTGAAACTTTTTTGACGGCTAAAAAATGTAAATGGGCTTATGAATTCAAATTTTATGTCCCATTCTAAATATGGTTCTAAGTGCCATTTGAGGTCAGGCTTTCGAACTATTTTATATTCATACTGGCCAACATTATTTGCTTCTAGATTGCGCAGCTGTTCTAGTTTAGGAAACTTTTTACTGTCACCAACCTCTTTGCGTTTATATCACCATCTTTAGTGTACTCAAACCCATACAAAGTGCCTATCTCGCCGTTCTGTTCAAAGTCCGCAACGTCTGCAAGGTCTTTTAATTCTAAAGTTATACACCTCACAGGCGCTAATGTAACTCCCGGTTCTTCTGGCCCCCGCACATTTTTTAGTACAGTTTATTATTTTTATTTCCAAAACAATTTGCAGGTTATCACATTTCACGACTTTCCCTGTTTTGTCTGTGATCTTTATATTAAATGATCCAACCCTCCCACAAACTAATCTTTTAAACTGTAAATTAGGGAATTGTATAATTTCATAATCGCAATATGCAGCTTTCCCTGATGGAAGAGCTCTTAAACAGTTGAGGGCCTTCCTCATATAAGTTTTTCATCAGTGCTCAGCTCGTCCAAATGAACATAGAGTAAATGAATGTAATGCAAGATCGAGCGGATTTTCTCCCTCATAAGTAGTTTTGCTTGGAGTAACTCTAAATCTATGATTGTTAGCTGCAAAGCCTAACATTTAGCTAGCTCTTTATCAAAATAGTAACCTCCTTCTTCTTCAGGCTTGAATGTTAACATTGTTTTCAGATTCGCATTGTTAAGTTTTAGAGTAATGTCAAAGTTACTCATTGCTTCTTTTAGTGAGCAAAACCCGTAATAACCATCAGGTATTGTTAACTGGTAACTTTGGCCCCTGTTTTGTCAACTTTTAGAACCTTATTATTTTCCTTGGATTCACTTATATTAAACCATACGACTTTGTAGAATATTTCATGGAGTGCGACCATTTTTGGTTCCGCAATCGTTCTTAACAGCATGCTCTAAAACGAAGGACGGTCTTGGGTTGTTATTTTTACAAACATTTTTAAACGAAATAAAAATGACAGCATTTAAATATACTGATGCAAAATATTCTGCGGGCCGCACTACAATCTTAAAAACATAACAACTGATACTCTTGACATTTCTGTGACTCAGTCTGACGCCTTTCAAGTAAAGGTGAGTACTCCATTGGACAAATATCTTAACCCCCCCTATTAAAAAAGACTACATCACGAAAGTGTGGTTTAGTCATCCGATGCAGTTTTATCAGAAACCAGTTAAACTTTGCTGTGTTTTGTGCATCAACTGGGTGTGGAGTGTCGTATGCTGATCACTTAAATCATCCTGATCCTTTGGTTAGGTCAGTGTACAGATTTCATTTTTATTACACCTTTAGACGTATTTTGTCTGAATTGCAAGCACCATTACCAAATGACAAAACGTTTAATCCATTCAGCAACAGAATAGACATGAGGCTTTTGAAAGGATCTGTAACGAATTCAATATTAATGTTAAGGAAGACTTTAGACAAAAGTCGGATCTTAATCATGGCTTAGGCACCCCTTATTTTGGGGCGTGCACAGAAAGTATAACTATGACTGGAATCCTCCTTACACATCTTTTTCTTCAGGCACAGCTGTTCCCCTAGGGTCCATAGAGCAAGAGCATAAAACAGCAGGGACAACATTTATCTTAGACACATCAAAGGGGCCCTAACTAAAGCAGGAATAGAGCGAATAAACGACTCTGTTCGTACTTACGTTTGGTGTTTGCCTTTGGCTCGCAAGCACAAACGAATCGAGCTAACTGATCCTTCTATGGGTTTGATGCAAAAAAAACAGTACTTGGGAAATTTAGAGGACGCCATTAATTCTACAGTTGATTTGCCTTCAAGTATTAAAAGGTACCAAAATTTTTTACAATACGCAAGATCGAAAGTAGACTTTGCTGTTGGCACTGGTTTATACATGCGGCCTTCTGACCTCAGACTCCAGATAGGAACAATAATAAACTACAATAATGAAATCCTTGTGGCAGGCAATGAACAGAAGGTCGGAAAAAACGAAATAAATTTCGACCAGTAATATTGCAAGCAGTAAACAAACAAGATGACCCCCCAAGAATAAGTCATCCAATCCCCAAGGTCCAAAGCCTAAAGGCCATTGAAGACGCGGACTCTGTTCGCGATGACCATGAATATGAAAAGACAGCACTTGTTCTTGGATTAACTGGCCTAGGATTTACTTGGTCTTTATCTTACTAAAAATTAACCCAACTATTAAGAGAACTAATGTCCATAAGTGCTCGGCCATAAAGCCAACTACTTTGCCTGCAGTAGACAAAGCCAGCTAACAACACCCCCTAATTACCCGGTAAAGCGTCTACGGCTTTACCGGCTAATTTTTTAATAAACCCGCAAGATGTCAAGCTGTTTTTTTTACCCATGATTTGTCAGGCGTGATGGAGGTGATGGCGGTGGAGGCACTGACTCGGCCCACCGCCGCCTGTAAAAAGCCATCACCAGTGTACTTATTGCAAAACCTAAGGCCGTTATAACGCTTACTAATGTGACTCCTTGCTCTCTAAACAGTGTTCGTATTCGTTCTGCTAGCGTTGTGTCTTCATATAAAATTCTTTGGATGGTTTCTCTTATTCTGCTCACTTGAGTTCGTAATTGTTCTCGGTTAGTAGACAACACTTCTAGTCTTGCTGATCTCTCTTGTTCAAGATCTTTTAGTCTTTGGGTTATTCTTTCTTTAATATCAGGCCCTAAGTTGGCGTCATCAGCCTCAACGAGTTTTTCTTTTTCTCTTTTTATATGCTCATCTATTTCACCCAGTTTTGCTAAATTGTTTGTTAATTCGCCTCTGATGCTTCTCCAAAGCATGATCAAGGCCGCTATTTCTCGCATGGGTAGCGGTGAGTCGTGTATAGTCTTTAATGCTGTTTCTTCTGAAAAACTGGTTCTGCTTCTATTGCATTTATTAATTCGTCTGCCGATTGATTTAATTCTTTAAGTTCCATGTTTTGCATTTGGTTATCTGTCGGAGTTCTTGTAGTGTGTTTTGAAGTTTAGAAACTGCCTCCGCCCTTAATTTCGGTCTAACAAGACCAAGGCGATTTTTGATCTTTCACACTGAGTCTTTGTATAATTGTACTCTTGGCTAAAAACTTTGATGGGTCTGGTTTAGTTGTAAGCCGAGCAAGTTGTCCTTGATCGTTTTTCACAGACAAATGACCATCTTTTAATTCAAAATCATTTGGTCTATAAATTCGGAGGTTCTTGACCTAAACTTTGGTAAAATGATCTGACCGTACTTTCTTTAATTCACGCCGCATTGAGGCCGCTGAGCGATGCTGTATCAAAGGAGCCGTTTCACTCTAGTCGTCTCCAGGATCAAAATCATCATAATCTTCTCACCTTCAATTCCTGCCATGTTTTTAAATAATTAACTTTTTATTTTGTTTTAAAAAATGTCGCAAACATATGGTTCAATTCTTTACCCGCATAGAAGACTGAAAGAGCCCTTTAGCGTGAAGGGAAATAAACGGAATATTACTGTTCCAAATAATCCATCTACTATTGATGCGGATCAAATTCTTACTGTTAAATTTCCAACCTAGGAGCGGATGAAGTGATTGTGCCAGGGTCTGCGCGTCTTACTTTCAAAATAGAACTCGCTTCAACAACAGACACAAACAGGACAGTTGTCCAGAATCTGGGACGGGCAATCGTTAAGAAAATTTCTATAAAACTTGAGGGGCAAGAAATATTTTCTTTACACAATGCAGACATATTTTTAACCTATTCTGATCTATGGCTAACCGGGAATGAAAGGCTGATCTTGCGTTTCAAGGAATCGAAAATGAAGAAGCACTAAAACATAGAATAGGCGCCGCAGATACTAAAGACGGCAAAAAGTATGTAGCTGTAAATTTTGCGAATGGAAATCGCTTTTTCCATCCCCTTAGATTTTGAGTTGTTAAAAGCGCATGCCCCATACTTCAAGGAGCATTGAAAGACAGATTGTCATATGAACTAACTTTTAATGAATACAAACGCGTTATCAAATCATCAGACACCGAAGCAAAGTACAGCATTTCTGACATCTCGTTAGAGTTTGACGTTGTTAGCAACCCTAATTTAGCAAGGCTGATTGAGCAACAATATCAGTCAAAATTAGCAATATATTACGAAAGAGTGATTCATCATACAACATATCCAGAAGCAGGGCAGACACTATATGGAATTTTAGTTTTAGTGCCGCAGCAAGATCGCTTAAAGGTATTTTATTGCTGTGTGAAGATGAAGAAACCATTCAAAAGAGGAAGTGAAAAGTTTATTAATCCTAAAATAACGAAAGTACAATGTTCGATTGAGGGTAGCCCTAACCAAATCTACGCTAGCGGGCTTAAACCTTATCAGCATTTTGATGAAATAAGAAAATTGTTTGGGGGTGGGAGGGGTAGAAATCCAACGGTAGACCTTGTGTCTAAAGATCTACACCTTCACAATGTTAGACTTGATGATTATTTAACAACAAAATACGGTTTATGGATTGACCTAAGGTCAACAGAGGATAATCAGTTGCATGGAAGCGGGAGAACTGTGAGAGACGTAATAAACATTCAAATTGATAAAGAAGAAGAAGCCGATAAACCGCTTAACGCGTATTTGTTTTTAATATATGATGCGCAGCTGAATATTCAAGATAACAGATTAAAAGATATACAGTACTAAATTATTTTTATTTTTAAAAAGCATGTCTGTTCAGGTTTATCCAAATGTGCCTACAGCACCGGAGTCGCCAAGAGAAGAGATAGCCCCCGACATAAAAACCTTCAGATTAACCAACATTACGCAAATGCAACAAAAACTAGAGCAAGACCTTTCAAAATACAGCAAAACCAAACGAAGGTATTCTGCTGCCTTTAATGCTGTTACATATGTTAATACTGGAACATCAACTATAAGTGCTCTATCAGCAGGGACAAGTGTTGGTCTCTTAGCAACAGGTGTTGGTGCACCCGCAGCTTTACCTCTAGGCGGTTTGTCTTTAGCTCTTGGCCTGTGTTCATTAGCCGTAGGTGCTGCTGGCAAAAAATTAAAAACTAAACTCCAAAAGCACACAGCT
The DNA here is from genome assembly GCA_018398815.1 of Conus ventricosus. NCBI lineage: Eukaryota > Metazoa > Mollusca > Gastropoda > Neogastropoda > Conidae > Conus > Conus ventricosus. The sequence continues at coordinate 54,909,984 of CM031599.1, read as the reverse complement.
ATGGTTCAGCTAATAACAGCTAAACTTAGTTCGTTCAAACTGATAATAAATAAAGCGCTAGTTGACTCAAACATCACGGATGAAGAATTTAATCGTTTACAGGCCGATTTTGATGACTACAAAAGACAAAAGTTTGATCTTCAAAGAAAGGCGAGGACAAGTTTTTCTCAACAGCCAGACCCCGAGCAGATAAAAAAGGAATGCTTAAAAAAAGTAAACGAGACATTAAACTCTGTTCTAAACAGCTCACATTAACAACGCCAAAGGGTGTTTATACTTTAGTTTATGAGTCCAAGCACAAAAAGACCGTCGATATTGATTCTGATTAAGAATTTTTTTTTAATTTAAATAAATATTTTGAGTTAGAAAAGAAACTCAACATGGATAAAATATATGAAGGACAAGACGAATTGTTTGAAGCAATGCAAGAAGATTTATCAAGGCGCTGAATGATATTGATTTAGAAGTCATTGATCCAGCAAGCGTACGGGCAAGCGTTGGTCATGCTATTTCTCAAGTTCCGGGTAAACTAACAATAGACCCGCCAGTTAAAGTAATGTTAGCTGTTTTAATCGACTATGTAACAATAAATGAAGAAAACCTAGAAGTCTGGGTCTCGACTAAACAACAGGTTATTCTTTCTCGTAATGACTTAACGCCTGGTTGGGCAGACCAACTGCTTACACAGTTTGATGTGGCTGCTGAAGAAGCCAAAATGAGGGGCTCTGGTTGGTCAGAGGGCGAAGTCTTAGAGATCAGATTAAAACAGGCTAAGTATGCACCGATTGTAGGCAAGGCTTACATTCCACTACCTCCAGCATTAGTTGCAAAAAGAGCAGTTCTAAACATAAAGAATACAGACAACAAATGTTTTATGTGGTGTGTTCTTGCAAGGCTGCATTACGTCCGCAAAAAACGCAGAGAGAGTGTCTAACTATGAACCATACATCAATGATCTTAACTTTAGTGGAATATCCTTTCCTGTTAGCACGGATTCCATTGATCAGTTTGAAGAACAAAACAAACCAATAACTGTTAATGTATACACATGGGATGAGGAAACAAATTTGGTGCCTATTAGAGGTCTAAAGACAGCCCAACAATAGGCGATCCAGACAAAAGCCATGTTGACTTACTACTGATGCTTTCGCCGGCGGGGCTACCACATTACACATTGATACGCACAATGAGTAGATTATTAGCGATACTGCAAAAAAACACTAACAAACAAGAATTCTGTAGAAAATGTTTAGCAAGAATTCCATCCGTTAAAGCAGCGAGCGAACATAAAAAACATTGTATCGGCCCAGTTGACTGTAATACAGAACTAATTACACCCCCATCCGGATCTAAAGTTAGTTTTAAGAACTGGAAAAAACTGCAAAATTCTCCATACGTAGTGTACGCAGACTTCGAGTCGCTTATTGTTCCTTATGAAGGGCCAGCGCCACAAAAACTTCGAAAAACAGTCTTAATGAGTAATCATCAGATTTGTTCATTTGCCTTCATTATTGTTAGGTCGGATGGCGCTCATTCAACGCCAGAATTATACAGAGGACCAAATGCGGCTAGAAGATTTTCTGCAGCGCATGCAGCAAGTGCGCAATGACTGTTCTAATAATCTGAATTTATCTGAAATCATAATGACGCCTGAAGACCAACAACAGTATGACTCAGCCGCTCACTGTTGGATTTGTGGTTTAGAACTCAATGAGGAAGCCAATCCAAAAGTAAGAGACCATGATCACATTAGCGGAAAGTTCAGAGGAGCTGCGCATAACAACTGCAATCTTCAACTTAAGTTTGAACCAAAGACATGGAAGCTGCCCATCTTCTTTCATAACTTGCGAGGGTGTCATGCATTGCACAGTCATCAGAAAAGTACATGTGTTTCACTTTAAATAACATGTCTTTTTATGACTCTATGCAACACATGATGGGTTCATTAGAGTCACTGGCTATGTCCTTAAAGTCTTGCCCAATAACAGAAGAATATTTTGACCCAACTCTTGTTAGAAAGGGCGTTTACCCTTATGAGTACATGAACAGTTGGGAAAGGTTTGATGAAGATACACTTCCACCTAAAGGCGCGTTCTTTTCTAGTCTTAGAGGAAAGGACATCAGTGATTCTGATTACCAGCATGCTCAAGATGCGTGGCAGAAGTTAGAGTGTAAAACGATGGAGACTATCATGACTCATACTTGATGGCTGACGTATGTTTGTTGGCGGATATTTTTGAAAATTACAGAAAGACCTGCATGAAACATTATAGCTTGGATCCTGCGCATTATATTTCTGCGCCAGGGATGAGCTGGGACGCTTTCTTAAAGTTTACTGAGTACAGATTGATTTATTGTCGGATTTACCAATGATTCAGATGATTGAAAACGGATTGCGTGGAGGAATTAGTATGGCGTCGCATCATTACTGTAAAGCAAACAACAAATACTTGGATCATTATGATCCGAGTAAAAGGTCTAACTATCTCATGTATTTAGATGCAAACAATCTGTATGGATGGGCAATGGCACAATCACTTCCACTACGCAACTTTGAAATGTACACAGGTACGAATAATATTCAAAGGCATTAAAGTGGTTGGGCAGTTTGACGCCGGGTCAACAGCGTGGTTTCATTCTAGAAGTTGACTTAGAATATCCTCATGAACTCCATGACCTGCATAATGACTATCCATTAGCAGCAGAAAGTCTAAAGATGAATCCAACAGAGCCGCCTAAACTTGTGCCTAATCTTCGGGCAAAAAAAATTATGTCTGTCATTACAGACTTCTACAATTTTATTTAAGACACGGTTTGAAGTTGACAGCTGTTCATCGTATAATTGCTTTTGACCAAGAACAGTTCATGAAACCATACATCATGAAGAACACTGATCTTAGAACTAAATCCACAGATGCTTCAGAAAAAGACTTTTTCAAGCTGATGAACAACAGCTGTTTCGGAAAGACTATGGAGAATCCGCACAAGCGCAAAGATGTCAGATTAGTTACTAAAGAGAACAAGGCAATTAAGCTGACTTCAAAACCTAATTATCAGGACTTCAGAAGATTTCATGATCAGCTTTTTGGCGTAATGATGAAAAAAAAGAAAGTCAAATTAGACAAGCCTGTATTTATAGGGTTTACCGTTTAGAATTATCAAAGCTTTTGATGTTAGAATTTCTTTAATGACTACTTTAAGCCCTCGTATCCTGAGTCCAGAGTACTTTACACAGATACAGATAGTTTTGTTATAGATATCCCTACTGAAGATATTTATAAAGACATGGAATTAGAAGTAGCTAAAGGAGCGAGTGGATGGTATGACACGTCCGATTATCCTAAAGATTCGCCTTTACATTCAATTACTAACAAGAAGGTTTTAGGAAAGATGAAGGATGAATTATCTGGAAAGGTGATCAAGGAGTATGTGGGGTTAAGGTCAAAAATGTACAGTATTTCGAGCCAGGAGAAAATCATTAAGAAAGCAAAGGGAATATCTCGCAGTGTTGTGCAGTCAAACATATCACATGACAACTACAAAGAAGCATTGTTTGGTAATAAGACTTTTCATCATGACAACGTAAAACTACGATCTAATCTACATGAGATCAACACAACGGTTGTAACAAAGAAGTCATTAGATAGAACAAACACAAAACGCGTGTTTGTTAATCCTGAGTTTTCATATGCAATTGGGCATTGGAGGACCGCATAAACAGGGGGGTTTATATTTTTCATCAACTTTTATTATAAGATCAATCATAGCCTCATCCAATTCATTTAAATCTTTTCTCATGTTTCTTCTTCTTCTCTCCAGATGGGGATGTTTAACCTGCCCCGTGCCCACAGTCTTCAAGTAGACTATTCTGGCACACAGGTTGCATGCATTGTGTATTTTCGTGTAGCCGGTACTCACCCGTCTTAGGACATGAGCATCGGGATCTTTAGAGTCCGTGTATGGTCTTTAGTGCATGTGACACAGACTAGACCTCGGTTTATAGTCCCATCCGAACGACTATGATGCTTGAATGCGTTCGAATTTTTTTTATTATTTCAAGATATTCTTTTTCCCAATTTGGGGGTTTGAGTTGTAGGCGATCTGGATGATTTAGCATGCATTGATTAATCCCCGAAAATGTTTCCTTAATAGCATTACACGCATGAAATGATTCCCGCATCATTTTCAAGGTCTCTTCCTTTACCATTCTTGTTTCGTTTCTGCACTTCCTTCTGAGCCTCCATTTTAAACTCAAATATATTTACGTAAATTAATTAAAGCGGAACTGTGTCTGGAGGGATTATCTGCAGTTCTCCTTCACAAAAGATCTTTGAGGAGCTGGCTGTTTTGTTGTGTCAGTTTCTCGTAAATAATACACGGGCGGATTCATTTTTACAATTCTTTTTATTTCATATGGATCAACACTCCAAACTGGATCTGTTGCCCTGATGCGAGTGTCCCCTTCTGCTTCCCCCGGTAAATAAAGGTACCTTACTTTTAAACCAAACGGTAATAGTTTGCCGGATGAAGACTCTCCTTCAACAACATTTATTGTTTTTCTTTTGATTGCTTGTACTGGTTTTAGTCCTTTAAATTCTTCATTATTCATTGCGCGCAAAACTGAGGGCAGTCTTCTAACCCATTCTGTGTTGCGAGAATTGTCAATCAGCTCTCTGTGATACTGGTAGGAAAAAAGTCTTTCAGCTAACTGTTTGTTAAAGTTTTTCAACTAAAGCCTGTGATCTGTGAACTCCCGGAATGCCTCTTTTAATGGTAACTCTATGTTTTAACAATAATTGATTCACTTGGCCTTTAAATTCTTTTCCATCATCGACTTGAATCATGCGAGGATAAGTTAGCGGGCCTCGTTGGTATATCAGTTGTATGGCAACAGCAACAGCAGAAGCACTCTTTTGTGTTAATGGTTCCGCATCTTTATATCTTGAAGCTATGTCAATGACTGTGAGCGCGTACTTAAACCTTTTTCGTCTAATCGTATCGGAGGGTAAATATAGAAGGTCCATTTGATGGGTGTCGTTCGGTATTGTGTTCACAAAGTGTGGTCTCTGTATTCGTTTAGGCGCAGGTAAATAAATTTGCCAAATCGCTTGTTTAGATAACCATTCTTTGCTGTTTGTTCACTAACCCCCCGCTGCTTGGCTTAGCTTTTTAATTGCCGTGATTCCCTTCCAATATCCTTGGGCGAATAATAGATTTTGTTCATTTTTTATTCAGCCAATATTATGCGCAACAAAATACACAACAGTCATACCAACGACAATAAACCCGATTTCTTGCATCTTTTGTTTTTCTGATGGCTGATAAAAGTCACTGAATTTTGGTGGGGGCAATGTCTCGATTGGTTTGCCTGTTACAAGATAATATTCTTTTATTGCCTGGTCAACATTTTTAAATGTGTAAGCTGCATGTCCCTGTTTTTTCAGTTTGTCGTTAATAAAATCTAACTGCTCGATTCTCTGCTTTTCATAGCGATCTTGTGCTGCAGCTAGTTGCTCCACAGCTTTGTTATGTCTTTTTCTCTCGCCGTCATCCCGTAGTTTACTAAATGCGTAATTACTTCCACTAAAAGCAAGTGCATTAACCACAGCGCCGCCTATCATCATTACGAGTGAAGCCATTTTTTATAAATGTATTTTTTTTTACATATTTATATTCTCTGGTATTATTCCTTGCTTAACTAGAAAATCTTTCGTAGCAAATGAAGCTGCAATAATAGCAATTAGCTTTGCCGAATCCTCAAAGTCTAGTTTGCCAAGATCTGCTGGTTTAATTTTTAACAAGCTTTTACCAAGCATCGTGTATCCTATACTTAGGCCTCCAATAACAGCAGAATGGTATACAAGGTTGGCGACAGTTTTTTCGGTGCTCATTTTAAAAAATAAAATAATTATAATTAATAAAAAACATGAACAGCGATGATCTACTACAGCTACAGGGCGGCCTAAACCTTCCTGAACTTATGAATGACCAAGTTGATGACCAAGCTATTATGCCCAAAAAGGAGAGGCTGTATTCTTTGGCAGCATGTGGGAAAACAAAACAGTTCCTCGTAACTGAATTCAGCATAGAACAGATTCAACAGATGTCGCCACAAGACATTATAAAGTATCATAACAGGTATGAAGCGCAGCTGGGGTCTAGAATGGTGAAAAGTGTGGGCAAACGGTTCTTAGTTTGTACACTAAACTAGTCAGTAGATTTGCTCCCATTGATTCTGAACAAGATCTTACGTATGATTTAACGCAAGATCCAGTTTTAACAAAGTCATTAGAGTCTCTAGGATGTGATCTATACTACAGATTTGGAACATTGTTATCGCCATTAATCATGGGATTAATAACTTTTAATCATATAGATTTTATTTCCCTTCAAAATGACCCGAGCCAGAAAATCAGCAGAATCAGGTGGAGAAAGTAACCAAGCCAGAAAATCAGCAGAATCAGAAAACACTGAATCAGGTGGAGACCAGTGAAAAGCATCCTCATCCTGGGCGTGTTAAAGCAGGAAAAAAATTAGCAGAGTGGAACAGATAATAAAAGTTAATGTTACAGAATATAACTCATCATGAAAACATAACGCCGCCAACGCCAGAACAAGTTGATTCAATGCCAGCTATAAAAACTCCATGTGATTCAAGGCCTACAGCACCAAAGTCTTCATGGTATATTGAACTTAAAACTGTTGCCATTTTTGGCGCCCTTGCTGCTGTGGGGGGCGGTTATTACGGTTATAAAATATATACACAATGGCAACAGAAACAAAAGCAATCAAAAAAATCTGAACCACTAAATACAGAAGACAACAGCACGCCAGAACCGTCAACAACAAAAGATCATTTTGATCCATTTCAGATGGAATAATATTTTAAGAACTTAATTTTAAATTTTTTTAATAAAAATAGATCATGGCGTATTATAAAATGATGAAGTCAATAAATAAAGACATGGAGTCTATAAAAGACATTTCCATAGACCAGAATTGTAATCAATGCGGTTGCTTAGGATGTAAGAACTTCATTAAGATCTATGCTGACCAATCTCGCGCCAAAGACACTGAGCAAGACATCCTCAACGATGACGCGTTTTTTGAAGCGTGTGTGTACTATATTAGACATCTACTATTTAAGATAAAAACATAGATTGTATTTTTTTTGATAATTATAAGATAACTTGAATAAGAACTTGGTTGTACTTAAAGGATGACTTAATTACAATCTTGAGGTGACTTGAGTAAGAACTTGAGGATGACTTGAGGACGACTTGAGTAAGAACTTAGAAGGGACTTGAGGATAACTTGTGGATGACTTGAGTAAGAACTTAGAAGTGACTTGAGGACAACTTAAGTAAGAACTTAGAAGTGACTTGGGGTGACTTGAGTTAAGAACTTAGAAGTGACTTGGGGTGACTTGAGTTAAGAACTTAGAAGTGACTTGAGTGTGTGCATGCGTGGGTGGGGGTGGCGGGGTGGGGTGGAGCGTGCGTTGGGTGGGGTGGGGCGTGCGTGCGTGGGGTGGGGGTGTGCAGGAGTTACCTCCCTTAGTGCCCGCACAATAGCAAGTACAGGCAGTACCCGCAGCCCTCTTGCTACTAAAATAAGGCGTTCATGCCGTGAACGCCTATTTATAGCAAGGCGGATTTTACCACAGTCCTCTTGCTACTAAAATAAGGCGTTCCTGCCGTGAACGCCTATTTATAGCAAGGCTGGTTTTTACCACAGTCCTCTTGCTACTAAAATAAGGCGTTCACAGCATGAACGCCTATTTATAGCAAGGCGGATTTTACTGCTGCCCTCTCGCTACTAAAATAAGGCGTTCATGCCGTGAACGCCTATTTATAGTAGCAGTCAGCAAGGCTAATTTTACCGCAAGTTGCCTCTACAACAAAGAGTTTCATTATACTTTCCTTCTCGCACAAAAAAAGTTTATACCACACCCCTCCTCTTTTTTCATCCGGGCTTGGACCGGCATTGGCAGAGTTAGTGTTTTTTTGGTTTTTTTTCAAAAGTAAAATACTGCTTTGGCAGGTCGTTTGGCCTAGTTTGCCGCTGAGCTTTGCGGCGCTGCCGCGCTTTACAGGTCAAGTGATCATATATGATCACTTGGCCTAGTTTGCCGCCAAGCTTTGCAGGTGCTCCGTGCTGACGTCATTGGCGGCAAACTGCCGCGCTTTGCAGGTCAAGTGATCATATATGATCACTTGGCCTAGTTTGCTGTGCTCCTCTTTTCTCAACCAGGCTTGCAACTGGCTTTGGCAGAGTTACAGCAGTAATTGCTGTAGCCAAGCTTTTATGGCGGCTCTAATCGCCAGTAGTAGTACATCCGTCATTGTATATTTGGAGCATTTATATGAAGATAGTGCTGGCCACACACTACTCCTCTCCATACTGGTAGATGTACTAAGGTCTGCCTAGCCCTATCTAGTTTGTTTGCCAGAACATTCGAAAATTGTTATCCAGTTGCATAAGTTTAATAATGGTTTGGCGTTGCTACACAGTTCATTTATACTGATTCCTAGCTTATGAAATTTAGGATAGTTATAAAAACACATAGAAATTTGAATAAGTTTTCTAGCATGCGAATCAGCCATGTTTACCGCGTCTTAAGAAATGAACGCCATGTTTGATGCGTTTTTTGTTTTTTAAACATGACTTGGGCTGTCTCAAGCCAACGCCCAACAATCAACGCATGATGGATTGTTTTGCTTTGGCCAACTTTCAACAATGCAGCGCCATTTTTTAAATAAGGAACCATCTCATCGATAGACAAACACTTATTGAAATTAACTATATCTTGGTCGCCAATATTGCCTTCATTTCCTGAACCAACAAACCTTGAAGATAGTCGTGCATTTCCAAAGCAGTCGGTTCACTTTTTTCCTTTTCTGTTCCTTCTAGGAAAGCAATACTTCTTTTCGGTTTAACTGGTAAAGAACATGCTTCACCTAGTTCCTTTTTGACAAATACCTAACATGCAGTTAAAGTAAAACTTGTGATCTTGAATAGCACGATTCTGTTCCTCGGTAAACCGGTTCGCCATTTTAGATAACACAGCCAAGCACACAGCACAGTAAACGCGTCCTGCTAGTCCGGGAGTCAGTGGGGGAATGTTGGCGTTCCTAGTCATGTGAGCGCCGTAAGCACTGCACTTAATTGTAAACGCCTCGCTGATTGGTCCGCTGTGACATCAGCCCATCGCGTGTCAACGTGGCAGCCTTGACGTAGCGGCCTAGAATGTTCCTGATGCAATCGTTGGCCTGGGAGAGAAGAAACGCAAGGCGTGTTTTATTGATTTTTTTTGGTCAGAACATAGGGAGACACACAGTTTGTAAACGGGTCGCTCAGCCTGCTGACTTACTGCGTTGTTATAATTGTGTTGTCTTGGTCTTGCAAAAAAAGGTAACAGAGTAGTACAGACTGTTTGAGGGAAACGCAGACACTATTTATTATAGATGACTGTTCAGCAGAAAAAAAAAACACTTTGTCAAAACTAGCTTTCAGTGGAAGACATGCGGAGATAAGTGTGTGGATTTTATGTCAAAAATATACACAGTATGTATGTTTGTAGCGTTTACTAACAAAAAGTAATAAATACCAATTCCTGACTCAAAACCGGCCAGAATTCGTACAATATTACCTTCCATCCACCCACCCACCCTCCTTTTTGTCTCCTCCCCTGCCCTTTCCTCCCACCCCTCCACCACCCGCCCTCCCCAAGAAGACCTAGACTATCTTCAACGGTGGGAAGCCAAGCGCCACCAGCCCCCGCCTTATGGTGGTTACAGTTAGTTAATTACAGGTATCGCATAAGCCACCCAGGGCCGCTGTCCACCACAAACCCCAAGCCCTCTAATTAGGGTTGTTCGCATAGTGTCTCAGCCAAGTCTTAGTTTGGTGACTGTCTCCGCAAAAATGATGTTATTGAAAATGACTGTCTGCGCGAAAATGATGTTATTGATAATGATCAGAAAAAACGCGGAAAAACTGAAATCTGAAAAGTTTAGTAAATTAGTATTAAAAACGGACAATCCTACACAGTATGTTTGTTTGTAGGGTCGTTATTTTTTGGTTATTGAAGTCTTACTTGTCAGAGAACTAATATATGTCTGTTCTGGATTCGCCCGGTCGAAACCGGCTAAGGCCGTTGAGAGCGGGTGAGCCAGAACAGACATATATTAGTTCTCTGAGACTTTGTCAAAGAATGCTGATCGAGGAAGATGAGGATGATGAACATGATGCTACGGATATTCATTCTGGTCTGAGACTGCAGGGCATGGCTGTACTGTACGCTTACTCTCACAGTACATCCCGGCATCAACCAGGCCCAAGAGATACAGACACCTGCAGTGTTAGTAAAGAAATTTGAGCAACAGTCTCAGAGATGTATTCATTAAGTGGATGAAAGTCGACTCTGGGGTCCCACTCTCCCCAGCTGATCCCACGGCAAACCCAACTTCGGACAGGGCCGGTCGGGAGGGGGGGGGGGGGGGGATCATACAAATAAATGGCTCCGATGGGAATCGAACCCACGACTTCCCAGCCAGGAGTTTGTGACAATAACCACTTCAACTCTGCGGCTGGTTCGAAATAATTTCTGATCTCCAGTGTTTGTTTTCGGTCTGTCAAGATCTGTGATGAATGACCATGTTTTACCCGAGTACAGAAATGTGAAGATAACCGAAGAACGAATTACCCTGATTTTTTTTTTTTTTTACGTGAAAGGAGTATGTGTATGTATGCAAGTGTGTGTGTGTATGCGCGCGCGCGCACATGTATGTGTGTGCGTGCATATGTGTGTGTGTGTATGTTTGTGTTTGTTTTTGTATGTGTGTGCGAGTGCATATATGTGCGTGTTTGTGTATGCGCGCGTGTGCGGGAGGGAGGGGGGGGGGAGAAAGGGATAGTAGAGGGGGAGAATTTGTGGGTGGTGGTGGTGGTGGTGGTGGTGACGTTATCGCCTCAGATAATCTTCAGTATTGCTGGTGCTGTCAGTGTGTGTGTGTGTGTGTGTGTGTGTGTGTGTGTGTGTGTTGTGTGTGTGTGTGTGTGTTGTGTGCACGCGCGCGCGCGCGCGCACGCGCGTCCGTGTTCAAACTGGCAATGAGCAGCAAAGAAAATATACGGCTTCCCCATAAAAGTGAATCGTAGTCTGTACGTGAAAAACCCGCCTTATGAGATCCCTGCAGACACAGCTGGCAAGAACGGCGCTGTCAGGCAGATCCGAGTAGACAAGACACCAGAAACAATAGGTTCAGAGTTTGTGCGTGACGATGGCACCTTTAATGCCAACAATGCCTGCGACCACTTGTGCGGTGGACTCCAAGTCTGGAACCTTGTCATGCTGTACTGCCAGTCTGCACGAGCTTTACAAGCTACACAGAGAAGAAGAAGAAGAAGAAGAAGAAGAAGAAGAAGAAGAAGAAGAAGAATGAAGAAGAAGAAGATGAAGATGGAGAAGAAGAGAGAAGAAGAAGAATGAAGAAGAAGAATGAAGAAGAAGAATGAAGAAGAAGAAGAAAGAAGAAGAAAGAAGAACAAGAAAGAAGGAGAAGAAAGAAGAAGAAGAAGAGCAGACACTATTGTCTGAGTGCACTGTAGAAGAATTTCTGTTTCTCATCAGCATTTCTCTGACACTGTTGACAGTGAGGTGCCGTCTTCTTTCCATCCCGTTCTTTGGCCCGTTCCTTTATTATCAGCATTGTTCGTCACTGTTAACAGTGAACGTCTTTTACCTTCCATTTTACTGGCTCCTTCGTTATCATTTACACAGTGTGCTGTCAAAGCAAGTGTTTGAGCTGTTTTCGTGTGAACCAAGCCAAGAACATTTTGAAACGACAGGGAGAGAAGTCAAGTACAAGTAGGGTAACTCCTACCCCCGTGACGAAATTAATTACACGCCCATAACTCCAAACCAGTGCTGCTTACGACGCCAAATCGCCCAGCAAGAAATGCCAGCACAGAGCACACCGAACAAACAAGGAGACCCCCCCCCCCCAAAAAAAAAAAAAAAGGGGGGGGGGGGTTCCAAGCTTGCCCATATACCCTGTACCTGACACATATACACAGCAGCAACACCTGAAAAAAAAAGAACCAATAAAAGACTGGCACAGCCTTTTTGATTTTGAATGTAGTCAAACAAGCACAGGGACGAACAGTAATGAACACAGAGAATCACGGTTTGTTTGGTTTGAAAGGAAATGTGAGGCAGGGAATAGTAAACGGTGAACAAGGAACAAGTACAGTAACTCTTAATCCCATGATAACATCAGTGAAAGGCCCATAACTCCAAACGAATGCTGCTTACGACACCAAACCGCCTGGCAAACATGCCAACACAAAGCACACAGAACAAACAAGGACACACCCTAACCACCCACCACCACCACCCCCTGCCCGCCCCCCCCCCCCCCCCCCCCCCCCCCGCCCGCCCAATAGGATATTCCAAGCCTGCCCGTACATCCTTTACCTAATACATATACACAACAACAACAGTAAGTGGAGCAATGATTTAGTTAGTTTGGCCGATCTCCCGATCGAGCCTCTGTGACGTACTCCTTCCACTTGCTCCTGTCCAACATAGCTGCCTTGATCTCATCGATGTTTTTGAGGCCAGTGTCCCTTTTGAGAAGATCATGAAGTCTGTTGTCTTCCTTCCCCTGTTCGCTCTCCCTCCAGCTGGCTGCCACAGTACAAGTTGTGAAGCAGCTTCCTCTGGATGTCGCATACAGTGACCGGCTAGGCGAAGCCTACGTGTTCTTATCTTGTCACTAACTTTAGGGAGGTATCCATATAGCTCTTCGTTAGTCATGTGCTGCTTCCAAGAGAGATGTAATGCCATCCTCAACATGCGGTATAGGTCCCATCAAGACTCTCCTCCATCTGCTTTGCTAAGGTCCATCTTTCCGAGTTGTAGAGCACCATGGACTCGACAGTGGTTATAAAGAGACGACTCTTTAGTTCTTTTTTCGGATTAGAAGTCCATATCACCTTCAGCTTGTGACATGAAGACCAAGCAAGGGCTTTTCGAACTGAGATATCTTTCTGACTGCTCTCCATCCATCAGCCCAGATACTTGAAATTGGTGCCTTGCTCGATGTCTCCCCAATTGAAAGATTTCATATCGTTTTCACTACTTTCGTTGTACATCATCACTTTCGTTTTCTTAGCATTGCAGTGCAGTCCAACTTTAGCTTAGAAATGAACAAAGACAAATAATCTTTATTTAAGACTGGCACAGCCTTTTGAACTTGAACATGGCAAACAAAACACAGGACCAACAGTAACAAACTCAAATGACCTCGTTTTGACTGATATGAAGGGGGAGAATTTTTTTTCTTTCAATGTGGAGGGCACCAAGTTCTGAGAGAGAGAGAGAGAGAGAGAGAGAGAGAGAGAGAGAGAGAGAGAGAGAGAGAGAGAGAGAGAATGTGTGTTAGTAAGTGTGTATGGACTTGTCATCCTTAAACACTTTTCAGATCGCAAGACTGCAGAATGCAGGAGATTAACGACCACATTTGAGTTCGGTGGGTCCACTTTCATGTGGATGTCAGCCAGGTTGGGTGATCGTAAAGAAGAGACAGATCTGTGCTGATTCCACACAGTCCACTCCTTTTACACCCACTCGTT
>CM031599.1:54888843-54891343 GCA_018398815.1 Conus ventricosus | reverse complement strand
CTTTGACGGCCGCACGTGTGGTCATGGCGTGAATGGCGGAGATGGTAGGACTAATGAAGGTCAGGACTTTTCCCTGTACGGCAGAAAGAGAACCCATCAAGGAAGACTGGGGAGTTGGGGGGGGGGGGGGGGGCAGAAATACAGGAGTGGGAGGCTAGGCCTGGGGCATGTATGGATGTAATAGTGGGTACCATGGGTGGAGGTGGGTTGATACTGTTTGCCCGCGTCAACAGAAGTTAGCAACTTGCTGAATTTGCATTTTGGTGTCAGAGAGAATCGACGGGTGGGGAGGGGGTTGGGGGGAGACATAAAGAGAGAGGGAGGGTGTGTAGTGGGGGATGGCCTTGAAGCGTTTTATGTCATTAGCACATGTCACACGTTTTAATCACATTCTCTTTTTCTGTGTATTTGTATATTCCCTGTGTGTGAACCAGTCAGAACGCTACACGTAAATCGGTGATCATTATTTCCAATGAACCAAGGGGTCAGACTTGGGACGAAAACCTCGTTTCCAACTTTTCAGGGAGGGGGAGGGGGGTTGTTCACAAAAATATTTAGGGGTTCACACTTTACAACTGATCGAAAATGTATTGAAAATAATAAAAACAACAACAACACACATACACACGCGTGCGCGCGCGCGCGCGCACACACACACACACACACACACACACACACACACACACACACACACACACACACGCACGCACGCACGCACGCACGCACCCACGCACGCACGCGCGCACACACACACACACACACACACACACACACACACACACACACACACACACACACACACACACAGGAGCGCGCCCAGACTGGCTCACTCACACAGAAAAAGAGAATGAGACTGAAATGGACTAGAGGTGCTAATAACAAATTAAATGAAGTACTCCAGATTGCACTTAACATTGTTTTTTTGTGTTTTGTTGTTGTTGTTGTTGTTGTTTTTTTGGGGGGGGTTAAATCAGATTTGTTACCGTATTTTTAAAGTGTTATCAACTTCAGTGAATGAAAGTGAACACCTACACTTTCAGGATCCTCTTCGATTATCATCACAGAATGTCCACTAAGTCAGTCTTTTCTGTCGGTGTTAAAATCTATAATTGCTTGTTCATATTACAGTCGCCATGCAATGATCATCGAAAGCCCGGTGACAGCCAAGAGGTTAATAATGAATATTAAAGGACTGGATAGCTGCTTACCGTCGACCGCCTGTACCCTCCGTGGGGATACCGGGGGAGGGGGAGGGGGGAGGGTTGTACAAATAGTTCCCCCACCTTCTTGACATTCTGTGCTAGTAACGTCCCCTTTTCCTTTCGCTCTCAGTAACTCTGTCTCCTCCTTTGCTGTGCTGTCGTCTTCTGTCCTTTGTGTCTACGATATCTTTTGTCTATCTTTTTCCACAACCTCTTTCCACAAATGTCTGCGCTCAACAAAGTCGGAGTGAACTGACTATACTCTCGAGTATAGTGTGAGTATCCCAACAGGGTAAAACAAGTTCACACGCTACCAGATACTGGAAACGCTATAGAAGAAGAAGAAGAAGAAGACCGCTTGTATGTAACAAAGCTCTCTTGTGCTTACTGATTTGACTGGGATTAATCAATTTTCGTTAATTGTCAGCGAGACGAGGATAAAGGTTTTTGAGAAGACATTTAATATGATGTAAATTTTCGTTATCAGTTCTACGAACGATGGACAGAAATCGGAACTTTGTTTCCCCGCGAACAAGACTTGTGAAATAGCCTACGCCGTGATGTGATTATACGCCATGATGTGATCATACGCCATGATGTGATCATACGCCATGATGTGATCATACACCATGATGTGATTATACGCCATGATGTGATTATACGCCATGATGTGATCATACGCCATGATGTGATTATACGCCATGATGTGATCATACGCCATGATGTGATTATACGCCATGATGTGATTATACGCCATGATGTGATCATACGCCATGATGTGATCATACGCCATGATGTGAACCTGTTGAGTGTTAGGGCAGTGCAGATCGAATTCTTTCCCCGCTTTCCCGTGCATTTTTATGTTGCGACTTGGAGCTGTTGTGCATTATGGGATATGAAACCTGAACTTGAGTCAACTTGTGTGTGTGTGTGTGTGTGTGTGTGTGTGTGTGTGTGTGTGTGTGTGTGTGTGTGATCGTTTTCAATGATAATTTCTTCAACTGAAACGATCTACTGCGGTTATGTACTTTGTCTTAAGTTGGGAGTGACATGTTATTTGGAGGTGATGTGCGTTATTTAGTGATGAAGCATGCAAAATGTTCTTCTTCCTGTTAGGTGTCCACGGTCATCACACTGACCATTCCGACACCGCAGCAGTGTAGTATGATCGTAATGTTTCCGATAATTATTTCAGTTTAGCTGTCTGACCGATAAGTGTTTCTATTCTGCTGTCTCTCTCCTTAATGAATTTGAACAGAATCAAAAAACTTCATCAACATCTTCCAGCGATACCAGCC
>CM031599.1:54863843-54868843 GCA_018398815.1 Conus ventricosus | reverse complement strand
TGTGTGTGTGTGTGTGTGTGTGTGTGTGTGTGTGTGTGTGTGTGTTGTGTGTGTTTATACTCCTCTCACATACACACACACACACTCACACACATACACGCGCGTGCGCGCGCGCACGCACGCACGCACGCACGCACGCACGCACGTACGCACGCACACACACACACACACACACACACATAGTCGGTACATTTGTTAGTTGTTGGAGAGAGAGAGAGAGAGAAGAGAGAGAGAGAGAGAGAGAGAGAGAGAGAGAGAGAGAGAGAGAGAGATTAATTTTCAAGGGAATCTTTTGTTACACATCTTTTTTTCAGTATTACTTTATAATTTACTTTCATAAACAATTCAGTTTTTAACTTACACTTGAGTTCCCAGTTTATCTTCATTGTGCCAAGTGTCAGTACCTCCTAACGTTGCTCTGTCAATAAACTAAATTCAGCTACCCAGTATATATATATATATATATATATATATATATATATATATATATATATATATATATATATATATATATATAACAAACTAATAAATTCCAAGGATAAGTACCTCGCACCGTTCCAGCAACTTACAGAGCAGCTTGGTGTTGCAATGACTGCAAGAAATATTGAATTATAAACAAAGCTTGCTCTTATGTCTTAGATTGACGAAATAGGGGAAATAAGCATTCATATCTGCAGTGGTAGATGATTCTGCCTAACTAACAGTATGTGCTTGAGTGGGTGAATGGGGAAAAATAAAATAAATGCTTCTCAAAATGAGCCTTCAGCAAGCTTATAGTCTCCAAGGGGAGACATCCTCCAATAGGGAGGGAAACTCACTAACATATAACTCCTGGTCATATACCGATATTTCGAAACCTGGTTGTTTCTCCTCAGTGACCGCGGAAAGTGGTAATTTGTCTCCTCTGCCTTTTCAGTTTTAAGAAGAATGCAATCCCAGAAAAGGCTGGTGTGCAATACCATAGTATATTTGTTGAGTTTTCAAAAAGCCAACCAAAGGTGCCACCTAAGAAGCAAAAGAAAATCATGAAAGAGCAAAACAACCAGGTTTCGAAATATCGGTATATGACCAGGAGTTATATTGTCAAGGAGCGTGAAACCTCTCACAAAAGGCATTAGACGCTTGGAGACAAAGGGACATTGTACGTGGTATACAAATAGGTAATTGACCAATTAACCAGGGTACGTTACCCACCGCACACGGCCGAAGTGGTCAGATGACAAACAACACCTAGGAGAGAGTTCGGACCTGCCTGGTGGCGAAAGGGGGAAGGGTTGTAACCACTACGACCTCGGGGCCCCAAGTGAGCGCTAAATGCTCGGTCAGCTGAGGTTCTTGTGTAAACAGTCAGTGAAGAGCAGGGGGCCTTGGATTTGTTCAGATGGTATTGCCGTGGGTCACTGTGTTGGTTCTATTGTCAGGCTGGTTGAATGTGTGTGGAGGTTGTAGTAACCCTCCTTAAGATAATTACTGTGTTAACTGACCACCGAAGTCGGCGGGAATTTTCGATGTCCATCTGGGGCTAAGTGTGTGTTTGCTAATCAATTAGGTAGGGGTGTGTGTAAATGCTGATGTGTGTGGAATGTAGCGAGTGGCGAATTCAGGGTACTTGTGAACTAGGGTTTGAGAAGCAGCAGGGACAAAGGCATGGCCCGAAGGGGAATCCTTTGTTTCCCTCCCTATATAAACTGAGGGAGAACAACGTGTCAGGAGAATAACACCAGGAGAGAGAGAGAGAGAAGGCAGAGGAGAGAGAGAGAGAGGAGAGGAGTGAGCAGGACAAAGAAAGGGTCGAGAGAAACGTGGTCTGGGAGATAGAAGAGACAGCAAGGTCTTAGAGTTAAAGACAAGCTGGAAGAGAAGGAAACTAAGTTTGAAGCCCAGAGGTGGGTGAAGACAGACAAACTGAATTTGAACCCAGAGGTGGGTGAAGAAGACGAAGAAGAAGAGTTCTACGTCGAGATCCCAGAGACGACCACGAAGACCCAGTCCTGAAACCTGGAGCCAGTCAACCAAGGGCATCACCATCAAGCAGTGCTGAAGAAGACGTGAAGAGACTTTTTTTTCTCAAGAACTGTGGTGTGGTGTGAAAGCGTGGTTGTGTGTGTGAAAACCTGGCCAGGTAAGAAGTCATTTCATTATAACCCGGGATTAGGATGTATTGATCTTTTATGTTTTGATATTTCATTGTGTGTGATTTGATTGTACATGATTAATTATAAGTAGCATAGAAATTGTATTTCTTGTTCTCAGTCGTGTTAGAAGAGAAACGAATGCGTGACATCCCATTCCCAGAGAGAGGTGAATGTTTGGTGTGCGCATGAGTGTGCATATGCGTGTATGAGTGCAAAGATAACCTTGGTGTGTTAAGCCTGACTAATAATACATCAACTTAGTGCACTTAAGCAATACCATCACGAAGCAATACCATCACGATTTCCCCCGTCCTGGACATATATGTTAGTGAGTTTCCCTCCCTATTGGAGGATGTCTCCCCCTTGGAGACTATAAGCTTGCTGAAGGCTCATTTTGAGAAGCATTAATTTTATTTTTCCCATTCACCCACTCAAGCACATACTGTTAGTTAGGCAGAATCATCTACCACTGCAGATATGAATGCTTATTCCCCCTATTTCGTCAATCTAAGACATAAGAGCAAGCTTTGTTTATAATTCAATATTATATATATATATATATATATATATATATATATATATATATATATATATATATATATATATATATATATTTGTGTGTGTGTGGTGTGTGTGTGTGTGCGTGTGCGTGTGTGTGTGTGTTTCTGTCTGTATGTTTGTCCGGCAGTCTGTCTTTCTGTCTGTACCATACGTCCACATATGTATGCGAGTTCCCGCGCGCGTGCCTGAGTGCTTACGTGCGTGCTGATTATAAAACTACCTGTCCAGGTAGACAGACAACCAGTCCCCACACTCCGCGAACCCCTAGCCATAAAAAAAGGAAGCGGAACAGGGGGCAGCAATGAAAACACGCAGACAGCATGGCAATCGATTGTTGACACACGCAAATGACACACACCGACACACACACACTCACACCGCTGGTGCACGAGCGATACCCAACTCAACCTGGCCCCGGCGCGATCGATAAGCGAACAACCACCACGCTAGCGGTTTTTAGTCGGTGCGGGCGCTTACCTCCTCCGACTCTTATTCCTCCTCTTTTTTTCCCTCCTCCTGTGCTACACACATGACATCGTCCATCTTCCTTCCTCATCCTCCAGAACCCGTCCCGGGACACCTTGCCTGACACGGCATCCTCTTAGCGGTGTCAGCTTTTCTGGCTGGACATCATCAGGCAGTGTGTTGTCAAGGCCGTCACGGTGAGTGGCTCTATCTCGGTCAGCATCTTTCTCGGCACGCGCGGCGCGCGCTCACGTGTGTTCAAGTTTGTGTGCGATTGTTTGAAACTCCGGTGGTGAATTCGTGGTTATATTTGAGATGTGTTGACAAAGATACCTGGTGAAGTGCTCCGTGAAAAGACTTTTTGAGTGTGTGTGTGTGTCAAGTGTTGCCCATTCTTTTTCTTTTTTTTTTTTTCTTTTTTTTTGGTGGGGGACGTGTCCGTTACCATGTCACGAAGGAATGGTGTTTAGAGTCGACCCGATGCAAAGTTATCCGGTAAACAGAAAAATGTGTAATGTGTTGTTGCCATGCGTGGAGCTGGTTGTGTGAGTTTAGCATACATACTTACACACACACACACACACACACACACACACACACACACACACGTGTGTTTGTTTACACACTTACACACACACACACACATATATATATATATATATATATATATATATATATATATATACACACCTACCTACCTACATACATACACACGAACATGCACATACACAAACACACACAAATACATACAAGCATACATACATGCATACATACATATACACACATACACATGCATGCATGCAAACATTCATACATACCGATAGATAGACAGATAGGTAGATAGATATGAATGTGTGTGTGTGAGACAGACAGACAGAGAGAACTTGCTTCTCGTTTAATCTGCATTTCTATCTTCTTTTTTTCTTTACACTAGACACCACCATATGTCAGTGATCAGTTCTTCCGTGGTTCCACCAAGTTAGGGAATGGAGCCATGGCAACGCCAGTATTTAGAGAATGGGAATCCTCCTCTTTTTTTTTTCGATTTAAATGAATGCGTTTAAGTTGTCTACCTCATGATTATATGAACATGTTGTAAAGTAGATTTCTAATCGGCTCCAAAATGATGAACAGTACCACTTAGACGCATTGACTGTCTTCTTCTCTTCTTCCCTCTCTCTCTCTCCCTCCCCTCCGCCCCCACACTGTCACTGCTCCTTTCTCCCCCTGGGTGGTGAGTGTATCATTATTCTTGTCTGGCGACAAATGAAAAAAGCATTGATTTTCTAGTGTTTTTTTTATATGATTCATTCGTGCAGATGGTTGAACGCGAAAGTGTATTTTTTGTTTTAAAAAATGTGTGTATGTGAGAGAGAGAGAGTGTGTGTGTGTTTTATGGATTCGTCAGTGTGCATGCCTACGTGAGTGTGTCCCGGTCCCATCTTTCTCTCTTTTTTCCCCCTTATCTTTTGGTAATTCGGATTTGTGTCCACGTATACATTGTGTATACATGTTCATATATATATATATATATATATATATATATATACACAATTATAAACAAAGCTTGCTCTATGTCTTAGATTGAAGAAATAGGGAGAAATAAGCATTCATATCTGCAGTGGTAAATAATTCTGCCTAACTAACAGTATATGCTTGAGTGGGTTAATGGGGAAAAATAAAATAAATGCTTCTCAAAATGAGCCTTCAGCAAGCTTATAGTCTCCAATGGGGAGACAATCTCCAATGGGAAGGAAGCTCACTAACATATAACTCCTGGTCAGATACCGATATTTCGAAACCTGATTGTTTTTCCTCAGTGACCGCGGAAAATGGTAC
>CM031599.1:54848843-54858843 GCA_018398815.1 Conus ventricosus | reverse complement strand
GACTTTTGAAGGTCTAAAGAAAGAGAAACCCTTTCACAAGCATGAGACGTTTTCTGCATGCGCACTTTTAAGGCAAAGAAATACCCAGGTCAAACACATGAGACGTCTTGTGCAATAGACGACTTTTGAAGGGCTAAAGAAAAAAAAAATCCCACTACAAACAAGCAATGAGACGTCTTGTGCAATAGACCGACTTTTGAAGGCAAAAGAAAAAAAAAAAAAACCCACTACAAACAAGCAATGAGACGTCTTGTGCAATAGACGATTTTTGAAGGGCTAAAGAAAAAAAAAAAACCCACTACAAACAAGCAATGAGACGTTTGTGCAATAGACGACTTTTGAAGGGCTAAAGAAAAAAAAAACCCCACTACAAACAAGCAATGAGACTCTTGTGCAATAGACGACTTTTGAAGGGCTAAAGAAAAAAAAAAACCCACTACAAACAAGCAATGAGAACGTCTTGTGCAATAGACGACTTTTGAAGGGCTAAAGAAAAAAAAAAAACCCACTACAAACAAGCAATGAGACGTCTTGTGCAATAGACGACTTTTGAAGGCAAAAGAAAAAAAAAAAACCCACTACAAACAAGCAATGAGACGTCTTGTGCAATAGACGACTTTTGAAGGGCTAAAGAAAAAAAAAAAACCCACTACAAACAAGCAATGAACGTCTTGTGCAATAGACGACTTTTGAAGGGCTAAAGAAAAAAAAAAAACCACTACAAACAAGCAATGAGACGTCTTGTGCAATAGACGACTTTTGAAGGGCTAAAGAAAAAAAAAAAACCCACTACAAACAAGCAATGAGACGTCTTGTGCAATAGACGACTTTTGAAGGGCTAAAGAAAAAAAAAAACCCACTACAAACAAGCAATGAGACGTCTTGTGCAATAGACGACTTTTGAAGGGCTAAAGAAAAAAAAAAACCCACTACAAACAAGCAATGAGACGTCTTGTGCAATAGACGACTTTTGAAGGGCTAAAGAAAAAAAAAAAACCACTACAAACAAGCAATGAGACGTCTTGTGCAATAGACGACTTTTGAAGGGCAAAAGAAAAAAAAAAAACCCACTACAAACAAGCAATGAGACGTCTTGTGCAATAGACGACTTTTGAAGGGCTAAAGAAAAAAAAAACCCACTACAAACAAGCAATGAGACGTCTTGTGCAATAGACGACTTTTGAAGGGCTAAAGAAAAAAAAAAAAACCCACTACAAACAAGCAATGAGACGTCTTGTGCAATAGACGACTTTTGAAGGGCTAAAGAAAAAAAAAAAAACCCACTACAAACAAGCAATGAGACTCTTGTGCAATAGACGACTTTGAAGGGCTAAAGAAAAAAAAAAACCCACTACAAACAAGCAATGAGACGTCTTGTGCAATAGACGACTTTTGAAGGGCTAAAGAAAAAAAAACCCACTACAAACAAGCAATGAGACGTCTTGTGCAATAGACGACTTTTGAAGGGCTAAAGAAAAAAAAAACCCACTACAAACAAGCAATGAGACGTCTTGTGCAATAGACGACTTTTGAAGGGCTAAAGAAAAAAAAAAAAACCCACTACAAACAAGCAATGAGACGTCTTGTGCAATAGACGACTTTTGAAGGGCTAAAGAAAAAAAAAAAACCCACTACAAACAAGCAATGAGACGTCTTGTGCAATAGACGACTTTTGAAGGCTAAAGAAAAAAAAAACCCACTACAAACAAGCAATGAACGTCTTGTGCAATAGACGACTTTTGAAGGGCTAAAGAAAAAAAAAAAAACCCACTAAAAACAAGCAATGAGACGTCTTGTGCAATAGACGACTTTGAAGGGCTAAAGAAAAAAAAAAAACCCACTACAAACAAGCAATGAGACGTCTTGTGCAATAGACGACTTTTGAAGGGCTAAAGAAAAAAAAAAAAAACCCACTACAAACAAGCAATGAGACGTCTTGTGCAATAGACGACTTTTGAAGGGCTAAAGAAAAAAAAAAACCCACACAACAAGCAATGAGACGTCTTGTGCAATAGACGACTTTTGAAAGGCTAAAGAAAAAAAAAAAAACCCACTACAAACAAGCAATGAGACGTCTTGTGCAATAGACGACTTTTGAAGGGCTAAAGAAAAAAAAACCCCACTACAAACAAGCAATGAGACGTCTTGTGCAATAGACGACTTTTGAAGGGCTAAAGAAAAAAAAAAAAAACCCACTACAAACAAGCAATGAGACGTCTTGTGCAATAGACGACTTTTGAAGGGCTAAAGAAAAAAAAAAAAAACCCACTACAAACAAGCAATGAGACGTCTTGTGCAATAGACGACTTTTGAAGGGCTAAAGAAAAAAAAAAAACCCACTACAAACAAGCAATGAGACGTCTTGTGCAATAGACGACTTTTGAAGGGCTAAAGAAAAAAAAAAACCCACTACAAACAAGCAATGAGACGTCTTGTGCAATAGACGACTTTTGAAGGGCTAAGAAAAAAAAAAAACCCACTACAAACAAGCAATGAGACGTCTTGTGCAATAGACGACTTTTGAAGGGCTAAAAAAAAAAAAAACCCACTACAAACAAGCAATGAGACGTCTTGTGCAATAGACGACTTTTGAAGGGCTAAAGAAAAAAAAAAAACCCACTACAAACAAGCAATGAGACGTCTTGTGCAATAGACGACTTTTGAAGGGCTAAAGAAAAAAAAAAAACCCACTACAAACAAGCAATGAGACGTCTTGTGCAATAGACGACTTTGAAGGGCTAAAGAAAAAAAAAAAACCCACTACAAACAAGCAATGAGACGTCTTGTGCAATAGACGACTTTTGAAGGGCTAAAGAAAAAAAAAAAACCCACTACAAACAAGCAATGAGACGTCTTGTGCAATAGACGACTTTTGAAGGGCTAAAGAAAAAAAAAAACCCACTACAAACAAGCAATGAGACGTCTTGTGCAATAGACGACTTTTGAAGGGCTAAAGAAAAAAAAAAACCCACTACAAACAAGCAATGAGACGTCTTGTGCAATAGACGACTTTTGAAGGGCTAAAGAAAAAAAAAAAAACCCACTACAAACAAGCAATGAGACGTCTTGTGCAATAGACGACTTTTGAAGGGCTAAAGAAAAAAAAAAACCCACTACAAACAAGCAATGAGACTCTTGTGCAATAGACGACTTTTGAAGGGCTAAAGAAAAAAAAAAAAACCCACTACAAACAAGCAATGAGACGTCTTGTGCAATAGACGACTTTTGAAGGGATAAAGAAAAAAAAAAACCCACTACAAACAAGCAATGAGACGTCTTGTGCAATAGACGACTTTTGAAGGGCTAAAGAAAAAAAAAACCCCACTACAAACAGCAATGAGACGTCTTGTGCAATAGGACGACTTTTGAAGGGCTAAAGAAAAAAAAAAAAAACCCACTACAAACAAGCAATGAGACGTCTTGTGCAATAGACGACTTTTGAAGGGCTAAAGAAAAAAAAAAAACCCACTACAAACAAGCAATGAGACGTCTTGTGCAATAGACGACTTTTGAAGGGCTAAAAAAAAAAAAAACCCACTACAAACAAGCAATGAGACGTCTTGTGCAATAGACGACTTTTGAAGGGCTAAAGAAAAAAAAAAAACCCACTACAAACAAGCAATGAGACGTCTTGTGCAATAGACGACTTTTGAAGGCTAAAGAAAAAAAAAAAACCCACTACAAACAAGCAATGAGACGTCTTGTGCAATAGACGACTTTTGAAGGGCTAAAGAAAAAAAAAAAACCCACTACAAACAAGCAATGAGACGTCTTGTGCAATAGACGACTTTTGAAGGGCTAAAGAAAAAAAAAAAAAACCCACTACAAACAAGCAATGAGATCCTTGTGCAATAGACGACTTTTGAAGGGCTAAAGAAAAAAAAAAAACCCACTACAAACAAGCAATGAGACGTCTTGTGCAATAGACGACTTTGAAGGGCTAAAGAAAAAAAAAACCCACTACAAACAAGCAATGAGACGTCTTGTGCAATAGACGACTTTTGAAGGGCTAAAGAAAAAAAAAACCCACTACAAACAAGCAATGAGACGTCTTGTGCAATAGACGACTTTTGAAGGGCTAAAGAAAAAAAAAAAACCCACTACAAACAAGCAATGAGACGTCTTGTGCAATAGACGACTTTTGAAGGGCTAAAGAAAAAAAAAACCCCACTACAAACAAGCAATGAGACGTCTTGTGCAATAGACGACTTTTGAAGGGCTAAAGAAAAAAAAAAAACCCACTACAAACAAGCAATGAGACGTCTTGTGCAATAGACGACTTTTGAAGGGCTAAAGAAAAAAAAAAACCCACTACAAACAAGCAATGAGACGTCTTGTGCAATAGACGACTTTTGAAGGGCTAAAGAAAGAAAAAAAAACCCACTACAAACAAGCAATGAGACGTCTTGTGCAATAGACGACTTTTGAAGGGCTAAAGAAAAAAAAAAACCCACTACAAACAAGCAATGAGACGTCTTGTGCAATAGACGACTTTTGAAGGGCTAAAGAAAAAAAAAAAACCCACTACAAACAAGCAATGAAAACGTCTTGTGCAATAGACGACTTTTGAAGGGCTAAAGAAAGAAAAAAACCCACTACAAACAAGCAATGAGACGTCTGTGCAATAGACGACTTTTGAAGGGCTAAAGAAAAAAAAAAAAACCCACTACAAACAAGCAATGAGACGTCTTGTGCAATAAAACACTTTTGAAGGGCTAAAGAAAAAAAAAAAACCCACTACAACACAAGCAATGAGACGTCTTGTGCAATAGACGACTTTTGAAGGGCTAAAGAAAAAAAAAAAAACCCACTACAAACAAGCAATGAGACGTCTTGTGCAATAGACGACTTTTGAAGGGCTAAAGAAAAAAAAAAAACCCACTACAAACAAGCAATGAGACGTCTTGTGCAATAGAAGACTTTTGAAGGGCTAAAGAAAGAAAAAAAACCCCACTACAAACAAGCAATGAGACGTCTTGTGCAATAGACGACTTTTGAAGGGCTAAAGAAAAAAAAAACCCCACTACAAACAAGCAATGAGACGTCTTGTGCAATAGACGACTTTGAAGGGCTAAAGAAAAAAAAAAACCCACTACAACACAAGCAATGAGACGTCTTGTGCAATAGACGACTTTTGAAGGGCTAAAGAAAAAAAAAAACCCACTACAAACAAGCAATGAGACGTCTTGTGCAATAGACGACTTTGAAGGGCTAAAGAAAAAAAAAAAAACCCACTACAAACAAGCAATGAGACGTCTTGTGCAATAGACGACTTTTGAAGGGCTAAGAAAAAAAAAAAACCCACTAAAAAACAAGCAATGAGACGTCTTGTGCAATAGACGACTTTTGAAGGGCTAAAGAAAAAAAAAAAACCCACTACAAAAACAGCAATGAGACGTCTTGTGCAATAGACGACTTTTGAAGGGCTAAAGAAAAAAAAAAAACCCACTAAAACACAAGCAATGAGACGTCTTGTGCAATAGACGACTTTTGAAGGGCTAAAGAAAAAAAAAAAACCCACTACAAACAAGCAATGAGACGTCTTGTGCAATAGACGACTTTTGAAGGGCTAAAGAAAAAAAAAACCCACTACAAACAAGCAATGAGACGTCTTGTGCAATAGACGACTTTTGAAGGGCTAAAGAAAAAAAAAAAACCCACTAAAACACAAGCAATGAGACGTCTTGTGCAATAGACGACTTTTGAAGGGCTAAAGAAAAAAAAAAAAAACCCACTACAAACAAGCAATGAGACGTCTTGTGCAATAGACGACTTTGAAGGGCTAAAAAAAAAAAAAAAAACCCACTACAACAAGCAATGAGACGTCTTGTGCAATAGACGACTTTTGAAGGGCTAAAGAAAAAAAAAAAACCCACTACAAACAAGCAATGAGACGTCTTGTGCAATAGACGACTTTTGAAGGGCTAAAGAAAAAAAAAAAACCCACTACAAACAAGCAATGAGACGTCTTGTGCAATAGACGACTTTGAAGGGCTAAAGAAAAAAAAAAAAACCCACTACAACAAGCAATGAGACGTCTTGTGCAATAGACGACTTTTAAAGGGGCTAAAGAAAAAAAAAAAAACCCACTACAACAAGCAATGAGACGTCTTGTGCAATAGACGACTTTTGAAGGGCTAAAGAAAAAAAAAAACCCACTACAAACAAGCAATGAGACGTCTTGTGCAATAGACGACTTTTGAAGGGCTAAAGAAAAAAAAAAAAAACCACTACAAACAAGCAATGAGACGTCTTGTGCAATAGACGACTTTTGAAGGGCTAAAGAAAAAAAAAAAACCCACTACAAACAAGCAATGAGACGTCTTGTGCAATAGACGACTTTTGAAGGGCTAAAGAAAAAAAAAAAACCCACTACAAACAAGCAATGAGACGTCTTGTGCAATAGACGACTTTTGAAGGGCTAAAGAAAAAAAAAAAAACCCACTACAAACAAGCAATGAGACTCTTGTGCAATAGACGACTTTGAAGGCTAAAGAAAAAAAAAAACCCACTACAAACAAGCAATGAGACGTCTTGTGCAATAGACGACTTTTGAAGGGCTAAAGAAAAAAAAAAAAACCCACTACAAACAAGCAATGAGACGTCTTGTGCAATAGACGACTTTTGAAGGGCTAAAGAAAAAAAAAAAAACCCACTACAAACAAGCAATGAGACGTCTTGTGCAATAGACGACTTTTGAAGGGCTAAAGAAAAAAAAAAAACCCACTACACACAAGCAATGAGACGTTTGTGCAATAGACGACTTTTGAAGGGCTAAAGAAAAAAAAAAACCACACTACAAACAAGCAATGAGACGTCTTGTGCAATAGACGACTTTTGAAGGGCTAAAGAAAAAAAAAAAAAAACCCACTACAAACAAGCAATGAGACGTCTTGTGCAATAGACGACTTTTGAAGGGCAAAAAGAAAAAAAAAAAACCCACTACAAACAAGCAATGAGACGTCTTGTGCAATAGACGACTTTTGAAGGCTAAAGAAAAAAAAAAAACCCACTACAACAAGCAATGAGACGTCTTGTGCAATAGACGACTTTTGAAGGGCTAAAGAAAAAAAAAAAACCCACTACACACAAGCAATGAGACGTCTTGTGCAATAGACGACTTTTGAAGGGCTAAAGAAAAAAAAAAAAAACCCACTACAAACAAGCAATGAGACGTCTTGTGCAATAGACGACTTTTGAAGGGCTAAAGAAAAAAAAAAAACCCCACTACAAACAAGCAATGAGACGTCTTGTGCAATAGACGACTTTTGAAGGGCTAAAGAAAAAAAAAAAACCCACTACAAACAAGCAATGAGACGTCTTGTGCAATAGACACTTTTGAAGGGCTAAAGAAAAAAAAAAAAACCCACTACAAACAAGCAATGAGACGTCTTGTGCAATAGACGACTTTTGAAGGGCTAAAGAAAAAAAAAAAAACCCACTACAAACAAGCAATGAGACGTCTTGTGCAATAGACGACTTTTGAAGGGCTAAAGAAAAAAAAAAAAAAAACCCACTACAAACAAGCAATGAGACGTCTTGTGCAATAGACGACTTTTTGAAGGGCTAAAGAAAAAAAAAAAAAACCCACTACAAACAAGCAATGAGACGTCTTGTGCAATAGACGACTTTTGAAGGGCTAAAGACAAAAAAAAAAAAACCCACTACAAACAAGCAATGAGACGTCTTGTGCAATAGACGACTTTTGAAGGGCTAAAGAAAAAAAAAAAAAACCCACTACACACAAGCAATGAGACGTCTTGTGTCAATAAAACGACTTTTGAAGGGCTAAAGAAAAAAAAAAAAAACCCACTACAAACAAGCAATGAGACGTCTTGTGCAATAGACGACTTTTGAAGGGCTAAAGAAAAAAAAAAAAACCCACTACACACAAGCAATGAGACGTCTTGTGCAATAGACGACTTTTGAAGGGCTAAAGAAAAAAAAAAAACCCACTAAAACACAAGCAATGAGACGTCTTGTGCAATAGACGACTTTTGAAGGGCTAAAGAAAAAAAAAAAACCCACACACACAAGCAATGAGACGTCTTGTGCAATAGACGACTTTTGAAGGGCTAAAGAAAAAAAAAAAACCCACTACACACAAGCAATGAGACGTCTTGTGCAATAGACGACTTTTGAAGGGCTAAAAGAAAAAAAAAAAACCCACTACAAACAAGCAATGAGACGTCTTGTGCAATAGACGACTTTTGAAGGGCTAAAGAAAAAAAAAAAACCCCACTACAAACAAGCAATGAGACGTCTTGTGCAATAGACGACTTTTGAAGGGCTAAAGAAAAAAAAAAAAAACCCACTACAAACAAGCAATGAGACGTCTTGTGCAATAGACGACTTTTGAAGGCTAAAGAAAAAAAAAAAACCCACTACAAACAAGCAATGAGACGTCTTGTGCAATAGACGACTTTTGAAGGGCTAAAGAAAAAAAAAACCAACACACAACATGAGACTCTTGTGCATAGACGATTTGAGGGCTAAAAAAAAAACCCACACACAGCAATGAGACGTCTTGTGCAATAGACGACTTTTGAAGGGCTAAAGAAAAAAAAAAAAAACCCACTACAAACAAGCAATGAGACGTCTTGTGCAATAGACGACTTTTGAAGGGCTAAAAAAAGAAAAAAAAAAACCCACTACAAACAAGCAATGAGACGTCTTGTGCAATAGACGACTTTTGAAGGCTAAAGAAAAAAAAAAAACCCACTACAAACAAGCAATGAGACGTCTTGTGCAATAGACGACTTTGAAGGGCTAAAGAAAAAAAAAAAAACCCACTACAGACACAAGCAATGAGACGTCTTGTGCAATAGACGACTTTTGAAGGGCTAAAGAAAAAAAAAAAACCCACTACAAACAAGCAATGAGAACGTCTTGTGCAATAGACGACTTTTGAAGGGCTAAAGAAAAAAAAAAAAAACCCACTACAAACAAGCAATGAGACGTCTTGTGCAATAGACGACTTTTAAAGGGGCTAAAGAAAAAAAAAAAAACCCACTACAAACAAGCAATGAGACGTCTTGTGCAATAGACGACTTTTGAAGGGCTAAAGAAAGAAAAAAAAACCCACTACAAACAAGCAATGAGACGTCTTGTGCAATAGACGACTTTTGAAGGGCTAAAGAAAAAAAAAAAACCCACTACAAACAAGCAATGAGACGTCTTGTGCAATAGACGACTTTTGAAGGGCTAAAAAAAAAAAAAAAAACCCACTACAAACAAGCAATGAGACGTCTTGTGCAATAGACGACTTTTGAAGGGCTAAAGAAAAAAAAAAAAACCCACTACAAACAAGCAATGAGACGTCTTGTGCAATAGACGACTTTGAAGGGCTAAAGAAAAAAAAAAAAACCCACTACAAACAAGCAATGAGACGTCTTGTGCAATAGACGACTTTTGAAGGCTAAAGAAAAAAAAAAAAACCCACTACAAACAAGCAATGAGACGTCTTGTGCAATAGACGACTTTTGAAGGGCTAAAGAAAAAAAAAAAAACCCACTAACAAACAAGCAATGAGACGTCTTGTGCAATAGACGACTTTTGAAGGGCTAAAGAAAAAAAAAAAAACCCACTACAAAAGCAATGAGACGTCTTGTGCAATAGACGACTTTTAAACGGGCTAAAGAAAAAAAAAAAAACCCACTACACACAAGCAATGAGACGTCTTGTGCAATAGACGACTTTTGAAGGGCTAAAGAAAAAAAAAAAACCCACTACACACAAGCAATGAGACGTCTTGTGCAATAGACGACTTTTGAAGGGCTAAAGAAAAAAAAAAAACCCACTACAACAAGCAATGAGACGTCTTGTGCAATAGACGACTTTTGAAGGGCTAAAAAAAAAAAAAAAAACCCACTACAAACAAGCAATGAGACGTCTTGTGCAATAGACGACTTTTGAAGGGCTAAAGAAAAAAAAAAAAACCCACTACACACAAGCAATGAGACGTCTTGTGCAATAGACGACTTTTGAAGGGCTAAAGAAA
>CM031599.1:54836343-54838843 GCA_018398815.1 Conus ventricosus | reverse complement strand
ACCGTCTATGCTTCTTCAATGAGACGGATGCAAGACATGAAAACCGAAGTGCTTAACAACTGATTCTAAACTAAACCGGAATCGAAGAGACTTCTCAAATGGTGTTTTCAGAACGTTATCTGGGTAATCATGAGAAAGAAACACTAGTTGGGTTTTTCATTGCTTCAGCAAGACGAACCAGAACCTGTTACTCGAGAAATGTCTTTGAATCGTCTGTGAAGAGCGAATCTCCAGTTCTGAGCAATTCTTCGTAAGTGACCAAATGTCAAGTAAATAATAGAACAACTTCAGAAATGCTCTCTACTATAGTTGTATAAGTGTCGCACCTTCAGGACAGAACATTCCAGACTCTTCCTGCTAAAGAGTGGAAGCATCCACCATGTTTTTCAACAAGACGAGGAAGAAGTTTTGCTCCAAGGTCCTGCACAGGATACCCGTCTTCGCCCCTAGCGGCGACAAAAGGAAACAAGGGAGATGGTGCTGCATTACAAAGGTAAATGGAGTGTCGTGTCGAGAGTGATCGTCCTTTGTGGTACTGTCTGTCTGTGAGTCACGTTCAGTGTGTGAAGCGATTATTTAAAAAAAAATCAAATGCTGTTCACGTTTCTAATTATTTATTACATGATTATTCTACATTGTTTCTGATTAGCGTATCAGTCGAATTTTGGCTGAGATTCTCGAAAGTTAAGTAGTGTTATTCAGCGTTATGGCTTCCGTTCATCAGACTTTTTGCTCATATGTGTTTCTTCGATTGTTTTAACCACTGCACTGTTTTGATTAGAATTCTTAAATGCTCTCATTCCTCTACCTAGCTAGCTCCTTCACTGGCACTACTCATTCCTCTACCTAGCTAGCTCCTTCACTGGCACTACTCATTCCTCTACCCTGTTAGCTCCTACACTGGCACTTCTCATTCCTCTACCCTGTTAGTTCCTACACTGGCACTTCTCATTCCTCTACCCTGTTAGTTCCTACACTGGCACTTCTCATTCCTCTACCCAGTCAGCTCCTACACTGGCACTTCTCATTCCTCTACCCAGTCAGCTCCTTCACTCTGGGACTACTCATTCCTCTACCCTGTCAGCTCCTTCACTGGCACTACTCATTCCTCTACCCTGTCAGCCCCTTCACTCTGGACTACTCATTCCTCTACCCTGTCAGCCCCTTCACTCTGGCACTACTCATTCCTCTACCCTGTCAGCTCCTTCACTGGCACTACTCATTCCTCTACCCTGTCAGCTCCTTCACTCTGGACTACTCATTCCTCTACCCTGTCAGCTCCTTCACTCTGGGACTACTCATTCCTCTACCCTGTCAGCTCCTTCACTCTGGGACTACTCATTCCTCTACCATGTCAGCTCCTTCACTCTGGGACTACTCATTCCTCAACCCTGTCAGCTCCTTCACTCTGGGACTACTCATTCCTCTACCCTGTCAGCTCCTTCACTCTGGGACTACTCATTCCTCTACCCTGTCAGCTCCTTCACTGGCACTACTCATTCCTCTACCCAGGTAGCTCCTTCACTCTGGCACTACTCATTCCTCTACCCGGTAGCTCCTTCACTCCGGCACTACTCATTCCTCTACCCTGATAGCTCTTTCACTGGCACTACTCATTCCTCTACCCTGATAGCTCCTTCACTCCGGCACTACTCATTCCTCTACCCTGATAGCTCCTTCACTGGCACTACTCATTCCTCTACCCTGATAGCTCCTTCACTCCGGCACTACTCATTCCTCTACCCTGTCAGCTCCTTCACTCTGGCACTACTCATTCCTCTACCCAGCTAGCTCCTTCACTCTGGCACTACAGACGAGATCAGACGCAAAACCTCTTAGTCTTTAGCTGCTTTCCTTGAGCTATACTCAACTGCTGTATCGAAGCCCCCCCCCCCCCCCCCCCCCCCCCCCCAAACATTCAACTGTTGTGTTCATGATATTCAAACATCTCAGTATTATAACTTCTTCAAATGCCCTGCTACTCACGACTCAGAATTGCATAATATCATAGTCAGCAACCCGTTCGGAAGATGAAGCGGTCCCTTGCATGTGTAAACAGTTTCTCATACTTAAAGATCATCGGGAATAACAAAAGCCTAAACAGTCCTCCCTGGGGGAAACAAATGGACATCAACTGTACTGCTCTGTTGCAGTCACACGCAGTACTTTTCGCTTTCGGAAAGAGGCCCAAAAGAGGATCTACAATGAGGCAGGGCGCATTCAGAGCTGTTGACATGTTTCACTTCTTACCTGGGACTTCTAGGATAGTTTCAATGCGAGAGCTGTTGACATGTTGCACTTCTTACCTTGGACTTCTAGGATAGTTTCAAAGCGAGAGCTGTTGACATGTTGCACTTCTTACCTGGGACTTCTAGGATAGTTTCAAAGCGAGAGCTGTTGACATGTTGCACTTCTTACCTTGGACTTCTAGGATAGTTTCAAAGCGAGAGCTGTTGACATGTTGCACTTCTTACCTGGGACTTCTAGGATAGTTTCAAAG
>CM031599.1:54816343-54818843 GCA_018398815.1 Conus ventricosus | reverse complement strand
GTGTGTGTGTGTGTGTGTGTGTGTGTGTGTGTGTGTGAGATAGAGAGAGAGAAAGAGAAAGAGAGAGTGTGTGTTTGTATGTGTATGCGTGTGCGTGTGTGTGTGTGTGTGTGTGTGTGTGTGTGTGTGTGTGTGTGTGTGTGTGTGTGTGTGTACGTGTGTGCCTGCAGCCTTCTTTCCTCCAACCCCCACTTTCTCTCTCTTTTTTTTTTTTTTTAAGGGGCTTCCCACCTTTTCCCCTCTCTTTGTTTTAAAGACAAGAAAGCAAAGGAATTCTTTTTCAAACCTCATTCAAACTCGGATGTTTGTCTGCCTTTCTTCTTTTTAATCCTGTGTAGGGACAAGTTTGTTTGTAATAGTTTAATGTTGTACGAAGGTTTACATGTTGTCTGGGTTGTTGTTCCTCTGGCGTGCAATGCGTTCTGTGGCTGTCTTTCTCATCACACCCTTGCTTAATAAATGCTTAATAAGTACATAATGTGATAAAGAATTCAAAGGCAAAATTGCCTCCCAGTCTGCTTAGCCGACGAACGGATGAACAATGCATGCACAATGATGGACATGGGTTCTAGATTACTTTAAAGACCTTGAATCCTTTCTCAACAATAATCTTGACATGCAATGGTTTACTAACGCACATTTCAGCGACGAATTGTTTTTGTTTCTGTTTTTTGTTTGTTTCTTTCTTTCTTTTCCTCCTTAATTTTCTTTTCATTTATTGATTGTGAAACAAAATAAAACAAAAACAACCATATTCATGCATACGCGTGCGCGCGCACTCTGTCAGTCTATCTTCTGTCTGTCTCTCTGTCTCTGTCTCTGTCTCTGTCTCTCTCTCTCTCTCTCTCTCTCTCTCTCTCTCTCTCTCTCTCTCTCTCTCTCTCTTTTGTGTGAATAAGCACAAACTTCTTCACACTCAAGTCTTACGTCTTCACGTATGACTGATTCTGCATTTTTTACATAAAATCTAGAGCACGCGACTTTCTGTGTTCCTCTGAATGTTGTATTTGAGTGCAGTTGTACGAACGGATAGATAACGCATATACTGGAAGACTTAATGCCAGTTTCGATGCCTAATGCTTTCTGCTTTGTCTTTATTTCAACAGATATTTTGGCGCGCTAAAAATGCTTCTTGTGCATGTCTTAGTATTGATCTAATCAGAGATGTAGAGAGATTAACCAGTGTGGATGGTTCTTGTCGCCATGTTTGTTTCTTAATCCTTTTCAAAATAATTCAGAGTATACACTGCTTTTGTCAACAGAAATTCTGTATCTTGATTCCATGATAATTTCGTTTAAAAAAAAAGAGAACTGGTTGACGTTTTATATTGAGACAGAGATGTTGTCCAACCTGAACATGGGCATATCTTTTCTGGATTAGAATCAATGGTAAAAGAACGATTTTTTTACGAGATTAAACACAACCCACTTTTTTTTTCGTGTGTTCTCCAATCTTGTCAAATTCTCTTTGATACTCCGTTTTTGTATAATTTGTAAGACATAAAGTTTGTTTTTTTTTTAAGTCACTTCCGTTCACTTGCAGATACCATCAGCATATTGAATTAATTTTTTTTGTTTTTGTTTTTGCCAACCCAGTCATAAGTCAAAATTGTTTAAAGAAGGGGGTCAATAACTTGCCCTTGTGGGACTCCCATTTTAGAACTTCTATTTCTGGAATACGTATTTCCAAATGCTCTCTCTCTCTCTCTCTCTCTCTCTCTCTCTCTCTCTCTCTCTCTCTCTCTCTCTCTCTCTCTCTCTCTCTCTCTCTCATGAAACGCTTCATGTGGTTTGACGTTTCCTGACAGGTCAATATCTTTAAGGTTTGAAAAAGAGACAGAAATACCACAGTTGGCCGTACTATGTGGCTTTATTCATATCAAAGAGAAGGTTGCTAGTAGACATCCATGTCTGGCAAGTTATGTCTGTGTATTGGTCCATGATTAGTCTAACAACTCCGTTGTCTCCCTTTGCCAACTCCTGCTTGGTTTGTAGATGTTGCAATATTTTTGTTCTCACAGCAGAGCACAAATCTGTTCAGAAAAAAAAAAAGTTAAAAAAATTCAAAATTTTGACACACATGACACGAGTGCTACAGGTCTTCAGTTTCTCATGTCTTAGCACATTAATTTTGTGTCTGAATCAGAAGTTACGGACTACTTCCATATTTTTTGGCATTTCACCACCACACAAGCACTTTAGTAGGAATATTTAATGAAGACTGGTGACGACATTTGAAGGCATTTTCTTTTTAAACATTCACGCACACAGTACTTCTGTGGAGCTCAGGTTCCGGATGAGCGCTTTCAATATGAAACACACTCTTTCAATATGTTGACGTCACCGAGAGCGTCGTTACCACAGCAGCTGCTGTGTGTTGATGACATTGCGTCCTGCTGTTTGTTGACGGTGGTAGAGGTCAACGGGCCTTATCTTGTTGATCTGTTGCTATCTACCACATGGGGCAGCCCAATCCAGGGAAATGTCCCAAAGCGCGAAC
>CM031599.1:54786343-54808843 GCA_018398815.1 Conus ventricosus | reverse complement strand
ACAGGTCGTCGCCCTTTAATATAGTGCAGACTGGCGTACCTCACAGGCTAAATGGTTGTGTGGGGAGGGGTGGGGGTGGGGGCTAGGGTGAGGGAGAGGGGACTAGAGTTGACAGGTTAGCGGGGAGAGAGAGAGAAGGGGGGAGGGGGATGGAAGTCGTGGAGAGAGAGAGAGAGAGAGAGAGAGAGAGAGGAGAAGAGAGAGAGAGAGAGGAGGGGGAGGGGGATGGCAGTCATGGAAGAGAGTGGAAGATAGAGAGAGAGAGAGAGAGAGAGAGAGAGAGAGAGAGAGAGAGAGAGAGAGAGAGTATTGCATCATTTTCGTTTTGAATACATTTTGTTAAGCTTGTAAAACTTTTGAATGTTTATGTTCATCGTCTGTTAACACATACATTTAAGCGTACATAATGAATGTAGATCTGTATAAGCTTCTTCTCTTAATGCACACGCTAAGAGTGATTAACTGTGGAAATTTCAGCAATATTAACTGCAGATCAATCATTGCTCCGTTGCCCACTAATTTGTTACCATCTGCATTTACTTTCTGAGGTAAAGAGACAGAGGGACACACGGAGAGAGAATAATGATTTATAACAGTAATGGGTTAATGATTGTGTTTGGTGGCTCTGAGCTGAAGGTCAGTCTTTATCTCGGGTCAACAGAAGGCAAACTGAAAGTCGTACTCTTTTCCTGTGAAGATTAATTCAAGCGTAGGCTTGCAAGAGAGAGAGAGAGAGAGGAGAGAGAGAGAGAGAGAGAGAGAGAGAGAGAGAGAGAGAGACACACACACACACACACACACACACACACACACACACACACACACACACACACACACACATATATATGGCATGTTATATTTTTGCAAAACTTTGTCTTAAAAGCGTTTAGTTTGATCTTATATATTAGCGAAATTATGATCCGAGAAAACGACAAACTACATTCATAAAAAGAATGAAGTGTGTCAAAGTTTAATAGTTGGTTTATGCGTGTATCAAGAGAACATTGTGCATGTATGTGTGTGTGTATGTGTGTGTGTGTGTGTGTGTGTGTGTGCGCGCGCACGCTCGCGTATGAATGCGTTCTTGCAGACATTGCGTGTGTGTGTATAAGTGTGTGTGTGTGTGTGTTTGTGTGTGTGTGTGTGCATACCTTCGTCCGCAGGAGGCGGGCGTGGGGGGGGGGGGGGTGGTGGAAGGAAGGGGGGGGGATAAAATGGGGAATGAGAGGGGTAGGAGAATTATATATATACAGAACCTGTTGACAATACATTTTTTTTTTTCCATTTCATTATCTTTTTATGCACGGACCACGCTACTACGTCTGTGTCTTGATGTTGAAGTGTAGGCCTAGCTGCAAAACAAGCGGGTATTAATCTCATCGAGTTTGACTCATGCTGCAAGAAAAGGCAAGGTCTACCTCGTCATCTTACCTACCATGAGTAGAAGCTTGCATGGGAGGGTGGGTGGGATAGGAGAGAGAGAGAGAGAGAGAGAGAGAGAGAGAGAGAGAGAGAGAGAGAGAGAGAGAGAGAAGAGAATGGACGTTGTAGGTGGACGGAGTGAGGGGGAGGGAGACATGAAAAAGAAGAAGAGAGAGAGAGAGAGAGAGAGAGAGAGAGAGAGAGAGAGAGAGAGAGAGAATGGACGTTGTAGGTGGACGGAGTGAGGGGGAGGGAGAGATGAAGAAGAAGAAGAAGAAGAAGAAGAGAGAGAGAGAGAGAGAGAGAGAGAGAGAGAGAGAGAGAGAGAGAGAGAGAGAGAGAGAGAATGGACGTTGTAGGTGAATGGAGAGAGGGACAGAGAGAGAGACAGAGAGAGAAGAAGAGAGAAGAGAGACAGACAGACAGACAGAGACAGAGATAGACACACACACACACACACACACACACACACCACACACACACACAGAGGACTTGGAGAGGTGATTCTGTGGACGGATAAGGAAAAACATTCAGATTCATGCATAGGTTTTTGTGAAAAATTTTTTAAAAAGAGAATTTTTGGGGGAAAAAAGGGTTTGTTTGGGGGGGAGGGGGGTTTTGGGGTTTTGGGGGGAGGGAGGAATTTTAAAATTGGGGGGAAATGTTGGGGGGTTTGTTGGGGTGTTTTCCCCCCGTGGGGAGAGGGGGGGGGGGGGGGGGGGGAAAGGGGGGAAAAAGGGGGAAGAAGGGTGGGAAATTTAATAAAAAAAAAGTTTGACAAAAAAAATTTTTTTTTAAACAGGCACGGGCCCACGTATAGGGTTTTTTTAAAGGGGTACCCTGTAAAACAAAGCAAACCTGGTTTTGCCATGTGAAGAAAAAATTCCCGATTTTCCTCCTGATTGTTTTGGGGGATTAAGGAAAAAAAGAAAAAGGAAAAAGAGGGGGGGGGGAAAAACAAAACAAAAACAAAAAAAAAAAGAAAAGAGGAAAAAAAAAAAAGAAAAAAAAAAATACAAAAAAAAAAAGAAAAAAAAAAAAGGGGGAAAAAGGGGAAAAAAAAAAAAAAAAAAAAAAAAAAAAAACTTGAAAAAGAGGGACAAAAAACAAGAAAAAAAAAAAAAAAACCAACAAACAAACAAAAACACCAAAAACCACACACACACACACAAACTCAAACACACACACAAAAACTTAGAGGTGTTTTTACAAAAAAAAACGGCGCAGCAGAGATAAAAAAAAGGGGGAGGGGGCCAACCCCCCCCCCTTTAAAAAAAACAAACAAAAATTAATACAACCAACAGGACCACGCGGGATTGAAAACCCTTTTGACCCTTACCGGAAAGCCTAAAAACAAAAAACAAAAAAAACACAACAAAAAAAAAATAAAAAATTTAAAAAAACACGAGTAAACAACAGAAGTCAAACGGACGGCCAATTCCGGATTTATTCAATCCACATTAGGAAAGGGGGAAGGTTTTTTTTTCTTCTCTTTTTTTTTTAACTGTTTGTGCGGGGAGTTTTTTTTTCTTTAAAAAGGGGCTTCCCCCTTTTCTTCCCTGCCTATTAAGCGCATTTGTAACTTTAAATGGAGAAAAGGGGAATGTAAAGGGGGAAAAAGAGAGAGAAAAGGGGGAGAGGGGGAGAGAGAGAGAGAGAAAGAGAGAGAGAGAGAGAGGTGGGAAAGGAGGTGAGAAAATTAAAAGGGAAAGGGGTGGGGGAGTGTTGAGGAGAGAAGGGGGGGGGAAGGATTTAAATGGGGGAAAATTAAATAAAAAAAAATGTAAAATGGGGGAAAAAAAGAAAAAGAAAAAAAGGGGAAAAAAAGTAAATAAAAGAAAGGGAAAGAGAAAAGAAAATGGGAAAAAAGGGGAGGAGGGTTGGGGGGGGGGGGGGGGGGGGGAAGAGAGAGAGAAAATTTTGTAAAGAAGTGGAAAAAAAAAAACAAAACCAAAGTAATATAGCAAAAAACACAAAAAACACTTATCCTTTTTTAATATCAAACAAAAGGGGAAGGAAAAATAAAACTTATTCTTAGTTTTTCTTTTTTAAGGGAATAACAAAACAACCCACCAAACCCGGGGAAAAAACCATCAAAAAAAACCCCCAAAAAACACCCCAAAACCACAACAACAAAACCCCAACAACGCAAACACAAACACACACAAAACAACACACCCCCACACAACCCAACAAACAAAAGCAAAAAAAACCACACAAACCAACAAAAAACACAAAACAAAAAATACAACCCAACCACAAACCACACAACAACCAACCAACACAAAACAACCACAAAAACCAAAACACACACCAAAAAAAAAACTTTACTTTACAACCTCTACATCATAAAATACCACAAAAATACTAATTTAAAACACCCGGCCACCTACCCATACATAGGGGCCCAAAATCTACAAAACGACAACACACAAAAACCAAAAAACCAAAACACAAAACCAAAAACCCACGCCGCCCCCCCGGTTGCAAAATGTGCCCCAAAAAAAAAAAAAAAAAAAAAAAAAAAAAAAAAAAGGAAGGGTTTTTTTATTTTTTTTTTTTTTTTCCGGGGGAAAAGAAAGAAGGTCACACACCACAAACACCACCCTCTCCAACAAAAAAAAAAAAAAAAAAAAAACCCTAAACCCAAAACCCACCAAACACCCCACAAAAAACCCTTTTTACTGCCAAATCACAAACCAAAAACCACAAAAAAACATCGGAAAAAAAGGGGAAAGGGAGAAGAGAGGGGAGGAAGAGGGGAGGGGGAGTTTCGGGGGGGGGGGGGTGGGAGGGGGGGGCGGGGGGGGGACTTTTATCAGTCTACCTTTATTGGAAAAAAGAAAAAAAGTGGTAAAGAAAAAGAAAACCATTTTTGCGCAGAGGGGGGGGGGGGTGGGGGGGGGGGAAGGAGAGGGGAGAACAAAAAAGCGACCTAACCATTTGCCCCCCATTTTGGCGAAGGAAACCCCCCTTTTTCCTTGCGGAAGGGAGGGGAAATCCCCGGCGGACAGCAAAAGAAAGCAAGAAACAGCAAAAACAAAAGGGACAACAAAAAACCAACCACGCAAGCGCATATTACTGTTCTCTGACAATAAGACTTCCAAAACCAAAAATAACGTTTATCTACAAAAAAAACATACTGTGCAGGTTATCCGTTTTTTAATACTAATTTACTAAACTTTTCAATTTCATTTTTGTTTTAATCCCTTTTTTTTCCCTGGTTTTTTTCAAAAACATCATTTGCGGGGCAAACTTTTCTTCAAATGATCTCTGTCTTTTTTGAAAAAAAACACAGTCTTTAATTTTCCAAAAGTCTTTTAAAACCGAGTTTTTTTTTGCATAAAATCCACACATTTATCCCAGCATGTTTTCCGCAAAAGTTTTTTCGACAAATTTTTCTCTTTTTAACTATTCTCTTTCGCAAACAGTCATTAAAATAAATAGTTTTTGCGCCCTTTTTCAAACATCTATAAAACTTTTCAAAACACTCACTAGTTTATTGCTAGGTTAACTAAAAATATTTTATCACATCCTAAAAACCTTCTACTGATATGTTTTGCCTTTAAAGTGGGCAGAAAATCACAATATGATAAAAATTTATAACGAAAACTTTGTAACAGGTCAAGATAAATATTTTTTTTTTCCACAACCATTTTGCCCCACAAATTAAT
The DNA here is from genome assembly GCA_018398815.1 of Conus ventricosus. NCBI lineage: Eukaryota > Metazoa > Mollusca > Gastropoda > Neogastropoda > Conidae > Conus > Conus ventricosus. Next base: position 54,803,747 of record CM031599.1, on the reverse strand, counting down.
AACAAGGGGGTTTTTGTCATAAGTTTTAACTGCCCATGTTTTATAAAGAATTTAATTAATCCGGTTATTGTTTTTATCATCCCCTCTGTTAAAATTTTGTTCAGTAAATAAAAACCCTAAAGGTCTAAATTTTTAAGTTTAATCCAATTCAGTGCGTAAGATTTTTTTCTTTTTTGAAATTGATTTTTTTGCTTGTTTGTTATGACCTTAATATCCTCACCATGGAAGAATGCAACAGTAACTTAAGCTTCACTCCTAAGTTTTTGCCAGCTAAAGAATTCCTTTTAAAGAGGACGTCACTAACGCCCAAACCCCACCCCCCCAAATCTTTTAAAGACAAATTTAAATTTATTGTGAACTTTCCCCCTAATTTTTTTTTGCGAATAACTTAATTTTTAAAGAATTTTTTAAAACCGTTTCCTTCTGGAATGTACTGCTTTTCCCATCCCATTTCAATTCTTTCCGGCTATTTCGCCGGGCAAAAAGACTACTAAAAAAAAGGGCCCAGAGTTGAATGCTTTTCTGAAACTTTTTTGAGGGGCAAAAATGAAAAAGGGGCTTATAAAATTAAAATTTTATGTCCCATTCAAATTTGGTTCTAAGTGCCATTAGGTCGGGTTTTTCAAACTTTTTTAATATTCATACGGGCCCCAACTTTATTTCCTCGTTTTGCCATTTTGTTCTAGTTTAAAACTTTTTTTGGTCAAAAACCTCTTTACTTTATAATCCCCATCTTATGTATCAAAACATAAAAATTGCCTTTTTTTCCCTTTCTTTCAACCCGCAACGTTGCAAGGTCTTTTAATTCTAAATTTTACACCTTACAGGGGCTAATGAAACCCCGGGTTTTTTGGCCCCACGGACATTATTTTTAGTAACGAAATTTTTTATTTCCAAAACAATGTCAGGTTATCGCATTTTACTTTTTTTCCTGTTTTTTTTTTTGATTTTTATTTTTAAATGCCCCGACCCCCCCCACAAACTAATCTTTTAAACTGTAAATTAGGGAATTGTATAATTTCATAACGCAATATGCAGTTTTTCCCCTGCGGAAGAGCCTTTTAAAACAGGGGGGCTTCCATCATATAAGTTTTCATCAGGCTCAGTTCATCAAAAGAACATAGAGAATGAATAATGAAAGATCGAGCGGGTTTTCCCCTTTTCATAAGTATTTTTTGTTTGGCACAACTCAAATCTATGATTGCATCTGAAAACCTAACTTTTTTGCTACCCAAACATAAAAAAGGAATTGATATTTCCTTCAGGTTTGAATTTAACATTGTTTTTAGATTTGCATTGTTAATTTGAGAGTAAGTCGAAATTTATCTTGTTTTTTTTACGAACAAAACCCGTAATAACCATCGGGATGGTAAGGGGCAAAACTCCCTTTCCCCCTTCTTTTTTAAAATTTTAAAACTGATTTTTTTTCTTGGATCATTTAAATTTTAAAACCCATACCTTTGAGAAATTTCAGGGAGCCGGCCGTTTTGGCCCGAATTTTTATAAATAGCATTTCTAAAAACAAAGGGGCGGTCTTGATTTGTTATTTTAAAAACATTTTTTAAAAAAATTTAAAAATACGCATTCAAATATACTGGCCAAAAATTCTTTTGGCCGCACTACAATCTTAAAAATTACAACTGATACTCTTGACATTGCTGTGACCCAGACTGCCTCTTTTCAAAAAATGAGTACCCCATTGAAGAGTATTTTAACCCCCCCCTATTAAAAACGCCCACATAAAGAAAGCGGGGGTTTATCACCGATCAGTTTTTTCAGAACCCAGAAAACTTTCTGTTTTTGCGCTAAACTGGGGTGGATGTCGTTGCTGATCATTTAAATCACCACACCTTTGGTGATCAGTGAACAGATTTCATTTCATTACACCTTCAGACGTATTTTGACTGAACGCGAGCCCTTACCAAATAAAAAACCGTTTAATCCACTCAGCAACATAAAACAAAAGGGTTTTAAAAAAAGGATCTGAACGAATTAAAAATTAACATAAAGACAGGCTTTAGAAAAAAGGGGATCATAAATCAGGCCTAGGCGCCCTTTATTTTCGGGCACGCAAAAAAAAAGTATAACTATACTGGCATCCCCTTTAAAATCTTTTTTTTTTTGCAAAAGTTTACCCCGGGGGTCCCTACAGCAAAAAAAACGCATGGACAAATTTTTATCTTAACACTTCAAAGGGGCCTAACAGGGGGGAATAAACGAAAAAAACGACTCTATTGCCTTACTTTGGTTTTCTAGGTTCGCAGCCAGCAGACGGCATAAGACCTTTCTACTGGCTTTGACGCGCAAAAAAATATTAAAAATTTAGAGGAGCCATTAATTCACAGTTTTTTTTTCCTAAAGTATTGAAAGTACCAAAATGTTTTACTTACGCAAGATCAAAAGTAGACTTTGCGTTGGCACGGGTTTATAAGCTGCCTTCTGACCTCAGACTCCAGGTAGGAATTTTAAAAATAAACATAATAATGAAATTTTTAAGAGGCAATAAACAAAAGGGTTGGGGAAAAACGACATAAATTCTGACCCATAATTTTAAAAACCAAAAAAAGAACCCCAAAATTTAAGTATCAATCCCCAAGCCCAACCCCCAAATCTTTTTGAAGACCCAAAGCCGCGACTCTTTTCCAGACCATGAATATAAAAGACAGCGCTTTTCTTGGATTAACGGGCCCCCTGGGTTATTTGGGTTTTTCTTAAAAAATTTAAACCCCAACTATTAAGAAACCTAATGCCCATAATGCTCGGCCAAAAAGCCAAACATTTTGTTTGCAGTAACAAAAACCAGCTGACAATACCCCCAAATTTTCCCGGGTAAAGCACCCAGGGCTTTACCGCAAATTTTTTTTAAATTCGCAAGATAAAAAGCTGTTTTTTTCCCCTGATTTATCGGGCGGGGGCGAGGCGGCGGGGAATGAACTTTGCCCCACCCCCCTTAATGCCACCACCTTTACTTTTGAAAAATCCAAAAGCTGTTTAACCTTACAATGTGCCCCCCTCTCTCTAAAAAATGTTCTATTCTTTCTGTAGTGGGGTTTCTTCATATAAAATTTTTTCGATATTTTCCCTTATTCTATTTATTGAGTTCGAATTTGGTCTGGGTTATAGTCAGCACTTCTAGTCTTGCTGATCTTCTTGTTCAAGATCTTTTAGTCTTTGTCTTATTTTTTCTTTAATTGGCCCTAAGTTGGCGTCATAGCCTCACTTTTTTTCTTTTTCTCTTTTTTAAAGCTCATCAGTTACCTATTTTTGCAAAAATTGTTTGTTATTCGTTTTTTTTTAATCCTTCTTAAAGCGTCGGGGCCTCTATTTCTCGCAGGGTGCGGGGAGTCGGTATACCCTTTAAAGCTTTTCTTCTAAAACTGGTTCGCTTCTATTGCTTTTATTTTCATCTGCCGATTGTTTTAATTCTTAAATTTTCCATGTTTTTTTTTGGTTATCTGCGGGATTTTCTGAGGGGGGATTTAGAAACTCCCTCCCTTCTAATTTTGTCTACAATCCCAAGGGCGATTTTATTTTTTACACGAGTCTTTGTATAATTTTTCTTTTGGGCTAAAATTTTGGGGGGGGGTTTTCCGGGTTTTTTTGTAACCCGAACAGACTCCTTGTCCCCCTTTAAAAACAAATGCCATCTTCTAATTCAAAATCTTTTGGGGTTTAAAATTTTGGGGGAGGTTCGACCTAAACTTTTTGTAAAATCCCCGACCGCACTTTCTTTTAAATTCGCGCGCATTGAGAGCGCTGACGATGCCGTGTCAAAGGGATCTTTTCCTATATTTTTTCCGGGTTTAAAAAAACATCATAACTTCTTGCCTTCAATTCCCCCCATGTTTTTAAAAATTAACTTTTTATTTTTTTTATAAAAAATGTCACAACAAGGGCTCGTTTCTTGACCCGATAAAAAGCTGAAAAAACCCCCTTGCGGCAGGGAAATAACGGACTATTATGTTCCAAAAAAAATCCATTACTATTGATGCAGATAAAATTCTTACTGTTAAATTTCCAGACTTAGGAGCAAATGACTATGGCCAGCTTGCGCGTCTTACTTTCAAAATAGCGCTCGCTTCAACAACAGACCCAAACAGGACAGTTTACAAACGGGGGGGGCAATCGAAAAGAAAATTTCTATAAAACTGGGGGGGCAAGAAAATTTTCTTTACCAATGCAGACATATTTTTAACCTTTTCGATCTAGGCTAACCGGGGAAAAAAGGGCGACTTTGCGTTTAAAGGGAATAGAAAATGAAGAAGCACAAAACTAGAATAGGTGCCCAATACAAAAACGGAAAAAAGTATGGGCTGAAAATTTTTGCTTTTGGAAACGCTTTTCCATTCCCTTAGTTTTGAGTTGTTAAAAGCCATGCGCCATACTTTAAAGGAGCTTAAAAAGACAGATTGCAAAAGAAAATTTTTTAATGAATACAAACGGGTTACAAAACATAAACCGAAGCAAAATACAGCATTTCAAATTTTTAAGTTTGACGTTGTTAGAAACCCATTTGAAAAGGATTGGGATCAATATAACCCCACATTACAATATATTACAAAGATGATTCCATGCAACATACCCGAAGCGGGCAGAAACTATAGGGAAATTTTTTAGTTTAGTGCCGCAGCAAGATCGCTTAAAGGTATTTTATTGCTGTGTGAAGGAAAAAACCATTCAAAAGAGGAAGTAAAATTTTTTTAATCCAAAAAAATAACAAAAGTAAAAATGTTGATTGAGGCAGTCCAAACCCAAATCTATCTGGGGGCTTAAACCTTTATCAGCATTTTGATAAAATAAAAAACTTTTTGGGAGGGGAGGTGAGAAACCAACATTGACCTTGTGTCAAAGTTTTACATCTTCACAGTGAAGATTGATGATTTTTTAACAACAAAAACGGTTATGGATTGACCAAGGTAAACAGAGGATAATCAGTTGCATGGAGGGGGAGAACTGTGAGAGACTTAAAAAAACATTCAAATTGATAAAAAAAACCGAAAACCCGCTAAAGTGTATTTTTTTTTAAAATTATGCGAAGCAAATATGAAAAATAACAGTTTAAATTATGTAGTATACAAAAATTTTTTTTATTTATAAAAAGCATGTCTGTTCGGGTTTTACCAAATTGCCTACAGCGCCCCCAAAAAGAGATAGCACAATTCGCTGTTAAAAAACCCCCTGAAGAAAAAAACCTTCAGATTAAAAACATTACGCAAATGCAAAAAAAATAAGCAAGACTTTCAAAAACAGAAAAAACCAAACAAGGTATTCGGCCCTTAAATGCTGTTACCTAGTTAATACGGACATCGACTATAACGCCGCTCAGCAGCAACGATGTTGGTCCTTAGCATCGGGGCATGGGCGCACCCGCACTTTACCTCTAGGAGGTTTGTTTTAGCTCTGGGTCTGTGTTCTTTACTGTAAGTGGGGCTGGCAAAAAAAAAAACTAAACCCCAAAAGCACACAGCTATGGTTCAACAAATAACGGCTAAACTTAGCTCGTTTAAACTGACAATAAATAAAGCGCTAGCTGACTCAAACATCACGGATAAAAGAATTTAATCGTTTCGGGCCCGTTTTTGATGACTAAAAAGAAAAAATTTTTGATCTTCAAAGAAAGGCGAGGGCAAGTTTTTCTAACACCCAAACGCCGACCCGTAAAAAAGGAATGCTAAAAAAAGTAAACGAACATAAACCCTTTTTTAAAACATACAAAAAAGGGAAATGTTTTAAATTTTGTTTAACCCCAAAAAAAAAAGTGTTTGGTTTATTAATTTTTTTTTTTTTAAATTTTAAAAAAATTTTTGGAGAAAAGAAAAAAGGGAAGATTTTGAAGGGCGAGAAGTTTAAGGAAAAGTAAGAGGGGGGTTTTTCAAAACGAAGAATTTTTTAAAAAAAAAACCCCAACAAAGTAAACAAACCCGCATTAATTTAGTTAAAAAACTAAAAAAAAAAAAAAAATTTTTGTTTTTTCATAAAAAAAAATTTTAAAAAAACTAAAAGGGGCAACTAAAAAGCGACTTTTTTTCCTCTAAGAAAAAGGTGGGCAGGCGCTTTTAAACCGGGCAAAAAGCCAAAAGGGGGGGGGGTAACGAACAGAGTTTTAAAAAGGTAAATAAAAAAACAAGGTTTTTTCCCCCCCGAAGTTTTTTTAAAAAAAAAAGCAGTTTTAAACAAAAAAAAAACCAAAAGTTTATTTTCGTTTTGCAAGGGTCATAAGCCCCAACACCAAAAGATAAAAAAATGAAAATTTTTCAAAAATATTTTTGATTAACAAAGACAGGAAGAAAAAACAAACCCCAAAAAGTTAAGTATAAAAGGGGGGAAAAAAAAAGGGCCCAAATTTAAAAGGGCCAAAACAGCCAAAAAACAAAAAAAAAGGAAAAATTTTTCCCACCGGGCTCCCTTAACATTTAAACCCCAAAAAAGAAAACCCCCACCCAGAAAAAAAAATTTTTAGAAAAAAAAAAACCCAAAAATCCAAGTTTTCGGCTTAAATTCCTTTAAAACAACTGAAAAACGCTAATAGCCCCCGGGTTTTTATTTAGAATGGCGGTAAACAAAACCAAAAAGACCAGATTCGAAAACCCTTTTTAAAAAAGGGCCAACCCCCAAAAAATTTAAAAAATTCTTTTAAAGGTAAACAACAAGTTATTTCCTTTAAGAGGGGGATGGGTTTCGAAAAAAAAATTAAACCCCAAAAACTGAAAACCCTTAAAGAAGGAAAAGGGAAAACTTTAATAATCTAAAATTTTGAACATTGCCCCAAAATAAAACGAGCCCCCCGCATTTTGGTTTTTGGTTTAGGCTAAACCCCCAAAAAAAAACCCCAAAAAAAATACATTTTGGGGGGTTTAAGGGAAAAAGGGCCCTTAACAATCTTCTTAAGTTTGCCCCAAACGGAAATTTTTCCTACTTTTAAAAGGGGTTAACTTAAAATAATGAAAGGTGGGGAAAAACCCTTTTTTTGGGGGCTCTTCCGTTAGAAAAACATTGTTTTTTTTTAAAACATTCCCCTCATTATGAAAACGATGGGCCCTTAGACCTTTGGGGGTTTTTTGTTGGGCCCTGGGAAAATAAGAAAACCCCTTTTTAAAAAAGGGTTTTCCCTTATGGACGAAAAGTTGGGAAAAAATTTAAAAATTAAAGGGTAAAGGGGTTTTTTTAAATCCCTTTGGAAAGGGAACGGTTCGAAAAGGTAAAATGCGTGGGAAAGTTGAGGAAAACATGGAACATATGACCCAAAAAGGCAATTTTATTTGTTGGGGGAAAAAGTTTTGAAAAAGAAAACCTTATTGAACTTCAGTTTTACCGGCCCCTTTTTTTCCAAACCCCAGGTTAAAGTTCCCCAAGACTGGGTCAATTTTTTTTTTTGTTTTTCCAAAGATTTAGATTTAAAAGGGTTCGGGGAGGAATTTATGGTGGGCCATAAATTTTTAAAAGCAAAAAAAATATTTTTCATTTACCGATAAAAATTAATAAATTCTGAATTTTAACAAACAATCGTATTTGGGGTCGCAAACTTCCTTACAACTTCAAAACACGGTACAATAAACAAAGCAAAAGTTTTTTTTTTGGAAAAAAAGGGGGAACGTTTTACCAAGGGGCATTTAAAAATTTACTTAAAACCCAAAAAATTTTTTTTATGACAAATTTTAAAAAAAAAATTTAAAATTTTATTTCCCCCTAAATTTCCAATTTGGAAAAAAAATTTTTTTTTTAACGATTCTACAATTTTTTTTAAAAAGGTTTTTTAGTTTCCCTTTAAAATTTTTAAAAAATTTAGAAAACCCTACATCGAAGAACACGCCAGAACTAAAAACCCTTTAAAAAATTTTTTTAAAAAAAAAATGAAAAAGTTTTCGGGAAAGATAGGAGATGAAAACCAAAGAGAATTGGGCACAAAAAAAAGAAAAAAAACGACTTAAAAAAAAATTTTTAAACTAAAAAATTTTTTTTTTATATTTAAAATAAAAGGTCAAATTTGGGAAAAAAATGTTTTTTAGGTTTTTTTTAGAAAACAAAAAGGTTATATTTTTCATTTGCCCTCGCCTGAGCCAAAAATTTAAAAACATATTTTTTATAAATATCCCCCCTAAACAAATTTTAAAAAAAACCGGGGGGAAGACAGCGGGGGGTTTTTAAATCCCGATTTCCAAAATTTTTTGATTATAATTTAAAAAAAGGTTTTTGGGGAAAAGGGTTTTAAAAATTTTAAAAAAAGGATTGTTTAAGGTCCTTACGTTTCGGCCCGGTCATTTTAAAACAAAGGGAATATTGCCTGGCGGGAAAACTTCAAACCCCTACAAAAACTTTTTTTGGGGGGTTTTTCCCGGTAAAAAAGCGATTAAACTAAATTTCCCCTTTTTTTTAAAAAAAATTTAAAAAAAAACAAAACGGGTTTTTTGGGTTTTTTTTTCAAGGGCCTGGGGCCCTAAAAGGGGGGTTTTTTTTTCATCAGTTTTTTTTGGGTAAAATTCCCCCCACAAAATTTTTTTTCTTTTTATGTTTTGCTTAGATTAATTTTTTTATTATTTCAAAATTTTTTTTCCCTTTGGGGTTTTTAGTTGTTATCGGTTTTTACTGTTGAAATCCTCGAAAAGTTTTTAAAGTTCACCTAAATGTTCCCCCAATTTTCAAGGCCCCTTCCTTTCCTTTTTTTTCTTTTTCCTTTTGGCCCTTATTTTTTCCCAAAAAATTTTTTGAAAATTTAAAAAGGTTTTTCGTTTTTGGGAAAAGCATTTTTAAAAAACTTTTGGGATGGTTTTTTTTTGGTTTCCCCAAAAAAACCCCACTTTTCAACTTTTTTTTTAAAAAAAAATCCCCTTGGGGCGGTTTTTGATTTCAGTGTCCCCCTTTTTCCCCCGGTAATAAAAACTTTTTTAAACCCAAAAAGGGTTTTTTCCAATAAACTCTCCCTTAGCAAAATTTTTTTTCTTTTATTCTTTGTATGGTTTTTCCCTTTAAAACCCCATATTATTGCGGCAAAAAAAACCTTCTCTTTAAACCCCTTTGGTTTTCAAATTTTTTTTTTCCCCTTTTGATACAGGAAAAATTTTGAAGTTTGAAAGTTTTCCTAAAGGTTATCTTAATCCCGGGAACCTTTTTAATGTAACTTGGGTTTTTTTAAAAAAAATTACCTTGGCCTTTAATTCTTTTCCCCTACGCTTGTGCAGGGGAAAATTTCCCTGTTTGGTATTTTTTTGGCAACGCAAACCCAAGGGATTTTTTTTAAAAACGCATTTTACGGCATTAATCGTAAGGGTTTAAAAATTTTTTTTTTATAGGGGTTTAAAAAATTTTGTTTTTTCTTTGGAGGAAAAAAGGGGTTTTTTATTTTCGGCGGGAAAAAATTTGCCTGTTTTTTTAACCATTTTTTCGTTTTTTTTTTCCTACTAACGCTTCAGCTTTTTAGGAATTTTTCCTTCCTTTTTTATAAAAAAATTTTTTATTTTTTACCGCCCCCAAAAACCAAAAAAATAAAAAGGCAACCCCCGACTAAACCCCTTTTTTGCACTTTTTTTTTCAAGAAAAAACCTGAATTTTTTGGGGGGGGGGAAGTCTGGACCCTTTTTCCTTTAAAAAAATTTTTTTCAAACATTTTTTAAAGGTTTAACGTTTCCCTGTTTTTTAGGGGGAAATTTAAAAAAAGTTCAAATTTTCCTCTTTGGGTTTCCTGTGTTCCCCCCAAGTTTGTTAGTCCTTTTTTTGGCCCCTCCCCCCCGTTTCGAAAAAAATTCGTAAAAAGAACGCCCCAACCCGGTATTTAATCATAAGATTTTTTATAAATGTTTTTTTTTACAAAAAAGGGGAAAATTTTTAACAGAAAACTTTTGGAACCCCCCCGGGTGAAGAAATTTTGCTGAACCCAAAATTTTAAGTTTTGGTTTTAATTTTTAAAAAACAAGGGAAAAAAATCCACTAAAACCTCCCAATAAACCCAAAGGTAAAAAATTGAAAAATTTTTTTTGGGCCATTTTTTAAAAAAAAAAAAAAAATTTTTTTAAAAAAAAACGGGAAAACCCCAAAACAAGCCAAAATCCCGACATAATGCCAAGGGGAACCCAAAAAAACCCAAAAAGGGGAAGGGGTCCTTTTTGGAAATAAAAAAAAAAATTTAAAAAAATTTATGGTTAAAAAAATGGCCCAAAAAAAAATAAAACAAATTTAACGGGTTTTAAAAAGGGTTTTTGGGGAAATTTTATTTTAACCAAACGATAGATTTCCCTCCCCTTTTCTGAAAAAAATTTTTTACTAAATTTAACCCAAAAATTTTTTTTAAAAAAAGTATTAAAACCCGGGGGGGGTTTTTAAATATTTGGAAATTTTTTCGCAATTTAAAAGGGAAAAAACTTTTTAAAATTAAAATTTTTTCCCCCAAAAAAAACAACTGAAAATACAAAAGAAAACGAAAGTGGGGGAAAAACCCGAAAACGTGAATCAGGTGGAGTTTAAAAAAAAGGGGGTTTTTTGGGGGGTTGGGTGGAAAAACTTTTGTAAAAATTTTAAAAATTGGGGGAAAGCCGGTTTTTTAATGCCGTTAAAAACCCTATTTAAAAGCCCCCAATTTCAAATATAATTTAAAAATTATTTTTCGACCCCCAAAACGGGAAAAAATATTAAAAAGGAAAAAGGGAAAAAAAAAAAAAGGGGAAAAACGAAAAGACCCGCCCCAAAACCCCAAAAAAAACATCATTTTATCCAATTTTAAAAAAAAAAAAAAAATTTTTTAAATTTTTTTAAAAAAAAAAGCAAAAAAATGAGGGCTTTAAAAAAAAACATAAAAAAAAATTTTAAAAATTTAATGGGGTTTCTTTTGAAATTCCCAAAAAAGGAAAAAGCGAAAAAACCCCCCCCAAACCCCCGTTTTTTTTTTTTTGTACTTAAACCCCCTTTTTTTTGATAAAAATAGATTTTTTGTATTTTAGTTCCCTTTAAAAATTGTTTGATTAAAGGGTACTTTTTTAGACTTAGGCGACTAATCAAATTAAATCAAGAATTATTAAAAATTTTAAGAATTGGGGAACTAAACCCCAACTTGAGAATGTTAAAAGCTTAATCATTTTTGGGGGAAAAAACCCTTAAACTTTGGGGGAAATTGAGGGTTGGGGGGGGGGTGGGGGGGGGAGTTTTTTTTGGGGGCTGGGCCTGGGGGGGGGGTTTTAGTTTCCTGGGGGGGGTGGGGGGGTGGTTAGGGTGGGGGTACGGGGTTTGGGGGGGGGGATTCTTTTTTGGGCCCTTTTAAATTTTTAAGAAAAAAATTTCAGAATTAAAAATTACGTAAAAAAAAAAACAAAAAACCCAAAAAACACCAAAAAAAATTTAAAAAAAAATGCGCTAGGGAAAGGGGTTTTTTTTTCCTTTAAGGCCCCTAAACAAGCGGCCGGGCTTTTGCCGAAAAATTTTTTTTAAAACACCCCAATCTTTTTTAAAAACTTTTTATAAAAAAGCAGTGTTAAAAAATTTTTTGGCCGGGGCACCAAAAAAATTGAAGGGGTTGGGAACGGGCCAAATAACTTTGTCTTTTCGCCCTTCGGCGTAAAAATTCCCCCCCTTTGGGGGCCGGTTCTTTTTTTTACGAGGGGGGGGAAAAGGGGGGCCCACTGTTTTAAAGCAGTCCCTTAAAAAAACCCCCCCGGAAACAAAAAAAAAGACAGAGGAGGCGTTGAAAATTTTTGGGGGCGAAAAGTGAGCCACTTTTTGGTTTAATGGGAAAACAAGAAAATTTTTTAGCATTTAGAAATACCCCCCCCATCTCTCCCTTGAAATTTTAAGCTGTAACCCTACATTTTTGCCAAAAAAAAAAAAATGCATAGTGCATGGGGGCCCTTTAAGGCAGAAAATGTTAAAAAAAAAAAAAAAAAAAACCCCAAAAAAAAAAAAAAAAAAAAAAAAAAAAAAAAAAAAAAAAAAAAAAAAAAAAAAAAAAAAAAAAAAAAAAAAAAAAAAAAAAAAAGGGGAAAAAAAAAAAGAAAAAAAAAAAAATTTTTAAAAAAATTTTCCCTTAAAAAAAGGGAAGGGAAAAAGAAAGGGGGGGAAAAAAAGTAAAACCCAAAAACCCCCTTTTGGAAGGGAAAAAAGGGAAAATGCCAAAAACCCCCCATTTCAAATTTTAAATACCAAATGAAGGGGTTAAAACTTCCCTTTTTTCAGGGTCCCCTTTTTATTTTGGGTTTTTTTTTTTTTTTTTGGGGGCCCAAGTTCGAAAAAAGGCAAAGGGCCAAAATTCCCTTGGGCCCTTTGAACGGGCCCAAAAAACTGGGTTGGGCTCCTTTTTGCTTTGGGGGGGTTTTTTTTTTTTTTTTTGGGGGGTTTTGGGATTTCTTTTAAACCCCCAAAAAAAAAAAAAAAACCCCCCCCCCTTTTTTTTTAAAGGGTTTTTGGGGTTCCCTTTCCTAAATTGTTTTTCTGTGATTTTGATAAAAGTCACTGAATTTGGTGGGGAAATGTCTGGCCCGGGTTTGCCTGTTACTAGATAATATCTTTTTTTTGCTTGATCAACATTTTTAAAAAGTGTAAGCTGCATGCCCCTGTTCTTTCAGGTGTCATTAATAAAATCTAACTGCTCAAGTCTCGCCTTTCATAGGCGTCTTGTGCAGCTGCTAGTTCCTCCATAGCTTTGTTAGTCTTTTTCTCTCGCCGTCATCCCGCAGTTTACTAAATGCAAAATTACTTTCCGCTAAAACCCAAGCGCATTCACCACAGCGCCGCCTATAAATTAATTGCGAGTGAAGCCATTTTTTTATAAAGTATTTTTTTCTTACAAATTTATATTGTCTGGAATTATTCCTTCCCTTAACTAGAAAATCTTTCGTAGCAACCGAAGCTGCAATATAGCAATCAGCTTTGCTGAATCCCAAAGTCTAGTTTGCCAAGATCTGCTGGTTTAATTCTTAACAAGCTTTTACCGAGCATTGAGTATCCTACACTTAGACCTCCAATAACAGCAAATGGATCCCAAGGTTTAGTAACAGTTTTTTTGGGTGCTCATTTTATAAAATAAAAAAATTTATAAATATTAAAAAACAAAAACATGATGATCCCTACAGCTACAAGGCGGCCTAAACCTTCCCGAACTTAGGATGACCAAGTTGATACCAAGCTATTATGCCCAAAAAGGAGGGGCCCGTATCTTTGGCAGCGTGGAAAAAACAAAACAGTTCCCGGAACTGAATTTAGCATTGAACAGTTCAACAGATGTCGCCGCAAGACATTTAAAGTACCATAACAGGAAATGAAGCGCAGCTGGGTCTAAATGGTGAAAAGTGGGGCAAACGGTTTTTAGTTTTGTACACTAAACTAGTCAGTAGATTTGCTCCCATTGATTCTGAACAAATTTTAACTATAAATTTAACGCAAGATCCAGTTTTAACAAAGCCCATTAGGTCTCTGGGGTGTGATTTATACTATAGATTTGAACATTTTTTATCGCCATTAATCATGGGATTAAAAACTTTTAATCATATAGATTTTATTCCCTTCAAAATGAACGAACTGGAAAATCAGCAGAACCAGAAAACACTGAATCAGGTGGAGAAAGTAACCCAAAAAAACGCTGAATCAGGTGGAGACCATTAAAAATCCTGGGCGTGTTGAAGCAGGAAAAAAAATTAGCAGAGTGAACAGACAAAAAAAATTAATGTTACAGAATAAACTCATCATGAAAACATAACACCGCCACGCCAGAACAAGTGTTTCAATGCCAGCTATAAAAACTCCCAGGGCGATACAAGGGCCCCAAAGTCTTCAGGAATATTGAACTTAAAACTGTTGCCATTTTTGGCGCCATTGCTGCTGTTGGGGGCAGTTATTGCGGCTATAAAATATATAACCGATGGCAACAGAAACGAAAGCAATCAAAAAATCTGAGCCACAAAAAGCAGAAAAAGACACCAGCACCCAAAACCGCCAATAACAAACCCTCATTTTGATACCATTTGAAATGTAATAATATTTTAAGAACTTAATTTTAAATTTTTTAAATAAAAATAAATCATGGCGTATTATAAAATGATGGTCAATAAATAAAGACCTGGAGCTATAAAAGACATTTCCATAGACCCGAATTGTAATCAAGGGCGGTTGCTTTGGTGTAAGACCTTCTTTAAGATTTATGCAGAGAACGCTGAGCAAGACACCCTCAACGATGACGCGTTTTTGAGGCGTGTGTGTACTATTTGACATCTACTTTTTAAGAAAAAACATAGCTTGTATTTTTTTGATAATTAAAAGATAACTAAAAAGAACTTGGTTGTACTTAAAGATGACTTAGTTATGATCTTGAAAGGGGACTTAATCAAGAACTAATCAAGAACTTATTAAGAACTTGAAGTAACTTGGGGATGACTTAAGGACAACTTAGAAAGACATAAGTAAGAACTTTAGGATCGGGCTTAGAAGGGCTTGGGGCAACTTCAGTTAAGAACTGTGGATGACTTGAGTGTGCATGCGTGGGTAGGGTGGGGTGGGGGACGTGCGTGCGTGGGGGGTGGGGGTGGGGGGACGTGCGGCGTGGGGTGGGGGTGGGGGGAGGTGCGTGCGTGGGGTGGGGGGGGGAGGGGCGTGCGTAGGTGGGGTGGGGGACGTGCGTGCGGGGGTGGGGTGTGGGGGACCCTGCGTTGTGGTGGCGCGCAACTTTAATTATTTTTAAGAAACGAATGTTTCAGAATATAATAAGTTATTATCAGTAAAAAAACAAAACAACAACAATAACAGCACACACCACAAACATTTAAAAAAGGAAGTGCTTGCATAGGGAAAGGGTTTTATGGTTGGCGCTTTAACGCCGTAAATTCAAGACGGCTGCCGGTCTCTCTGTCAACTGAAGATTATTCAAAACAGCCACCAAATGCATTTATCAAAGCTTTAATTTTAAAAAACAAGACATTGAATAAAGTACATTCTGTGGCCGCCCGAAGGGAGCCAAAAAAATTGAAGCAGACTTGAAGCAAAGCATGAAGCCAGTAATCACAGCAATAAAATACAAAGTCATGAAGTGCTTGCTAAAATTCGAGACAGTCAACTCTAAACAAACCCGACCGTAATGCAGGAGCGTATCTAAAAATAGATCTTACGTCCCGTGGTAGGGCCCGCAGTGCGCGCGCACTGTTGCTAAAGCAGTCAATCTAAACAAACCCGACCGCTCCTGCATTAACGGTATCTAAAAATAGATCTTTCGTCAGTGGTAGGGCGCTTGCAACTTGCTTTGGCAGAGTTACAGCAATTACTGCTGTACCAGCTTTTTTGGCGGCTCTAATCGCCAGTAGTACAACCGTCCCTTGTATATTTGGAGCCTTTTTATGAAGATAGGCCGGCCACACACTACCCTCTCCATACTAGTAGATGTACTAGGTCTGCCTAACCCTATCTAGTTTGTTTGCCAGAACATTAAAAAATCGCCATTCAGTTGCATAAGGGCACACTTGAAGGCAATAAACTGGTTAAAAATTTGAAAATAGAAAAGTATAACACACTTAATACACAAATCAGCCTCCCCATGAACCCCTGAATCTGTAGTTAACAATCAATCAAGTCTGATACAAACTAAAACATTTTTTTTGGAGGTGGAATGGAACATTGCCCAAACTTAATCCAATCAGGTAAAATTAAACTAGTTGCCTGCCTAGAATAATCTAACAATTCTTGATGAGGGAGCCTGTAATTCAAGAATTCTACCTAATTCGGGAAAAAATACTATCTTCAACATTTGTGACATTTCGCCTTGTTAAATTAAACACTTTTCTCACTGAAAAAGCACCCCCAGCACAGCCTCCAAGTAAAATACAGACACTAAGCACAGTAAAACACCCAAACCCTTTTTTCGAATAACCAGTGAACAAGGCGGAGCCAGTCTTGTTACGTGGCGGCCAGAAGTGACAATGACAAAGTGACAGTTTTAGAACCCTTCGCTTAAGTTCAGTTTAACGGGGCCGTCAGGTGCTTATTGATTTTTTGGTCGCGGTTTGTGCAGCCGTGCACTGTGTGCGAGGGCTGCTTGTCTGCGCAACCGCGCCAAAATGCTGTGTTGTGTTCTGCCCGCCTCTCTGTCTGCTGTCTGTTCTCTCTCTGTCTCCTCTCTCTCTGTTGCCGGTGATCTCTCTCTCTCTCCCTTTCCGCCACAGGGAAAGGCGGCTTAAGCCACTTTCGCCCAAAAAAACTTGTGGTAGAGCAAGTGGGGTAGAGTCGGTTTTTACCTGTTCTCTGAGAGAGAGAAAGAGAGAGAGACAGATAGACAAGAGAGAGAGAGAGAGAGGGGGGAGAAGCGGGCGAGTGGAGAGGAGGCAATGAAAGGGGGGGGGGGGGGCGCGGGGGGAGTGGAGGTGAGGCGAAGGCTTGCGTCAGCCTGATAAATATGGGAGGACAGGGAGAGGAACCCTCACCTTGTCAGACATGTGATGACAGTTTACATCCCCGTCCGGGACAGGTTTCTGCTGGTCATTGGCAAGGCTTAAAGCCTGTGTTACACTTAGCGAGTCGCTCGCTCAAGTCGCAAGAGAAAGGGTTTGTGTACTATAGTCTCGCCTCGCCATTCTGTGGTCATGCCAGAGAAGTGTTTCATAGAGGCGAGGTGGTGTTAGTGTTGTTGTTGTTGTCGTACCCTGGCTAAAAGACTTCAGGGATCATCCAAACAGTCGAAGTACTTAAACACTATGGTACAAATGCATCAGCTGGGGATGAGAACATTACGTGCGTGACCATTTTTTTATTACCCCGCCACATGGGCAGCCACACTCCGACTTCGGGAGAGACTGATGATGTTATGCTAGGAGCTTGTCACAACTGAAGACAGTCCCCGCATAACTGTGCAAAGCATAACAACATTTTAGTGAATTCTTGCTTGTTTGGCGAGTGTCGGCGTTTCATAGCGGGGGGGGGGGGGGGGGGGGGGGGGGGGGGGGGGGGGGGGGGGGGGGGGGAAGGTAAAAGGCGTGAGTTCGCCAGACTGTCTCTGGGCTCTCTCGACTGCGAAGGAAAATTGAGTTAAACATTCTGTGACTGGTGCAGGAAAAGTAGTGGCGTTCTCTGATTGGTACGTATAAACGAATGAAACGCTGACCCTTCAACAGCAGGAGGAGCTGAAAGAAGCAGCTACGTTGTTAGTTCGAATTTTTTGTTTTTCGCCTATTTCTTTACCAGCCATAGTTCGAATTTTTTTGTCTTTCGCCCATTTCTTTACCAGCCATAGTTCGATTTTTTTGTCTTTTCGCCCATTTCTTTACCAGCCATCTCTCTCACAACCTCCGCCACAAGGAGAAGCTATGCTACTTGCCAGTTCCCGTGTCTGTGAAACCCGTCGCAGACAAGCTTGCAGGAAAGCAGGACACAGATCGACTTGTCACGTACCTCGCTCGCAGAACTCATATCTCACAATGGGCGGTTCACTCCCAGTGCACATTAAAGCGTT
>CM031599.1:54776343-54781343 GCA_018398815.1 Conus ventricosus | reverse complement strand
ACACAGCCAATCAAATCAACAGGAAGTGGTGCGTGACTTCAATGTGAGCAGCTGAACGCCAAGTAGCGAAAGGCAGAAACATTGATCCTTCTCCCTCTTATATCTTTTTCGTCGCTATGCCCCGTGCACGGTGTTAAAGAGAAGCAGGAGGTGGGAGGAGAGAGGAGGAGGGGGGGATGAGGGTAGGTATAGGACGGAGGAGGTGTTTAGCGGGGAGGAGAGGAGCTGACTTGAAAAGAGCGAAAGAGTTTTAAGTTGGGGAAGAAAGCGAATGTTGCGAGTTCGATTTACGGTGGCGCCACACATAAAAATGGGTACTTTCGATAACCATCTTACTGCGGTGTCGTTCTTTATGTGGTTTCGTTCTTGTTGTGGTGTCGTTCCGGTAGTTCAGTGCGGTGTAAGATAGGTCCATTTTCTCCCCTTTCCCACCACCCTTTTGGAATAGTGCTCTCCTGTTGTGGGGTGTGGGGTGTGTTGACGTTAACCCTGAATATAAGAAAGTAGAAAAGACTAGAGAGAGGGGTTGGTGAACTGTCTGGTGGGCCCAGTGCGTAGCGAGAGCAGCGAGCTGGCGGCATTGCGAGGCTGGCGGTTCAGATCCTCGCTGGCTCATAGCACAGGGAAAAAAACGTGACATTTTTGCTGCCTGTCTTAATACATTTTTGTTCTCGTGGCGCAGGTGGGTGTTGTTCACTAGAGAGCCTCCTCTCCTCCCCCCCCCCCCTCCCCGTACCCCCACCTTCTTAATTCTGCTGGACTTCCCGATGGAAGTCCAGGGCGTTGCGGGTGAGGATGTCAACTTGGAAATAACTAGTTTAATAGAGGTTGCTGGTTCGATTCACGGCTGGCCCTTAACAAACGACAGACCTGGCGTTGTCAGTGTCCGTTTTGATGGGCTGTCGTGGTGGTGGAGTCGGTGTGGTGTTAGTTTCCCTTCACCTATTCTTGTGGGGTGGTTATCTAGTTATCTCCCCTCTGTGGACTGATGTCATCGCTAGATGTGGACGTTAGCCCTGGATGGAACTAGCGAGAGGGAGAGAGAGAGAGAGAGAGAGAGAGAGAGAGAGAGTGAGAGGAGAGAGAGGAGAGAGAGAGAGAGAGAGAGAGACAGACAGACAGACCGACAGAGAAAGAGAGAGAGAGAGGGGTGGTGGTGGAGGGGAGGCAAACCAAGATGGAGAGAGATGGGAGTGACAGAGATCATGAGAGAGAGATGGGGGCTAAACAGAGAGAGAGAGAGAGAGATGGGGGCTAAACAGAGAGAGAGAGAGAGAGAGAGAGAGAGAGAGAGATTGTGGCGCCCATATACACGCAGCTGTCGATGATAGGTGTGATCTTTTCAAGTTTAATGCCTCGTTCCCCCCTCCCCCCCCCCCTCCCTGTCTCCCTACCAATTTCCCTCCGCACCCTTCTCCTCCCCCAACCATTAGTGCACACACCCTCTTTCCCTAGCCTCCGCTTTTTGTTCTTTTTTTTTTAATTTCTTTTTTTTCTTCTGTTTCAAACTCCTTCGTTGCAGTGCCGAGGGGCAGGGGGCGGCCCTTTAGGTCTATTCCCTTTAGGTCTATTCCCTTTAGGTCTATTCCCTTTAGGTCTATTCCTTCCAGGTCTATTCTTGTTAAGTCTTAGGGATAGGGATAGGGTTAGGGATAGGGTAAGGGATAGGGTTAGGGTTAGAGATAGGGATAGGGTTAGGGATAGGGTTAGGGATCGGGATAGGGTTAGGGATAGGGTTAGGGTTAGGGATAGGGTTAGGGTTAGGGATAGGGTTAGGGATCGGGATAGGGTTAGGGATAGGGTTAGGGATAGGGATAGGGTTAGGGTACTAACCCTATCCCTAAGACTTAACGAGAATAGACCTGGAAGGAATAGACTTAAAGGGAATAGACCTAAAGGGAATAGACCTAAAGGGAATAGACCTAAAGGTACCTCCCGAGGGGCATGGCACATAATGTCGCTGACACCGGTTTACCCTGTAGTTATCTAACCCGTACACCGTAAAGAATGGACCTGACGTTTTGTTCCTCGTTTTCGTGTTCGCGACAAAACCAACAGTTTAAGCTCTTCCCGTCGACGGCTTGCAGCCTTGGATTTTTTTTCCCCGATTGCGCTTGTCTTTGCCACAACACGTGGTTCATAGCCTTTTTTTCTTTTTCTTTTTTTCTTTCCATTTTTTTTTTTGGTTTTCTTTTTTAAAAAAAACACATTCTTCTTCTTTTCTTGTCAAGTGTACAGGCTGTGTTGGACAGCGATGAGCGAGGAGATGCGAGTTCAAAGGTCGTCGTCCTGACTGTGTGTGTGCGTGAGCTGGAGCCGCATGCTCGGTCGGTGTCTGTGTAGTGACTCCTGGTGTTAGTTGTTGTGTCTGTCTTTATCCAGGTTGTCATCTTGCTACGGGAGAGTGGGACAGCCGACATCAGTCCTGCAGCGGTTGACTGCTGATGGGCGATTTGTCACAGATAGTAGATGGACGTGGGCTTTTATCCTGGCACTGTTCCTGAGTTCAGCCTGTTTTTCATTTTTCTCTTTTTTAATTTTCAAAGGACATTAATTTCTTTGTGACTTTTTCTTTCTGTTTTGTGGACCATCCCCGTCCCCTTGTTTGGAAGGAGTTTATTCTGAAAGCTTACGTTAGATTTCTGTAGTTGATTTTTCTTCAATGCTTTCAGCTTACGTTAGATTTCTGTAGTTGATTTTTCTTCAATGCGTTCAGCTTACGTTAGATTTCTGTAGTTGATTTTTCTTCAATGCGTTCAGCTTACGTTAGATTTCTGTAGTTGATTTTTCTTCAATGCGTTCAGCTTACGTTACATTTCTGTAGTTGATTTTTCTTCAATGCGTTCAGCTTACGTTAGATTTCTGTAGTTGATTTTTCTTCAATGCGTTCAGCTTACGTTAGATTTCTGTAGTTGATTTTTCTTTAATGCGTTCAGCTTACGTTAGATTTCTGTAGTTGATTTTTCTTTAATGCGTTCAGCTTACGTTACATTTCTGTAGTTGATTTTTCTTCAATGCGTTCAGCTTACGTTAGATTTCTGTAGTTGATTTTTCTTCAATGCATTCAGCTTACGTTAGATTTCTGTAGTTGATTTTTCTTCGATGCTTTCAGTGACAGTTTTTCGTGGGACTGCTTCCTGGTATTTTGTGTCTTAACGTACTTTGTCGAACGTCGACCTGAACAGCTCCATACTTTCAGTGTTTTAATAAGTGTATCACTTACGAGAAGTCTTCCTCGTTTCTCTTTTTCTTATGGACATCATCCCTGACTTGTGATGCTTGTGAGTTCTGAATCTGTGGAGTCTGGCCTCCTTGTGGACAGCCACTGAGGGGACAATGACCAGCCTGGGTAACCTCTACAGTCCCTTGGGGACCTCAAACGGCATGGGGTCGGCCACCATGAGGCCTCACTCCTACAGCGCTGTAGAATCCTTCCTCTCGGCCGACTCCTCCATCTCCTCCTCCTCCGCCTCCTCCTCCTCCACCTCCACCATCGCCCGTCCTCCTCGTCCACCTCCACCCTCACTCCCCCGGAGCCGGTGTCTCCCAACAGCAGCGGCGGGGGCGGTCTCCCGCTGTGGAAGACGCTGGTGAGGCCGCGGCCGTGGCGGTTCGTGCAGAGGTCGCGGGTCGGGGGCTCTCTGGACAGGGAGCAGGCCCGACAGGAAGACGCGACCCTGGACGGGGACGACGACCGGAAGGACGCGGGGAGCGAGTCCGGATCCTTGGTGGAAGGAGACGTGTTCGCCAGCTCCGATCCAATCTCCGCGTCGTCAGGTCGAGGTGGGGTGAACGGGGTGATGAGCTCCGTGGACTCTGTGAACAGGACTAAGAGCGAGTCGGACATCGCCACCCGAAGAACCACGGGTCCTGGAACTCACAGACCTCTGGGGTTCAAGACGCGGGCGGAGAGGTTCAGTGTGCAGAGCGCCAAAGCCAGCCCGCCTCGTGCCAGTGCCATGACCAGGTCTCAGACTCTCCCTCCCACCGGCAGGTCCACCCTCTCCCCAGCCAAATCCCAGACCCTGCCGCGGGGACCGATTCTGGTGGACAGCTCCAGGAGAAGCCGAAGCAGCAGTCGCATGGACGGTCCCAAAACGGTGACGTTCTCGGAGTCGAACAACGTGGAGCTGTCCCCGGCCAAATCAGACAGTTCTTCCGACAAGGGATCGGACAAGTCAGACAGCCCGAGCAGAAACCTCACCCTGAACGTCCAGGACAGCATCGTGAGGGTGTCCTTCTCCAAACCAGCCGGGTCCTCCGCAAGATCAGAAAAACCTTGCGTGGCGAACGCTTCTGTGAAAAACAAACCATCTGCAGATAAACCCGACGTTCCTGCCAAGCCTGCCAGGTTGAACACAACGTCGAACGGACCGGTGCCAGCAAATAGACCATCTTCCTTACCCACAGCAAAGCCTTCCCGTATTCCAGCTTCTAAGGCGGACGGAAAACAGCCATTTCGGGCGAGTTCTTCAGGAGGAAAATCGCCAAAAAGTCAAGAGGATGAGGTCTTGTTCAGCATGGGATTCACCGTCGTGGACGAGTCACAGAAAGGCTCACAGCCAGAACCAGCAGCGGATGAGCCTCAACTCACTCAAGAGCTCAAACCGAAAACAGTGGTTAAAGGTGACGATCCCTCTGAAGATACGACGATGACCAACCAACTCAGTGGAGTCGAAACATCGGAGGACTCTCCCAGATCTCAGCGGGAAGACGTGAATGACAATCTGAAAGACAGTTCCAACATTCCCAGTACGAACAATGAGGGCAGGAACGGAAACGAAGAATCGGAGGCAGAAACCGAAGTTCCCTCACCCACCCCTTCCCCGTCGCAGAAACAACCTCAGACTCATCCAGCGAAAGCAAAAAACCCTCCGCCAAGCCCAAGGACATCGTCCCCAAGAAAATGATCAAAATCAGAGGCGACAAAAAAGCGGAAGAGAAAGCCGCGAAAGCGAAGAAGAAGGAACAGAAGGCCAAGGAGAAGGAAGAGAAGGCGA
>CM031599.1:54756343-54766343 GCA_018398815.1 Conus ventricosus | reverse complement strand
GTAATTAGAAAAGACCTTTTTTTTTTTTTTAAAAATCTTCTCTTCACAGACATCATTTATCTTGGTTTTGAAGTGGATATGACTGCAAACGGAAATTTAAACAAGAGCAAAAACCAGAATTTTTCTGGGTGGCCCAAACAAGGAAAAGACAAATGACAAAACACAACGCCCTTTCGGGCCCATTGGGTCTGCTTCGGCCGGACAAAAAAAAGTTCAAAAAAAAAGAGGGAAAAAAAGAAGACGAAAAGGGCAGTCATTATCTTTTTCGATGGGGTGCTAAAATTTGGTCTTTTGGGGGCAAGACCCCAAAAGCCCAAGGAAAGTTTCGGGAGTAAAAATGCGTAAGATAACAAGATGCAAAGTAAAAACTTTTCAAGTTATCTTGAATACGTTTTTTGTTTTATTTCGTTTATTCGGCTTTGACGCAAAGAAACTTTTTCGTATTTTTGTTTGCGTTATCCCTTTTTCCTAGATATTCCAAAAAGAAGGGAAAAACCCTTTTGGGCCGTTTAAACGTTTGAACGGCTTTTTTCTGGTTAAAGTAAACCCTCGGGATCATCCGTGAACCAAAAATAAATACCTACAAATTTTTTAGGAAGTCCCGGGCCCCGGAGTTTTGTCTGGACGGGGAACACATTTTGGGCCCCCGGACAGGACACCCCCGGGTGGGCAGACGCATTTCTTTGTTCCCCGGTAAAGTTCTCTATGGGCCCCGTAAAAAGAACCCGGAAAAAAACAAAAAAAAGAAAAAAGAGAAAAAAGAATTATAGGGCTAAAACTGGAAAAAAAAATTTTTCAAAAACTTCATCTCTTTACCTATATTCAGTTAAAAATGTGTCACGCATGCCTTTTGGGCCGGAAATTTTTGTAAACTTCTTCCCTCCGGTTTTTGGGGGCTATTTTTAAAAAAAAGCAAGCAAGGCCCAACAAAAAAAAAAACAAACCCGGGAGGGGTGGCTGGAAAGGGGGCCGGGGGTGCGGGGGGAAAGGAAAAGGGGGGGGGGGGGGGGGTGGGGGGGGAGCGTTGTTTGCAATTTTCGTTTTTGAAAAAAAAATTAACCCCCCCCCCCCCCCCCCCCCCCCCCCCCCCCCCCCCCCCCCCCCCCCCCCCCCCCCCCCCCCCCCCCCCACACACCACACAAAACACTCCTTTCCTTTCTTTCTCTTTCTTCTTTATAGTTGAGGGAAAGGGTTATCACTATGTGCCTCATGAAAAACACCATTTTGTGAAAAACACCTTTGTATGACAGTAAGTTCAGCTCCAGTCTGTGGTTTAGTATGTTTCTACTGTATATGTTTTATACTCCAGACAGCCATGTATAACGGGAGAGGCATGAAAAGCGGGAGTGTTTGGTGAGGGCGAAATGGAAAAACGTACTGCCTTCTTTTGCCTGTTTGTTTGTTTGTTTGTTGTCCTTCATTACATCAACAGTAAATGAGCGTGATATCTGATTCCTGAATATTTTTCGGAAATGTCACGCTCGTCTACATTTGGGTCAGGCTGTGTTGGCCTTGGAGGTCATATCTTGTGTGAATGCAGAGGGTGTAGGGCTTGGGGACGGTGGGGGAGTGGAAGGTAGTAGGAGGGATGAGGGATTGGGGGCAGGGAAGAGAGAGGTAGATGGCAGGGGGGCAGAGTTTGTGGTGGTGATGGTGGTGATTGTGCTGCTGGAACAACATTTCTGCTGTCACTGGCAACAGCTTGTCCAGAACGGTGCTCTAGGTGGACGTCGACCATGGTGTGTGTGTGTGTGTGTTGTGTGTGTGTGTGTGTGTGTGTGTGTGTGAACGAATGAGTACTTTTGTGTGTGTGTGTGTGTGGTGTGTGTGTGTGTGTGTGTGTGTGTGTGTGTCAGCGCGCGCGCGAGTGT
Organism: Conus ventricosus; assembly: GCA_018398815.1. Classification (NCBI taxonomy): domain Eukaryota; kingdom Metazoa; phylum Mollusca; class Gastropoda; order Neogastropoda; family Conidae; genus Conus; species Conus ventricosus. The sequence goes on along the minus strand of CM031599.1, from coordinate 54,764,472 downwards.
GTGTGTGTGTGTGTGAGTGTGAGTGTGTGTGTGTGCGTGTGGTCGTGTGTGCGCGGTATGGTGGTGGTGGAGATTGAATGGCGGAAGGAAAAAGGTTGAAGGGAAAAGGGAAGCAGGGGGGGAGGAGGGAGTGGTAGGGAGAGGTGTGAAGAAAAAAAAAGGGAAAAGTGGAATCTGATAACTGACACCATGGCCTTGGGTAAGCTGTAAAACCCGTGGTATCGCTCCTTAGCATCTTCATGGCGTTGTTAGTTGGTTTGTGGGGAGATGAGGGCCTCTTGGTGGACTGTGGTACCTTTAGTGTTACCTGGGGGCGAGCCTGCACTCAGTACATGTGGTCTTTGAACACCGGAATTTCCGTTTCCGTGAGCGAGTGCAAATCTGTAAAAGATCAGTTCATGGTTTGCACTCAGGTCACTTGGTCTTTTGAAAACCGGAATTTCCGTTTTGGTAAGTGTGCGCCACGTTATAAAAGGTCAGTCTCTCTTTCTGTCTCTTTGTCTCTGTCTCTGTCTCTGTCTCTCTCTTTTCTCTCTCTCTCTCTCTTTCTGTCTGTCTGTCTGTCTGTCTCTGTCTCTCTCTATCTCTCTGTCTCTCTCTCTCTCTGTCTCTCTCTACTCTCTCTCTCTGTCTCTGTCATGGAGACATAAAACAGTTAATACTTTTTGTGTTATTTTGGACTTACAATCGAACTTCGGGATTGCTTATAATCTAATCAGTAGATTGAGCATTTAGATTAGATTATAAGCATTTACCCTATCATTTAAGTCATATTGCGTGTTTTGTATTTTCACATTTCAGACACGGCCAAGGCCTTTTTAACACAACTCTCTCTGTCTCTGTCTGTCTGTCTGTCTGTCTGTCTGTCTGTCTGTCTCTCTCTCTTCTGTGCGTGTAAGACGCATAAAGAGTGCATCGTGTGTGTGTGTGTGTGTGTGTGTGTGTGTGTGTGTGTGTGTGTGTGTGTGTGTGCGCGTGCGTGCGTGCGTGCGCGCGCGCGCGTGCGTGCGTGCGTGTGTGTGTGAATTCATTTATTATTTATGTGCTCGGGCCTTATGCCCACTCTCTCTCTCTCTCTCTCTCTCTCTCTCTCTCTCTCTCTCTCTCTCTCTCTCTCTGTAGAGACTGTTTCTCTGTCTGTCTGTCTGTCTGTCTCTCTCTCTGTCTCTCTCTCTTCTGTTTTTTCGTTTTGGATTTTTCTCTCCAAAACACAAGCATCGACATACAACCCTCAGATCCGTTAAAATGTCAGACCGACGTTCCGCCCAAGTTAGAACAAAATTCAACCTTTCATTCCAGAACTTTTTACCCGTGGTGTCAAATCGACGTTCCGCCCCAAGTTAGTACCAAATTCAACGTTATCTTTCCAGAACTTTTACCACGGTGTACGAACAGGTTCACTTCGCTGACAGAAAGATCAATGACGGTTGACCCGGATAGAATGCAACACTGCGTGAACGTTGCAAAGTAAACACTGGGAGCTGGCATTTCCCAGCCAAATGTCATCCTCCTCCGGCAACATCACATGATCACTGGCTTGACTGTGCTGGGGTTTCTCACGCTGCCTGTCTCTCTCGGACGTGGGAAGCGGCTTCCCCACCCTCTCGCAGACGTACGGTTGGATGTGTGTATGTGACACATAGCCGTAGTCAGGATGTACATGTACTATAGCCGTGCTTTTCAATTGGTTTTTGTTTACATCTGAAATGACCATATCCGTTTAAAAGTTGTCAGTTGATCAACTTTTCAACACAGACACACACATACACGCACGCGCGCACACACGCACGCACGCATACATACATACATACATACATACATACATACATATTTATATATTATATATATAATATTATATATATATATACTGAGCCACAAAAGAAATGCAAACGATGGGTCCATTCAATGTACTCTCATGTTGTTGACATTTAATTGCAACCATTGAAATGAATTGAATGCAGCCATTGAATTTCTGGCTTTAGTGTTATTGTTGGCTGAAGCAAAAAGTGGTCACGTGTCATGAGTGTCACGGAGAGGGTCAGTAACGAGTGTGTCCCCACGAGCGTTGATAACAGCCTGACATCTGGCGGGCATGGAGTGGATCAGACGGTTGACGGTGGCCATGTTGGACGTTGTTCCAGATCTGCCTCAGTGCCTGCTCTAGCTGACTGGCTGTTGTTGGCCTCGGCTGAACAGCATTCAGCTCCCGTTTGAGATGGTCCCAGAAGTGTTCGAAGGGTTCGAATCAGGGCTCAGCGAGGACCACTGCAGAGCTGTGATGCCCTGTTGCTGCAGGAAGTCTGTGGTGACTCTGGCAGTGTGTGGACGAGCATTGTCCTGCTGGAGAGTGAGGTGGCCGTGCTGTTGGAAGTGGGGCACAACAACGGGCCTCAACACCTGGTCAATGTATCGCTGCGCAGTAACGCCATTTCCGCGACCAGGGCCAATGTCTAGGAAACAATAGGCCCAACAAGCTGGTTGAGGCTGATTCCACCCCATACCATGATGCTCGCACCTCCCCAAGCGTTGATCTCGTGGACATTGTTGTTGGCATACCTCTGGTAGCGCCTCCTCCACACCCGGATTCGGCCATCAGCATGATGAACACAGTATCGGCTCTCATCCGTGAAGAGGATGCCCCTCCATTGCCGCCAGTTCCAGTTCCGGTGCTGCTGGGCCCATTGCAGTTGTTGTTGCCTATGTCTTGGAGTATGAACAGGTCGCCTTACGGGACGGCGGCAGTGCAGGTGATGTTCTGTTAATTGACGCCGCACAGTTTCACCAGAAATTGGTGCACCATGCCTGCCAATGGTGTTTCTGGCCGTTTCCGTTGCATAAGTGAATGGCTCACGCAGGTGACGGCGGTGAATCGCCCGATGTTGTCGCGCAGTCGTTACACAGGGTCTGCCGCTTCGTGGGTTGTCCCAAGCGTCGCCATTTGCCTGGAACCTGGCCCACAAACGACAAATTGTAGAAACAGCCACGCCAAACGCAGCTGCGACTTGTGCAGCACGGTTTCCGGCTTGGAGTCGCCCTATGGCTCTTTCTCTGTCGACGGCGCTCAGTCTTGGCATTCTGGGCATGTGGAAGTGATTGCTTTGCCAGGGCGTAACAGCCTGGGTTTTTATTCCTAGTGATGTGTGAATACTGTTCAGCGAAAAAAAGATTGACATGACTGTTTGCATTCGCCTTGCACATGCAAAAACGCGCTTTCACGTTCATGGCGCCGGTGTGAGCTCATTTCTAGTGACACTGACCTGATTTGCACGTGCTGCACACTAGGTCTAATGCTGACTCATGACCGCACGGAATATATGGTCACAGCGCACCTACAGTGCCATTAATCATATTCACCCCTACCTACCCCTCCATTGGCGTTTCTTTTGTGGCTCAGTTTATATATATATGTGTGTGTGTGTGTGTGTGTGTGTGTGTGTGTGTATATATATATATATATATATATATATCTATACATATATATATATATATATATACAGCGAAAGAGGGAGAGGAAAGGGCGTGACTGTTTTCCAAGGGACTTTTGAATTGCTGAAGAAGGGACTCGCACCATCAAGACTGTTATTTTGTTCGGAAACATCTCTTACAATGTGAACGTTTGCGTTGAAGACGAATTCTTTCACATGCAGAGTCCATTTGTACAATGAAAACTCGTACACTGTTAACACTTACTTTGAAAACAGTACCTAACGCTGTTAATGTTTGCCAGAAATACGATCTGATGCTGGATTTGAGATGTAAGAGCTGCGAAGTGAAGACAGTGCATCAGAGATAGATGATCCGTTGCTCACGTGATATGATTTTCCGTGAAAAAAAAATGAGGGGAAGATAACGCGTGTCTTTTGATGGCATATAGAGCTATATTTTCAGTTTATGGGTCAGGCAGACGGATCTTCGAGGGTCAAATATCTGATACGAAGCGCACGCAGGATTACGATCGGGATGCCGACTGTCTTCGTCACAGGCGCGCCGTTTCACACCCATGTTTTGACATTTTCTTTCTCCGATTAAACCGTTAAGCTGACTGGTGGGGCATGTTTTGTTTTGGGCGTGTGCCACGAAAACGGCGGGGTCACTCTCGGGTAAGGCGACCTCTAACGCAAATAATCTCCCTTGCGAAATTCTGAACTTCGGCTACCGATTTGCTACTGACAAGAATATGACTGATCTGCTTTGTCCCTGACTAAAGTGTGACTAACCTGATTTAGTATTGACAACAGTATGAGTCACGTGTATATTATTGACAAGAACATGATTCAAATGATAATGTTATGGTCAAGAAAATGACTTAGCTAATATGTTGTGAACAAGAGTAATATGACTCAGCTGATATGTTATTGGCAAGTATATATATATGACTCAGCTGATGTGTTATTGGCAAGAATATGTGATTCAGCTGATAAGTTGTTGGCATGAATATGACAATAATAATAATAGTAATAATAACGATGAAGATAATGATAATAGTAATTTAATAATGATGTTAATAATGATAATGATAGTATGACCCAGCTAGTTGTATCATTGACAAGAATATGATTATGACTCAGCTGGTATGTCATGGGCAAGAATATATGCCTCATCTGCTATATTATTGGCAAGAATATATGCCTCGTCTGATATGTTATCGACAAGAATATAAGACCTAACTGATATGTCATTGGCAAGAATAATATAGCTCAGCTCATATGTTACTGGCGAGAATATGACGATGCTATGAATCATCTGATTTGTTATTGGCAAGGATATGGCTCATGTGATATGTTATTGACAAGAATATAATGACGTGGCTAATATATCATTAGCAAGAACAGATGACGCAGCTGATCTGTTCTTGATAAGAATATATGATGCAATTGACATGTTATTGACACTATATGACATCAGCTGATCTGTTCTTGATCAGAATTTATGACGCAGCTGATCTGTTAACGACAAGATATGACTCAGCTGATCTGTTCTTGATAAGAACATATGATGCAGTTGACATGTTATTGACAATATATGGCTCAGCTGATCTGTTATTGACAAGAATGTACGACTCAGCTGATCTGTTCTTAATAAGAATATAAAATTATGATGCAGCTGATATGTTATTGACAAGATTATGACTCGGCTGATCTGTTATTGACAAGATTATGACTCGGCTGATCTGTTCTTGATCAGAATTTATGATGAAGCTGATATGTTATTGACAATATATGACTCAGCTGAACTGTTATTGACAAGACTATGACTCGGCTGGTATGTTGTTAAAAACAACCTGACCAGCCTGAATGGCGTATTGGATATCACAGCTCGAAGAGTTTCTTGTCAGTGTCTCTCTCACTCTCTCTCTCACTGTCTGTCTATGTCTGTCTTTCTGTCTGTCTATCTGTCTCTCTCTCTCTTTCTCTGTGCGCGCGGGTGTAAGAGGTAGGAAGGCGGATGGAGGGGTGCGTGTGTATGAACGTTTGTGTGTGTGTGTGTGTGTGTGTGTGTGTGTGTGTGTGTGTGTGTGTGTGTGTGTGTGTGTGTGCACGGTGTGTTCGTGCGGTAGAAGAGGATAGTGATGTGTCGGTGCGTCTGTCTGGGACAGACGGCCAGAGAGAGAGAGAGAGAGAGAGAGAGAGAGAGAGAGAGAGAGAGAGAGAGAGAGAGAGAGAGAGAGAGGAGAGAGAGAGAGAATGAATCAGCAAGGGTGTGGTTCTTAAAAAAAAAGAAAAGGATCAAACAGACCACACACAAAAAAAGAAAAAAGAACACAAAGGGTGTGCTGTTGCATGCATAGTAAACATCCTGTGATCGTCTTCAGAGACACACAGGCAGACATGTAACTTCGGTTAGTGGGAGAATTAGTGTGTGTGTGTGTGTGTGTGTGTGTGTGTGTGTGTGTGTGTGTGTGTGTGCGCGTGTGTGTGCGTGTGTGTGTGTGTGTGTGTGTGTGTGTGTGTGTGTGTGTGCGAGCGTGCGCGCGCGCGCGCGCGCGCGCGAGTGCGCGCGTGTGTGTGTGTGTGTGTGTGTGTGTGTGTGGATGAAGAGCGAGGAGGACTGGCAAGGCGGGGAAGCGGTATGGGAAGCGAGAAGGAAGGAGGGAACATGCTTAGAGAGGATGTGATTCTTCCCGTGCAAATATAACAAGAGCTCGTGTTGTTGAAGGTATGGTAAACACTCTGTAAGTGTCTTGCGATGGAGAGAGAGAGAGAGAGAGAGAGAGAGAGAGAGAGAGAGAGATATTACTTGTGATGTGTGTGTGTGTGTGTGTGTGTGTGTGTGTGTGTGTGTGTGTGTGTGTGTGTTCATAAATTAATTTGTCGTTAAACTTTTAAGATGAATGATGGATGTACTAAAAAAAAAAGAAAAAAAAAAGAAAAGAACTTGACTTGATGAGTGAACGTCGCGCGCGCGCGCGCGCGCGCGCGCGTGCGTGCGTGCGTGCGTGCGTGTGTGGTGTGTGTGTGTTTAAGAGTGTGTGTGCGGGTGCGTTCGTGCGTGTTTGTGTGTGTGTATGTGTGTGTGTGCGCACGCGCGCGCGTGTGTATGTGTGTGTATTGTGTGCACGTTTGTGTGTGTATAAAAGAGAGAGACAGAAGAGAGAATATACATGTGCTTGAAGAGAAGAATTCGATTACGAAGTGGTTCGCTGGGAACCAATATCTGCACTAGTGGCAGCAACAGCAACAATGAATGGCTGGCAGTATCAGCAGTAGTAGTGGCAGCAACAGTGAGTGGCTGGCAGTATCAGCAGTAGTAGTGGCAGCAACAGTGAGTGGCTGGCAGTATCAGCAGTAGTAGTGGCAGCAACAGTGAGTGGCTGGCAGTATCAGCAGTAGTAGTGGCAGCAACAGCAACAATGAATGGCTGGCAGTATCAGCAGTAGTAGTGGCAGCAACAGTGAGTGGCTGGCAGTATCAGCAGTAGTAGTGGCAGCAACAGCAACAATGAATGGCTGGCAGTATCAGCAGTAGTAGTGGCAGCAACAGCAACAATGAATGGCTGGCAGTATCAGCAGTAGTAGTGGCAGCAACAGTGAGTGGCTGGCAGTATCATCAGTAGTAGTGGCAGCAACAGTGAGTGGCTGGCAGTATCAGCAGTAGTAGTGGCAGCAACAGCAACAATGAATGGCTGGCAGTATCAGCAGTGGCAGCAACAGCAGTGAGTGGCTGGCAGTATCAGCAGTAGTAGTGGCAGCAACAGTGAGTGGCTGGCAGTATCAGCAGTAGTAGTGGCAGCAACAGCAGTGAGTGGCTGGCAGTATCAGCAGTAGTATTGGCAGCAACAGCAGTGAGTGGCTGGCAGTATCAGCAGCAGTAGTGGCAGCAACAGTGAGTGGCTGGCAGTATCAGCAGTAGTAGTGGCAGCAACAGCAGTGAGTGGCTGGCAGTATCAGCAGTAGTAGTGGCAGCAACAGCAGTGAGTGGCTGGCAGTATCAGCAGCAGTAGTGGCAGGAGCAGCAACAGTGAGTGGCTGGCAGTATCAGCAGTAGTAGTGGCAGGAGCAGCAACAGTGAGTGGCTGGCAGTATCAGCAGTGGTAGTGGCAGGAGCAGCAACAGTGAGTGGCAGGCAGTATCAGCAGTAGTAGTGGCAGGAGCAGCAACAGTGAGTGGCTTGCAGTATCAGCAGTAGTAGTGGCAGCAACAGCAGTGAGTGGCTGGCAGTATCAGCAGTAGTATTGGCAGCAACATCAGTGAGTGGCTGGCAGTATCAGCAGTAGTAGTGGCAGCAACAGTGAGTGGCTGGCAGTATCAGCAGTAGTAGTGGCAGCAACAGTGAGTGGCTGGCAGTATCAGCAGTAGTAGTGGCAGGAGCAGCAACAGTGAGTGGCTGGCAGTATCAGCAGTAGTAGTGGCAGGAGCAGCAACAGTGAGTGGCAGGCAGTATCAGCAGTAGTAGTGGCAGGAGCAGCAACAGTGAGTGGCTGGCGGTATCAGCAGCAGTAGTAGTGGCAGGAGCAGCAACAATGAGTGGCTGGCAGTATCAGCAGTAGTAGTGGCAGCAACAGTGAGTGGTTGGCAGTATCAGCAGTAGTAGTGGCAGCAACAGGAACAATGAGTGGCTTGCAGTATCAGCAGCAGTAGTGGCAGCAACAGTGAGTGGTTGGCAGTATCAGCAGTAGTAGTGGCAGAAGCA
>CM031599.1:54726343-54736343 GCA_018398815.1 Conus ventricosus | reverse complement strand
GGCCCGCCACCCGCTGGCCACGCACGTGACTGAGACTGAAGCAGTGCGCAGAGATGAGTGTGCAGATGTGGAGAGACACGCGCGCCGAGGGGCAGGTTCAGGATAATATACGCTTGTGTGTGTGTGTGTGTGTGTGTGTGTGTTTTCGTTTTCGTTTTTATTGTGAGGGATCGAAAGACAACAGGAAGGAGTGATGTTTTCGGATGCTTGGATCTTATTCCATTGTCCTCCCTGCAGATGGATAAACTATAGCCTCCGTGTGCATTATATAGTTTCTTTCTTTTGTTTGTTTTTTGTTTTAATGGTTCAGTCAGGGTTAATGTGTTTGGACTTGATGAGATTCCGTTCTCGAAGTGCATTCAGTTCAAACATCGCCACTTCCTTGTCAGTCGTGATGAGTACGCTCACCCCCCCCCCGCCCCCACCCCTTCTCAACACCACCTCTACCTCCTCCTCCTCTCTCTGTTCTCTCTCTCTCATTCTCTCTCATCTCTCATCTCCTCCTCATCTCCTCTCTCTCTCTCTCACCTCCCTCTCTGTTTCTCTCTCTCTCTCCTCACTCTCTCTTCTCTCTCTCTACTCTTCTCTCTCTCTCCACCTCATCTCCCTCTTTCTCTCTCTCACATCTGGATGTTGTAAAATTATTCACACCGAAGTGACCTGTAAATCATAAAACGTTACTGTTTATGATTCCTTGGGGGGAGGGGGGGGGGGGGGGGGGGGGGGGGGGGGGGGGGGGGGGGGGGGGGGGGGGGGGGGGGGGGGGGGGGATAATGATGCAAAAAGGAATCGAAAATTACCAAGCTTTTTATTAAAGACGCATTGATCTCTGTTGGCTGGCGCACGAAGTGAAATAAGAAGACAGAAACGACTGCGATATACATAACGTTTTTTGTTTGTCGTTTGAACCTTCTCTTCGGTTTGGGTTTTGTTGTTTGTTTGTTTTTTTTCTTAATGCACGTGTTGTGTAGGTATTCGCTAATTCTGTAAACGCCCTCGCGAGTAGGTGCTAACTGACAAGGCCGTTCACTGGAACTTCGTTTCGGTTATACCTCTCATTTGAACGTGTGAACCATCTGTCGACATTGCGTTCAGATGTCTATCAAAGCTTATTGTTGGCTTGTACAGCCAACTGGGGATCAAAGAGAAGAGAAACAGAGAACTGGCAGCCCGGAGCTGTCTGAATATCTTGTTTGTCAGTGGATTCTGCGATGAAGGACTTTCCAGTGTAGATCTGAGAGTAGTTCCTGAAAAGAAGAGGTGAGGCACCGGCAGGGGTAACCTGTAGAAGAAACTTCTAAACCATCACGAATCCCACAACGAATTATGAACATGCTCGGAGTTTTGTTGCCATCGAACGCACTTCGAGGCACCTTCAAATGCACGCACGTCAACGCTCTTCAACCAAGACGCAGATCAGGAGTTGTGCGTGCTTCCGAGTTTTTCCTGCTGAAGATCTGTGAATGGGAGAAAAATATGAGCGGCTGGCGCTGGAGACGATGTTCGGATTGGATGTTAGTGGGGCGGGCCGCACTGGCGGATCCTTGCCGTCTTTTCCCAGTCATGTCCGACCAAGTGAGTATGGCCAAGCAGCCCATCTGTTGAGAGGTCGTTGTGAGAGGTATAGGCTGCATTCTACCATGAGCTGAGGAGTAGAATAACGACAGCCGTTCAGTAGCTGTAGTGATGGTGCAGTGGAGTAGTTAGAAACTTGCTATTACTGTGTCCGTTTCATGAACTTCGCGACGAATCAGGACCATAAACACACAAACGTTAAACGCAAACGACGCGCATGAATCCACACGCACACGCACACTACACACCACACAACACACACCCCACACACACACACACACACACACAGCACACACACACACACACCCACAACACACCACACACACACACACACACACACACACCCACACACATATATATATATATAAATATATATATATATATATATAGTAAGTATATATATGTATATATAAGAATAGTATATCTTAAATATATATATAAATATATAAATATATACAGCCCTGATGTGGGTGGCCCTTTAAACGGTCGGCTGGGCTATAAGCAACATTATCTAATATATATATATATATATATATATAAATATAATATATCATATATACACACACACGCAACAGCACACACGTCACACAAGAGGACAATGCACCACACACACAACTAACACCACACACACACATCCTTGAAACACAGCACACACAACACACACCTACAACCACAACAGCAAAAAACACGACCCCCACAAACACACAAACATACAAAACACATAGCCCCCACACACCGACTCACACCCAGCCGACCCACAACACACCCCCACACACCCACCACACCCACACACCCACCCAACACAACCATACACACCACACTTGACACACAACCAAACGTACACCCCACACACACACACCACAGTCACCCACCCCCCCCTACAACACGACAACCCCCAACACACCCCACCTACATCCACACACACACGACCCCCACCCACCCAATCACCCAGTCACACACACAACACACACACGACACACACACACGAGCACCCAACCCACACTACCACACACACACACACACACAACACATACACACACACGTGCAACAACAACACCACAACACAACACAGCCACACAGCAACACAAGGCCCCAACCCCAGCTCCACACACACACACCACACACATACCAACGACGCAAGGCACAGAGCACCCAGGCAAGCATGCCGCACGAAACCGCACAGAGCACAACCATCTAAATATATTCCCATGCATATGTTCAAACAGGCAACACGCACATACACACGTACACACTTTCCCTTACTCTTTCTTAACTCTCTCTTTCATTCATTCTTATGTGTGGGAGACAACTCTTCAAACCACAAACATCTACTCAATCTCAGGTACACACCTTATCTTTAAGCCAAACGACGCACATACACTGCATACTCTTTGACACTACACTCTACCTTGGGGGGGGGGGGGGGGGGGGGTGGTGTAGGGAGGGGGGATCTTATACTCTTTTCTTTCATCCCCCACTACAAACCAACACAAGACAAAACAACAACTAACAACCAAGACAAAACCCACATACAACAAACCCCCACAATCCACACACCCCCCACAACAACCCCACAACCACCACAGGGCAACCCCACTACCCCCCAACAACCCCCTCCCCCCACCTCATCCCCACACCACCACAAAACCCCCACAACCACAACCCCCCCACCCCACAAACCCCACCACAAGGGCCCCCACAACCTCAAACAACCTACAAACAAACAACACACCCCCCCCCCACAACCACACCAACACACAACCACAAAACCCCCATACAAAACACACAACCAACCCACAAAACCCGTCCCCCACATAAACCCTCACCACAACCACCCTCACCACATCCACAAAACAAAGACAAAACACAATCCACAACCAAAAAAGACCAAAAAACCAAAAACACAAAAGCTACAAAACCGCCACGCCACAAAACACAAACCCAACACAAAAAACCCCCCACAAACCCAAACAAACAACACAACCCAACAAAACACCAAAAAACCCAAAACCACACCACCCCTCAACTCTCTGACACTTTTTCCTTTTCTCTTATGTTTTTCCCTCTTTCTACCTACCACTTTCACTTATCCTACCAATTCTTTTTTCTCCTTCAACTGCCTTGATATTCTTCTCCATATCTTTACTTCAATTCCCTCTTCTCCTTCTGTCCTATCTCTCTCTCTCTCTCTGTGTATCTGTTAGCTACTCTCTCTTCTCTCCATCTCTCTCCGCTCCTCTCTCTCTCCTCTCTCCTCTCTCACTCCCCCTCATCTCTCTCTCTCTCTCCTCACACTCACCTCTCTCATCTCCTCTCCCTCCTCTCACTCTCTCTCTTCTCTCTCCTCTCTCATTCTCTCCTCTCTTCACTCTCTCACCTTCATCTCTCGTCTCTCTCTTCACTCTCTCTCATGAATTCTCTCCCTACTCACTCACTCTCCTACTCCTCTCTCTCTCCCTCTCCATCTCCCTCTATCTAACCTCTGTGTATCAGTATAGCCAGTCTGTCTGTCTGTCCTCTCATTTCTGCATCCTTTATCCATTCCCTTTCTCTCAACTGTATGGTCAACGCTTCTCTCTATGTCCTGTCTGTCTGCCTTGCCTGTCTGTCAGCCTGTCCGGCTGTCCTGTTTTTTCTTTCTGCGTGTTTGTCTGTCTGTCTGTCTCCTCTTCTCTGTCTGTCCTGTCTGTCTGTCCTGTCCCGAGTCCTGTCCTGGCTGCCTGTCCTGTCTGTTTTCGTTACTGCATGTCTATCTGTCTGTCTAGTCTCTCTCTTCTCTCTCTCTCTCATCTCTCGCTCTCTCTCTCTCTCTCTCTCTCACTCTCCTTCCCTCTGCTCCCCTATCCTCCCCTCCCTCTTTTCACAACCATCATCCTTCTACCCCCATCATTTCCCTTTTCCTCCTCTTCCTCTCCCCACCCCCCCCCCCCTAAAACCCCACCGCGACCGCACCCCCGCCACTTTCGTTTTCCTTCTAAACGTACACCCAAAGATCCTATAATTACAAGGCCGAACTTTATGTTGAATTACAATTATAGACCTTCCGTTTTTAGATCGAAAAACCCTGGAAACGAACCAAAAGTCCTTGGGCAAAAGGTCCAACCACCCACACCCCCCCCCCCCCCCCCCCCCCCCCCCCCCACTCCATCTTTGTTTTTTTTTTTTGTTTTTTTTTTCAATACTTTGTTCTCCTTTCTTTCATTTCTTCGTCTCCTCCTTCTTCTCTGTTCTTGTTCTTTTTACTTCTTTCTTTTCTCTAAATTATTTCTTTAAAACAACAAGTTCTAGAGAGAACACAGTAGAGCACACTATAAACACGTGTGAATGTGGTTTGGTGTGTGTCGCGTTCATTGGTTGAGTCACATAAAACATCAGCCCGCAATGAGCCCCGAGCCCCCGAAGAGAGCGAGTGAAAGAGCATTAGCAGCTCCCAAACGAGCAGACAGTGTTTACTAATACTTAGGTTCGTACGGTGTGAATGTAGCATGAGTGTGTTTTGTGTGCAACATCTTCTGTCTGTCTGTCTGTTCTCTCTTTCACTCACTCACACACGCACACACACACACACACACACACACACACACACACACCCATCACACACACACACACAACACGACACACACAGAAGAAGGAGAGATAGGGCGAGAGGATATAATAAGAGGGAGAGTAGGGAGAGACAATATAAGAGAGAGAAAAGAAAAGAGAAAAAAAGGGGAGGGGAGAGGGAGAGAGAGAGGGGGGCAAGGGGTAGAGAGCTAATGGAAGAAAAGGGGGATACCACCGAAGGGTGAGAGAGCGCTGTACGCCGCCATGCTATGGTGCGCGATGCCTGTTGTTCTGGGGGTGGCCCTCCACCTTTTCTCCGGTTGTTCTGCCCCCGGTGTGTGTGGTTTGGCCGCTCTGCGTCTCTATCGTTAGTTCCTTCTTCTCTGCGCCTTTGTGGTCCTTCTGCGCTCTCTCGCCTCCTCTCGCGCGCTCGCGTCGCCCACGTAAGCTCCCCACAACCCCTACGGCTTAAGCGAATGTTAACTCCCGAATGATAAACCCCAAGCTGCGCTACACATCATGCCCGCCCTTCCACACCGGACCCCCGCCCCCCTCCCCCCCCCCCCCGCCGGCCCCCCTTTGACAGTTTGGACTGTCTATCTATCAGTCTCTGTCTTTTCTTACTGTCTCACATCTCTCTCTCATCTCACCTCTCGTCTCTCTTCTCTCACTCTCCTCTCACTCTGTCTGGCAAATTTCCCCGTCTTTTGTTGGGGGGGGGGGGGAGTCTGTACACACCCACTCCCTTTCCCTGCATGTTACCCCTTTATCACCCCCATTCTCCCCCACCGGCCTTTTATTTTCCGCTCTTCCCTCTCTGTCCCGCCCTGCCTCTCTGGCCCACACCCCTCTGTGTGTCTGCCTGTCCCCCTGTCTGTCTCAGCTCTCTCTCTCCCCCATTTTGTTTTTTTTTACTCCCGCTCCGCTCTCTCTCTCTCTTTCGCATCCCTCTCCTCTCTCATTCTCCACTTTCCTCCCACCTCTCTCCTCTCTCCCCCTCTCCTCCACACCCTTACTCCCTCCTCCTCCCCCCTCTCTGTCTCCCTTAACTCCCTCTCCTCACCCTCCCCTCACCCCCTTACTCCCACTCTTTTCTAATCTCTCTCTCTCTCTCACCCTCCCTCCCTTTCTCTCCCTCCTCTCTCTCTCTCTCCCCCCCTTACACCGCTCCTCTCCCTCTCTTCCCTTACTCCCTGTCCTCTCTCTCTTCCCCTCCTTTTCTCTCCCCTCTCTCTCTCTCGGCTCTCCCCCCCCTACCCCTCTAACTGTCCCCTTAACCTCCTCCTACTCCTCATCTCTCTTCTCCCCCTTACACCCTCTCCTCTCTTCTTTCCCCTACTCCCTCTCCTCTCCCTCCTCATCCCCCCCCTTACTCCCTCTCCTCTGCCGCCCCCCCCCCGCCACCATCCCTTACTCCCCTCCGCTCCTCTCCCTCTTTCTCCCTGTTTCCTCTCCACTCTCATTTCTCGCTCCCTTCCTCCTCTCTCTCTCTCTTCTCTTTTCTCTCTCTCTCTTTCTCTCCCCCTCTCCTCTCATCCTCCCTCCCTCCCTCCCTCCCTCTCTCTGTCTCCCTCTCCTCTCGGCATCCTCCCTCCACCCTCCCTCTCTCTGTCTCCCTCTCCTCTCATCCTCCCTCCACCTCCCTCTCTCGTTTCCCATCCCCTCCTCTCTTATTCTCTCCCCTCCCTTCCTCCTCTCTCTCCACTCACAGTCTCTCTCCCCCCTAAAAAAACTTCCCTCCCTTCTCTCTCTCTCTCTCCTTTCTCATCCCTCTCCTCTCTCATCCCCCCACACTCTCTCTCTCTCCATCTACACACTCTCTCTCTCCTCTCGCTCTCTCTCCCAATCCCTATCCCTCCCCCTTCGGTCTCTTCCTCCTCTCTCTCTTCTCTCTCTCTCTCTCTCTGTAATCATGAAGGGAGTATATTGACGCGCCCGCGCCGCGCCATGCTCAAAGGATAATCTCATAAAAGAGGAGGGGAAGAAGTACGGTAACAGGGTAGATGGGGGAGAGGGGAGGGAAGGGAGAGAGAGTCGAAGGGGATGGAGGGGGGCAAGGGGGAGGAGACAGTGAGTGGTTTTCCCATCTCTTCACAAAAACAAACAGTCGTACCAAGTCAGTCATTAATGTGTGCCGTCCGTATTGAAGCAAGAAAGAGAGATAGAGGCAGGGAGTGTGAATGGTGTGAAGAAACGGTGTGAGTGGAGAGAGAGAGAGAGAGAGAGCGAGAGAGAGAGAGAGAGAGAGAGGAGAGAGAGAGGAGAGAGAGAAGGAGAACAGGGAGCTCACAAAAAGGAACATGACATTGGACACACCTACCACAACATGCATGCACCCGCAACACCCGCGCAAACACACACACACACCACAACACAACACACCCACACACACCCAAACACACCACACACACACACATATTGCGCAAACTAGACCGTACGCACAAGCGCACATGGCACACCCACAACGCACAACCACACTAATACAGTCCACTAATACAGGCATATATATGTAAAGAAACACAGAGAGAGAGAGGAAGAGAGAAGAGAGGTGAGACAGAGACAGACAGGACAGACAGACAGACCAGACAGAGACAGACAGACAGACAGACAAAACAGAAACATACAGGCTGTCAGACAGACAGTGACAGGCAGACAGACAGAAAGACAGAGATAGATAGAGACAGAGACAGACAGACAACAGACAGACAGTGACAGGCAGACCGACAGAAAGACAGAGATAGAATAGAGACAGACAGACAGTACACATCCAGACAGAGACAGACAGACATACAGGCTGTCAGACAGAGAATGTGGTGGGGGGGACAGTGACAGGCAGACAGAACAGAAAGACAGAGATAGATAGAGACAGAGACAGACAGACACAGTCAGACAGACAGACAGACACAGTCAGACAGACAGACACAGTCAGACAGACACAGTCAGACAGACAGACACAGTCAGACAGACAGACAGTGGTAAACTTGTCGAGTGTCTGTGACACACGGAGTTGAAAGGCCGAGGCACCATGATAAATAAAGCCCGGGCATTCTGATTGATCCGGCAGCATTTGCAGAGATCTACAGGTGCCAGCACTCGTTCATTAAGCTCCAGCTATCGAACAGAAGCAGGGACGCATGCAGCTAGCTCTTCCCTTTGGCTACTGTTTCCCTGCGTTTTCCTGCTTTGTACTTCGTACCCCGTTCAGCCTGCCTCAGCCAAACAAGTTCTTGAAGAGAGAGGTGGGGAGATCTCTGTCTTCTGTCTGCCTGTCTGTCTTTCTGGGCTCGTCCGTCTGTGTCCCTCTCTCTGTCTCTCTATGTCTGTCTGTCTCTCCCTTTCTCTGTTCCTTTTGTTGTAAACCGGAGATGGTACATGTACTGCAATTTAAACATGATGACGGGGGAAAACGTTCACCTGGACACAAGTGATCGTTTACATTGATTGGGACGTTCTTCTGTGTTTTCTGCTGTGAGGCTGAAGAACTGAGGGGTTGGTTTCGTGGTTAGTAGATAATGCAAATGATGTAACTCGTGTTTGTTTTGTTTTTCTTCATGATTCATTATCTTTTTATTGTTATTGTTATCATCATTATTATTATTCTTCGTATTATTATTACTCTTATTATTGTTGTTGTTGTTGTTGTTATCATTATTGTTGTTGTTAGTATTATTGTTGTTATATTATCATCTTTATTATCATTATTACTAAAACGGTACCATTTTTATTATTTTGTTTTCGTATGTGGTGCTTGTTCGAAAAAAAGCGTCGTCTGTTCTTTTCGTATCTGGCTATGCACCGCTGTTTCATCACCGGAAGTACTGTCTTCTCTCTTCCGGTAGTCGAGCTTCTTTTAGATCTAAATATGATTAAACCTAACAACGAAGACCGTTCAAAGTACAATTCCCTAGCTGTATGTTACCCATCCACAACGTTATCAAGCCTAACGATGAAGATCGTCCAAAATATTATTCCGTTACCGTAACCCTTTCACAACGTTGATGTAGAGGTCATGCCAGAGCTTCACGAGGCGTAGCAAGAGCGAAGGATCGTTGGAGACTTTCACAGTGCGATCATTTGGCTTGGCTTGGCTGTGCGTTACTTTGCTTTGCTTTCCTTTGCTAAGCTACGGGAAGTTGCTATGGAGAAAGCGTTTCAAATGATTGAATGCAAATTTTAACGCTGAAGAAGACAGACGGAGGTCTGTCGAAAGCTCCAAGTAAGTGCTATTCCTAGCTGGGTGACCTGTGTAAATCCGGTAGTCGTTCAAAATTTTAACTTGTGTTCGAAAATGCTGCGTATCGGTATTCCTGATACTGAAACAGTTAAAAGATTTGCTTGTTTGGTTGGTTGCTTGGTTGTTCGGTTTTTTCCTTTTTCTTTTTTTTTTTAAAGGACGAGGGGGAGAGAGGAGGGGTTTGAAAGGAGGGGTGTGTGTGTTATGGTGGTTGATGAGAGGTTCCACTACACGGGTGGGAGAACAGCTGGCATGGTGAGAGAGGAGCCTGATGAGAGACGAAAGCCCCTCCCCCTGAAACAGTAATGACATGAATGCCCTCTTAGAAAGGGGAGGGGGGAAAGCGGGGGGGGGGGGGGGGGGGGGGGCAAGAGGAGGTAGTTGCTGAGCGGTCTGTCTCGAGAAACCCGCATTGCGACTGGTCAAGTCATCTAACGGCCTTCTGGCCGTGACTTGCCGCACGTCCAGTATAAACTTTAGGACGCCAGATTGCTGACATGTGGCATCAGGATGATGACTGATTTCGGTCCCGCATGCTAATGAGATAGTCCCGTGCCAATAGTGAGGTATAACCCGAGACGCGTTTCATACAGGCGGGTGGCGAGGATTCTCGCTTGCTTGGCGAGTGTCGGCGTTTCAGAGCAC
>CM031599.1:54711343-54718843 GCA_018398815.1 Conus ventricosus | reverse complement strand
TCTTACGAAAGTTGATGATGGGGTTTTACGTGTGTGTGTGTGTGTGTGTGTGTGTGTGCACGTGCGTGCGTGCGTGCGTGTGTCTGTGTGCGCGCGCGTGCATGCAGATGTGCGTATATGTGTGTGTATATGCGTGCGTGTGAGTGTGTGTGTGTATGTGTGTGTGAGTGTATGTGTGTGTATGTGTGTGTGCGCGCGCGCGCGCGCGTGTGTGTGTGTGTGAGTACAACCATGCATTAATCTGACATTAAATTGGTTTCAGAGAGAGAGAGAGAGAGAGAGAGAGAGAGAGAGAGAGAGATTTTAACACGTTTCACTTTGTCTTGGGTCGATTGAAACAGAAACTGTACGGTTGTCTTGCGTTGTAGGCCACAGCTGATAGCAATGGAAAATGGATGAATGTAGAATCGTGGATCCATGCACTGATCAAAGATAGTCTTTGCACTGACCCACATGGTGAGACACACGGGCTAGCACACATGCATGCACGTGCGTGCGCGGCCTCTCTCTCTTTCTCCCTCTCTCTCTCTCTCTCACTCTGTCACTCTCTCTCTCTGTCTCTCTCTCTGTCACACACACACACACACACACACACACACACACACACACACACACACACACACACACACACACACGGGGAGAGAGGGAGGGAGGGAGGGAGAGAGAGAGAGAGAGAGAGAGAGAGAGAGAGAGAGAGAGAGCGAGAGAGAGAGAGAGAGAGAGTCACAGCACACGGAATCCAAAGACACACACAGTCACTAGATGCATAAGTCAGAAAACACAACCATACAAGATGTATCCCCGCGCACTCCTCCCCCCCCCCCTCCCCTCCTCCACACACCCACACACACACGCGAGCTCGTGCGCGGTGGTTGGTGATGGTAGAGGAGAAAGAACGATCCATGCAGGGCTCTCCAACAGCTGTATGATGTCTTCCCTGACCTCCCATGGGAAACAAATGCCACAGCAGTTATTGATAATCATTACCTTCCCTGGCATCCTTTGCCCGTGCAGCATCGGCAGCTTGTTGTATCACGTGGTCGTTTCTTCTTTCTGTTCTTTGAAGACGGGAGTGGCGAAGGCAAGAGGCAGAGTAACGAAGGGAGAGAGAGAGAGAGAGAGAGAGAGAGAGAGAGAGAGAGAGAGAGAGAGAGAGAGAGAGACAGACGGACGGACGGACGGACGGACGGACGGACAGACGGAACGAGACAGGCAGACAGACAGACAGTGAGAGGGAGGGGATCTGTGTGAGACAGAGACAGAGAGAGAGGGAGAGATTATGGAAGTATGTGTGCGTGCCTAGGCGCGCGCGCACGTGTGTGTGTGTGTGTGTGTGTGTGTGTGTGTGTGTGTGTGTGTATGTGTGTGTGTGTGTACACACGGACGTATATCTGTAACAAGAAAGTAAAAAACAACTGTAGCATATTCACAGAGGGAAAACAAAATAGACAAGCGAACTAACACACCAGAAGCAGATACACATTCTAACGCACTAAATACATTCGCTTAGTTAGATAGCAGGTGGGAAAAACTAAAAGGCTTAATTGAAATTTTTTGGGTAAATTTTTTTTTGGGGGGGGGAAAAAAAAACCCCCGGGGGCCCCCCGGGGGTTTTCCCTTTTCCCCCCTTTTTTTGAAAAAATTTTTTTCCCTTTTTCCCCCAAAACCAACAAAAAAACCCCCAAAAACCCCCAAAAAACCCCCCAAAAAAGGGGAAGGGGGTGGGGGGGAAGGGGGGGGAAAGAAAGGGGAAAAAAGGGGAAAGGGGGGGGGGGGTTAAAACCAAAAAAAGGGGAAAAAAAAAAAAAGGGGAAAATTAAAAAACAAAACCCGGGGGGGTTTCCCCCCAAAAAACCCCAAAAATTTCAAAAAGGGCCCGGCCGGGGGGGGTTTTTTAAAAAAATTCCCTCCGGGCCCCAACAAAAAAAAAACCCCCCCCGGGGGAAAAAAAAATTTTTTTTTAAAATTGGGGGGGGTTTTTTTTAAATTTTAAAAAAGGGGTTTTTTTTTTTTGGGGGGGGGGGGGAAAAAAGGAAAAAAAAAAAGGGGGGGGGGGGTTTTACTTGGGGGAAAAAAGGGGGGAAAAGGGGGGGGGGGAAAAGGGGGGGGGGGAAAAAAGGGGGGGGAAAAAAGGGGGGGAAAAAAGGGGAAATTTGGGGAAAAAAAAGAAAAAGAAAAGGAAGAAAAAAAAAACCCGGGGGGGCCCGGGGGGGTTTTTGGGGGGTGGGGGTTTTGGGGGGGGGGTTTTTTTAAAGGGGGCCCATAAAAAGGGAAAAAAAAACCCTTTGGGGAAAACCCAGGGGGCGGAAAAAAAAAACCAAAAAAAAAAAAAAAAACCCCCAAATTTGGGGGGGGAAAAACCCCCCGGGGAAAAAAAAAAGGGGGAAAAATTTTAAAAAAATTTTTTTTTCCCTTCCAAAAAAATTTTTTTTTAAAAAAAATTTTTTTAAAAAAAAAAACCCCCCCTTTTTTTAAAAAAAAAACCCCCAAAAAGGGGGGGGGAAAAAAAAAAAATTTTTTTCCCCCCCCGGGGGGGGAAAACCCAACAAAATTAAAAAGGGGGGGGGCCCCGAATTTTAATTTTTTTTGGCCAAAAACCTGGGGTTTTTTTTTTAAAAAGGGGGAAAAAAATTTTTTAAAAAAAGGGAAAAAAAAGGGCCCGGAATTTTTTTGGGGGCGTTTTTTTTTTGGGGGGCCCTTTTAGAAAAATTTTGGGGAAAGGAAAAAAAGGGGGAAAATTTTTAAAAAAAATTTTTTTTTAAAAAATTTTTTTGGGGGGGGGCCCCTTTAAAATTTTTTTTGGGGGGGTTTTTTTTTAAAAAATTTTTCCCCCCCCCCTTTTTGGGCCTTTTTTTTAAAAAAATTTAAAACCCCCAAAAAAAAAGGGTTTTTTTTTTGAATTTTTTAAATTTGGGGGTTTCCCCCGGGGGGGGTTTTTTTGGGGGGGGAAAAAAAAAAAAAAATTGGGGGGAAAAGGGACTTTTTTGGGTAAAAAAAAAAAAAACCCCCGGGGGCCAAAAAAAAAAAAAAGGGGGGGGGGGCCCCCCCCCGGGGGGGGGGGGTTTTTTTCCCCCGGGGGGTTTTTTTTTTTGGGGGGGGTTTTTGGGGGTTTTTTTAAAAAAAGGGGGGGCCGGGGTTTTTTTTTTGGGGGGGGTTTTTTTTTTGGCGGTTTGGGGGGGGGTTTTTTCCCCCAAAAAAAATTTTTTAAAAAAAAGGGTCGGCGGGATTTTTTCCCCTTTGGGGAAAAAATTTTTTTTGGGGGGGGGGGGGGGGGGGAAAAAGGGGGGGGGGGGGGTTTTTTAAAGGGGTTGAAAAAGGGGGGGGGCCCGGGGGGAAAATTTTTTTTTTTTGGGGGGGGGGGCCCGGGGGAAAAAAAAAAGGGGAGAGAAGGGGGGAAAAAAGAGGGGAGAGGGGGGAAAAGGGGGGAGGAAAAAGGGGGGAAAAAAAAAGGGGGGGAAAAAAGGGGGGGGTTTAAAAAGAAAAAATTTAAAAAAGGAAAAAAAAATTGGGGTTTTTAAAAAAAAAGGGGGGAAAAAAAAAAAAAAAGGGGGGGAATCCCAAAAAAATTTTGGGGCCCCCCCAAAGGGCCCCCAAAGGGGGCCCCCGGGGGGGGTTTTAAAAAAATTTTTTAAAAAGGGGGGGTTTTTCGGGGGGGGTGTGGGGCCCCGGGGGGGGGAAAAAACCCCCCCTTAAAAAATTTTTGATTTTTGGGTTTTTTTTTTTTTTTTTTTTTGTTTTAAATTTTTGGGGTTTTTTGAAAAAGTTTTTTTTAAAAAATTTTTTTTTCCCAACGTGAAAAAAAAGGGGGGGCCCCCCCGGGGGGTTTTTTTGGGGGTGGGGAAAAACCCCGGGGCCCTTTAAAAATTTTTTTAAATTAAAAACCCTTAATTTTTCCCCCCCCCCCCCAAAAAAAAAAAAAAAGGGGGGGGGGAAAAAAAACCCGGGGGAAAAAAAAAATTAAAAAAAGGGCCCCCCGGTTTTTTTAAAAAAAAAATTTTTTCCCCTTTTAAAAAGGGAAAATTTGGGGAAAAAAAATTTTTTAAAAAAAATTTTTCCCCCCCAAAAAAAAAACGGGGAAATTTGGGTTTTTTTTTAAAAATTTCAAGGGGGTTTAAAAAAAAAAAAATTTTTTTTTTTTTTTTTTAAGGGGAAAAAAATTCCAAAAAACCCCCCAAAAAAACCCCAAAAAAGGGAATTTTTGGGGGAAAAAAGGGGGGGGGGGAAAAAAAACTTTTTTTTTTAAATTTTTGGAAAAAAGGGGGAAAAAAGGGGGGGTTTTTTTGGGGGACCCCCAAAAAAAAAGGGGGGGGGGGGAAAAAAAAAAACCCCCCGGGGGGGGTTTTTTTAAAAGGGCCCCTTTTCCCCCCGGGGGGGCAAAAAATTTGGGGGCCCCTTTTCCCCCCCCCCAAAAGGGCCCCCGGGGGGAAAAAAACCCCCCAAAAACCCCCGGGGAAAAAAAATTTTTCCCCCCCCCCCCCCCCCCTTTTTTCCCCCCCCTTTTTTTTTTTTGGGGGGGGGGGTTTTTTTGGGGGGAAAAAAATTTTGGGGGGAAAAAGGGGGGGGGGGTTTGGGGAAAAAAAAACCCCCCCCCCCCTTTTTTTTCCCCCCCCGTGGGGGGAAAAAGGGGGTTTTTTTTTAAAAAAAACCCCCCCCAAAAAAAAAATTTTTCTTTTTGGGGGGAAAATTAAAAACCCAAAAAAAAAAAGGGGGGGGTTTTCCCCCGGGGGAAAAAAAAGGAAAATTTTGGGGGGGTTTTTTTTTTTTCCCCCAAAAAAAAAACCCAAAAGGTAAACCCCCAAAAAGGGGCCCCGGGGGGGAAAAAAGGGGAAACCCCCCCTTTTTTTTTTTCCAAAGGGGCCAAAAAAAGTTTTTCCAAAAAACCCCCCTTTTTTTTGGGGGGGGAAAAAAAATTTTTAAAATTTCCCCCCGGGGCCCCCTTTTTTTTTTTTTCCCCCCTTTTCCAAGGGGGAAAAAAAAAAAAAAAAAAATTTTTTGGGGGGAAAAAAAAAAAAAGGGGAAAATTTGGGGGTTTTTTTTTTGGGATTTTTTTTTGGGTTTGGGGGGTTTTTTTTTTCCCGGGGGGGGGGGTTTTTTTGATTTTAAAAAGGGGGGGGGGGGGGGGGGTTTTCCCCCCCTTTTTTTTCCGGCCCCCTTTTTCCCCCAAAAAAAATTTTAAAATTTTAAAACCCCCCCCCATTTCCCCCCTTTTTTTTTTTCCCTTTTTTTCCCCCGGGGGTTTTTTTTTCCCCTTTTTTCCCCCCCGGGGGGAAACCCCCGCCTTTCTTTCCCCCAAAAAAAAAAAAAACCCGGGGCCCCTTTTTTTTTTAAAAAAAAAAAACCCAAAATTTTTTTTTTTCCCCCCGGGGGAAGGTTTTTTTTTTTAAAAAAAAAACCCCCCCCCCCCCCAAAAAAATTTTTTTTTTTTTTTTTTTTTTTCCCCCCAAGGGAAAAAAAAAATTTTTTTTAAAAAAAAGGGAAATTTTTTAAAAAAAACCCCCCCAAACCCCCCCCCCCCTTTCGGGGCCCCCCCAAAAAAAAAACCCCCAAAAACCCCCCCCTTTCCCCTTTTTTTCCCCCCCCCCCCAAAAAAAAAAACGGGGGGGGGGTTTAAAAGGGGGGCCCCCCCAAAAAAAAGGGGGGAAAAAAAAAATTTTTTTTCCCTTTTTTTCCTGGCCCTTTTTCCCGGGGGGGGGGAAAACCCCGGGGCCCAAAAAAGGGGGGAAATTTTGAAAAAATTTTAAAAATTTTTTTTTAAAAAAAAAATTTTTTTTTTTAAAAGGGGTTTTTTTCCCCTTTTTTTGGGGCTTTCCCCCCCTTTTTTTTGGGCTTTGGGCCCCCCTTTTTGGGTTTTTTTAAAAAAATTTTTTTTTTTTTGGGGGGGGTTTTTTGGGGGGGGGGGGGGGAAAGGGAAAAAAGGGAAAAACCCCCAAAAAAAAAGGGGGGGGGGGGGTTTTTGGGAAAAAAGGGGTTTTTTTTGGGGGGGGGGTTTTTTTGGGGGGGGGGCCCCCTTTTTTGGGCCCCCCGGGGGGGGGGGTTTCCCCGGCCCCGGGCCCCGGGGGTTTTGGGGGGTTTTTAGGTTTTTTGGTTGGGGGGGGGGGGGTTTGGGTTTTTTTGGGGGGGGTTTTTTTTTTTTTTTTGGGGGGGTTTTAATTTTTTTTATTAAAAAAAAAAAATTTTTTTTTTTTTGGGGGTTTGGGGGGGGGGGGGGGGGTTTTTTTCCCCCCCGGGGGGGGGGGTTTGTGGTTTTGGGGGGGGGGGGGGGTTTTTAAAAATTTTTTTTTTCCCCCCCAAAAAATTTTTTTTTTAAAAAATTTTTTTCCCCTCTTTTTTGGGGGGCCCCCCCCCCGGGGGGGGGTTTTTTTTTTTTTGGGGGGGGTTTTAAAAAAAAAAGGGGGGGGTTTTTTTTTTTTTAAAAACAAAGGTTTTAAAAAAAAGGGGAAAAAAAAGGGAAAAAGGAAAAAAAAGGGGGTTAAAAGGGGAAAAAAAACCCGGGGGGAAAAACCCCAAAAAAAAGGGCCCCGGGGGTTCCCAAAAAAAGGAAAAAATTCCTAAGGGGTGGGGCCCGGGCCCCCCCGGGAAAATTTTTCCCCCTTTTTTAAAATTTGGGGTTTTAAAGGATTTTGGTTTGGGGGGGCCGGAATTGGGTTTTTTTAAAAAATTTTTTTTTTGGGTTTTTTTTGGGGGGGAAAAGGGGAAAAGGGGGGGGAAAAAAATTTTAAAAAAAGGGTTTTTTTTTTTGGTTTTTTTAAAAAAAAAAACCCCCCAAAAAATTTTTTTTTTTTTTTTTTTTTTTTTTTGGGGGGGGAAAAATTTTTTTTTTTTTTTTTCCCCCCCGGCCCCCCAAAAAAACCCCCCCCTTCCCCCCCAAAAAAAAAAAAAGGGGGGGGGGGAAAAACGGGACCCAAAAAAAAAACCCCCAAAAAAAAAAAAAAGGGGGCCCCTTTTTTGGGGGCCCTTTTACCCAAAAAAAACCCCCCCCCCGGGGGGAAAACCCCCCAAGGAATAATTTCTTTTTCCCCCCGGGGGGGTTTTTTTTTCCCCCCCCCCCAACCGTTTTAAAAAAAAAAACCAACCCGGGGGAAAAAAAAAAAAAAAGGGGGGGGGGGGGGGGGAAAAAAAAAAGGGGGGGGGCCCCCAAAAAAAAACCCCCCGGGGGGGGGGGGGGGGGGGGGAAAGGGGAAAAAAAAATTTTTTTTTTGGGGAAAAAGGGGGGGTTTTTGTTTTTAAAAAAACCCCCCCCCCGGGAAAAAAACCCGAAAAGGGGGGGGGGGAAAAAAAAAAAAAAAAAATTTTTTTAAAAACCCCCCCCCTTCCCCGGGCCCCCAAAAAAAAAAAAAGGGGGGGGAAATCGGGTTTGCATCGGACTCTCTGTGTGTGTGTGTGTGTTGTGTGAGAGAGAGAGACAGAGACAGAGAGGGGTGGTAATATAAAGTTGAATTCTTGCAAAAGTGCGAGCTACTTGTAAAAGCATTTTGTTTTAAAAGAAAAATCGTGTGTGAT
>CM031599.1:54693843-54698843 GCA_018398815.1 Conus ventricosus | reverse complement strand
TTTTACATACATTTTTGTTCATATTTTGGCAGTTACATTTTAGCCGTATTACTTTTACTTTCAGTGACAAAATTGTAGGTTAGATTGCATAGTGACAGTTTTAGTTGGGTTTTTTTTTTTTTTTTGGGGGGGGGGGGGGGGGGAATGTATGTATTATATACTGATACGCAATGGCAAAACCTCAGCATAATGGTTTTTCTTTCTTTCTTTCTTTCTTTTCCTTTTTTTTTTTTTTTTTTTTTGCTCCAGCAATAGCATATGGATGTCCCCATCCCCACCAAGTAACAACCCCCCCCCCACCCCGTTCCAGTATCCCCACCCCTTTTCTCCTTTTCGCCTC
This sequence comes from Conus ventricosus, assembly GCA_018398815.1. Classification (NCBI taxonomy): domain Eukaryota; kingdom Metazoa; phylum Mollusca; class Gastropoda; order Neogastropoda; family Conidae; genus Conus; species Conus ventricosus. Next base: position 54,698,503 of record CM031599.1, on the reverse strand, counting down.
TCCCTTTAGACACAAAAGGGCTCGTCAGCTCACTTGACTTAAGCAAGGGAAATAATTGTTGCTCCCCTGGTTCAGAGTTACTCCCCTTGTTCACTGTGTTTCTCACTCTCCCTCACATAATACTCAGTTTCACACTTTAAGGTTGACTGATCTAGTCATGTTGTCGTTTTCTCCAATACTGTGTCAGCAGGTGTATAACCCATCAGAACTGCCGTCGCGCTAATGCAACCAGGGACATGGTTGAATAGATAAGTAAGGGAGGAAACAGCGAAGCAAACAGAAAATCCGAGTTATGGTTCCTGATTGTGTCTATAGTCCGTGTGGAAAGATTTTGTCTGCATGGACGTCTGGAATGTTAAGCTTGGCAACAAAATCTCTCCCCTGTCGCACATGATTGAGCACTGTGGAGATTTCCCTGACCATCAAAGCTTCGTGTTGCGGTACCCTTACATCACGGTTTGGTAGGATGATAGATAGAATACAACAGACGAAATACACCTGTGTTGGCCTCGCGTTGCAAAGCGCGCACTTCGCACACACACACACACACACACACACACACTGTCAACCTCGGGGTATGTCAGTGGAGGAAGGACTAGCGCACAGCCCAAACACACTCACAGCTTGCTTACAATCTCATTCATATATCATGCATTCGTCACATCAAACCACTAGTAAAGTCTATAACTTTACTACACATAATCATGGAAAGAAACATCAATGCATATGGGGTCAAACAAAATATAACATTCTCTCTTTCCTTGAACTTCACAAAACCATTTATCTAAATCATCATTAACTAACCCGGGTATAAATAGATTTCTACTTTACCTGGCCAGGTGATCTTAAACTATTCACGAATCACTGTCTTTCCTTTTCTTCCTTTTCTTTTCTTTTCTTTTCACTGTCACTTTCACAAACACCAGTCACGACACAACTGCTGGCACTGGTCAGGTTGGACCGCTGGCACTGGTCAGGTTGGACTGCTGGCACTGGTCAGGTTAGACCGCTGGCGTTGGTCAGGTTGGACTGCTGATGAAAGTGGCGCTGCCAGGTATGAGGTCGAACCCCGGTTCAGATTGAACAGTGACTATCAGACATCGATCTGTTCTCCTTTCTTTCTTCCTGCATTAACGCATTGCACTCTCTCTCTCTTCTCTCTCTCTCTTCTAGTCTGCTCTATCAAATGGACATGGTTCTGTTTCTTTTCCTTTTCTTTTTCTTTTTTTCTTCTTCATCAGTTAGCAACTCTCTCTCTCAACATCTCTCATTAGTCCTTCCTCTGCAGACTCTGTCTAGTGCTAATGCTTCAACTCGGTTCTGTTCACTCCTCTCATCTCTCTGCTCTTCTTTCGTGCAGAGCCTACACCCAGAACCTCTTCCTCTCTGTCTGTTTTTCGTTCTCCTCTCCTGGTTCTCCTTTTTTCTTCCCTCTCCTCACTCTCTTATTCTCATCCTATGTGTCAAAGGGTGAGTACCATTGGTCAGTATTTTTCCCGCCTTGTACCCGAAGTTACCTCCCCTGTCATTCCATTGGACGTTCAAATCGTCAAAGTCACATCTACTGGCCTTGCTCTCTGTGGTGGTCAATGGGTCATTTAATTAATTAGCTTGATTTCCCCACCACACAATACCTTCCCCCTTCCTACTTCAACCTGCGACGTCTGGCTTAACTATGGGCGCTGGTCGCAAATTGGCTAGATCAGTCTGACCCAGGCGCCGAGACCCGTCTGGCCAGACCTATCGAGACGTCTGCCCAGCCACTTAGTCTGTCTGCTGGACAGTGCTGTCTCCGTGGAGCCTCTCCGCTGTGCCTAATTGGCTGACGCGACACCTTAGTCGTCTGCCTGGACACCAGGATATTTGAGTTGGAGCTTATGTCCAAACAAACTAGCTGGCGACTGACCACTACTTCGGTTTTTCTATTTTTGGCCGTGTCAATTTTCCCCCTTGCAAAAGCCATGTCAGCATTGTTCTCAAAAAAACGGTACAAAAAAAAACACAACAACAACCGAATTTGCTGATCCCACAGTACACAGTGCAAGGTTTTGCAAAATAATTTACAACAAACGGTTTACAAATTATCAGCATGTAATCGGTAGTAAATATCACCCCAATGGGTTTATGCATGACGTGCGCTTTTGCCTTTTTTTTTTCTGGACCTCATTTTCTGATAACTCTCGATGACGCACTTGCAACAATCCCTACCTGCGGAATTGGCACATTGATCTTCTCTTCACAATTTTATGACCGCCACCAAATCTAATATGTCACGATCCATGACATATGAGGAATAAAACCCCCCCCACCTTCCCCAATCCCCCTCGATTAATCGCACACAGTGATTATATCTACAAAGCGACTGTATGCCCAAAATAACTCATTTCATGAACAAGTCTCACAACGAAATATGAAACCAGAGCAAATGGGAATGAAAACGTACATCCATGTCAGACATAACTGTAATCAAATATATTATAAACAAGTAACTATGCCACTCCCGGATATGACTGGACTTCCTCTGAGTTGCAGCTTGCTAGATACACGGGCCTTAATAGTCAGCTCAACATTCTGACGACTGGGTGTGGTACTATGCACTAGATACCTGTAGGGCTGCAGTGCCATTGCCAGCGCTAGCCACATGCTGTTTTTCTAGCTGCGCCCTTATTCTTTGTGCTGAGTTCACGCTGAATATATTGCGAAGTGTGAAAATTTCGCATGGAAAAGTTTTTTGGTCTTTCCCATTCACCATCAATTCGGTAATCCGTATATCCCTTTTCAGTGACTGGTGAATGGTCCTTTCCAATGCATCAGCAGCTTGTTGTGATCCGTGGGACAGGCAAGCAGCTTACAGGGACTTGAGCTCCCGCCCTTGAGGGATTGCTTCCTCACCTTCTGTATATTGCTTCTTCTGAGAACGACCCTAGCCTCCTGCCAAAACTTTCCTTGCAAGCATTACATGTCGCATGCCTGTTGCCACCTTTGTACAGGTGCGAGGAGTTGGGCCATTAGTATCAACAGCCACTTCCCTGAATGGTTGTGTCAATTAATGGGGATGTTAAGGAGGGCGCCTTCCCTCTTCATCCCCTTATTGTGGCTGACTTTGACACACTCACTATGACATGCAGACGCTTTTTGTTGGCCAGTTTCCCCTGGCCAATGAATCATCAAAGCTTCGCCGTCAGCTGTTTTGCGGTGCGAGATTGACCCGCCATGGAGCGACTCGTGACCCACTGACATTGAGAGTGTCACGATAACATGTTGGTACCTCTAACTGAGTTTGTCTCCTCCTACCTGTCTTTCCCTTGGTGACCACTCGGTACAGCAACCGCCTGTCACCAGAAAATGCGTGGTCTCACCTCTCTAACCACCTGTTTCTTCTCCAGCCTCTTGCCAACTCCAAGACTTCACGAGCGAATGGTCTTGTTCCTGCGCTGCCTCCTTTAAACCTCAATCAGGAGGGCACAATCTATGCTGACTTCCTTGCTGGATACGGACTAACGGTTGTCGAATGTCCTTTTCCTCATCATGCTCCGTGTTTGACTGCTGCCCTGTATCAGTTCAAACTAACTCAGGGATCCCCTGGATCCGTTTGCACCTGGAATATTGCCGTATGATGATCAAATCATAAAAGGGTTTCTCATCACCAGCGCAGAAACTCGCTGAGAAGAAGGGGGTACGTCTTCTACCTTAGCAGCTGGGAACTTCTCACCAGTGCCATCGATTAGAGTACAGATCTGGGTTTTGCCCTGTCAAAATTCCCCTGCCTCGACCAGCGTTGTTCTTATACACAACATGAACAACCAGGGTTCACGTAACCTTTCACCCTCTGCTGGCCAAATTCCCACCCTTTTCCACGTGTAATGAACACTCGCCTAGTGCCTCCATCCCTGACTAATGACTGCTGTCCAGTATAGCCATTAGGCCGTTACTCCACCCTCTTCTGTTTGGATCCCTTTTGGTTCTTGCAGGTCGTTTCCCTGGCGACATGTATCAACTCTTGCAACTGGTTGCTGCCCTTCTGGAACTCATGCGACAATCCCTCGCTCATGTCCCTTGTCTTGTGACAAATGGAAACACCTATTGTGGTCCCCTTTGTCCTCCTTTCTGACCATCACTGGGTTTGAGACTTTTCAGAAGAACACTCCCTAGTTCTCCTGTGGCATTTTCTCCCTGTGCCTGGCCACATGCCTTTCTCCTGCACCTTAGATGCCAAACGTGCCCTCCTATTACACTCTGCTACTTCAGAACTCTCCTCGCTGTCTCTGGTGTTCTCTCTTTCAAATGTATAGTTTACTTGGACTGCAACCTGACAAAATCTGTTCTTGTCATAACCAGCTCTTTCAAATTCAGCGAACTCTGCTCGTACCCCACTCAAACTCTAACCAGTTTCTCAAAATAGTGATCTATGAACCGCGCACCAAACTGGATGTGACGTTTCACCTGCTTGTAATCTAGCTGAGCGAATTTCTTCTGAACCCTCTTGTGGGTTCAAATCCCTTCATCGAAAGACTTCCTTACTGTCACCAAAAATCAGTTTGTTGGCCTGCTGGTAACGCGGTGAAATCTGTCAGCCTTTCCCGTCAATAGCGCTGACAAAATGACTGCCCACTCTTCTGAAGGTCGCCAAACCTTGATAGTAGCAAACGTTTTCAAAAAC
>CM031599.1:54681745-54687843 GCA_018398815.1 Conus ventricosus | reverse complement strand
GACCTTTCCTAGCCCTACCCTGACTCCTTGCAGCGCAGACTACACGTTCTGGAAATAATTGATGTCCCTCAGGTGGTGTGGTCAGAAAAAATACCTCGGCCATCTGTCTCCCTCCCTGTCGCGCCCTTGTAGTTTAGTCGTCAGTCCGTCTTAACGTTAAGATGATTAGGCGAGACAGAGGCAAGACGGGTTCTCACGTGCTGCCCGGGAGAAGACACTTCTACCCTGCTGCTGCTTCGAGAGCAGTCGCCGCGGTAGGCAGTCACTCTGAGCGCCAGGATGGTAGCGATGCGGAGAATGTACTGCTGTTAAGTCTCGTTTGTTTATGTGTCTGTCTGTCATTTGCCATCTTCTTCTTCTTCTTCTTCTTCTTCTTCTCCTTCTTTTTCGCGTCGTGTTTCGTCGTTTTCGTCACGTCGACGTTTTTGTCGTTGTCGTCGTCTTTCTTCCCTTCTTTCTTCCTGCTTTCCTTCCTCTTTCCTCCCCCCCCCCCCCCCCCCCCCCCCACACAACACACACACACACACACCTCCTTCGTTTCCTTCCTTGTTCGTTTTCGTCCTTCCTTCCTCCACGTTTTCTTCTTTCCAGCCTTCATTCCTCCTTTCCTGTCTTCCTTTCTTCTTCCCTGCCTTCCTGAATCAGTACTTCAATGTCCACAGGGTAACTTTTCGAACATGATTGTATTTGGGGGAGAAAAAAAAATCCATTATCAAGACAGCCACATTCGTCATAGGGATGATGTTTAACCACGACACTTGTGCGTTTGTGTATTGAGAGAGAGAGAGAGAGAGAGGAGAGAGAGAGAAGAGTGAGAGAGAGAGAGGAGAGAGAGAGCGAACAGGCGCGTGCGTGCGTTTATGCGATGATTCTACTGGTTTGTGTGATAGAAGAGACCAAGGTAAAAGCCAGAGAAATTAATGCCTGGATCAGGTTCTCTCCCTTTATCGCCGGTAGATACAAATGTTCTCTCTCTCTCTCTTCTCTCTCTCTCTCTCTGTGCTGTTGGTTTTTTTCTCTCCTTTTCTTTCTAGGGGGAGGAGGGGGAAAGGAGTATAAGTACAGAGAAGGAAAGGTTTGTGGTGGTAGTGAGCATTCAGTGTGGGGAGGGGGGGGGGGGGGGGGGGGGGGGGGGGGGGGGGAGGGTAGGGAGCGGATGCTGAAGTTAAAAGATATTGTATGCGGCCGTCATGGGGGCCAGTGGTTGAACAAGGAGAGGTGAGGGTTAGACGCACGGATTCTCTTGTCTTTGTCTCTCTATCTCGGTTCTTCTGTCTTCTGTCTCTCTCTGTCTCTGTCTCTCTCTGTCTCCTCTCTCTCATCTCTCTCTCTCCTCTCTCTCTCTCTCCCCTCGGCTTCTTAATTCCATCTTCAGAACACACACACACACACACACACACAACACACACACACACACACACACACACGTGTGTGCGCGCGCGCGCAGCACACACACGGCATATCACGATAAAAGTTAGCTTTCTTTTTCCAAGAGATTGATTGGATGGAGTGCCGCGACACAATCACGTGCAAGCAGGTCTTCGTCTTGATGACTGAGAAAGGAAGATACCATGGAGTGCCCCGGCACAATCAGTGCAAGCAGTCTTCGTCTTGATGACTGAGAAAGGAAGATACCATGGAGTGCCGCGGACACAATCACGTGCAAGCAGGTCTTCGTCTTGATGACTGAGAAAGGAAGATACCATGGAGTGCCGCGGACACAATCACGTGCAAGCAGGTCTTCGTCTTGATGACTGAGAAAGGAAGATACCATGGAGTGCGCGGACACAATCACGTGCAAGCAGGTCTTCGTCTTGATGACTGAGATAGGAAGATACCATGGAGTGCCGCGGACACAATCACGTGCAAGCAGGTCTTCGTCTTGATGACTGAGAAAGGAAGATACCATGGAGTGCCGCGGACACAATCACGTGCAAGCAGGTCTTCGTCTTGATGACTGAGAAAGGAAGATACCAAAAAGAGATAAAAATGTGAATAATGTTATCAAAAGAAAATAGAAGGTGAATTCCATTTACGTGATGAATGTTCATTTTATGATTACACCCCCCCCCCCCCAAAAAAAAAAAAAAGGAAAAAAAAATAAATCTTAATCTGAACAAAAGACAGTGGGACTGATTTTGAAATGCAAAACGACAAAGTAAGCAGCATAATAAATGATATAAAGTTGACCATAATTGAGGTAAGGAAGTTAAGATATAAAAAAATAGCAAAGTAAGTAGAATAGTCAAGAATGAAGCTTATCTTGATTGAGATAATGAAGTTTATGTATGGTTGTTTTGATTAAAGAGCCAAGTTGAAATTGAAAACATGTTCCCTACAAATTCTTCAGTAGGCTGAGCTTAAATTTACACTATTTAACGTGCTCTATCAGACTATAGATGAGTCTTCGTGACTTTGAAGGCAATCAAGCCTGTTCTAATTCTAACCTGATTCTGATTCATCAGTCAAGCGCACATCCGAAACAAAACAGATTATTCTTACTGTGGCTTTACAAGGTTGTTTACTTGTTTATCGCAGTACTTTCCACTTCCCTCATTCGCCACAGCACGTGGTTACCAAGGTAACTGTCGGTCTTGGCGGCAGATTGATGGGACGGACTGACGCAATCACGTGCAGGCGGGCCCACGGCGACCCGTGACGGAAGTGGGCGCGCTTGATCAAGACTCTCGTTACGGAAGGATCGGTTTCCCGCTCGTCAGCCGACCCGCCGTACAGCCGATCATGTCCGGCCTGGCCTCTTGATTTGCTGGGTCAGTGTGCACAATGGGCAGAGGCGCTTCCGTGTTCTGGGTGTTCGCTAGTGAAGCAGAACCAAGAAACGTCGGTTTCCGTAGAGCAGTTATTAGGCAAAGCTGTTTGGAAGATAAAACAACAAATTGGTGAGCGTGTGCAGAACTTAACCCACTTAGGCCTCCCCGCCCCTCCATTTCTTTTTCCTTAAATTTTTTTTTTTTCAAACTATTCTGGCTATCTTCTGCAGGCAGATCAACTGCAACAGACTCTTTTATCTTTTAACTTGAGTTCGAAAGCTTTTTGCTTTTATTTGTTGCAATATCCAGTTTTCGAAAGGCTGTAATGAAAGCATTATATTTCTAATTGTTAGTGATCGCTGAACTGAAATGTTAAGGTTTTTTTTTTTCTTGTCAGTTTCATCCGGCGTGCTAGAGAAAGTGTCTCTCCTTTTTTTTTTCTTTTTTTTTTTCTTTTTCTTTTTTTTTTTTGGAGAAGTCATATGTTCGGTGTATATCACTTTAAATTAAGTGTGTTTTATGTTTCGATTTACATAGATAATACGAATTTAGTGTACCCGTTTGCCGCAGATTTTTTCTCTCTTTTTTTTTTGTTTTTTTTTTGATAGCTTCCTGAATTTAGTACATTGACATCTTGATTCCAGAAGTTGTGTTTTGCATATTTAGACTATGATTTCGTTAATCTTGTTTTCAGCTTTATTAACTACGTGTTTCATGGAGAAGTGTTGGGTAGTCATCATGTTTTGATTTCCTACAGCGTTTAGAGCTCTCTTTTCCCGTTCGTGCACAGATAGACATGGACGCTCCATTCACGTGAACGTGCAGGGGTATGTTGAACTGACAAATTTAGCTATACGAAATAGTTTGATAACCCAGCGTATACCCGGAATGTTTCAACTCGATTTCTTTTACAGTATTGAGCAATTTGGTTTGGATAGCAGAACACAAAACATTTATTCCTCGATGGTATTGCTGCTGTACGTGTCTAACGTGTATGTTGGTGGATTGTGGACCGTAAGTTAATATTGTACACGCAGTCTTCAGTGGAGGACGTGTTTATCAGAGATAAGCCTACATTTTGATTTGCAGTACGTAGCAATGTTCAGTATTACACTTAGGTTTCTGTTTCTGGCGCCTGGCTGAAAAGAAACAAGAAAGTTGTGTAGATGAGGTAATTTGAAAGTTGTGTAGATGAGGTAATTTCAGTGAAGCTGCTGTTCTTCCAATGCTTTCTTGTGATTTTTCAATAGAAGGTAGCGGATGATATGTATTACAAACTCTTCCGGGTGATTTTTCAATAGAAGGTAGCGGATGATATGTATTACAAACTCTTCCTGGTGATTTTTCAATAGAAGGTAGCGGATGATATGTATTGCAAACTCTTTCTTGTGATTTTTCAATAGAAGGTAGCGGATGATATGTATTACAAACTCTTCCTTGTGATTTTTCAATAGAAGGTAGCGGATGATATGTATTGCAAACTCTTTACCTTGAAAAGTGCATCAGTGTATCCGACATCAGTCTCAAGTTTCTGAAGAACGACCACCCGTGTTTCATATGTGAACTTGGCTTTTATTGAAAATGTCCCCTGAGACCTGTTCGGAATTCTGTGGTTCAGTGACCACAAATGTGGCAGCTTCTACAGATTGACGGAAAAGATACTAGTAACATTATCAAATGATGTGACTGTATTGCTCAGATGTATAGTAATTTTATCAAAATCGTGGATACAAAATAGTTCCGGTGTTTTTGAATTAATCTGCTTCCAAATGGCAAAAATAACAGAGGACAGCCAAACAGTGAATCTGGTGTTGAAGTGATTTATCGTGCACCTCCAGTTCCAATCTCAAAGCGCAGATGTAAAGAAGTTGAGTTGTATTTTGATTCACTTGGGCTGCATTGAATCCATCATGATGGTGATAATTTGGATTGGTATTACGAGAGACGAGCTCGACGAACATTTCTCATACTCGTACAAAAATGAACAACAGTGTATAACATTTACGTGCAAACACGAAGAAGACTGGTAAAATCTAAAGATAGAAGGATATTGCTGGTAGTCTAGAGACAATACTACACTATCCAAAAATGGTGAGAGGAGAATGAGAAATGTTTTGCTGAGTGTCTTGGAGGGAATGCCATCTCGGAACGCTCTACAGAACCACAGATTCCACCTGTTTCCCAACGGCCATTATCAGACATCGAGGAAGACGACCAGGAGCGTTCTCGTGGGCAGCTGAAGAGCATCCTGAAGAAATCTCCGACTGACAGCTTGTCCGGCTTCTGCTCGCCAACCCCGGTGAGGCGGCAACGTTTTCAGGAGAACAGCCCCTTGATGTTCAGTCTAGCACCTACGTTGTGGTGAAGCCTTCTGAAAGACGCCATGGTGCCTGTGGTCTGTCTCAGAAAGGAGCTCACGAACCAGCTGGATTCTGTCCGTATTTTCCGCTCGGGGCTGAGGGGTTTTCTGACGGAGTGCCCCTCCAACACAGAAGAACTCCTTTTATTGGACTTTGGCCTGGCAGGCCTGGGGCCTACACCGGAAGGCATGTGCGTTTCCAAAGAAACCAGGAAACACATCAAAGATTGTTTGATCATGGTCAGTTTTGGGGTCAGTCTGATACAGGGGGTCCGTTAAGAAGCAATGTGATTCAGCAGCCGTATGACGGGAGGCAAAACCACCCACAGCCCTTCCGTTCTCAGTTTCCAAGACGTTTTCTTACAGAATCTTTGTGGCGGCTGAAAACCAGCTCCGCCAGTCAACAGCCAAAGGTGCGGCAAAAATCGATTTGGAGGCAGGGGCAAGTTCTCAAAACCAGCTTAACGGTTCACCGAGTAAGCGTCCAAAGCGTACCCATTCTTTTTGGCAAGCATCAGGAGAGCACGACGACCTAGTTGGAGGGCATCGAGGAGCTCATCATTCACTAGGTCCTGGCCCATCTAGACACCAGCCCTTGACCTGGTGAACAACGAGACATTCTGTAATCCATGGAGAAGACAGCAGAGACACCTGAGAACTAATCGACTTCCAGTTCATTCCAGCTTTGTGCTATCATATGATGGTGGGCATCAGGGTTTGTTTTTGAATCCATGGTTTGATCAAGAATGTCATCAAAGACCTGATGGGAAACATTACCGGGATCAATCCGGAGAGCTGCCTGGAGCGAATAGTCGGTATTTTAACAATAATTTTCTACAGCATCGTGTGGAGAAGGTTCAAACCTTACCCCGTGGAACGTTTTCCTCCACAACAACCACGGGAAGTAACTCGCAGCAAAAACATTCTTGCACCCAGTGAACAGGAAGAACGTCACAGGAAATACCAAC
>CM031599.1:54616745-54674245 GCA_018398815.1 Conus ventricosus | reverse complement strand
GTGTGTGTGTGTTTGTTCTGTATACATACATCCGCGCGCGCGCGTGTGTGTATGTGTGTACATGCATCCGTGTGTGTGTGTGCGCGCTCGCGCGCTCGCGGGTGTGTGAGCGTGGTTGCACGTAGGTCTGTATTCCCAATTATGCGTGCGTGCATGCATTAATAACATTTCATGATACTACGTCTGCTACTATAGTTACACAATATCCGATTCCGCAGTGATGAACACAGACTGATAACCATGCTCTGACCACGCGCCGTTCTCCGTATTTACCTCATACTTCGATTAAAGAAATGAATTCGCCTGTCAGGAAGGCCTGGTCAGTGGCCAGAGCGTACCAGTGGTACTTTGATTACGTGTGTCCAAATGGATCGTCATTACTGTTTTCAAGATTATATTACAAATCAGCTTCAGAAGATAGTCGTGATTTTTGTTTTAGGTTTCAGTTAAAAAGAACGGTAATCTTTTCATGAAAAATATACTTAAAACGGTTTTTTTTTATGTGTGAAGCACAGTTTTTCGCCCCTGAAAAGTGTAATTTCCTTTGTTGTTTTGGAACTGCCCGTCATCAGGTAATGAGTCTAGAGGGATAAAAAAAAAAGGAAGGAAAAGAAAGAAAAGAAAAAAGACCAGTCAATTCAGGTAGCCGTTAGCAACGGTGAAAATACAGTAACCAACTGCATTTGTTCGGCATCGTGGCATCTCGTGCGCTTTTGCAAATCAGTCTTTGAAAGAGCTGGCCACATACTGTGCTGCACGGTGACCCTATAGACTCCATGTACACGTCCCACGCTCATCAGCTGTGCAATATATCCTCGATGCTAAGCTGAAAAAAAAGTCTTCTGTGTTGGATCGATGCCACTGTGGCTGCACACCAAACATTAACACACTAAGGCTTTGCTTAAGGAGTCGAATATTTATAGACTAGTGCAATTACATTGTTTTGAGAATGTTCATTGTGTTAGAAAGTTGATTCTCCTTATTTTCTTTCATAGGGCCATCAAGGTACAAGCCAGATGGTTCCAAGCAGACAGATTAAAATCAATGGATTGGGACAATTTGGGTGCTTCCAGCTGGCGTAAAGATAGGGTCAGGGGTGATTGCAAAGGCCTTAAATGTGACGTCAGCTATGGGAAGGTCACGTATTTGAAGATTGTGATTTCGTCGGTGAAAATCATCCTAAAGGGAAATAATTTGTGGGAGTTGTTCTTTTGATCAGTTCTCAGTTTAACATTAAATGCTGACATAAATTTATGGCAGGCTTCAAAAGGCATACATGGGCTATAAAATGTTTTAGTGCAGAATCCCAGTTGTGGCGTGTGGCCTGTGAGAAGTGTTCGTAAGCTGCAGAACGATCGCCACTTATCGTCGCATCGCCGCCATGTCGAACCTTCTCTTTCCAGGAGAAGATAATCAATCAAGTGGGAATGAGGAGTAAGTCGACTCGGATAACGGCGATTAATGGCCTTGCCTCCGTGCGCTGATAGGATCATAGGTGCTCGGAGTACAATCAACATTTTTTTTTTTCGTTTCATAGGCTTTCAGAGTACAATGAACAAGGATCGGTTTTCCCTTCGAGAGGGCATCGAAGCCGTACAGTCAACAGTTTGTATGTTTATTTCTCCTCTTGCAAAGTTCTCTATTCAGTTGGTCAGTTTTTGTTGTGTGAGAACGTGTGCCCGTTGTACTTGTACTTGTGCGTACTAACGAGGCACGCTCTCTCTCTCTCTCTCTCTCTCTCTCTCTCTCTCTCTCTCTCTCTTGTACTGACGAGGCACGCTCTCTCTCTCTCTCTCTCTCTCTCTCTCTCTCTCTCTCTTGTACTGACGAGGCACGCTCTCTCTCTCTCTCTCTCTCTCTCTCTCTCTCTCTCTCTCTCTCTCTCTCTCTCTCTCTCTCTCTCTCTGACGAGGCACGCTCTCTCTCTCTCTCTCTCTCTCTCTCTCTCTCTGACAAGGCACGCTCTCTGTCTCTGTCTCTGTCTCTCTCTCTCTCTCTCTCTCTCTCTCTCTCCACGCACGCGGACGCGTCATGTGTGTGTGTGTGTGTGTGTGTGTGTGTGTGTGTGTGTGTGTGTGTGAAGGTATGTGCATGCGTGGGCGCTCGCGCAAACACGTGCGCGTGGAGAGAGAGAGAGAGAGAGAGAGAGAGAGAGAGAGAGAGAGAGTCTAGCTTGTCATGGTTGAAATTTGGTGCTCTTTTTGCAAATGTTTGAAATTTGTTGTTTGCCAACCAATGACTATATGCAGTTAATCAGTCTATTAATTATCGTATCTTCGTTTGCATTTTGATTTTTTTCTTCTTATCAGAAAAAGTGTGCAAACGTTTAATCATAGTCTTGGATGATATTTCTATATAAATTTTCTCTTTTTCCCTCACCGTTTTCACATACACAGAAACACGAACGCATGCATGGCACACAAACACACAAGCGCACACACATGACCACGCACGCACGCACACACACACACACACACACACACACACACACACACAAAACACACACACACACACACACACACACGCACGCACGCACACATGCACGGACGTACGCACACGCACACACACGCATACGCACACAGAGAGACACTGACACCCACGTGACATACACCCCTATCCAGGCCAACTACCACCGTCCTAAGCCGAACCATTCCCTCCCATCCCTTCACCTCCATTTCCCCTCTCCCAGCCTCTCCCTCTTCGTCCCATACTCCGCCCTGTTCCCCCACCTCCACCCCCACTCCCGTTCCCTCCACCATCTCCACCACTTCCCTCCTCCTTACACCCTCAGCACGGACCGATCAAATAATTCAAAAACAACATAAAGTTGCGGAACGATGAATGGGGGAAGACGGATGATGACAGCTGGCCCGCATCACCAGGATCCCATTTCTGTGGAGCAGGGATGTGGGCGGTGCCATGATCTCCTGAAGGCCAGTGTCCTTCGGAGCAAGTCTGTACAGTGAGTGACAAACAAGTAGATTAATTCACACATTAAGGCTGAATACATGGAACACTACATTTTCTCATGGCATTGCCTGTGTCTGCAGAGAAAACATGTCTGTGCATCATCTTTTGTTTGAATGCTCAGTGTTGACCTCGCTCGGTCAGGAGAAAGGTATTGAAATGAATAACTTTGATAATGTCAGTAGTGTTTTGTATGGTCCATATGTTGCTGAAATTGCCATGGTTATTTCGCAATCACAGGTTGCAAAATTTGTATAAAGATCAACAATTTTGTGTACCGCTAGGGTATTTCACTTATGTAAATGTGAATAAATCAGATGTGGGTTTGAAAATACTCACATGGATGATAAGTTGAGTGTGGAGGTGTGTGTGTGTGTGTGTGTGTGTGTGTGTGTGTGTGTGTGTGTGAGAGAGGAGAGAGAGAGAGAGAAGAGAGAGAGAGAGAGAGAGAGAGAGAGAGAGAGAGGTGTGTCTAGCATCATCTGACGATAAAAAAGACATTAAATGAACCACTGAACGGAACAAGCAGGGTAACTCGTTCCCATGATGAAATGAATACACGCCCAAAACGATTGCTGCTTACGACACCGAATCGCCTAGCAGATATGGCAGCACAGAGCACACAGAACAAACAAGGAAACGGGGGCAAAGCAGTATTCGTTTGGGGTGATGGGCGTGTATTTATTTCATCATGGGGGCAAGAGTTACTGCCCTTGTCTGTTATCCACTGTTTACTGTCCCCTGCCTCATTGACGATTTCCTTTCAAGTCTGTGCAGGGTGAGGAGAGCACGGCCCGCAGAATCTGTTTGTCGGCGAGTTGCTAGGCAGGTTGCTAGACAGGCCACGCCACAGTTGGGATTTTGCATTTTGTACCAAATCGCTATAAAATCCCTGGGAGCGTTTTGAGGCGTCGCATGAATTTAAGCCGTGGACTGATATTAAAGTGATCATAGGTCAAATGAATGACCCTCCACAATATTGTCACTTTTTTGTGATTTCAGCAGGTGACATTAGTCACAATCTAGAAATACATAAGCTACCCTCATACCTGACGTCACATGTCAGGCCTTCATACTCGCCCTTGAACCTATCTTTGCGCCTGATCGTTTTCGCAAAACAGTCCCGTTCCTTTCATTCCATCTGCTTGAAACTACCTGGCGTGTACCTTGATGGACAAATGAAAGAAAAGAAAGAGAATCAACTTTAAAACACAATAAAAACGATTCTCAAAACAGTATGTTTGTGTCTGTCAGTAAATATCCGACTACTTACGTAAGGCTTTGGCGCATTAACTTTTGGTGTGCAGCCATACACCGTGGCCAAAACTTCTGCTAAGGGAGGTTACTTATTAGCGTTTTCAATATTTATTCAAAACTCCCACAAGGTAACCTCCCTTGGATAGCTTCTTTCTGTCGAATAGGAAGGTCAGATTGGTTTAAACAAAAAATATTCAGCTATGGTGTTTAATTGGCATTGGCATAGAACATCAAGGTGTTTTCTAATGGAATTCACTTCGTTTCTTGTCGGAATGACAACATAACGGAGGAAAATTCTGTGTAAATGCGAGTTAGCGATAGTCCTTCCTGCGTAGAGGGATTGTGGGGTTTTACACAGGGTTCTGTTGAGCATATGGTAGGCCGCGCCGTTAAACAAACAAAAAAAAGTTTTAAAAAAAAAAAAAAGAAAAAATGCCCCTCCCCCCCCCAAAAAAAAAATTGTCTGGGCTTTTATTTATGTCTTGGAATGTCCACGAAATACGCTGCTAAATCAAACGGGCGTACACATATGCATCCAAACATGCTCGCATACACACACACACACACACACACACACACACACACACACACACACACACACACACAGCGGCACACACACACACACACACACACACACACACACACACACACACACACACACACACACACACAGCGGCACACACACACACACACACACACACACACACACACACACACACACACACACACACACACACACACACACACGCCCGTGCGCGTTTACAGCCTCTTTGTTTTTGCTGTCATGAATAATTCATGGCAACAGGTAGCGTGTCAACACTATAAAATGATTTGCGCACAAGTAAAAGGAGCGTTAATTCCACAGGTACGGGGAGATGCGTGGTGACTTCAGGGCCACTTTTGCTCCACTGCTTCCTGTCCCTCAGTCGCTCTGGCTGGCTTGCCGGCAGCCCTCCAGTTCTTCTTTGAGATAGAATGGATTATAAATGTGATAAAACAGTTACCAAGATCATCAGTGCCGACACACTTGCACACACACAGACACAGACAGACAAACAGACACACACACACACATGCACACACACACGCACACGCACATACACACTCTCTCTCTCTCTCTGTCTCACACACACACACACACACACACACACACACACACACACACACACACACACACACACACACACACACAGAGGCGCGGACGCATTCTCTCTCTCTCTCTCTCTCTCTCTCTCCTCTCTCTCTCTCTCTCTCTCTCTGACTCTGTCTTTGTTCCAGTCTCTGTCTCTGTCTGTCTGTCTCGCACACACGCACAAGTACGCACGTACGCACGCACGCACGCACACACGCACGCACGCACGAACACACACACACACACACACACACACACACACACACACACACACACACACACACCTCTATCACCAACATCCTCACCACCATCATGTCTCAGAGCTCACCTTACCATATGCATTCCCCAAATCGATCTTATGTGCGGAAATTTGAAAATAAAAAATAAATAAAAGTCAAAGCAATTCGGACGTCTTAACAAGACTGATGACGATGACTACTGCCCTGACAGTTCCCTGCCTGTGGCCATGTGACTTGAAGACTGTGATCGAATGACAGCCGGTGTCGTTTTTTTCTCTGCCTGGAGTTTGATTATGGAGGAGTTCGTATGGGAGTGGTGGATAATGGACCTCATCAGTTTTCGTGACTATCACGCACAAACACGCACATGAATCTCTCTGTCTTTGCCTGTCTACCTGTCTGTCTGTCTTTCAGTCTGTCTTTGTCTGTCTGTGTCTCACTCCCTCTCCCTCTCTCTTGTCTGTCTGTCTCTATTTGTCTGTCTGTCTCTGTCTGTTTGTCTCTGTCTGTTTCTCTCTGCCTGTCTGTCTGCCTGTCTGTGTGTACTCTTCCTCTCTCTCCCTTTCCCAAGCACTCTCTCTCTCTCTCTCTCTCTCTCTCTCTCTCTCTCCTCTCTCGCTCCTCTCTCTCTCTCTCTCTCTCTCTCTCTCTCTCTCTCTCTCTCCTCTCTCTCTCTCTCTCTCTCTCTCTCTCTCTCTCTGCCGCGCCTGCCTGCCTTTCTGTCTGTCTGTCTGTCTCCTCTCTCTCTCTCTCTCTCTCTCTCCCCTCTCTCTCTCTCTCTGCCTGCCTGCCTTTCTGTCTGTCCTCTCTCTCTCTCTCTCTCTCTCTCTCTCCTCTCTCTCTCTCTCTCTCTCTCTCTCGTCGTGGCAGATTTCATATTCAGTCATTAACGTTGTTTGCCCGCCAAAATGTCTTTTCATTCGTTTGAAGCTTGTAATGAGTGAAAGATTTCCATTCGGCTCCTCCGACGTCTATGTTCATTTAATGCCTATCGGCAGAGACCTGCTTGAAGATGGGAAGTGGTCAGTGTATTAAGACTGGTTCGACCAAAAACTATGTTCATGCTAGATCTAGTTGCAAAGTGAGGCGACTGCAGGCGGAAATCTAAACAAATTTTAAATGTGATTAAAAGCGAACCGCCAAGAAAACGTAGACAAACGAATCACAAGACAAAACACGACGCGTTTCGACCTCTTAGGTCTTCTTCAGGCAAGATACAAAACTCTCAGGACAACGAAAATGAACCAGCAATCACTTATCTTCATTCACTTCAGCGCAAGATGGCGTCGTGTTTTGGGGGGTCCTGCCGCTGTTCCCCAGGTTCTTTGTTCCCCAGTCTCTATATTCCCTAGTCCCGGTGTTCCCCTCAAGAAAAAATCGAAATTCAGTCCCAAAGTTCCCCTGTGGCGATCTCGCAAATCCCCGGTCCCGGTGTTCCCCAGTCCCGGTGTTCCCCAGGCCCGCTGTTCCCCAAGTTTTTGCCGTTGGTGGTGTTGGTGGGTTTTGCTGACTTAAACGTTGTTACTGTTGTTTTCATTGCTATAGGCGAGGCAGTGGGAGGGCGGGGTGGGAGGGGGGGGGGGGGGGGGTCGGGGTATTGGGGGTGGAGCGGGAGGGCCGTAGAAGAGGGGTTTCATGCCGACTGGACAGAAATCTGTTTGGGTAACAGCGCTACTGGGGAACAGAGAAGGTACGGGAACAGCGGCACGCTTTTTCGGTCGGGGAACATCGACACTGGGGAACAGAGACACGGGGAACAGCGCTACTGGGGAACAGAGAACCTGGGGAACAGCGGTACGGGAACAGCGGCACGCTTTTTCGGTCGGGGAACATCGACACTGGGAAACAGAGACACGGGGAACAGCGCTGCTGGGGAACATAGAACCCGGGGAACACCGGCACGCTCCCACTAATAGCGATTCGTTTGTCTACGTTTTCTTAGCGGTTCGCTATTAGTTACATTTGAAATAAGTTCATGCTATACATTCTTGTACAGGATTAAAAAATATAATGGAGCAGTTTATACCATTATATTTCTTTTAAAGAACCTTGCTTATTCAGATTAATTGTACAATCATCACATACATGCGAAATACTTTTAAAAGACAAAATGGTTACATAAGGTAATATAGATCTGCGTCTGTGATTTATGTCTTACTCGTGTCTGCCGCCGTCTTCTGAGAGGTCTTGACCCTGTCTGTCTGTCTGTCTGTCTCTGTGTCTCTGTCCCTGTCTGTCTGTCTCTCTCTCTCTCGTTCGTTCCAATGGGGAGGACAATAATTTGCTTCGGACTGCTGAGTCCCTGTATTACTAATTCCGTCATTGTGTTCAAGAATACAGTAATGTTAGGGTGTGTCGTACCCACTGTTTGAACTGGATATGGTTGGATAGACAACGTCAGATAGTCTGTTCCTATGTTGTTCGGTTGGCCATTCATTATTTTGAATCGGATTTGTTGCTGTTACGATCTTTTCCCGTTGCCCTACTTCTTCCTGTCTTTCAGTATGTTTCCTTCTCGTTCTTTGATGTTAAACACTTCACACACACACACACACACACACACACACACACACACACACACACACACACACACACAACACACACACACACACACACACACACACACACACACACACACACACACACACACACTACCCTACTATGAGCTTGGTGTAATGAAAGTTAAAACAAGTAAACAGGCAAACCTATACACATGAAAACAAACTTGCAGCTGAAACACACGCTCTCTCTCTGTCTCTGTCTGTCTGTCTGTCTCTCTCCTCTCTCTCGTGCTCGTCTCTCTCTCTCCTCTCTCTCTCTCTCTCTCTCTCTCTCTCTCTCTCTCTCTCTCTCTCTCTCTCTTGTGCTCGTTCTCTCTCCCTCTCTCTGTGTCTTTGTCTCTCTACCTCTGTCTGTATCTCTGTCCTTTTCTCTCTATCTCTGTCTGTCTGTCTGTCTGTCTGTCTCTCTCTCTCTCCTCTCTCTCTCTCTCTCTCTCTCTCCTATCTCTCTCTCTTTATGATGTATGTCTTACTTGTGCCTCTCTGTCTGTCTGTCCACTGAAATCGACCAAGTCAGTCACTAGACAGTCCGGTTGACCATTGCTCTCTCGAAAAAGAGAGGTAGCTCTGACCGGACAGGCAGTAACTCAGCCGGTTATGTCACCAGTCATATCATTAGCACATTCCCGATGTGCGAGACACTGTTATCTTCTCTTCTTTGATTATTAGCATGATAACGAGGCGCATCTGTCTTCGGAAAGAGTAGATTGCGTGCCTTTTCTCGCTCATTACGTCATTTTCACGGCATATGGGTAAGTGTGAGAGATATGATACGGTTAAGTCTTCGTGATTAGTTTGCGAGCCCGGTGTCACAGCTCAAACTGCCCCCCCCCCCCCCCCCCCCCCACTCCCATCCCCCCTTCCCCCCGTCCGGAGTGGTCTTTTCGTTCTGCAACTGCATCGTGCAATTCCTAATGTTCTCTCTCTCTCTCTCTCTCTCTCTCTCTCTCTCTCTCTCTGTCTGTCTGTCTGTCTCTGTCTCTCTCTTTCTGTCTCTCTCTGTCTCTGTCTCTCTCTTTCTGTCTCTCTCTTTCTGTCTCTCTCTTTCTGTCTCACGCGCGCCCGCGCGCGCACGCAGGCACACACACATACACACTCACACACACATGTATGGGTGCGTGTGTGTGTGTGTGTGCGTGTGCGTGCGTGCGTGCGCGCGCGCGTGTGCGTGTTAGCGCGCGCGCGCGCATACGCGGAGCCTTTTAGGGGATTACCCATACGGTCCGTGTGGATGGCTTGGGATAGGTTAACGGTTTGGGCAATGACACCGGCTTGTAGATGGTACAAGCATTCTCACCTCCTGATACACTTTTTTCAAACTTATTTCATGTGTATCTGCTGAAAGTCCATTCAGTTTCCACCTACAACACGTGCTACTGCAGCAGCAGCAGTATTGCTTCACATGCTTCCCCACCGAAGATTACACTGATGATCAGGAGGGAATATTGGAAGGAAAGCTTGACCCGTTTACCCATACAATTTGGCCATATTTTGTACACGTGTTTATTTAAAAAAAAAAAAAAAATCGACGGACACAATGACTAAAAAAAAAAAAAAAAAAAACGTCGGGGGTAAAAAAAAAAAAAAAAACGTCGGGGGTAAAAAAAAAAAAATCTACAGACGATGATCTTGATCGACGATTGCACTTGCGGTGTGTAACTTTGGCGGGGGCTTTGATGAAAGAGCAACTCTTGCTTACTTTCGCGCGCGAAATTAGGTCAGGCTGTGTCTACTCCTTCGATAAAATGCCCATGGGGGGGGGGGGGGGGGGGGGGGGGGAGGTAGAAGCTGGCACCAAAGTATGCTGGTGTTTCAGGTTTGAAAGTGATTTGTGGGAGGGGGGGGGGGGGAGGGGGGGGGGGGGGGGGGGGGGGGGGAGTAGAAGCTGGCACCAAAGTATGCTGGTGTTTCAGGTTTGAAAGTGATTTGTGTTAGAAAGAACCTACTTTTACTGTAGTTAACGCACGATGAGGTCGATGTTAACCGGGAAAAACCTCTGCAGTGTGATGGCAGGTGAAAACGTAATGAATGCATCCCCTCCTCCCCTGCTTTTACAGACAATTGAAATTTGGGCTCACCTTTGTTGAAAACTAGACCAATAGCAGATGGAAGTTGTGTCGGGGAAGGGGTGGAAGGGTGTGGGTGAGCCGTCAACTCGGTGACAGAATAGGCTTACACTGACAGGGAGGGAGAAGTGAGAGGTGGGGTACTTTGAGGGATAGGGGAGGGGTGGCTGGGGGGGGGGGGGGGGGGGGACATCACGGCCTACCCTAACCCTTACTTTGTAAAGCCGGACAAAAAATGTTTTTATTGTTAATTGTGTTGCAGTGTGGGGTGGTAGAGTTGTCTTCTCGTATTCTCAATCCGTAAAAGAAAGAACATCTGCCGCACCAGTAAGTTGTCTCCATACAGCCAGCATCTACACACACAGCATGAGTGTGAGCAAGCTGAGCAGACACTGGCTGGCGTCTGGTGTGTGCAGCGGCCCATTCACCACCACCAGTGTCGTCGGTGGTAGCCGGTGGCTCAAGTCTGCTTAATTAAAGCTAATTCATCTAATTTAGAGAGTGTTCACACTTTGAAGGTTCGAGTCTGACCTAAGTTGGATACAGAAATTGATATTACTTAATTGCGTAGCCCAATGGTTCAAGTCTCAGTTGAGTCTTTTTAATCTAAATTGGAGAGTGTTCACGCTCGGAACGTTGTAGTCTGCCCACATTGGATACTGAAGATCACATGTGCTTAATTGCAGGCTGATGTATGCGACTTTTTTTTCTATATGATGT
The DNA here is from genome assembly GCA_018398815.1 of Conus ventricosus. Classification (NCBI taxonomy): domain Eukaryota; kingdom Metazoa; phylum Mollusca; class Gastropoda; order Neogastropoda; family Conidae; genus Conus; species Conus ventricosus. Next base: position 54,663,303 of record CM031599.1, on the reverse strand, counting down.
TGGCGAAGTAACAGTCCTTTAAATGCCAGCATATTCACCCATCTTTGCCCTGTCCACAACTACCTTCATTGCACTCCCCACCCTCGCTTTTCCCTTTGCCACCCCTCCCCGCTCCTGTCTCTGTCTCTCTCTATTTACAACACTGCTGTTGCAGCAACAGGAGTATCCTGCCAGATGCTGTACAACACAGATTTTATCCATCGTCTTGTTTCGACGTCCACAGACTGTCTCTTCTCCACCCCCACTCCCCCTTCCTCACCCACCCAAACTCTCCCATTTCACTTTTGAGCCATCTTGTTCACACAGCGCCCGAACGATCGCCAGGGCTAATCTCTGAAGTTGTAGCAGCGGTCCATGCGGTCTTGTGGAGAGAGAGAGAGAGAGAGAGAGAGAGAGAGAGAGGAGAGAGAGAGAGAGAGAGAGAGAGAGAGAGAGACACTGACACTGACACTGACACATGTTTATTGGCATTAGCTTTTTACAGCCTTAGTGCCAAGGGGAACAATTTCTGAAACAGCAGTATACTAATAGCAACGAGAAAAGGGACAATACTCATGCACTTCCACTTACATGTATACTTCAACCACACGCAATTTCGAATCTAGGGTAACACTCCACACACACACACACACACACACACACACACACACACACACACACACACACACACACAAATCATCATCATCATAAATACCAGACTCGACCATCCATCTGTAGTTATTCAAGTACTAAGCGGTCATTGGAACTCAAGAAAATTTCGAGTAGTTATTTTGTCTTTTCAGTTTCTCTCGCTTTTTTTTTTTCTTCACTGTAGCTTTTTTTTCCGCCTAATACCTTTTTGTTCTGTCTTTTTTTTCTTTTTCTTTGTAATTACTTTCGTTATGCTACCATTGTCATTTCCTCTCTTTTTTTAAATTTTAGTGTCAGTGTTGATCGGATGACAGTATCTTGTTCCTCGTATTATTTGCTTCTGCAATAAATTTTGAAAGCGATGTTATCATTTCTTCGTCTCTGGATATAAGAATAGCTACTAAATCATGTCTTCTGGAAACAGGTAAAGAAAACAAACTATACTTATTTCGAACTGACTCATATGCAGGGCAATGAAAGATAAAATGCCGTTCGTCTTCAACTCCCTTACAACACATTAAGCACAAATTATCCATTTCCTGATCGTCAATAAACCATCTTCTGTTAGCCTTTAATCCAAGAGTTCTCATTCTTAGTCTGGCAAAAAGACTTCGATGCCATCTATTTTTAATGACTGAGATATATTTTTCAGCTTGGAAAATACTTTTAAATGAGGAATACCAATTATATTTTGTGTTTTCTTCTACATGGGAATGCCAGTTTTGCTTATATGAATTGATTAAACGATCCTTAAATTCTGAGATAAAGGCAACGTCACTTCCAACTCCCTGACTCATCCAAACTATACCGAAACCATTCTCAGTAAGAACCTTTCTTATATTGTCTACCCAATTTTGCCTTCCTTCTTCATGTTGCTGCAACAGCATTTCATACGCCTGCCTACATAATCTTTCTATTGGAAGCTTATTATCTTTAGCCAATATTTCACACTCTTAATAGTTGTTCGGAGCTTTAGTGGATATCTGCCAGTCTCGCCGTATGCAAGTATGTTAGAGGAGCTAAGGGGTATATTCAAGAAACGTTTAATAGCAAAAGTGTGCACTGTTTCTATCTGCTTATTCTCTGCGGCACCCCAGATTTCTGCTGCATATGTCAGGATAGGCTCGATCTGTGTGTCAAATAACTTCCAGAAAAGTGAAGAATCAGTGGATCTTAATTTGTTCATAGCTCTGAGAATTTCAGTGACTCCCTTCTTCCATTTTCTACATGCCTCTGTCCAAACTGTATTTAAACTGAGCTTAGTGGTAAAAATTACTCCAAGATACTTATAGGAATTTGTAACCTTTACTTCCATATTGCCATACCACCATTTTTCATGAATAGAAAGATGTCCTCCTTGCGAAAAACAATTACATTCGTTTTATCCAAATTCACGCTCAAAGTAAGTCTATCAGCTTCCTGTTTTAAAATATTCAACTGATTTTGTAAGCCAACAACAGAATCTGAGAGAAGAATAACATCGTCAGCAAACAGCATCAAAAACATTTCAAGAGCTCCTGGGAGCATCTGTATTCCATGCTTTCCTCTTTTTGATAATTCAATAGCTAATTCATTTATAAAAAACGAAAACAACCTTGGACTAAGTAAACAATCTTGCTTAACGCCTCTTGGGCAACTGAAGAAATCCGTGTAAACATGCTTGTCACGCACACACACCAGAACAGTATCATATATACCTCTAATGGCTCTGTACAATTTACCTTTAACGCCACTGTTTCTCAACACATTCCACAATATATTTCTGTTCACCGAATCAAAGGCCTTCTTGAAGTCAACGAATGCAACATACAACTTAGAATTTTTATTCAAATACTTTTGAACTAATGCATACAAGGTGAATATATGGTCAATGGTGCTGTAGCCCGAGAGAGAGAGAGAGAGAGAGAGAGAGAGAGAGAGGAGAGAGAGAGAGAGAGAGAGAGAGAGAGAGAGTGATTCTTCTTCTTGGTTTGTTGCGTGCGCAGCAAACGGGTCTGTCTTCGATGGTAGCCCCATGGTTCGAATCTAACAAGTTAATGCTAATTACTTTAATACGGAAAGTGTGCGCATAAATATGCTCGGAAAGTTCGAGTCTGATCTGCACTGGGTACTGAAAATCATGTATGCTTAATTGCAAAATGATCTGCGCAGCCGTTTCTACGAGATGTTAGTAGCAACATTCCTCTGTGTTTACTTCCACTGATAATGATTGCACTTATGTTTAAAAATGTGTGTGTGTGTGTGTGTGTGTGTGTGTGTGTGTGTGTGTGTGCGCGCGCATGCATTTTCAATCTGTTGATTGGGTTTTCCAACCGGTCAAATGCCCGGACAGTGGGTTCTTTTTTTTTTTTTTCGTGAACCCATTATTTCCGTAAACCTGGTTTGTTTTCGCCCAGAACCCGGCACATTTTTAATGTCGGAAACATAACCTAAAGCTTCTAAATCGTTGATTTATTCAAAGTCAACATATTTACACGCAGATTTGCGAAGAAAAAAACTCCATTTTTAACATAATTGAAAAAAAGTAATAAAAATCAATCATAGAACATTCTGTGTTCGCGTAAACGATGAGATTTAGTATCAAAACGGCCATATCTAAACTTTTCATTCTTTCCGTGAATTACAATGTTCTTAAAAATGCTTTTGAAAAGTGATAAACCCAGTTTGGGGGTTGTGTAAGCATGTGGTGTGTGTGTGTGTGTGTGTGTGTGTGTGTGTGTGTGTGTGTGTGTGTTGTGTGTGAGAGAGGAGAGAGAGAGAGAGAGAGAGAGAGAGAGAGAGAGAGAGAGAGAGAGAGAGACAGACAGACAGACAGACAGACAGACAGACAGACAGACAGACAGACAGACAGACAGAATGCGCATGATCAAAACTATAATGAGAGTAAACCTGATGGTTAATTGGACAACTGTAATTCTAGATACATGTCATCTTTCACGCCATTCTGACAGAGGGAATATGTCTGGACCGATCGAAACTCGAGCAAATTATCCGTGCCATTTTGTGCCCTGAAAACGTTCTCTTTGGAGAGCATGCGCATGGTTGCGTCGGAGGGAGAGGTTTTTTTTTTTTTTTTTTTTTTTTTTTGCGTTCGTCCTTTCTTAACGGTATAATATTACCCGGGTCTTCCTGTGTCAAATAAAAACTTCATCTCGAACCCGTTTCAACAGCGATTTGGCTTGACAGGAAATTAACATTGATTTTTGCTCTATTATGCTTTAAGCACGGTTGTGTGTGTGTGTGTGTGTGTGTGTGTGTGTGTGTGTGTGTGTGTGTGTGTGTGTGTGTGAACGAATGCATGCGTGCACGCTTTCTTGCTTGAGTCTTATGTCCATCAATCAACGCCTTTTAGTGTACAAATATAGGCGACGCAAGTCATTTTGTTGGAGAAAAGTGCACGGATATTTTGCCCAAGATGTTTACGTTCATTCGATATCTGATTCAATTTCGATGCAGTAGCTGTTAACTACTAGACTGGATTTGCTGTTCTAGAGAAGAAAGATTTTAGGCAGACTTTTTTTTTTCCCTAATTAATTCGATCGGGGGTGATTTTTATTATTATAGTGGAGTGTCCAAAATACGAAAGAAAGATTTATCTATTGTTCACAGGAAAATTGGTTCTGTTTTTGTTTTTGTGATGTCAAAATACAAAAAAAAAAGAGCCGTCAAGCCAGGAAAGTGCGCCATTATAGTACATCGTGTCTTTTTTAGTTATTGATTTGTTTGTGGTACCGTGATATGGTTATTCCGTGTGTTCGGTTTAGTAGAACGTGTTCACCACCTTGTATCCTAAATGCCCCAAACAGGTGTCAAAGGTGACGTGCATCTCGAAATTATTCATCAAGCCGGGTCTGATCTGAATAATTGTGATAACGATTGGAGGGGATTGGGATAGGGGTGGAGGGGGGAGGGGGGTACGGTAAAAAGTTGACGCAGGTGGTCTAGGGTTGGAGCTCCAGGTGAATGGGGGGGGGGGGGGGGGGGGGGGGGGGGGGGGGGGGGGGGGGGGGCAACGCCGGTTTTGTTTGTTTTACTTTTTTTTTTAAAAACATGGAAACTCTATCCTGCAAGATAATGGTGATTCCAACGTGCCAGCTAGAGAAGTGTGTATTGGTGGTAGCTCTTCTGCCTCACTCCTTGAAATCCCAGTTTCAGTCAGACTAATTATTATAGCCCAGCCGACCACGCAGAGCCTTTTCAGGGCTGTCACATTCACATAGGAATGAAAGTCGTCACATCACGAACACTTTAGACCATGTAAAAAAAAATTTGCATCAGCAGGATGTGAACATTTTCAGGTTTTTAGACTGAATTCGGGCTGTTGAAAAAAAAAAAAAAAGTCTCACGAGCCATTCTGCGTAAATCTGCTGAAAAAAATTGGGATGGTGCGTAATATTCAGACCATCATTTTCAAGTTCACACTTTTGTCCATAATTTCATTTCGGTTCAGTTTGTTAAAGCACCTCCAAACCTGTTTGTAAAAGAAAAAAAAAATGATGATGATGATAATAATTGTCATAATGATACTACTACTACTACTAATTAAACAAGAAAAGAAAAAATTTGTGGGCTCAGAATGTTTCGAAGGCTAATAAACAAAAATTGGAAAGAAGCATTCATAAGACTGCAGGCAGCAAGAATCGTTGGAATGCAGCATGGCTTGAGCATACAATTAACCTCACCCTTGGAGAGGACAGGAGGGGATGGGGGTGGCTTCAGCTTCATTGGGTTTCATCCTCTGACGCCTCGAAGCCCAGTGGTCCCTGGAGCTGGGGGACCAGGACACTCTGAGCATGTTCAGGCTTTCTCAGCTTACTCAGGTCTCTTGTCTAATCGGTCAGTTCTGTTGAAAGAAGAAAAAGAAACAAACAACAACAGCAGTCAATGGCTTAGTTGCGAAACCATTGACAACTGACAGTGTACAGTTAAGCTGCGCTGTGAGTACCTGGAAATCCCTTAATTCATCGCTACCATTCTTTTAAGCCATGAAATTAATGGGGAAAAACAACAAAACAAACAAACACAAAAAACAACAACAACAAAGGAAAACATACAAAGCCATAGGAGCATACAAGACACCTCAGAATGGACAACTCTGTCTCTCTCTCTCTCTCTCTCTCTCTCTCTCTCTCTCTCTCTCTCTCTCTCTCCATTGAATACAAACTGTTTTTGCTTGCTCTTGGAAAGAAGACATATACGCTTCCCCCCCCCCCCCCCCCTTTTTTTTTTTTAATTTTTTTTTAATTTTTATTTTTTAACAATCGGTTTCAACCGTTAGAAGACGAAAGGCACACCACCACACTACCTCCACTGCCCCCGCCACCCCCACCCTCCACATACATACCATTGTTCCGCTTTCCGCCTTACCCCTAAATACACACATGCGCACTCACACACACACGTGCACACACACGCGTACACAATCGCGCACGCACGCACGCTTGCACGCACGCATGGACGCACACATACACACACACACACTCACACTCACACACACACACGCGCGCGCGCGCGCACGCACAGCCTATATACGCACTGAGTCATTGAAGATAACCACCATCAACGAAATTTAGGGAAATCTACCGTCCAAAACAAATATTACAGTGTTTGAATAAACCTGTCATAGACTGTGACCACGGTGACCTTAACTAGGGTCAAAATTGACAGGTCACGGCGATTGGTATGCCGGCTAGAATTGCCAGCACACCTGACAGTGCACTGGGCATTTCTATTCGCTTGCGCCGCGTCAGTTTGGAGAAGACGAACATGAGGAAGAAGTTGGTAAACATGCGTGACGTTCGTGTACACAACTCGCGCGGCTAGCCGTGCTGGTACTTCATCACACATGGATGAGCAGACAACCCTCAGCCAGCCAACTATATAAGCCTCACAAAATGCTGACAGTAGATCGAGGTTGACCTAAAGCGTTTTCTGCCTTTTTATTCTTTATGTTTTTCCCATTTTCTTTTCCATAAAAAAGGAAAAAAAAAAAAAAAAAAAAAGGAAAAAAAAAAGAGAAAGAGGAGAAAGAAAAAGTAAAGTACAGATCAGGAGTATTCTAATCGGTGGACCGTGATGAAAATTACTGCTGTTCTTTCTTAGATTACTGTGGCGTGACGATGTCTTATTCACAGGACCTTTAATAACGCATTTTATTCTTGTTCGTTTGTTGCTTGCATGTTTGAATTCATTTTACATGTATTATTCATGTGTCTGCATGTTGGCCTGTCTGTCTCTCTGTCTGCACAGGCCTTTCTTTGGAGCAATCTTTTGACAGTTTTATGATGCTGAACAATTAAGTAGTGGGGGAAAACAAGTGCAGGCTAACAATTCTTCCGTCATTATAATAATGACTTTGCAAAGATTTGAACTTTTAGAGAGAAAAAAAAACCCATTGAAGATGAAGAAAATGGGGGAAATATATTATAAATATGAAAAACCCTTCACTAGCTGCCTGAGAGAACCATCGTGATCCCTTCTTAAGGCAGATCTATTTGTATTGCCTGCTCTAGGCCTTTCGTCCGCTGGATCGGACTCATCAGGGAGACACGGCTGATTGTGTCTGCGCTCCTGGTGTCAAATAGAGACACACCACAGTTCATAATTCTGTGGTGTTCTCCCCACAAGAGTTGACAGTTTTATGATAGAAAAACCGGTTTGGAACATGCGCTACTGAATATTTTGTTCTGGCCGGGATAAATGGTAGGGTTGTTTGCCGAAATCATATTTGCTCTCTCTCTCTCTCTCTCTCTCTCTCTCTCTCTCTCTGTGGCACAAACTTTTATTGCCTGCTCTGTGTGTGTGTGTGTGTGTGTGTGTGTGTGGTAGTGTTGGGGGAGGGTGTTTATATAATCCTTAGCCGGAAGTGAGCTGTAACGTGTGTGTGTGTGTGTGTGTGTGTGTGTGTGTGTGTGGAGGGCACTCTGGCGGGAGGTGGAGGAGGGGACACTGGCGGGAGGAGGGGAGAGGCGATTTGATTATAATGTCTAGACCGTAACCAATGGAGGTGCGTGTTTTATGCACCAAAAAATTGTCGAGCAGGAGTAGGTACGGGGATAGGGAAGAGTAGGGCTGGAGGCACTGAGAACAGACAGATGGGGAATGAGGATTAAACAGTGTGCGTGTGTGTGTGAGGGGGGGGGGGGGGGGGGGGGAGGCGTGGGTGCGTGCATGTGTGTGTGTGTGCGTGCGCGCGCGTGTTGAGGGTGAAGGATGGGGGGAAGGGGATAGTGGATAGTCCATAGTCAGAAGTGTGCGATGACGTGTGCGCGTGCGTGCGCGCGCGCCCACTTCTCGCTTTTCACGATGTCTTTTCACCAGGTCTTGCAGCTGTAACACATACATATTTCCCACATGAGAAATGACGAAAGCGTCATCGGAAGCCATCTGTACTGACGTGAAAATAGGAATGTTGCAGGAATGAAAGATCTCACGTCCATCACAAATACTTAAGTCATCTTCAACTCTTTGCAGAAAGATCAGTTAGAATGCAGCTCAGTTTTGTAATCCATGCGTTAGAAGTTGACTGATTCTGTGTTTTCGATTGTCATTTTCTGCAATTGTTTGGAACTGCCAAACTTACATAAACATGCTGCATACTGAAGGGTTTATACGAACCCCGTTCCAGAAACAGTCCGTGGCACCGTACACTACCTTTTGATTGTTTATAGAGAAATCGGTTGTATTAGACGGGTGGAGGAGGGGGCTTCAAAGGGGGAAACTGGGGGTCCTTCCACAATGGGTGTGTGTGTGTGTGGGGGGGGGGGGGGGGGGGGGGGGGCAGTGCGGTGCCAGAAATAGCCTTTTTGCCACACGAAGTGAGAAGTTCTAAAACACCTATCTGTCTCCCCCTCCCTTCCTCCACTCTCGTCTCCCTCCTTCGGCCTTAATGCTGATTTAGTGGGCGTCACTATGTGGAGCGACAGCGACTTGAACTAACCTTCGAAACTGACAGACTATCATCATTGACATAGGTCTTCAGTGTCATCGCTTTAACAGCAAAGGATGCGGATTCGGCTTTATATTGCGGAATTGCTTACTTTCTGTCTGTATGGCAACGAACTGTTAGCGGGTAGAACTGCAAAGGCCATGATGGTGCTTAAAACACAACTGTGAACTAACAAGGACATCAGATCAAATGTTTTAATTAATTCGTTAGCTCCAGTCAGTATTGTGGACTAAATGAATTGGCTATCTCAACCCCAAAAGGGATAAAGCTTTTCTCGTGTGTATTGTGCGTATTGTATAGGCCGTCATTTATCTGTATTAGGGGAAAAAAAAACACAAAAAAGCCGAAGGTGCCAGTGGGACCCGAGAGGCACTGTCCTCAACTTCCGAATCAACCAGCCATTAGCAGTCCTGCACCACCCTGGAAGTCTGCGATGTGTTCACACAGGGTGCAGGCACGCACAGGGCATGCCATTAAGACGTCAAGGGACATAACTGCTCCCTGGCCATCGTGGGACCACAGGACGCAACACAACAGAACCTCCACGAAGAGGGCGTTACCACCGCCCGTTCTTCGTGACTGTGGAGCCCCTGGCGGAAGACGCCACCACCAAGCGAACTGCAGTGCGCATCCTGCAGCCTCATTCTGTATTCGTCATTGACCAGATGCTCAACAAACAGCTGATATGATATGCAAATCACACCACATGCATTAACCTCAGGTGCCGAACCGTGCAGTTGAACACATGGAAGCTGATGAAGAGACTTCAGTGTGAATGATTTCAAATCATTTTCTTTCGGTTGCTACAGTGTACATTATAGTCCCGTTGACTAATCACATGATCTTTTAAAGACGGTGAATCTGTAGTTAGCACGCTCGAACGAGTATAAGAACGAATCCCTTCCTTCCTTCATTTATTTATTACCTTACTTGTCTATTTATTTATTCATTCATTTCATTCATCATTTTTCAACTTTTGATTAAACTTTTATTGATGTGCACGCAAATCATTCTGTTGCTGCCCCGTTAATTCTTTCTACCGTCTAATATCATTTCTAGTGAAAATGTGTCAACAGAAAAGCGAACACACACGCACGCATGTGCATGCGCGCGCACACACATAAACACACACCACATGTAGGCCTGCACTACACACACACACACACGCCGACACGTGCGCGCACGCACACACACAAACACACACTGACATTCACACACACTCGGTGACACACACGTATACAACGCCAGAGCCATTGCAGTGGATTGCTCGGTGTAAACAGCGAAGCACGTACACTTCTTTTCAGTGAAAGGAAAGAAGAAGAGAAAAAAGATTTCAGCGAGACATTCAAAGTAACCCGAGCGGATCGCGATGAATGTCAATGGTTTCCCGTAAAAAATACGGGGGCGCATAAAAAGGGACTAGGGCTGCGACGAACGAGAGAGAGAGCGCTGCTTGTATGCATGACGATTCTTTGCCTGAACAATCTTGTCTTCTATAGCCACCACCCTTTCCATTTTTGCCACCGTGGCTTGGCTTCACGGACACACTCGGGGCCCAACTCAGACGTTCAAAACTTGCTCGACTAGTCAGTCGGACGTATTTGATCAAGACAGTTGTGCAGGTTTCACTGCGTTCAATCAGGCGAATAAAAAACACTGGATCTAATTAATGCGGAAGTCTGACCGTGATTATTGGTTCAAATAGCCTAGGTCAAAATAAGACGGATATTCTTTTTTCTTTTTTTTCTTTTTGCGTTCATTTTGCAATTGTCAGTGATACTAACAGAGGAGAAGGCTCTACAACTATTCCAAAGGTTGTCACAAGAGGTCAAACTATACTACTACGATTGGGGCAATTGTACCTTCTGCCCACGCCGCCTAGACAAGACCGAGTTGTGATAGCTTATCCAACTATCTGCAGCCGAACACGCGTGTGATGTTGACGATGTAAAACTTGAACTCTTCTTCTTCTTCCTTTGAGTGTCCACAATCAACAATTTGATTTTTTTTTTTGACACCTTTCAGGTTGGTCGCCCGGCGAAGAAGGGAAAAAAACACAAACAAAAAAATTCGGGTGAATTGCACGTGGGAAAACGCAACGACGAAAACGGTCACTTTCTTTTTGCACGTGGTCAAGAGTTGATCGTCACAATGTTTACCTACCTGAAGCGGAAAGCGAGTTTCAATCGAACGAGCCGCTCTTCACGAAAGCAGAAGAAGAAGGAGGAAGAGGAGGAAGACACGATAGGCCTAGCGGACGAAGAGAAGTTATCAGAGGCGGGCGGTTAAAGATGAAACGGAGAGTCGCAGTGGCAGCGAGACGGACCGAGTGAAAGATGCCGAAGATGTGGAGGTGACCGACGAAGTGATAATTGCGCCGGACAGTGACGTGATAGATCTGGATGCAGAGAGTGAGGCCGAGACGCTCACTACTCTAAGTGAAAGTACAGTAAGTGTTACCAGTGACTGCGACAGCTCTGTCAGTGACGTGAAAGTGTCGTCTGCTGCATTACGGCTGCAAGATCTGGTGATTCGTCGTGAAAAGCAAGAGGTTGGTTTTTGTGCTAGGCCTATTGAGTGATAGTTGGTTTTGTTGGGTTATCATTACTAGACTTAGTGAGCTTGATATTTTGGGTTTCTTTCTTTTCTTTTTCCGGGATAATTTTTTTTAAGCCAAGCATACTTTGCGTGGTCATTTGGGAGTGTGTGTGTGTGTGTGGCGGCGGTGGGGGGGGGGGGGGGGGGGTATCAGTCAGTGAAATAGTCACGCCTGACTTTTGGGGCACTCGTCTCTGCTAAATTGCTAGGGCCGACATAGTGTCAAGAGTGTGACTGGCAGCTTAATGTAAATGCCACTGGTGTCACAGTCGCACGATGTATTGGTCAATGTCTCCAGCCCCCCCCCCCCCCCCCCCCCCTTACTTTTTCTCCCTCTCGCCACCTCTCATTCTCCCATTCTGAGTTTTCCCCTCCCCTCTTCCTCTCAACAAGGCGGCTAACATCAAGCAGCCGACGATCATGTGGTATGTTACTCGTGGTATAGGGGTCAGGTAGCCAAAGATGAATGAAAGCAGATGGAAAAGATTATATAGGTGGACAGTCTGTTTACAGAAATACTGCTGAAATAACCAATGTGGAGCTGCAGACAGACCTGTGTAAAACGACCCCCCCCCCCCCCCCACCACTGTTGCTGTTGGGTTGGGAATCTAAACAATGTCGCAGGCACACAGAGTACAGTGCCCGATTCAAGAAGAAAGGCAGTATTTTCCTCTAGATTCTGATTTGATCATACAGATCACTTGCATGTGTAATTTGGCATAGTTGCAATGGTGGGGGTGTGCAGTATTGGCGCTGGCCCTTACAGGCTTCCATTACTCTCTTAATTCAAGTATTGCAGGTATGACCCACTGATCCACTGAAGAAGGCTGACACTGGCCTGGAAGACTCTGAGGGGTGGTGCGTTAGCCATTAGCTATAACAACAGGCAGGCTGTTCACTCAGGAACCTTTGGGGCAGGGGGGTGAAAGGCAATGGAACAGGGACATTCTTTTCTCCCTGTAGCTCAGCTGAAAGGGATGTAACAGCACAGCGGTTGACACTGGCAGTAATGGTTTTTGGTGGGTCAAGGTTGACAGATGCTTGGTGTTGATGGAAATCAGGCCATGGTGGTATTTGCAAGTCAGCCAGCCTAGCAGTGCTCTTTATTTCAAGGATGGACCATCTCGCCCGTGTTTGTTGGAATGGGTTGGAGACCAATGGGCCACTCGATAATGCTCCTCCACAAATGCATTGCTTGATGCCCACCTTGCGTTGGGTTTTCTAAATGGAGCGTTCAGTCTACGTGGAGATTGGAACAGTAAGACAGCCGGTGTCATAGCTTTCTTCAATTCTTGTGAACCATGATGTTCATGAGAAGAAAGCCAAATCTTCTGTTTGCCTATCAGTTGATGTTTGCAGGTGTGTGTTCCCACCTCCTTCCTAATGTGCTGACAAGGTAGTAGGCATGTGTTGTCTGTCTGTGCTTTAGGCTGTGTAGGAAGTTGTCTTGAAAGGTGGCACATCCCGTAGCAGTATGGAGAGTGGAACTCCATTTTTCAGTGTTTCCTCAGGGACAAACTAAACTTCAGAGCCTGCTCACCTTGCAGGCCGTGTCAGCAAAAAGTGGTCTGCCATCTCATGGTCTCTTCTAAGAATGAGAACACTTTACCCTAAGGTATGTGGTCTGCATGTCTTTTTGGAGCTTTGGCCATAATAGGTAGAATGATGTGTTGAACGGTGGTACTGTGGTAAGCCTTGTAGAAGACCAGAGCTTAACATTGTTTGAGGTGTGAGGTCTGTGGACCCACTGTGGATGAAAATAAGGGTTCAGTTGTGAAAATGATGGACCACCTCAGTTCATATTACTCATGATCCAGGCAGGAGGAAGGGGAGTGTGGACTGTGGTTGGAGGATGCTACTGTTGCTAAACTGAACATTTTCCAAAACTGCAAAACTGGGAGTGATACTGAACAGAATGTCTCACAAGTGGAGAGGAGGGGGTGGCGTTTGCTAAATTCTACTTTCACCTGAGCTGCCAGTGCTGTGTGAATTGAAAACAACCCTACATTTTTCATGGGAATTATTTCTTCTTCTTCCAGATGTGAATTCACCTGCCCATACTCACGGGGCTTCAGGTAGGATATTAATAATGTACAGGGTTTGTGATACGTACACTTGTCATCCGTACAACAGTCAGTGGGGCTTCTCTACCAAAGGATGGTCATGGGATGTAGCATATGAGCAAACTGTCTCTTCCAAAGGATGATCATGGGATGTAACTTATGAGCAAACTGTCTCTTCCAAAGTATCATGGGATGTAACATATGAGCAAACTGTCTCTTCCAAAGGATGATCATGGGATGTAAGATATGAGCAAACTATCTCTTCCAAAGGATGATCATGGGATGTAAATATGAGCAAACTGTCTCTTCCAAAGTATGATCATGGGATGTAACATCTCTTCCAAAGTATGATCATGGGATGTAATATGAGCAAACTGTCTCTTCCAAAGGATGATCATGGGATGTAACATATGAGCAAACTGTTATGCATGCCTTCATACATGAAGCCTCACCTCTGGGTCTCAATTGAAGACTTGTTTGGGGAGTAGAGTGGGAACCAAAGTTAAACCTAACCCCTCCCCATGCCCACCTCTCAACCAGACAATTCTACAGAGACTTGAATCAGCAACCCCATTATTACCGGGATGACAAGTCCAATGCTGTTCCACCTGAACTATTCCATGGCTCTGTCTGTGTAGCTTTACAAATGTTAAGAAGCTAGGAATAGTTGACTTAACCTTTACCAAATGACGTTGTTAGCTAAGCTGCGTTAGTTTAGACATTTAAAATGCATTAGGACAATTCAAAGTTGTTACTAAAAGGAAGAACTTAAAACTGCACACTTAAACAGTATTGGTTTAAAAGGCAATTCAGTGTTAATCAGCTTCACTATTCTTCCAAAGGCATGTTGAAATAATTTGCAGCACTATTCATTGTTGTGCAAAATCAACTATTTTACTATATCCATTTAAAATGGATGGCGCAATGCGCTGTCTCTCAGAAAGGTTTCTTATTTTTAACTCTGACCTCCAGTTGTGTTAATTGTTGACAGTGACTCATCACTGTAGTCTTACAGATGATTTATATGGACCAGATGGTTGCATTTGGTCAAAGTGCCATGCGTCGTTCAAAACTTTCTGCACCCATGGCATGGGCGCACCAAAAACAGTCTGAAGATCTGGAAGACTGTTAGCGTGAATTTAACCAGATCTTACCAGTGAAGGTCATACTGATGGGTTTTTTTTTAAAATAATTTTTATTGTGACATCCTTATGACCTGGCATGTCATTGACAGTGGTTGACTGGCAGTGGTTGAGAATACAGCTTGCAGGACATTGACACCTAATAGAAATAAGGGGGATCAAGTACCCCTGGGAAAAACCGTTGTCTTTTGGCTCATCTCTGTCTGTCTGTCTGTCTCTCTGTTTTTCTCTCTTTCTCTCTATCTCTCTCTTTCTCTCTCTCCCGCCTTCCCCCCCTAACTCTCTCTCTGTGTGTCATAAACGTAGCCATGCTCAGAGGATCTTTATTGGGACAGCTTGTAAGAGCTCTTCCTGTTTGTCCGGAAATCGATCATCATCAAGATCAGAGTAGAAAAAAATGTGTGGAAAAAGTTACATCATTTGAGAGCGATTTTTTTTTTGAAAATGACTTGTATGGCATTTTATTGTTAAAAAAGATCTGCATCAGTGTCGAATGAGCTGTAAATTTTCACATACTGTGTAGAATGTATGTCCATATATTGTAACAAATCATGGATATCCATTTCATTACAGTTTTTGATCTTAATCTACCAGGTAATTTCAGCCTTAATGCAGTATGGGCAGAGAAAGATGTAACAAATAAGCATGGTTTAAGCACAGACTGTTCAAAATGTTGTAGGTCAGCGGGCACCCTCAGAAGGTCGAACGTTCAGAACGCTGTTGAGCAGTATGCACTGCAGAAGGAAGAGGGGACGGGGAGGGGGGAGGGCCCTTAATTTGCATGTTGTTTACTAGTGTGAATGGAGGGGTGAGTCACGCTAGACGGTGCAGGGTAGACAGGGCGGATTTTGACACCTTGGAAGGTGGAAATGGGTATAATAGAGCACCCTTATGCGTCAGGTCAGTGTGCTCTATCACAGACATTAAAAGAAAAAATATGAGAATGAAATCATTCAGGCGAAGCGAGACCCCCCCCCCCCCCACCCCCTCTTCACTTCGGAACTGGTTTGGTGGTTTTTAACTATATATGCTTACAGTGTGTCTTTCATTCCAACAAGCAACTTTTGTTGGCACCCCCAAAACTTGCACAAGCATGCCACATGCATGCATCTTTTTGCGCACGCACATGTGATGCATGCATGGATGCACACACACATGCACGATCACGCACACAACAACACACACACACACACACACACACACACACACACACACACACACAGAGTATGATCGCTCATTTGCATTTATGTACATGTACACATACACACACACATGTATGTGCAGATGTGTACATACACATGCATACACTGTCTCTCTCTCACTCTCTCATTCATGCATACGTATACAAAATGAAAATAAATGACACACGGTCCTGAAGTATGTTTGTGTATCCAAGAGAGAAGGGGGGGGGGGGGGGGGGGCAGAGGGGGTTGAGTTCATGATCATCAGATGTGGTGTATTGATTTTTACATACAAAAAGAAGTGGAAATTGATAAGAAAAAAGGAAATGTAGAATTACTGGAATCTGCTCGATTATAAGTTTATGTCGGGGAGATTCTTATAAAACATAAGCCCTGTTCTCTCTGCAAAGGTATGAAACTGTAATCTGTTCCTATCTCAGATTATTGTTCTTTGGTGGTGCACTCTATTTGTTATATATTTGTTCTCTTTTTTTTTTTATTTTAAAACTATTACCATGGCTTGCCCCTTTAACAGGCATACCCAGGTTTCTCGTGGGCAAAATGTAAGCAGCCCACTGCGAATGATAACAAGTGTCAGTCCTGTTGCTCAGTATTAAGCACTCAAGGCCACCTGCCAGGGTAGATCCTACCCTTCGGCTGAGTCAGTCTGCAGGTGTTCAGTCATTTCCCTCATGTTTGTTTGTTTGTTTGCAGAGTTCTCGTCCAAGGGAGCCACAGCGCAGACGTCCAGGGGCACCCTCGCTGACCCATTACAACGGCCGGTCCTTGGACTATGACGATCCTGGAAACCATGTCTGACATCGAGCTGTCCTCTTTCCAGCGGGGTGGATACGCACGAGCCAGTATGCCCATTGTCCGTAGCGCATCAACATCTCTGGAGAGACCTATTGGTAGGGATGCTTTGGTGGTCCTCAGCGTGTTGTTTTGTGTTTTTGAAAGTAAATGTCCATCGTTTTATTGTTCAGTGTCTGTATTGTGAGACTCTAATATTACTTTTCCAAATCATTGGTATAAATGGTTGAAAATTATTTGTATTTCTCTCTCTCTCTCTCTCTCTCTCTCTCTCTCTCTCTCTCTCTCTCTCTCTAAATGTTTTGTTTTTATTTGTGTGGCTCCCTCTCTTCTGCTCCTTTGCAAAATGTGCATGTTTTTGCTGAATCGGATCATTTATAGATTTGATAATGCAGAGTAATTTGTGAGTGAAACTGCTCTGAGCAGTTTTTGTAAGCTCAATCATTTGCAAGTTTAAGCTCAACCCCTACTCCACCCCACTTCATCCAAATAAGATTATCAGGGTTTAGTAGCGCATTTTACACAGGACCAGTTCCCTTGAAAAACAAAAGGAAAGCAACAGAAAACAGGGATATAAAAAATGTGAAACTGCATGAATGTGCTTTTTCATGTTGAAGAGATGTTTCTCCTGTCATAATGTGAAACTGCATGAATGTGCTTTTCATGTTGAAGGGGATGTTTCTCCTGTCATAATGTGAAACTGCATGAATGTGCTTTTTCATGTTGAAGAGATGTTTTCTCCTGTCATAATGTGAAACTGCATGAATGTGCTTTTTCATGTTGAAGAGATGTTTCTCCTGTCATAATGTGAAACTGCAATGAATGTGCTTTTTCATGTTGAAGAGATGTTTCACCTGTGCATTGACAGGAGAAACATCTCTTCAACATGAAAAAGCACATTCATGCAGTTTCACATTTTTTTTACATCCCTGTTTTAAGTCGTTTTCCTTTTGTTTTTCAAGGGAACTGGTCCAGTGTAAAATGCGCTTCTAAACCCTGATGACAATCTTATTTGGATGGAGTGGGGTGGGAGTGGGGGTTGAGTTCTGTTCACATGGTGGCCATATAAGAGAGTGAAGGGACAGCAGTTCACAAGCAGTGCATTCCTTGGTTAGTATTTGTAGCTTTCCTTTTGGTTGGCCAGCTTTGACCAGTCTGACGATGCAACAGACATGAACCATCGATAAACTCCCCCCCCCCCCTCCCCCCCCCTTTCAAACCTCTCTCACATCCTAGCAAAAAAGCAATTTACTCTAAGACTACTCATGGACATCCTATCTCCTCTTCCCCTTCACCCCCCTCTCCATTGCTCCCACCCTACAGTGCCCTAAAAAAAAGATGACAGCAGTAATGGACACAGGATAACCAATATCAAAGTTCAAGTGTGGAACACAGGTCTGGTGTTCTTGGTGTACCGCAATGAGACGAAGAAAGCCTTGCTGCCCAATGAGATCACCAGCCTGGACACGGTGCGGGCGCTTTCGTACGGGCTTTTCCCCGAAAAATTATCCATGGAGATCCTGGACTCTCCGAAACAGAAGATCTACATCTTGGAGCCAACGACCAGCATCTTTTTCCAGCTTGAGGACCTCCGGTGAGTGAACTGCCTGAAAGATATGCTGTTGTTTGTTTTTTTGTTTGTTTGTTTTGTTGTTGTTTTTTCAAACCCAGGCTTCCTTTGGATGATTGTTTTAACTAGGAAATCATGAATCGAATGCAAATGGGAAATTCTTTATTTCTCTGGTTCAAAGTTGGTATAACTAGTGATTCTTTCCCTTTGTTTCCAACTACTTCTTTTTTTCTTTTGTTTTGCTTTGTTTTTCTGCCTTCACAGAAATCAGTAATGAAAATTTGGTGGCATGTTTGTGCCCAACACGAGAAATACTGAATTTTTGTGTGTAGATGTGGATGACATGCTCCATATTTGAAAAGTGGACAGTGTGAGACTGCAGAGGCAAACACACCATTGCACTCTTGCTCACACACACAAACATTGAACACAAGCATGCAGTTTGACTTTCTTTTTTCTTTTATTGATAGACTCTCCTCTCTTTTTATCTCTCATTCTTTACTGTTTCTCTCTCAAATCTCCTTTTACTTTTTGAAGTCCTCTCTTTCCCTTCATTTCTTCTTCCCCCTTCACTTTGCCTTGGTTTTTGTTTTTTCCTCTATTCTCTTTTTCTTTCTTCCCTTTCTCATTTTCATCTTGTAGTCAAACTTTGTCTCTTTTTCTGTTCTCCCCTTCCCCCTTTTCCCCTCCCCTTCTCTCTCTCTCTCTCTCCCATTTGCGCACACACTCGCATGCACACATTCAATCGCGCATATGCATGTGCACACAGACACAGGCGCGCACGCACACACGCACGCGCACACACATGCACACACGCATGCACACACGCACACACACACACACACACACACACACACACACACACACACACACACACACACACACACACACACACACACAGCATTGTATGAGTGGGTAGAGGAGAAAGAACAGGGTCTGTCAACTACACGCTTGCAAATGTACTTGTGTGTGTGTGTGTCTAAATGTGTATGAGTCCAGACTGCACCAGGTTTTGTCTGAAGATATAGTAATGGATGCAGTCAGATTGGTGTGAGTGTGTCTGTGTGATGGTGAGTGGTCACCCTCTTTCCATCTGAAATTTTGGAATTGATCATCACACAAACCACTCCTTTTTACAATCATTCTTATTTCTTAAAAGGTGAAGAAGCTGTGTGCTGCATTCCATATGATGTACCACTCACAGTGAAACATGTTCCTGTGGAGTGGTGGTGCTTGCATGATGTCAGGCACGAACACTTTACAGTAGATTTTATGAAGACCCTCTGAGATGGTCCCACCTGATGTGAGTTGTACATTGCTGAAAGAAATCAACGGTTTTCATCTGATCTAAGATTTTACGGAAGAAGGATTCTAACCAAATTTCTGGTTTGTTTATAGAAAGTGTGCTTTATTGAGCTGTGTGAATGTGTGTGTGTGTGCGTGTGTGTGTGTGTGTGTGTGTGTGTGTGTGTGTGTGTGTGTGTGTGTGTGTGTGTGTGTGTTGTTGGGTTTTTTTCAAATGACTTGGGAGTTCACCAGTGCAGTGACAGACCTGATATGGCCCACAGCACTAGCAGTTGGCTGAGCATAAGCAACAGTTTCTCTCTCTCTTCCCCCCCCCCCCCCCCCCCCCCCCCCCCCCAATTCATCGATACTGACTTCCCACATCTGCATAATCTCACACACTGACACTTAAAATTTTTGTTGCAATATCAATAATGAGTGTTTATTCTACACTGTTTTCTTAAAAATCAATGGCGCCTTGCTTCTGAATTCTCCACTGTAATATTAAAGGGACTATCACAATAACACATTGTTACACTCAATACAAGTTGAGAATTAGGACGAAAAAAAGAAAGTGAGGCAACTTTGGGCTCACATTGAAGCAGATTTTAAGTGATGGACACAAGCACTTGAGCAGACCACTCCAAACACTGCATCTTTATGTTCAAGCCTCCCCAAATAATCCATGCAGTCTTCCTTGACGTGTAGGTATGAGTGGATTGATAGTTAAAAAGTTAAATCTATATCAAGCTGTTCAGCAATGAGGTTATTTACAATGATACTGGAATTAATGGTTTATGTTAGGGATGCATACGCAGATTCAAAGCTGAGTTCACTGTTCTGCAGAGAGACTTTTAGCTGAAGATTCTTTTTGTTTCCATTTCCCTTGATTTTACCTGGCTTCCATGATTTCACTATTGCATTCAATCATTTCATGTGGTTTGTGTTCAATTACACATTAGATTTAACATTGTATATGCCTCTAGATACATGCTTGCAAGTGTCAGTGATGATGATGGTGGTTCATGTTGTTTATGCTCAGTTGCATTAGTTTTAACATTGTATATGCCTCTAGATATATGCTTGCAAGTGTCAGTGATGATGATGGTGGTTCATGTTGCTTATGCTCAGTTGCACATGATCTGCAACACTGTATGTATCCATATATGCTCACAAGTTTCTGTGATGATGATGGTGGCTATCACTCTTTCGTCTTTTTTTTTCCATTCACTTCCAACAGGCCAGATGATCAACCATTTCACACTTTATGTCAGCTGTCTTAAACGCCCTTAGCTAGAAGTGCAGACAAATAATTTTATCAACAGTATTCCTTATTTACTGACAATTCCCAAATCGTGTTAGGAACATTACAATCATGTCTGTTTACTAACAGCATTTTTCATTTCCCACAAACATATTTTCATCTCCATCTGCCTCTCTGTGGTCTTCTCCCCCACAGCGACATCAAGGATCGAACAGTGCTGAAAATCCATGAATGTGACAGCGATGAGCCACAGCATGTGAGGTATCAGATTGAAATCCGAGGCAGAGCGACCCATCCACTCCGACCTGCTTCACACCAGGGGATTGTCAGAGAGACCGGCCCCCAGTTTCGAGAGGAGGTGAGGGAAAGAGTGAGAGAAAGTGATTCGATTGTTGTCAGGGTGAGGGTTGAAGGTATGTCGAGGGTTTGCATAAAATTTAGTGCAACAGGAGCACATAGGCAGGCATACACATGTACATGTTCATAGTCATGCTTGCATAGGAATTCCATTTATGCGTGCGGACACATGCATGCATACAGACGCACACAGAATGCACACATGCCCTTTACTGTTGGTTCTGTCCTGTTCAAAACTGAAAACTCTGAAAATACCTTAATTAAAGAGCACATTTTGGAAAATGGCAAAAAACAAGAGAAAAGAGAAAACATTGTGATTGGAACATATTTTTGGCAAATCAGGTAAAGAGTGTTTAAACTAAGAGAAAAAAGAAAAAACATTGTGATTGGAACATATTTTTGGCAAATCGGGTAAAGAGTGTTTAAACTGCTCTTTTGCCTCACTTTTTCTCTTTTTTTAAGCCGTAAAGCACGCACGCACGCACGCACGCACGCACGCACGCACCACACACACACACACACACACACACACACACACACACACACACACACACACACACAAAGTGGATTTTCTCCCTGCTGCCCCAACCCCCCCCCCCCCCCTCCCTTTTCCCTCCCATCACCCCCTCACCCGCTTCCCTTCTTCCCTCTTTCCTTCCCCACTCCCTCCCCATCCACTTATTGATGTGGTGATTTGCCCCTGACGTGTTACGTATTTCCAATGATTTACACATGTTTGGTAGCATGCACATCTGTGAGGGGGTGTAAGTTTGTGTGAAATATTCAACATGCATTTTTCATGACAAAATTTAGCTTGTAACACTTGCAGTTTGACAAAACCTTGTTCACAGTGGGTATCACATGATCAGTTTCTGTTTCAGTCTGAGCCATTTAATTATTTATCGTCCATGAAGATAGAGGAGAGAAAGGCGTCAGATCAGTTCACGTGTTGAACAGCAGTGATGGGATGGGGGATGGGGTTTTAGGAAGACCATTATTTGAATCCAATCATCTAAACGCAAGCAATTAGTATTTTAGCACAAGTCAGTTGCTTTTTTGGTTGCCATTGGCAAATCAGTTCTTTTTTCCTATGGATCTGAAGTCGCGCTGACGAATGATAATTAGAAGAAAAAAAGACCCAAATGCATATGCACACACATACACACAACCCTCCCCTCCCCCCCCCCAACCAAAACAAAAAACAAAAACAAACCAGATTGAGCCAGTTCATTAGGAGAATATCCTAATAATTAGCAAGTGGAAAAAAAAATGTAATTACACAGAATGATGTGGAAATATGTACTAGTCGGATCATTCTGTAATTTTAATCAAAGATAATTTGAGTGGCTGTGGCATGGGTACAATTGTAATAGGGAATTATTGGTTGCAGTGAAAGCATAATGTTGAAGTTTGTACATCAGTAGGCTGGTATCCACCAACACCAATTCAAATAGGCTGCCTGCTAGACTTCCATGGTTTATTTGATAGAACTAAAGTGATTGACTGCAATTAATTTGGTTGCCAAGTGAAATATTTAAATATTTAGTTGTCGGTGCGAATGATTCACTTTCTTTGAAGAGGGCTATAATAACTTTGTGAGATGAGGGGAGTGAGTGTGTGTGTGTGTGTGTGATTTTTTTAGCATTACTACCTGATCCATATTGTCAGACCAAGCATGCTATCATCATTACACTTTGACATGATGAGGACTTCGTGACAACAATCCTGCTGTCTGTGGCTGACCCATTGGAATAATTGGACTCTTGGAATAATATATCAAACCAATTGTTTGACACCATTTCTTCTGGGTTAGGTTGGAAAACAAGGAATGTTAGGATTATTCCAATAAAGTTGCTTTTTGTAAAAATGTTTGTTTGACAGTAGTTAATGCGGGCCTGGGAATGTTATATGTAGTGCATGGTTGGAATGGGAGATATGAATGCTGCAGGGTTTTAGCAGTTGGGTTTTGCATTATTCATATAGTTGACCAGAGCTTGCAACAATCCAACAAAATCTAAACATTGTCAAGAATTATTGTTTCTTGTGTTTAATTGATCGTTTTCTGGAGAATAGGAATAATGATATGGGTTTGAAAATATGTGATGGTACATTAATATAACGGCCATAATGGGAGTGTGTTCTAAGGGGATGGAGGAGGGGAGCTTGTTATTTGTATGAATAAAGGTTTATACACTCTGTCTGTGACTGGGGGGAGGGGGGGAGTGAGGGGGGTATGCAGAAGTGACAGTGTGCATAATGATAATTCACACAAATCTTACATTTAATGCAATCAGCACCATACTGATACCTGTAATCTTATTAATTCCATGATCCATCTCTAGAATCTCAATCATATCAAGTGTCCAGTAAACACAGATCCATGCATTTTTAAACCATATTGCCCTCGTTACCATCGTCACAAAGACCAGTAATCTTCGTGCAGGTTGTCATCTGTGTTTATTTTCAATTTGTTAATGGATTCACACATCCACAGTGGTTGGGGGAAAAAAGCAAGCCAAGCTAATTATCAGATTGGTTGTTACACGGTGAACAAGTTCTTTGGACTAAGTGCTTGTGTTACTTTCGGCTGATTGAGGTTGTGGTGCTGAATTGTCAGGTCGGTGGTGGTTTTTTTGTTTTGTGTTTGTGGTGTGTATCATGGGAATCGTCAAACTAGGTCAGATAATTGAATGTGAAATCATTGGTCAGGGTACATTTTCGCTGTCTGCATGGAATGCAGTCCTTCACGCTGTCATTCACTCAAGAGAAAAGCCAGTGTGGTCGTCAGAATGGGATGTGTCCAGTTGTGTGTGTGTTCGTGTCTTGAGCTGGATACCCCTGCGAAGGAATGTGCCAATTTGATTTACGTCTGGTAATGTAAAGCATTTAGGTTATTCAACTCACTGATTTCTACCATGTTTTCACAAAGCTGCAGACCTGTGTGATATTTATCATTCAAAGGAAATCCCCTTCTTTTTTGTTTCCACTTGATCTGACTTCAGTGATCTTGATGGTAGATGTTTTAGGTTGGTCTTTTGCGTTTCAGAATGTAACTTGATTTTGAATTGTACCCATAGAATTTTGATTTGTGCATAGCTCTGCCATCAGCTTGATTGCAGCCCTGACACAGCCATCCTGATTGGCTGGACCATAAATTGCATGTCTTGATTAGTCGTGGTGTAGAAAGTTGAATGTGATAATCCAACTGAATTTTGACTTGATTTTGTAAATTTAGATTTTTTTTCAATGAAAAAAAAAAGTGATACTTTGTACATAGGGATACAGTTTTACTTTTTCATTTGGTGATGTTTTTATTTTCCCCTCTCCTGCTGTGAGATGTAACATGTGTAAGAAATGAAAGGCTTGTGTTGAATGATTTGTCCCATCACATGTCTAACAAGACCGATCCTTACATGTCCACATGGAGGTTGCACTAGCACTGTGTGTTGAAGCTTGTCAGGAAGGAAGATGTGATCTCTTGTTTAGTAGTTGAGCTCATGTTATCATTTCATCATATTCTCATGTGAAAGCCAGTCTTGTTTGTGAGTCATTTACACTGGTTCTGCTCACCCGTCAGAGGCGAATTCATTGCAGTCTATTGTTTACGTTTAGGTTGTGTCCCCAAGAGGAGCGCATAGTTAAATGGTTAGAACATTCGGCTGTGGAGCTGATGGTCATGAGTTAGAACCACGTGCAGGGCCGGATTATTTTTACTTGAAAATGCTTTCTACCCACTGAGCAGTAAATGGGTACCTGATCAGTTCAGGTGAGGCTAGGATGACAGAAGGAGAGTTTGCCTCTGTCTTTCTACATGGCATGGCCAAGACATGAGGAACGCTAACAGTTCACTGCCCTTTGCGTCCTTAGGCCATGGGACCTATGTTGTATTATTTGAGTCTAATTTTGTGAACTTGGCTCCATGGAATCATACACATAGCATTTAAAAAAGATGAACACACACACACACACACACACACACACACACACACACACACACATACACATATATATATATATATATATATATATATATATATATATATATATATATATATTGTGCAGGGAAAATGTACAAAATAAAGTGGGCAAAAAAACAGTACATTTTGCCATCTGTACGTGAACATCAAGACGAGGAACATTCACAGAACTGTTGTTACATATTCATGATTATGAACAACAGCAGGAATGAGACATTCAGGGACAGAGGTTATATTTTTCGAAATGGACATGGGGTTGTCTATGACTGTAATATGTATTCATAAGGATGAAGTAAATTTTCCATTGGTGTGAAACTGAAATATATTTTTTCAAATTTTCTGTCGCTAGACCCCATAATTTTGTTGTAGATACGGGTTCTTCCACTCTTGGTGTCACTCCATTAAGAGTGAAAAAAAGCAAACAGCATTGGAGCTATACTTTGTTGAAAATTTTGTGTGTTTTAATCCACACCTAGCCAAAGCTCGGGCAACTGAAATAATATATTTTCACATTTTTGTGTCACGGGACCCTGTGGCTTAAAACGTTTTGTAGTAGATACAGGTTCTTCCACTCTTGATGCCATTCCATTAAGGGGAAAAAGAAGGAAAAAGCAAACGCTATGCTTCGTTGAAAAATGTGGTTTGTTTTGATCCACAGCTAGCCAAAACTCAGAGTCTGCCAGTGTCGGCCTCCAGAACTATTCCGAAGCTCTTCACAAGGAGCGCCTGCAGTGGGAGATGGAGCACGACTACATTCAGGAGCAGCAACGCCGCTCCCGCTCACGATCCCTGACCCCTGAACCAGCCGAACGGCCCCGGTCTTTGTCTGCTGGACCACCCAGGGGCCGCTACTCCCACACAACTGAAAGTCTGCCCACGCCGGACAGAGGGTCGGCTCATCTCAATCCCATTCCGGAGAACCCTCGCCTGCTGGCCAATGGATTTCGCCAGGCTGCCGTGAATGGAAGCCATTATGACATGGGAGGCCATCCTCATGGGCACCCGCATGCTGGTCACCCCCCTCCTCCACACCCTGGAAGGGTGATTTCACCGACGCCAGTTGCCTACGACAGTGTGTTTTCATCCGGTGGCTACCCCAACCCTCAGGCGTATATTTCGCACAGCACACGGGCTCCTACTGCGCAGGGTCCCTTGCAGGCAACAGGGCCCCCTCCTCCGCCTGACATGAGTGAGTTGACTCGAGGGTTGTATGAGTAGGAAGAACTTTATTGCTGTTTAATAGGATCATGGAGGAAAAAGACAATAACCAAGCTTTATTGCGGTAAGCTCTTGTCCTGTTCTGCAGTACCTTAGATGGTAACAAAGATGGTTTATGGATTCATGAGTTTTCTTTGGCCTCATGGGGGAGTGTGAGAAGGACACAAATTGTGTTTGAGGTTGTTTCTCTCTGCTTACGTGTTCTAATTTTCATGGATACAACTGGTATAGATGTTAGAATGTTGGAAGATGGATGTTTTTGAGGTTATTGTAGAGATCAGTGATGCATGTGGTGATGTGATTTTAGTCATTTATTTTTCTGTTTTAAGCATTGGTACACACTGAATTTCTAAATCATAAATCATAATCTTGTATTTCGTTGTAAATGTCCCATCTGGACAAGTAAAGCTACGTTTCTCATTGACATTGTCAAGTGTGATTTGCTTTTTCTGGAATTTTTGTATATATTTTACATATATCAATGTATATGTATATATATATAGATAGAATTAGTTTGTGCTTGATGATAATCTGTCTTTACTAATACAAGGTCTGATAAAGAAAATAGTTTCCTTCTTGATCTTGTGACTTGCTCATGAGTATATGTTATCTAACTTGTCCTGATGAACAGTGAAATGGAATATTGGATAACAATGATAATGTTTATATGAAGATTTATGTAGTGTGGCATCTTACACACAGTGCGCGCTGCCTGCGCTGTATGGTGTCAAAGCAAGGAAAACAAGAATGCATTCAATAGAAACAGAACTGATGATTAATCAAGTAGTTGGTAAAGAGAACAAATAGAATGCAGAACTACAACTATCACACATAATGAAACTACATGCGCATCATCAGTACAGCAGTCTTGCATGCATGCACGCATGCACTCACGCACACACACACACACACACACACACACACACACACACACACACACACACACACACACACACACGCACACACTACTTTTATATAATAATGAATACTTATATTGCGCCTATTCTCGGCTAGAGGCCAAGCTCTAAGCGCTTTACAATCAGCACTCGTTCACACAACGGGCTGCCTACCTGGGTAGTGCCGACTGAAGAGCTGCCAGCTGGCGCTTCATTCAGTCGTTTCCCGTGTCATCCAGTCAGTATCGTTCAATATCGATCACTCAGTTTCCTTACTTCCTTCATTCTTTCCATTTCTCACGCAGGGTGCATGCTATGTGTAACGTGTCATCCATACCAACGGCCAAACTGGCCTACTCTTCCGAAAGTTGGTGATGGGATTTTACATGTATGCAAGATGTTATGCGTGCGTTCACACATGGAACCTCGGTTTAAGTCTCATTCAAAGGACTGTTTGGGAAATGGAGTCAGAACCAATGTTAACTCCAAGGGAAAAATCCCCCTGTACCGAAACGCCCCGGGGGAGGTTCGAACCCGCAACCCCAGGATCACCAAGATTATGAGTCCGGCGCTCTACCAACTGAGCTATTCCGGCTCCATATATGTGGTGACTAACTCATTTGCTGTGTTGATGCTTGCAACAGTTTTGAACGATGATGCCTAGTGGTCTGGACAGTCTTATTCAATCTTCTCACAGGTGCAAGCTGAAGTCGAGAATTAGCTTTCAGCCATCTTGTACGTCTGTGTGTCTTTACAGGGGGAAATAATCGAGGAGGGGCTCCCCACAGACAGTCTCTCCCTTTCGCCGGCATGTCCAACCCCGTGTATGAGAGTTTCCCGCAGCAGCGGACACAGCCGTACCGGACGACACCAGAGAGAGACGTCTTGCCGCCACACCCTCAGAGTGCCGCTCCCAATGACGTGTAGGACTGTGTGCTTGGATGGCCAGAGAGTTGATGTCATGACATGCAAAGGCAGTGTGGAAAAGCCAGGGTTGTTTGGGGTTCTTTGTCTGATTGAAAGATCTTTCACAGCAGCTGAACCAGTTGTGAACTTTACTTGGATATGAAACAAAACATTGATTGTTAATAAAAGTATCGAAACAGACAGATCCCCCCCCCCCCCCCCCCAAACAAACAAACAAACAAATGTATAGGAACAACCTCTCACTGAAGGGAAAAAGAGCACCCCCCAAAAAAAAATTGAAGCCCCTCTCTCCTGGCAGAAAGAAAAGACCCAAAATGAGCATATAACCAAATGGATAAATAACAAGTTAAAAAGGTAATGTTCAACAACAGTAAGTGAAATTTATCTTCTGCCTTGAGTGACAAGACAATAACATGGTATGTGGTCTAACTTCATGTGAGGGCATGAATTATAAGATTCTGTTGGCTAGAGTGGCACCTTTTAGTCAAAAACTGTAGTTAGGTAATACACTGTAATCAGAATGTTTGGTAGACAGATTTTAACTTGCAGTTTCTGAAGAGTTGTGTAATACACAGATGGAGAAGTATCTTTGATTTGATTTTGTTTGCTAGAATGATACATTTTAATGAGATCATGTCAAAAAGGAAGATACATTTCAATCAAAATCTGAAGACTAGAATGATACCTTTTGATGAGGTTCTGTCGCTAAAGTAATACATTTTAATTGCAACTGGTGGAGTTATATATTTAATCAAATTCACTGTCCGCAAGAAATATGATACACTTTAATCAAATTCTGTCAAAAAAAAGAGACACACTTGAATTCAGAAACTGTTTGCTATATTGATATCAGTTGAATAGTTAGTCAGTAATGGTGATACATATTATTAATCCAGATTCTGTCAACTCTGTCATATTTTAACAGAATGAATGATGACAGAATGAATGAACCAAAATTATGATACCAGCATGATGCGACAGTTACATAAAGCGACGTCTTGTAATAATTCTCCATACTTTAATTTGCATGCTTGAATTTTTGTAGTTGACTTTTTTTCTCTCTTTTTTTTTTTGTTCAGTTGGGAATGAAAAAATGTGCACAGTTTAGCTCTAATATGGTATGTTGGTAGCTATATTCAGTTTCTGATTGAATGGAGGACTAAGGTGCCATGTTTGACTGCTGTTAAGGCCAGCTGCGTTTTTTGTGTGTGAAAAGAGCAAGAACAGGTTCAATCCCACATATGACAATGGAGGAATGACTTCATACACTAATTTCTAGCTGAATGTTCAATACAAGATGCCTTCTTTCTGTGTTCTAGGGGCAGAATGGAAAGAATGGAAGCCCAGATTGCTTCACTTGCTGCCTGGGTCCACCAGGTTCAGGTCTCTCCAGTGGAAGCGCCCTCTGGACGTCGCAACAGCAATCGAAGCACCAGCAGCGGCCAGTCTGAGGGCACGGACACCTACCCTGCATCCAGCGGCAGTAGTACGTTTGGCTTTTCAATGTTTTCTGGGATAATGTATTATCAATACCATAGCTCTATACACTCTGTAGTGGTTAATATAGCATGTAACCTGTAAAACAAAGTACAGGGAATATTTTAGAATCGGATTTTTTTAGTTTGTATGATGCATGGTTCATACCATTTCGTAAGTACTGCATCAGTTTTAGTCTACTGTGCTTTAATGTGGTGACAGCCTTGATACGGCCCTATGCAGTCAGCTGACAGCCTTGATACGGCCCTTTGCAGTCAGCTGACAGCCTTGATACGGCCCTTTGCAGTCAGCTGACAGCCTTGATACGGCCCTTTGCAGTCAGCTGGGCTGTAAACATTGTCTCTCTGTGTCTCAGTCAACGTTGTGAGCATCTTCTTGCTGCGTAGATCTTTGATCCTAGAGGGTGATTTTGATTTGAATGCCATAAATCGTATCGATGATCTGGCAGGCAGGGACTTGCTGAACAGCTGGATGAAATGTCACTAAAATATGGCATGGAAATCGGAACAGAGAAGACCCAAGTGGAATGGCCAGCCACAACACCACCATTAACACTGATATCTATGGTCTGAAGCTAGGATGTGTTTAAAAATTGCTTATCTGGGATTCATCATTAGCCGTGAAGAATCCAAATAAGAAATGCTGTCAAGGGCAGCAAAGACAACGACAGCACTGTCCAGATTCAAACATGTATGGAGGGACAAGTATGGCTCCATTAAACACAAAAAGGCTCCTGTGTACTCTGGTACATTCGATCTTCTTATGGGTATGCAAGGCATTGACTGTCACAGTGGATCAGCAAAAAAGAATTCAAGTCATGGAAATAAGATGTTACTGCAAGATACTAAACTTTGAATACAGTGATCATATACCAGTCAGCAAGTGCCTCAGACCATTAGGCAGTACATATGATCATACAATCTACCGACATCCGTCAGAAAAAGAAAACTACATTGGTATGGCCTTGCTGAAACAATCCTCTAGGGAACTATTGTAGAAGGGAGACAGGGGTGGGGGTGGGGGAATGATGGAGGTCTGGAATTGATTTCACTGGAACTTTGCATGTGCCTTAATTACTGCTGCATGATCTCTTGCACCTTGATATGAAGTTTGAACAAGACTTTCATATGAAAGGAACACAAACTCAACATTGGAATTGAGGAATAGTATGTGTTCTTTCTCTTCAACAGTTGCATTTTGGAATTGAAGGGGGAGGGGAGGGAGGTGGAGGGGGGGGGGGGGGGGGGACTGTCCAACTTGTCAGGTGGACATAGAGAAATGAATCTGGGATTTTTAAATATGTGGACTGCTCCACACGACATGGACAGTAGTGAATGTATCATCTTATTTAAAAGGCCATGAACAATTCTGCATGATGCACAGTTGCATGAAGAACATGACCCCAGATTTGAGACCAGGGACTTGTGTGGAGTTTGTGCATGTGAACAGACAGTGGGTACCATAACTTACCCTGTCGGCTGGTCACAGTAGAGGGTTAGAGAATTTAAAAACAAAAATTAGAGCCTGATCTTTGTTGAGTCCTACATTTCGAGAAGTAGTAGCCCTGTTGAGGCCGTTTGGTCTGACAGTGTGCTTGAATGTTATTTGTGTGTGTGTGTGTGTGTGTGTGTGTGTGTGTGTATTCACCATTCTGTTTGTCATTTCACATGAAGTAATGTTAGACAAATATAGATGTGGGATTGACAGTTCAAGACTGACTTTCTAAGCATGTTCCTTTGAATGTGATTGCATGATTCCAGTATTTCAGGTCCCTAGTCCAGTACATGTTAAAGTTAACACTGTTTACATATTTCTGATTCAAATGTGAAAAAAAACCCTGTGATTTCATGAGTCTGGTTTCCTCTTTTATTCACATTGGATAGTGACAGTAGAGAAGCTATTCTGAACATAAAGCCTTCATCTTCATGCTTGACTTGTGCACACAGCTAATTGTACTTTGCAGAGCAAAACGAAGACTCCAGCTCGTCGTCATTGCCTGGTACTAATTTTTGATGAAATTGGCTGGCTTCCTGTTTTGTTAAGCTTGGTCCTTTGCCTTTGATTTCTTGTACCTTTGCAGTTGTGTTGTTTGTTTGGAGTGATTATGTTTCTGCTTGAAGGTTAACTTGCAGGTAGGTACAGGTAGGGCTGCAGGTACAGGTACAGCTCAGAAGTGAAAGAGGGTTGGGTGTAAAGTCTGCAGGTGGTTTGTCTGGAATTAACGCTACCAGATAAAATTAAATGAAAGAGTGTTATCAAACATTTAGAAATAGACGGAAAGATATACTACAAGATGTTATGAAAAACAATTTTGACTTCAGAAATTATCATTCCAAGCCGTCGGAGAATGAGAAGGACTGTGAAGATACATTTGTTTTTTTCATGCATTCCCTTCCCTCTTCCCTCCTTTCTCCCTTCCATTTAATCCCCCCCCCCCCCCCCCCCCCCCCTTTCTCTTTTCTGTAAAGTTATTTTAATTAACATAAACTTTGAAGTTCAGTAGATTTCCCCTGTCCACCTCCGCCTGTCAGTAAAGGCCTTTGTCAGACTCACACCTTTGCCTGTCAGTAAAGGCCTTTGTCTGTCTTGCACCTCTGCCTGTCAGTAAAGGCCTTTGTCTGACTCACACTCGCAAATATCCACACGCATTTAACCAGGCAGACAAACGGAAGAGAGTTCCCCTTTAAACATTGTAACTAAATTTCTATGCTATTTCCATGATATACTTTTTATTGTGACTTCATAAGATTTTTATAACATAAATACGTTTTCAATATAAAGTACTGATCAGGTCTACATGGATTCACAATCACTTTTTGCTTACAAAGTGGCCTTATACAATGCCCTATAAAAAAAAATTCATCGGTATACAAAATTCCCTAGTCGTGCATACCCACAGGGCAGTGTTTGGCTTATGTCAAGAAACACTTTGTGCCTATGCTGCTCTCGGTTTAAAGCAATAAACCTAATTCTAAACCAGGGAAGCCCCAGAAAAAGAAAGAAAAACATGGATTAATCATATGACTAATCTTTCCTTTCACCAAACTTCTAAATAGTTTCAAATAAACTTCCCATTCCAGGTAAATCTTCTTTTATTTTAGAATTGATCTTCATGTTCAAATCAGGAGACAAAAAGCTTTGTCTTCACATCCAGCGTGTTATCTTTGCGTCTCCTCTTTTTATTTCTTTTCACAGCATCTTACCTGGAGATTTTGTGCACCTATCACATGCTAGTCGTGGCTCTTATTTTTACATTTTTGACACCACCTGTGTCATTACAAAGACAATTTTCTTTTTTTAATCCTGTGAGGCATGCGCCTTGATATACCACACTGCTGACCACTCTGTCTTGCAAGACAGCTGAGCATCTTTTAGATTATTAATGAATCAAGTTTTGTTATTTGCTCACTTCATCCTTTTTGGGGAAATGTATAATTATTCGTGTATGTTGGTTTCTTCTTCTGATTAAGACTGCCTTTAAAGATCCAGTTAGTAAGGATTTAGAGTTTCCTGCTGAGGGATTTCAACTGAACTTGCCAAGAAAAAAATATATATATTATTCCGTCAGTTATTGTACTATTGATGTGGTGATGCCCTCCTCTTAGTTGATTTTCAGTTTGCTTTTGGCTTAGCTTTGCTTCTTGCCTGATGTTATTTGTTGTTCACACACTTCTTCATAGGAG
This sequence comes from Conus ventricosus, assembly GCA_018398815.1. Lineage (NCBI taxonomy): Eukaryota > Metazoa > Mollusca > Gastropoda > Neogastropoda > Conidae > Conus > Conus ventricosus. Next base: position 54,630,255 of record CM031599.1, on the reverse strand, counting down.
ATGTACAATGAATCGGTTATCTATACCCTTGTCTTTCTTCTGTGCCTGTGCAGTATTGTAGAAAAGTATAAATGTTGCTTTTCCTTTTTCAGTGTTGGCAGTAGCTTGAAGATTTGTTCAGATATTTTGGAATCAGGGGAAGTAGTGTGTGGCTTTGCTAAAATGTTGTGAAAATAAAGAAAAATCAGGACTTTCATTTCTTTTTCTTTCATTTGCATAATTAGTGCAAAACTGATGTTGTGTTGTTTAGAATATTGGTTCTTTGTCAACGAAATGTTTTGTAAATGTATGTGTAATTTTTTTGTTCATTTTGGCTGTTTATTGCAGTTTATTTAAACAAAAAAAACCCTCATAATTCTTATTAATTCAGAGAATTTGTATCCATATTTTCAGTATGTGTGTATCAATGTTTTTATTCAGTGTCTATTTGACAGACAGGAAAAAGGTCATGGAAGCCAAACAAAATGGAAATGCCAGTTGGTAAACAAATTATATCAGATGTGTGTCCTTTTTCATTCTGTGATGATTGGAGAAAAATACATATGGCTTTATCATTATGCCATCAAACTCAAAATCATGAAGATGCATAGACATACAATTTGAAGAGGGTGATAACTGTATGCAGAGTTTGTTGATTAGTTCAGCTTATATTTTTGCAATGCTTTTTATGCTTGTACACAACCCAGGTTGCAATACAACTCAAAAAATGAAAAGAGAAACTTGCATTCTGTAATAATTTGTAAATTACTTTTGTTAACTTTTCAGTTGCAGGTCAGTTTAGGGGCAGGTCTGTGATTGTCTTAAAAAAAATTTTTTTATTTGATGTTTACTACCTGGTCTATGTTTATTTGATGTTGTAAACTACATGGTCTGTGATGCTGATTTGAAGTAGAACTGAAATAAATAGCCTGTGATAGTTACTGATGCAGAACTGAATGGTTTGTAATAATTAGCATGTGATATAAACTTGACACAGAACTAAAAAGCTGGTTTATGAAATTAATTTAACATAGAACTGAAAAAAACTGGTCTGTGGTAGTAATTTAATTTAGAACTGAAATAATCATACTCACCATTGTCTCTGCTGAAAGTTGCTGTTAACTTGTATGTTTTGATCTTAGGGATATACGACTGACTTTTGAGGCAGAAGAGAAAACCTTTCAGCAGTGATCAGAGTGTGGTTTGGGTCCAGCGCATACAGAAGCTATATGGTGTGAATTCTAAAAGAATTGTGTGGGTTTTACACAGAAGCTTAGATGGGAGGGAAGAAGATAGAAAATGTCATGACTTAAGCCACTGAAGCCTTATGTGTGATGTCAGGTTCTCCGTTTCTGTTACTTTGTCTGTCTGTGTCTGTCTGTCCTATCTGTCTGATCTATGTTACATTCTGTCGGTCTGTCTCTGCCTGTTCGTCTCTTCCCTCCCCCTCCTTCTCTCACAACCTCTTTCTCTATCTTGGTCCTTCCTTTTTTTTTTTTCATTCAACTTATAGAAATTACATTGGAAAAGCTGAAATCATATTCATAACACTTTGCTTTGTAACTAACCTGATCAGAACTATTTTCGATATTCCCAAAGTTTGACGGACTGACTGCTGTGTGTGTCAAGGTCTTTCGGACATCCCAAATGCCTGCTCACAGTCGCCCGTGGTGACGTCGGACATGCGTGAAAAGATCAACGATGTGCGGTGTCGCATGAAAGAGCTGCGAGTCGAGCTGCAGGGCCTTCGGCGAATGGAACAGCTCAACCAAGAGGCCATGAAGGACGTGTTTTCAGACACTCTGACCAAAATCAAGGTAAAGGTACCCCCATGAAGGATGTGTTTTCAGACACTCTGACCAAAATCAAGGTAAAGGTACCCCCATGAAGGATGTGTTTTCAGACACTCTGACCAAAATCAAGGTAAAGGTACCCCCATGAAGGATGTGTTTTCAGACACTCTGACCAAAATCAAGGTAAAGGTACCCCCATGAAGGATGTGTTTTCAGACACTCTGACCAAAATCAAGGTAAAGGTACCAAGGCTGTATTGAAATAGTTGAGTTTGCGGTTGCTTCTGATTTGGGCCTTCATCTGCTTCTAACAGATTGTTTAGAGTGGTTGATTCTTTTTGGGTTTTCTCCACCTTTTTCTGTTTCTTTTTAATTTATATCATGTGAAATATGTTAAGAATTATCAGCTGTTGCTTTTTGACTGTTACTGTTTAATTTTTTACATGTGGGCCCAGAGTTGTGCTTAACTGTACCTTTTTACCCACATAATCAACCTGACTTCTTGAGTAAGGGCAACATCTCCCTGCACACTTCATAACATGCTGATAATGTGCATCTTTTAAGAATTATAAAAAGCTTTTGAATGCTAATTTTGACCTGTTTGATTTTCAGCTTTGAGTCATTTTAATTTTTCCTTGGGGGAAAAATAGTCTGTGACTTCATGCTTATATGGTGTTTTTTTTTTAAATCTTTGATAGCAGTTTTTACAGACTTGTCTCGTGCATGGATTCAAGTTCCTTTTAAATCGGCTTTGATTTTATCAGTTCATTTATGTAACGCCTTCAGCTTTGAGAAAGATGAGACTTTTTGCAAGTTTTTTTCGTTTTAATCCGTTGTTCCTTTTTCAAATTTTTGTAGATTGCTCATTCTGAAATTGTTCCTTAAAGAACACCTTTTGAATTTTGTTTGTGCAGAAAGTAATGGATGCTGTACCAGGGGCAGATGACCAGGTAGTTCGACAGCAGCGTTTGGAAGTGAACTCCCTTGCTGAGGCTTACAGGCAGGACAAGGCCAAGGTGGAAAAGGAGCTGAGGTAAGTGGTCAAGTTTCGACAGGGCCGACATCACATATTTTGTAGGCCCGAAACAGCCAGTTCTAGTGGTTATTTTTTAAGGTTCAAGAAAATCAACAGCTTGTGATTGTTGTGTTTACTTACTCATAATTTGTTGATTTGTCATTTTATCATCCTGTGTGCAGACGTGGTACTTTGGACCAGAGTGTTGTTTTGTGGCTGGCATGCATTTCTGTTGATCAACAGATTCCACAGGACTGTTTTTTCTAGCGCCAGTGTCCTGAAGATTGAAATGTTGAGATCTCTTCACACAACAGTGGCAAAGCGAATGAGGAAACCTCATGATACGTATATAGGCACAGGAAGCGCTAGCTTCCCCAGCTGAAGCTGCTTTCTGTTCATTCACTTTGGCTAAATTGAGAGCGATCCTTTTGTGGGAATTACTACTATGATTCTTAGACTGAAAGGGCATAGACAGACTGTGAATGGTCATCAGCAGGGGCTTGGTAGCTGGTGTCCAGCGTATGCGGGATCAGAATGGATATCTGAACACCACTGAAGAGTCTTGTCAGCAGTGCAGTATGTCTTGTAGTTCAACTGCCTCATGACCCAATATTGCTTGCTTCCTGTGGATTGCTCATGTCGAGGTTGTAACAGGTTAATCTGGGTGTGGTTGATTATAAGGGATTGCTCATGTCGAGGTTGTAACAGGTTAATCTGGGTGGTTGATAGATGTCAGTCGAGGACTTATCGGGTGTGGTTGATTATAAGGATTGCTCATGTCGAGGTTGTAACAGGTTAATCTGGGTGGTTGATTATAAGGGATTGCCAATGGTCGAGGTTGTAAGTTAAATCAAGGTGTAGTTGATTATAAGATTGTGAAAAATGTGCAAGTGTTACATGTAATGAAAAACAAAGTTGAGTATAACAATTGAGACAATTGCGGTGCAAGATTTTGTTACATGATAAAACAAATGGCAGTATTAACATACTTCCAGCTGGTCACAGTGTTGTTACATGATAAAACAAATGGCAGTATTAACATACTTCCAGCTGGTCACAGTGTTGTTACATGATAAAACAAATGGCAGTATTAACAGATACTTCCAGCTGGTCACAGTGTTGTTACATGATAAAACAAATGGCAGTATTAACATACTTCCAGCTGGTCACAGTGTTGTTACATGATAAAACAAATGGCAGTATTAACATACTTCCAGCTGGTCACAGTGTTGTTACATGATAAAACAAATGGCAGTATTAACATACTTCCAGCTGGTCACAGTGTTGTTACATGATAAAACAAATGGCAGTATTAACATACTTCCAGCTGGTCACAGTGTTGTTACATGATAAAACAAATGGCAGTATTAACATACTTCCAGCTGGTCACAGTGTTGTTACATGATAAAACAAATGGCAGTATTAACATACTTCCAGCTGGTCACAGTGTTGTTACATGATAAAACAAATGGCAGTATTAACATACTTCCAGCTGGTCACAGTGTTGTTACATGATAAAACAAATGGCAGTATTAACATACTTCCAGCTGGTCACAGTGTTGTTACATGATAAAACAAATGGCAGTATTAACATACTTCCAGCTGGTCACAGTGTTGTTACATGATAAAACAAATGGCAGTATTAACATACTTCCAGCTGGTCACAGTGTTGTTACACGATAAAACAAATGGCAGTATTAACATACTTCCAGCTGGTCACAGTGTTGTTACATGATAAAACAAATGGCAGTATTAACATACTTCCAGCTGGTCACAGTGTTGTTACACGATAAAACAAATGGCAGTATTAACATACTTCCAGCTGGTCACAGTGTTGTTACATGATAAAACAAATGGCAGTATTAACATACTTCCAGCTGGTCACAGTGTTGTTACATGATAAAACAAATGGCAGTATTAACATACTTCCAGCTGGTCACAGTGTTGTTACATGATAAAACAAATGGCAGTATTAACATACTTCCAGCTGGTCACAGTATTGTTACATGATAAAACAAATGGCAGTATTAACATACTTCCAGCTGGTCACAGTGTTGTTACATGATAAAACAAATGGCAGTATTAACATACTTCCAGCTGGTCACAGTGTTGTTACATGATAAAACAAATGGCAGTGTTAACATACTTCCAGCTGGTCACAGTGTTGTTACATGATAAAACAAATGGCAGTGTTAACATACTTCCAGCTGGTCACTGTGTTGTTACATGATAAAACAAATGGCAGTATTAACATACTTCCAGCTGGTCACAGTGTTGTTACATGATAAAACAAATGGCAGTATTAACATACTTCCAGCTGGTCACAGTGTTGTTACATGATAAAACAAATGGCAGTATTAACATACTTCCAGCTGGTCACAGTGTTGTTACATGATAAAACAAATGGCAGTATTAACATACTTCCAGCTGGTCACAGTGTTGTTACATGATAAAACAAATGGCAGTATTAACATACTTCCAGCTGGTCACAGTGTTGTTACATGATAAAACAAATGGCAGTATTAACATACTTCCAGCTGGTCACAGTGTTACATGATAAAACAAATGGCAGTATTAACATACTTCCAGCTGGTCACAGTGTTGTTACATGATAAAACAAATGGCAGTATTAACATACTTCCAGCTGGTCACAGTGTTGTTACACGATAAAACAAATGGCAGTATTAACATACTTCCAGCTGGTCACAGTGTTGTTACACGATAAAACAAATGGCAGTATTAACATACTTCCAGCTGGTCACAGTGTTGTTACATGATAAAACAAATGGCAGTATTAACATACTTCCAGCTGGTCACAGTGTTGTTACATGATAAAACAAATGGCAGTATTAACATACTTCCAGCTGGTCACAGTGTTGTTACATGATAAAACAAATGGCAGTATTAACATACTTCCAGCTGGTCACAGTGTTGTTACATGATAAAACAAATGGCAGTATTAACATACTTCCAGCTGGTCACAGTGTTGTTACATGATAAAACAAATGGCAGTATTATTAACATACTTCCAGCTGGTCACAGTGTTGTTACATGATAAAACAAATGGCAGTATTAACATACTTCCAGCTGGTCACAGTGTTGTTACATGATAAAACAAATGGCAGTATTAACATACTTCCAGCTGGTCACAGTGTTGTTACATGATAAAACAAATGGCAGTGTTAACATACTTCCAGCTGGTCACAGTGTTGTTACATGATAAAACAAATGGCAGTATTAACATACTTCCAGCTGGTCACAGTGTTGTTACATGATAAAACAAATGGCAGTGTTAACATACTTCCAGCTGGTCACAGTGTTGTTACATGATAAAACAAATGGCAGTGTTAACATACTTCCAGCTGGTCACAGTGTTGTTACATGATAAAACAAATGGCAGTGTTAACATACTTCCAGCTGGTCACAGTGTTTGTCAACCTCGGGTGATGTCAGTGGAGGAAGGACTAGCGCACAGCCCAAACACACTCACAGCTTGCTTACAATCTCATTCATATATCATGCATTCGTCACATCAAACCACTAGTAAAGTCTATAACTTTACTACACATGTTCATAGAACGAAACATCAATGCATATGGAATCAAATGAAATAAAACATTCTCTCTTTCCTGAACTTCACAAAATCATTTATCTAAAACATCATTAACTAACCCGGGTATAAATAGATTTCTACTTTACCTGGCCAGGTGATCTTAACTATTCACGAATCACTGTCTTTTCTTTTCTTTTCTTTTTCTTTTCACTGTCACTTTCACAACACGACACAACTGCCGGCACTGGTGTTGGTCTGCTTTGCACCGGTCAAGCTGGACTGCTGGCACCGGTCAGGCTGGACTGCTGATGAAAGTGGCGCTGGCCAAGTACGAGGTCGAACCCCAGTGAGGACAGAACAGTGACTATCAACATCGATCTGTTCTCCTTTCTTTCTTCCTGCATTAACGCATTGCACTCTCTCTCTCTCTCTTCTAGTCTGCTCTTATCAAATGGACATGGTTGCTTTTCTTTTCTTTTTTTCTTTTCTTTCTTTTCTTCTTCATTAATTAGCAACTCTCTCTCTCTCCATATCTCTCCTCAGTCCTTCCTCTGCAGACTATCTCATGCTAATCTCTCAACTTGGTTCTCTTCTCTCCTCCCCTCATCTCTCTGCTTTTCTCTCAAGCAGACCTAGAACCTCTCCCTCTCTCTGTTTCTCTCTTCGTTCTCCCCCTCGTTCTCCCGTTCTCTCACTCTCACATCCTCTTTATTCGTTCCGATCTGTCCAAAAAGGGCGAGTACCATTGGTCAGTATTTTTACCGCCCTGACACCCGAAGTTATCTCCTAATTCCATTGGATATTCAAATCATGACAGTCACGCCGACACGCCTTACTCTCTGTGGTGGTCAATTGGTCATCTAATTGATTAGCTAGGTTTCACCCCCACCACACACTACCTTCCCCCTTTCCTACTTAACTGGCGCAGTGTGGCTTAAGTCGTGGACACTGGTCAGTGTAAATTGGCCAGCTGAGTCTGGGTGGGCGCCACGACGTCTGATTAACAATGACGCTGGTTCCACAAAGTGGCCAGATGAGTCTGAGCCAGGCTCCACGACTCGTCTCGCTAGACATCGAGGCGTCGGTCAAAACGGCTTAGTCAGTCTGGGTGGATCGCACCGTCTCTGTGAAGCCTCTCCACTAAGCTTAATTGGACGGATCCGAACCATGGCCCGGTCTACGTGACGCCTAGAATGTTTGCGTTAGAGCTTAAGTCCAACTGGGCTGGGGCGATTGACCACGAATTTGGTTGAGGTTATTTTTGACCGTGACAATTTCCCCCTTGCAAAAGACTATGCACCGCATTGTCTCAAAACAACGGTACAAAAAAGACAACAACCGAATTTGCTGAACCACAGCTACACGTGCAAAGTTTGAAAAATACTTTACAACCAACGGTTTTATAAATCATAAAATATATCATTTAGTGAATACCACTCCAATGAGTTATCATTGACGTGCGCTCTTGCGTTATTTCAACTCATTTTATAACGACCTCTGTGCGCACTTATGCGATTCCCCTACCTGCGGATTTGCCATATCTTCTCTTCACAATTCTTATGAAAAGCACAATATAATATGATCACGATCCATGACACTTCACTGAGGAATCTCCATCCTCACTTATTGCAAATAATGCAACACTACACAAGCGACTGTATGCACCAAGCATAACAACATTCACATGATCAAATCACACAAAGAAAATAATAAACAGTCTCACACAGAAGATATGGACCATAGCCAACTGGAATGAACCCCACAACATACAACATAACTGTATAATCAACACTAATTATCAACAAAGCCACCCCGGAATATGAATGACTTCCTCTGAGTTGCAGCTTGCTAACTACACGGCTTAAATATCAGCTCCGACATTTCTGCGACCGGAATCCGTACTGCACTCGGTACCTGTAGGGCTGCAGGCCATTGCCCAACGTAGACCCTGCTGTTTTTATCAGCTGTGCCTCCTGCAGGAATTATGAGTGGTTGGAGGATCTGTCTCTATCACAACTCTTCCCATACAAGTATTTGTGGGAACTCTGCACGGCCCACACGAACAGCTAAACACTCATCTCCTCCACCTTGCGTACCCTTCATTCACACTTTGTCCAACTTCCTGCAAGCATATCTCAAGGGAACTCGACCCCTTCTATGCACCTTAACAATTACTGCACCTATCCCAACCACCTGATGCATCTTCCGCAACATAATGGTTTGACATATCTGGTAGCTTCAAGAAGGACGGGAACCTAGTCTTTCCAACACCGTCCTGCAGTGCTTGCTCTGCAGCGACTGACCACTCGAAACCCACAGCCGTTTCCCTGCCTGTGACCAAATCACTGAGAGGACTTCGTGATTGCTGCGAAATTTGAACAAACTCCCCTATAGAACCCAATAAAAACCCTAGCAGACTCCTGACTCCCGTTTTGGTCCTTGTCTCTCTGAATTCATCACTTCTCCACCTTCCTCTTTTCCCCCGCTGCTTTGTGTCAGCCTCCGACCAACACAACCTAGGAACTCCTACTGTCTAGCCCTTCATACCAGTTACACACCCTGTATACTCTTCTGGAAACTTAGGCAACAAATCTTCCCCTTCTTTCTGCTGGGTCTCTTTCACCTCATCATGGATTGCCTGCAGCGCCTATGTGCTGAGTCTCACGCTGAATATATTTGCGGAGAAAATCGCATGGAAAATTTGTTTCCCATTCACTCAATCGTAATCCCGACCGACCTTTTCAGTGATGGTGAATGGTCCTTTCACAATGCATCAGCAGCTTGTTGTGACCCTGGGAAGCATAAGCAGACTTGATCTCCCAACCTTGGGATTGCTTCCTCACCTTCCTGTCATATTGCTTCTTCTGACCGACCCTAGCCTCCTGCAAACCTTCGCCCTTGCAACCTTTACATGTCTCATACCTGTGCCCACCTTTGGAACAGGCGAGATTGGCCAATCAGATCAATAGGCGACCCTCACTGAAACGGTGGTCAATTAAGGGGGATGTTTAAGAGGCGCCTCCTCTTCACTCCTCTTGTGGCTGAAACTTTGACACACATCACATGACATGCAGAAACGTTTTATGCTGCCATTGCTCCTGGCCATGAAAATCATCAAAGACTTCGGTCAGCCGTTTTAAACCGGTGCCGAGATGATCCCGCCATGAGCGACTCGTGACCCCACTACATGACAGTGCCACGATAACCTGCCTGGTACCTTCTAACTGAGTGGTCACCCACCTTCTCCCCTTTGGTGGAACACATCGGTACAACAGCCCGCCTTTCACAAGAAACTCTGTCTCACCTCCTCTAACCTCCTGTTCTCTCTCACCTCTTGCCAACTCCCCAGACTTCACCAGCGAAGGGTCTGTGTTCCTGCGACTGTGCCCCAAAACTCATCAGCGACACATCTAGCCCGACTTTCCTCCTGGAACAACTAAACGGTTTTAACACTTTTTTTCCTCCTTCTTGCTCCGTTTTGAAACTGCTGCCCCTGTAGCAGTCAACAAATCCAGATCCCCTGACCCTTGTGCCCCTGAATATTTCATGATCAAATCATGAGGTTTCTCCCATCACCAACGCAGACAACACGCATGAGAAGTAAGGGTACGTACTTCTATCTTAGCAACAGGAAACCCTCACAGTGCCATCGATAGAGTACAGGTCTGGATATGCCCTGTCAAATCCCCTTTATCGACCAGCGTTGTTTCGTACTACACCGCATGAAACAAACCAGTGTCACGTACACTTTCACCCTCTGCTGGCCAATCCCCACTTCTTCCAACTGGTAACGAACCACTCAGCCAAGAGGCACCTCCATCCCCTGACACTGACTGCTGTCCAGTGCTAGCCCTAAGCCTGCACTCCACCCTCTGCAGACTGGGAATCCCTTGTGTTCCACTCAGGTCGTTTCCCTTGACGACCCTTATCCACTCTGCAAGTGCGCTGCCTTCTGGAACCTCATGCGACCAATCCCTCGCCACATGGTCCCTTCTTGTGACAAATGAACACCTTAAATGTCCCCTTTGCCTCCTTCTGCCCCACCACTGGTTTGCGACTTTGCAGAAAACCTCCCCTGGTCTCCTTGCACCCTTCTCACCTGTGCCTAGCACCTGTTCTCCTGACTTTTCCTTTTCTCCTGCACCTTCGTGCCAAACTGCCTCTCTATACACCTCTGCGCACTTTAAACAACCTCTCCAGCTGTCCTCTGCTGTCCCTCTCGTTTCAAATGTATGGTACCTCAGGGGCGCAACCTGACAAAATCTGTCTTCCATAACCTACTCTTTCAACTCATCGAACTCCTTCTTCGTACCGTCACTCTAAAACCATTTCTCAAAATAGTGATCTAGACGTGCACCAACTAGTGTACGTCTCACCTGCTGTAATTTTACTGAACGAAATTTCTCCTAACGCCCTCCTCTGTGAGGTCAAATCCTTTCATCAACGATTCCTTCACAGCGCCGAAATCAGACTGTTGTTCTGCAGGTAACGCAGTGAAAATCTGCAAATGCCTTACCCTCCAGTAACGCCGACAAAATGACTGCCCCACTCTTCTGGATGCCAACCAGACTGTCGCAAACGTTTCGAAACGACTATGATGCATTCAATCGAATCGTTTCCTTCCAGAGAATTTTGGCAACTTGGGTCGGGAGCCATAGCAGCGCACAGATACCACTGGAAAGAGAGCTACAACCTCGGTGGTCTCCTTTGTATTCTCACTTTCCTCAAACTCTATTGAACTTTAATCTTCTGTTTCCTGCGCTTCCTTTTAGTCTTTCTGTTTCCTGCTTTTCCTACTTTAATCCTTTCTTTCCTCCCGAGCCTGATTATCATTAGCCTGAATCCTTAATCTTTACTGTTTCCTGCGCCTCTACTGCGATACGTGGCACTTTCCGCGCGTTCATCCCTTTCCATCTTTTGCTGTTTCAACGAATGCCGCAACTCAACTTCTGAAACCTAAATACGAGCGAACGCTCACAAGTTGTTCAATAGGTGTTCCTTTCTTCCGCCATTATATCCCTCCTTTTTTTTTTTTTGAACAAGATTTTAATAACTACGACAGTCAAACTGGTTGTTACCGACACGAGTGACGTACTAGCACAATCCATGAATTACAAAATAGCTTGGAACAACGTAGTTTAGATTTTATAAACCCCAGCGCCTGCCCAACATATGAGAGCTAATAATAGGCAATCTTTGTGGCGAAATTAAGTACTCTGGGGCAGAAATGCCAACCTAGTATAAACTATCTTGGAAGCAATGCAGCCTAGTATTTAACTATCTGGAACATACAGTAAGACAACCCCTTGTCTTAGATTACAATACTTTAATCCCACCCAGCTTCCTCTCTTGAGAAGTTGAACAATTATAAAATAGGCCAGAAATAACCTGGCAGGCTCGCCAATAAATTGTCCAACCTCGGGTGATTTCAATGGAGGAATGGCCTAAGCGCACACCAAACACACTCACAGCTGCTTACGATCACATTCATATATCAGTGCATTCGTCACATCAAAACTCACTAGTTAAAGTCTATAACTACACTACAATTTCATAGAACGAAACATCAATGCATATGAATTAAACAAAAAAAAAACATTCTCTCTTTCCTGAACTTCACAAAATCATTTATCTAAAACATCATAACTAACCCGGTATAATAGATTTCTACTTTACCTGGCCAGGTGAATCTTAACTATTCACGAATCACTGTCTCTTTTCTTTTCCCTTTTTTTTTTCTTTCTCACTGTCACTTTCACAACGCGTCAAACTGCTGCGCTGGTGTTGTCTGCTTGCACCGGTCAAGCCGGACTGCTGGCGTTGGTCAGCTGGACTGCTGATGAAAGTGGCGCTGGCCAAGTACGAGGTCGAACCCCATGAGGATAGAACAGTGACTATCAACATCGATCTGTTCTCCTTTCTTTCTTCCTGCATTAACGCATTGCACTCTCTCTCTCTCTCTTCTAGTCTGCTCCTTATCAAATGGACATGGTTGCTTTTCTTTCTTTTTTTTTTCTTTCTTTCTTTCTTCTTCATTAATTAGCAACTCTCTCTCTCTCCACATCTCTCCTCAGTCCTTCCTCTGCAGACTATCTCATGCTAATCTCTCAACTTGGTTCTCTTCTCTCCTCCCCTCATCTCTCGCTTTTCTCTCAACAGACCTAGAACCTCTCCCTCTCTCTGTTCTCTGTCGTTCTCCCCCTCGTTCCCCCTGTTCGTTCTCATCCCCTGCCTTCCTGTAGGCGAGAGCCTACTTCCCCGAACTTCTCCCTCTCTCTCTCTGCCTGTTCGTTTTCCTCCTCTTCTTCTCGTTCTCTCCCTCTCACATCTTCTTATTCGTTCCGATCTCCCAAAAAGGGCGAGTACCATTGGTCAGTATTTTTACCGCCCTGACACCCGAAGTTATCTCCCTCTAATTCCATGGATATTCAAATCATGACAGTCACGCCGACACGCCTTACTCTCTGTGGTGGTCAATTGGTCATTTAATTGATTAGCTAGATTTCACCCCCACCACACACTACCTTCCCCCCTTTCCTACTTAACTGCGCCGTGTGGCTTAAGTCGTGGACACTGGTCAGTGTAAATTGGCCAGCTGAGTCTGGGTAGGCGCCACGACATCGTCTCGCTAGACATCGAGGCGTCGGTCAAAACGGCTTAGTCAGTCTGGGTGATCGTACCGTCTCTGTGAAGCCTCTCCACTAAGCTTAAATGGCCGGAATCCGAACCATGGGCCCGTCTACGTGGCGCCAAGATGTCTGCGTTTGGACTTATGTCCAGTCGAATGGGCCGGCGACGGACCACACTTCGGTTGTGTTGAATTTTGACCGGACATCGTAGACATGAGAGCCTCTTCATACATTCTCTCATCTTTGCAATTAATTCATTATCCATCAGCTATAGTTCGTGCGCAGTGTGGTCTTGAAACGTAGCAGATGTGGTGTGTCGTTTATGGACTAGCCCGCACGCAATGACTTCTTAATGAAACTGAAACTGAGTCTATTCTTCAGCCAGGCGGATTTCGGTTACAGCACACGTCCTGTGGTCTTTGGGAATCTAAACTCCCTCATTCAGTAAAACCGAACGTGTGGATTCATCATTTTGTTGGTGCCTTGCATAATACCTTTGTAATGAAAACGGGTTAATCTCAACCACAGTGAGCTGTTTTAAG
>CM031599.1:54569279-54615745 GCA_018398815.1 Conus ventricosus | reverse complement strand
CTGGTAGCATCAAGATGGAACGGGAACCTAGTCTTCCCCACACCGTCTTCAGTGTTGCTCTGCAGCGTCTGACCATTCGACCACTGCCGGTTTCCTGCCTGATCAAATCACTGAGGAGTATTCGTAATGCAGCAAAATTTGGATCAAACTCCCTATATAACCCAATAAACCCAAGCAACGTCCTGACTTCTGTTTTGGTCTTTGGTCTCTCTGAATTCCTCATCTTCTCCACCTTTCCCATTCTGGCTGCTTTGTGTCCCTCCGACAACACAACCTAGACACCAACTGTCTAGCCCTTCAAACAGTGACCCATCCCTGAATGACTCTTTCTGGACCTTAGCAACAAATCTCCCCTTCTTCATCTTCAGCTGGTTCTCTTTTCACCTCATCAATGATTGCTGCTGCTGCCTAAGGCTGAGTCTCACAGCTGAATATATCTGCGGCGAAAAATTCGCATGGAAAAGTTTTAGTTTCCCATCACATCAATTCGGAAATACCGACGACCGACCTTTTCATGATGGTGAATGGCCCTTTCCATGCATCACAGCTTGTTGTGACCCGTGGGAAGCAGTACCAGGACTTGATCTCCCGCCTTGAGGATTGCTTCCCTCACCATCCTGTCATATTGCTCCTTCTGCACGACCCTCTAGCCTTCTGCAACCTTCCTTTGCAACCTTACATGTCCTCCATACCTGTGCCCACCTTTGAACATGCGAGATTGGGCCGATCAGATCAATAGCCGAACCCTCCTGAATGGTGTGCAATTATAGGGGGATGTTTAAGAGGCGCCTTCCTCTTCACCCCTCTGTGGCTGACCCTTAGACCCACATCACATGACAATGCAGAACCGTTTTTATGTCTCCAATGCTCCTGGCCAATGAAAATCATCGAAGATTCGGTCCAGCTGTTTTGCTGTGCCGAGATGACCCGCCATGAGCGACGTCGTGACCCACTGACATGAAACATTGTCACGATAAACCTGCTGGTACCTCTAACTGAGTGGTCACCTTACCTGTCTTCCCACTTGGGATCACTCGGTACAACAGAGCCCGCTATTTCACAAGAATTCTTGTCTCACCTCTCTAAACCTCCTGTTTCTCCTCCACCTCTGCCAACTCCCAAGACTTCACGAGCGAAGGGTTCTTGTTCCGCGCTGCCCTAAACTCACCAGCGACACATCATGCCTGACTTCCTGCCGGAAACGACACGGTTTATCAACTTTCCCTCCTTCTTGTCTCCCTGTTTGACTGCCTGCCCCCTTAGCAGTCAACAACTCAGGATCCCCTGGATCCCTTGCCCCTGGAATAATTCCAATGATCAACAAATCATGAAGGGGTTCTTCCATCAACAACGCAGACAACATCGCCTTGAGAATAAGGGGTAACGTACTTCTATCTTACAACTGGAAACTCCCTCCCAGTGCATCGATTAGAGTACAGGTCTGGATTTGCCCTGTCAAATCCCCTTAACGACCAGCGTTGTTTCGTACTACACCGCATGAACAACCAGTGTCTCGAACACTTCAACCCCTGCTGGCCAATCCACCCATCTTACCACTGTAACGAACCACTCAGCTAGTGCCCTCCAACCCTGACACTGACTGCTGTCCAGTCTAGCCATAAGCGCACTCGCACCCTCTTCAGACAGAATCCCTTTTGGTTCCACTGCAGGTCGTTTCCCTTGACGACCCTTATCCACCTCTTGCAAGGCTGCTGCCTTCTGGAACCTCATGCGACAATCCCTCGCCACATGTCCCTTCTTGTGACAAATGAAACACCTAATGTCCCTTTGCCCTTCCTTCTGCCCCACCACTGGGTTTGCAGACTTTGCAGAAAACTCTCCTAGTCTCCTTGCACTCTTCTCACCTGTGCCTAGCACCTGTTTCTCCTGCACCTTCGTGCCCAAACGTGCCTCTCTATACACCTCTGCGAACTTCAACAACTCTCCTGCTGTCTCTGGCTGTCTCTCTTTCAAATGTATGGTTAACTCAGGGCCGCAACCTGACAAAATCTGTTCTTTCATAACTAGCTCTTTCAACTCAGCGAACTCCTTCTTCGTACCACTCAACTCTAACCATTTCTCAAAATAGTGATCTAGACGTGCACCAAACTGAGTGTACGTCTCCCCTGCTTGAATTTAGCTGAACGAAATTTCTTCTGAATCCTTCCTCTGTGAGGTCAAATCCTTCATTAAAGACTCCTTCACAGCACCAAAATCAGACTGTTGTTCTGCTGGTAACGCAGTGAAAATCTGCAATGCCTTACCCGTCAGTAACGCCGACAAAATGACTGCCCACTCTTCTGGAGGCCAACCCTGACTGGTCGCAAACGTTTCGAAACGACTGATGTATGCATCAATCGAATCGTTCCTTCCGAGAATTTGGCAACTTGGTCGGGAGCATAGCTGCGCACAGAGTCACTGGAAACTGAACTCCATCCTCGTGGTCTCCCTTTGTATTCTCACTTTCTCTAACTCTAATGAACCTTTAATCTTTCCTGTTTCCTGCTTCCATTCTTTCTGTTTCCTCGTTTCCTCCCTTTATTCTTCTTATTCTTCTGTTTCCTGCTTCTTCTTTCTGTTTCCTGCCTCTCTACTGCGATACGGCGTCTTTCCGCGCGTTCATCCTTTCCATCTTTTGTTGGTTTTCAACGAATGCCGCAACTCATCTCCTGAGTAACCTAAATCACGAGCGACGCTCACAAGTTGTTCAATAGGGTGTTCTTTTCTTCCGCCATTATATCTCTTTTTTTTTTTTTTTTTATTTACAAGATTTTATACTACGACAGCCAAACTGGTGGTTACCGACACGAGTGACGTAATAGCACAATCCTATGAATGATAATATTAGCTTGGGACAACGTAATTAGTTTTTATAAGACGCCCAGCGCCTGACCCAACTATGAGAGCGAATTATAGGCAATCTGTGCGAAATGAGTACTCTGGGGCTGAAATGCCAAGCCTAGTATTAACTATCTTGGAAGCAATGCCAAGCCTAGTATTTAACTATCTTGGAACATACAGTAAGACAACCCCTTGTCTTAGGATTACAATACTTGAATCCCACCCAGCTTCCTCTCTGAGAAGTTGAACAATTATAATAAATGGGCCAGAATATCCTGGCAGCTCGCCAATAAATTGTCAACCTCGGTGTAATGTCAGTGGAGGAAGGACTAGCGCACAGCCCAAACACACTCACAGCTTGCTTACGATCTCATTCATATATCATGCATTCGTCACATCAAACCACTAGTAAAGTCTATAACTTTACTACACATGTATCATAGAACGAAACATCAATGCATATGGAATCAAATGAAATAAAACATTCTCTCTTTCCTGAACTTCACAAAATCATTTATCTAAAACATCATTAACTAACCCGGGTATAAAAGATTTCTACTTTACCTGGCCAGGTGATCTTAACTATTCACGAATCACTGTCTTTTCTTTTCTTTTCTTTTCTTTTCACTGTCCACTTTCACAACACGACACAACTCCGGCACTGTGTTGGTCATGCTTTGCAACCGTCAAGCTGGACTGCTGGCAACCGGCAGGCTGGACTGCTGATGATAAGTGGCGCTGGCTGGCCAAGTACGAGGTCGAACCCCAGTGAGGACAGAAACAGTGCCTATCACATTCGATTCTGTTCTCCTTTTCTTTCTTCCTGCATTTAACCATTTGCACTCTGTTCTCTCTCTCTCATTCTAGTCGGCCTCTTATTCCAATGGACATGGGTTGCTTTTCTTTTTCTTTTTCTTTTCTTCTTTTCTTCTCAGATTAATTAGCAACTCCTCTCTCTCTCCATATCTCTCCTCAGTCCTTCCCTGCAGACTATCTCATGCTAATCTCTCAACTGGTTCTCTTCCTCTCCTCCCCTCATCTCTCTCTACTGCTTTTCTCTCAAGCAGACATAGAACCTCTCCCTCTCTCTGTTCTCTCTTTCGTTCTCCCCCTCGTTTCTCTCCGTTCTCCTCCACGCTCACATCCTCTTTATTCCGTTCCGATCTGTCCAAAAAGGGGCGAGTACCATTGGTCAGTATTTAACCGCCCGGACACCCGAAGTTATCTCCCTCTAATCCATGATGGGATATTGGCGGACGCAGGGTGGACAGGGAAGGGGGTGATGGCAGGGTGCCACACCCGCCGACACGCCTTACGCTCTGTGTGTCAATTGGTCCATCTAATTGATTAGCTAGGTTTCACACCCCCACCACACACTAACCCATCCCCCTTTCCTACTTACCTGGCGCGGTGTGGGCTTAAGTCGGTGGACACTGGTCAGTGTAAATTGGCCACCGAGTCTGGTGGGCGCCAGACGTCTGATTAACAAATGACGCGGGTTCCAACAAAGTGGCCAGATGAGTCCTGAGCCAGGCTTCCCCCGACTCGTCTCGCTAGACATCAGGCGTCGGTCAAAACCGGTCTTATGGTCCAGTCCTGGGTGGAGCGCAACCGTCTCGCTTCGTGAAGCCTCTCCACTAACTTAATTGGACGGAATCCGAACCAATTTGGGGCCCGTCTACTGACCCTAGAATGTTTGCTTAGAGCTTAGTCAACTGGGCTGGTGGCTGATTGACCCACGAATTTGGTTTGAGGTTATTTTTTTGACCGTGACAGTGTTGTTACATATAAAACAAATGGCAGTGTTTAACATACTATCCAGTCTGGTCACAGTGTTGGTTTTATACATGATAAAACAAATTGGCATTAACATTACTTCCAGCTTGGTCACAGTGTATGTTACATGATAAAACAAATGGCAAGTGTTAACCAACTTCCAGCTGGTCACAGTGTTGTTACATGATAATACAAATGGCAGTGTTAACATACTTCCCAGCTGGTCACAGTGTTGTTACATGATAAAAACAAATGGCAGTATTAACATACTTCCAGCTGTTCACAGTGTTGTTACACGATAAAACAAATGCAGTGTTAACATACTTCCAGCTGGTCACAGTGTTGTTACACGATAAAACAAATGGCAGTTTAACATACTTCCAGCTGGTCACAGTGTTGTTACACGATAAAACAAATGGCAGTATTAACATACTTCCAGCTGGTCACAGTGTTGTTACACGATAAAACAAATGGCAGTATTAACATACTTCCAGCTGGTCACAGTGTTGTTACACGATAAAACAAATGGCAGTATTAACATACTTCCAGCTGGTCACAGTGTTGTTACATGATAAACAAATGGCAGTATTAACATACTTCCAGCTGGTCACAGTGTTGTTACATGATCAAACAAATGGCAGTATTAACATACTTCCAGCTGGTCACAGTGTTGTTACATGATAAACAAATGGCAGTATTAACATACTTCCAGCTGGTCACAGTGTTGTTACATGATAAAACAAATGGCAGTATTAACATACTTCCAGCTGGTCACAGTGTTGTTACATGATAAAACAAATGGCAGTATTAACATACTTCCAGCTGGTCACAGTGTTGTTACATGATAAACAAATGGCAGTATTAACATACTTCCAGCTGGTCACAGTGTTGTTACATGATCAAACAAATGGCAGTATTAACATACTTCCAGCTGGTCACAGTGTTGTTACATGATCAAACAAATGGCAGTATTAACATACTTCCAGCTGGTCACAGTGTTGTTACATGATCAAACAAATGGCAGTATTAACATACTTCCAGCTGGTCACAGTGTTGTTACATGATCAAACAAATGGCAGTATTAACATACTTCCAGCTGGTCACAGTGTTGTTACATGATCAAACAAATGGCAGTATTAACATACTTCCAGCTGGTCACAGTGTTGTTACATGATCAAACAAATGGCAGTATTAACATACTTCCAGCTGGTCACAGTGTTGTTACATGATCAAACAAATGGCAGTATTAACATACTTCCAGCTGGTCACAGTGTTGTTACATGATCAAACAAATGGCAGTATTAACATACTTCCAGCTGGTCACAGTGTTGTTACATGATCAAACAAATGGCAGTATTAACATACTTCCAGCTGGTCACAGTGTTGTTACATGATCAAACAAATGGCAGTATTAACATACTTCCAGCTGGTCACAGTGTTGTTACATGATCAAACAAATGGCAGTATTAACATACTTCCAGCTGGTCACAGTGTTGTTACATGATAAAACAAATGGCAGTATTAACATACTTCCAGCTGGTCACAGTGTTGTTACATGATAAAACAAATGGCAGTATTAACATACTTCCAGCTGGTCACAGTGTTGTTACATGATAAAACAAATGGCAGTATTAACATACTTCCAGCTGGTCACAGTGTTGTTACATGATAAAACAAATGGCAGTATTAACATACTTCCAGCTGGTCACAGTGTTGTTACATGATAAAACAAATGGCAGTATTAACATACTTCCAGCTGGTCACAGTGTGTTACATGATAAAACAAATGGCAGTATTAACATACTTCCAGCTGGTCACAGTGTTGTTACATGATAAAACAAATGGCAGTATTAACATACTTCCAGCTGGTCACAGTGTTGTTACATGATAAAACAAATGGCAGTATTAACATACTTCCAGCTGGTCACAGTGTTGTTACATGATAAAACAAATGGCAGTATTAACATACTTCCAGCTGGTCACAGTGTTGTTACATGATAAAACAAATGGCAGTATTAACATACTTCCAGCTGGTCACAGTGTTGTTACATGATAAAACAAATGGCAGTATTAACATACTTCCAGCTGGTCACAGTGTTGTTACATGATAAAACAAATGGCAGTATTAACATACTTCCAGCTGGTCACAGTGTTGTTACATGATAAAACAAATGGCAGTATTAACATACTTCCAGCTGGTCACAGTGTTGTTACATGATAAAACAAATGGCAGTATTAACATACTTCCAGCTGGTCACAGTGTTGTTACATGATAAAACAAATGGCAGTATTAACATACTTCCAGCTGGTCACAGTGTTGTTACATGATAAAACAAATGGCAGTATTAACATACTTCCAGCTGGTCACAGTGTTGTTACATGATAAAACAAATGGCAGTATTAACATACTTCCAGCTGGTCACAGTGTTGTTACATGATAAAACAAATGGCAGTATTAACATACTTCCAGCTGGTCACAATGTTGTTACATGATAAAACAAATGGCAGTATTAACATACTTCCAGCTGGTCACAGTGTTGTTACATGATAAAACAAATGGCAGTATTAACATACTTCCAGCTGGTCACAGTGTTGTTACATGATAAAACAAATGGCAGTATTAACATACTTCCAGCTGGTCACAGTGTTGTTACATGATAAACAAATGGCAGTATTAACATACTTCCAGCTGGTCACAGTGTTGTTACATGATAAAACAATGGCAGTATTAACATACTTCCAGCTGGTCACAGTGTTGTTACATGATAAAACAAATGGCAGTATTAACATACTTCCAGCTGGTCACAGTGTTGTTACATGATAAAACAAATGGCAGTATTAACATACTTCCAGCTGGTCACAGTGTTGTTACATGATAAAACAAATGGCAGTATTAACATACTTCCAGCTGGTCACAGTGTTGTTACATGATAAAACAAATGGCAGTATTAACATACTTCCAGCTGGTCACAGTGTGTACATGATAAAACAAATGGCAGTATTAACATACTTCCAGCTGGTCACAGTGTTTACATGATAAAACAAATGGCAGTATTAACATACTTCCAGCTGGTCACAGTGTTGTTACATGATAAAACAAATGGCAGTATTAACATACTTCCAGCTGGTCACAGTGTTGTTACATGATAAAACAAATGGCAGTATTAACATACTTCCAGCTGGTCACAGTGTTGTTACATGATAAAACAAATGGCAGTATTAACATACTTCCAGCTGGTCACAGTGTTGTTACATGATAAAACAATGGCAGTATTAACATACTTCCAGCTGGTCACAGTGTTGTTACATGATAAAACAAATGGCAGTATTAACATACTTCCAGCTGGTCACAGTGTTGTTACATGATAAAACAAATGGCAGTATTAACATACTTCCAGCTGGTCACAGTGTTGTTACATGATAAAACAAATGGCAGTATTAACATACTTCCAGCTGGTCACAGTGTTGTTACATGATAAAACAAATGGCAGTATTAACATACTTCCAGCTGGTCACAGTGTTGTTACATGATAAAACAAATGGCAGTATTAACATACTTCCAGCTGGTCACAGTGTTGTTACATGATAAAACAAATGGCAGTATTAACATACTTCCAGCTGGTCACAGTGTTGTTACATGATAAAACAAATGGCAGTATTAACATACTTCCAGCTGGTCACAGTGTTGTTACATGATAAAACAAATGGCAGTATTAACATACTTCCAGCTGGTCACAGTGTTGTTACATGATAAAACAAATGGCAGTATTAACATACTTCCAGCTGGTCACAGTGTTGTTACATGATAAAACAAATGGCAGTATTAACATACTTCCAGCTGGTCACAGTGTTGTTACATGATAAAACAAATGGCAGTATTAACATACTTCCAGCTGGTCACAGTGTTGTTACATGATAAAACAAATGGCAGTATTAACATACTTCCAGCTGGTCACAGTGTTGTTACATGATAAAACAAATGGCAGTATTAACATACTTCCAGCTGGTCACAGTGTTGTTACATGATAAAACAAATGGCAGTATTAACATACTTCCAGCTGGTCACAGTGTTGTTATGATAAACATGCATAACAACTCACGTCACAGTGTGTACACGTAAACAATGCTATTAACATACTTCCAGCTGGTCACAGTGTTGTTACATGATAAAACAAATGGCAGTATTAACATACTTCCAGCTGGTCACAGTGTTACATGATAAAACAAATGGCAGTATTAACATACTTCCAGCTGGTCACAGTGTTACATGATAAAACAAATGGCAGTATTAACATACTTCCAGCTGGTCACAGTGTTGTTACACGATAAAACAAATGGCAGTATTAACATACTTCCAGCTGGTCACAGTGTTGTTACATGATAAAACAAATGGCAGTATTAACATACTTCCAGCTGGTCACAGTGTTGTTACATGATAAAACAAATGGCAGTATTAACATACTTCCAGCTGGTCACAGTGTTGTTACACGATAAAACAAATGGCAGTATTAACATACTTCCAGCTGGTCACAGTGTTGTTACATGATAAAACAAATGGCAGTATTAACATACTTCCAGCTGGTCACAGTGTTGTTACATGATAAAACAAATGGCAGTATTAACATACTTCCAGCTGGTCACAGTGTTGTTACATGATAAAACAAATGGCAGTATTAACATACTTCCAGCTGGTCACAGTGTTGTTACATGATAAAACAAATGGCAGTATTAACATACTTCCAGCTGGTCACAGTGTTGTTACATGATAAAACAAATGGCAGTATTAACATACTTCCAGCTGGTCACAGTGTTGTTACATGATAAAACAAATGGCAGTATTAACATACTTCCAGCTGGTCACAGTGTTGTTACACGATAAAACAAATGGCAGTATTAACATACTTCCAGCTGGTCACAGTGTTGTTACACGATAAAACAAATGGCAGTATTAACATACTTCCAGCTGGTCACAGTGTTGTTACATGATAAAACAAATGGCAGTATTAACATACTTCCAGCTTGTCACAGTGTGTTCTTTAACCTTGGAAAAGTGTTCATCCTGAGGGCATCCACGAGGCTTGGTACCCCTTTATAGATCCAGCTGGTCACATAGATTGTTGGCCTTCAGAATGCTCATGTTCTTAGGTTCCATTCATGTGATGCTAGGCTAGGTAGGGTATTCGCAGATTTCTGGGATTGATAGTATTAGAGTTCCCCGACTCCGGAACCCAGCACAACAGAGGATCAAGTGAATTACTGTGATTACTTCAGGATACTTGGAGAGGAATGGGGCACTGCCAGTTATTTTGAAAGAGAAAATAGCATGGGCATGTTTTAAGATCTGTTGGCCTGGAACGAAGCAAGGGGGATGGGAAGATGAGGCAGAGAGAAGTGGAGGTGGGAGGAGAGCCTCAGGAGAGTGGACAGGCCCGTCTTTCACCAGCTGTCAGAGGGCCACGGAAAATCCACAACAGATGGGGAGGGGCATTGTCAGGAAATCACCAGAGGTACATCAGTAACCCTTATCCAGGGTTAAGAGTGGCGATGCAAGCATTCCCACAGTTCCTTTTAACCCTAACGAAATCAGACAACTGAATCCCTGTTGCTCATCGTTTAAGATGATGCCTGTTGTGGCGCTGCTTCTTCCAGTGGGTCATAGTTGAACGATGTATATGAATTCTTGGTGTCTTCCTGTCCCGCATACTGTGTAATGAAGTAAGTATAATGTTTGCGTGCTGCAGTGACTTGGAAAGCAGCGTGGAAGAACTGAAGCAGGACGTTCTTGCCCGTAAGTGCCGCGTCAACATCACCGACGTGGAGGGTCTGGCTCTGGTACTGAGCAACATCACCAAGTCCCTGGCCGACCTCAAAGGTAAATGCAAAGGAGAGGAGGGGGAGAACTGCAGTGGGGCTGAAATGAGGTGTTGAGAGGGATGTACAAAGTGCCGTGACTCATTTTGTTTTCTGGTTAGGTGGAAGGAAACAAAAGGTAACTTGGGAGTTCTGCAGCAAAGAGAGAGAGAAGAAGTTTGTTGTCCAAAATCACCTTTCATATAAAGCAAAAGTAGATGTAAAGAAAGAAGTTAAAGGGCATCCATGTAACAGACACGCATGCGCCCATACATTCCTTTTTATGGATAAACCCGTGCATGCACGAGCACACACACACACACGCACACTCGCCCACACACATACACACAGGATCTCTGTGAGTTTGAGATGATGTATGGAAATGAATGCAAAACACAACTATGAATCTGTTCCTTTCAGCGCGGTATCCGAAAGTGAACGAGAGTCTGAGGAAAGTGATGGCAGGAGAGATGGAGATTGTCGTCAAAGAAGAGAAGTGAGTAATATGTGAATATGCATACGTGCGCATGCATGTATGCACATGCTCCCACACGCATGTGCACATACATGCATACACACACAGAGTCGCTAATTTTCTTAATGACACGGTTATCATTTTACCATTTTAAAATCAGATTAGATAATTTCCTAATGTGGTTACATACTTTAATTCTTTAGGAAAATGGTACACTTTTTCTTACTTTTTGTGAATGTTTGCAGTGATGCTACTTGTAGATTGTGGTGTAAATATTCTGTGCTCCTCGACATTTATGTTTGAACAGGAATGCGCAGCCTTTACTTTAGTGATGGGCGTATGATCAAAACAGCTTATCTCGGTTTACAGGTTCATCAAAGAAGAGCCACAGAATATTGAAGCTGCACTGAAGAGATGCAAGAAACTCACCAGTACTTTGTACACACTTAAAAGGTGGGTAGTGCTTTGGGGATGAAGAGAAATTGCCAGTGTCAAACTTCATCCTCTGTACTCTATGAACCTGAAAAGAACAAAACGGAAGACGAGAAACGAGCAAGGGTGCCAAGCCCCACTTGTTATTGTTGTAGCAGAGACCCACTATTTTGATGTGATCTGGGTAACCCTTTTCACAGTAGTCCATCTGCACCCTTTTCTTCTGTGATCAGACCTTTGTCCCTGTCACTTGGTGGTGGTGATGTTTTTTTCTATTTTTGCCATAACTTTGAGAGCCTTTCTTGTGATTTAGATTTTCTAAATCATGGAGGGATAGGAGGGGTGGGTGAGAATATGTTGAAGGGAATGCCATTCATTGTGTCCTAATTTCACATGGATCTAGTCTTGGCTAGCAGCAGTTTGGGGGAAAAAGTATAATGCCGCAATACAAGCTATTGCCCATTCAAACAGATGTTCAGAAAGTTGGCTGATAACTTAAGTCCCCAGTTGGAGCCCTCATGACACGGGGAAAAGGGAAAGACGTGAGGTGAAAATACCTGTCGTAGGGATCTGCCAGTTGATGCCAAGACACGGTAACACCTGGACAGGAGAAGACGGTGTACTGACGAACAGTTGTCCGATACCTGTGCTCCTAGAGGAGCCAAGCACTTGGATGTGTGATGAGGGAAGGTCCACATTGCAGGCTGGCGACGGTGCAAGACACGCGGCCCCTGCAGGTGCCCCCCCTGGCTCTGGAGTGCAAGGAGGTGGGAGAGGAAGAGAAGATGGCCATTCTGGAGAACATTCGGGCCATGGTGCCCGACCACGAGACACGCCTGTACAGCTTGGAGGTCGGTGTTCACTCATCCACTGATGTGTGTTCATGTGTGTGCATGCATACCTCCTCCCCCCCCCCCCCCCCCCCCCCCCCCGGGCTCATACTGAAATAACATAAAAGTTCATGCACAAACACTCGCATTTGGAGTGCTATCATGAAGTGTGCAGAATTCACAAAAGAGTTTAAAAAAACATGGTATTCTTGTAGGTGCCATTAGCATGAGGAACTTGTGAATTACTTCCATTTTGCTTCTTTTTTTTTTTTCCAACAGATTTTGTCTCCATTCATTTCTTCCTCTATTTGAATTTGGCATTGTGCAGAGCTGCCAACCCTTCTGGTTTCGCCGGATTTTCTTCCGGTCAAATTAATTTCTTCCGATCTTCTGGTCAATCGGTATTTCTTCCGGCGAAAAAAAATCTGAAATCTTCCGACCATCCATTTCCAAAAGTAAGCGCTCAGCTTGCACAATAATAGTGCGAGTAGCTCAAGTCGCTCGCTTTGAGACAAAGCTAGCCGATGTACTGGCCTACTGAACGCTCAGTCTGACAGTCTCTCAGTCTCTAACACTTGTGTTCAACATGCGTCATCTGCTACTGTAGCAGGCGACACAAGCTGCGTGTGGCAGGAGTGTCTAGCCTATCGCGAGACTTTGCGATTTTCACTGCTCTCTATCAGACTATGGCGGACAAAAGCGCTGTCGCAAAACGCAAAGGCACGAATGATGAAGGGCCAGCGAAAAAGAAGACCTCGTACCATCAGAAATTCCTGCCGCACTACTCGAAGGAGTATCCATGCATCATCGCTTCTAAAGTTTCTACCAATCGTGCACGCTGCGTTCCATGTGAACTGGATTTCAAGATCTGCTATGGCGGGCTGGATGATGTAAGTCGCCATTGTTCCTCTGATCGCCATGTGGAGAGGAGCAAGGCGCTGAAGAAGACGGTCAAGTTGAGTAATTTCTTCTCATCCAGCACTTCAGAGGGGAGTTCAGAGCTGTCGACGATTCGGGCTGAGACATTGTTTTCTCACTTTCTGGTGGAGCACAACATCGCTATCAGTGCTGCTGACCATGCAGGGCCCCTGTTCCGAGCCATGTTTCCGGACAGCAAAATTGCTAAGGAGTACAGCAGTGGAAGGACGAAAACAACTCAGATAGTCAAAGCCTGCAGCAGAGGGAAGGCTTTAGAGCTCGCTGCCAGTATGAAGAAAGGGCCTTTTGTTATCGGAACAGACGGCAGCCAGGAGGGTGGAGACAAATGTTATCCCATCGTCGTTCGGACTGTCTGTGATGGCATGATCAAGACGGAGCTTTTGTGTAATCCAGTCTGCAGCGAGTCGTCAACAGGGGAGAACATTTTCGCCATACTCGACAAAGAGCTTAGTTCTCTGGACATCCCATGGAAGAACTGCTTAGCATTAGTGTGTGACAACGCATACGTGATGACAGGGGCCCACAAAGGTGTGATCTCGTATGTGCGCGAGAAACATTCGGATGTTTTCTTGGCTGGATGTGTTTGTCATCTCATCAGTTTGGCACTCAAGAGAGGCATGAAGGCCAGCGGAAAATTTGACATGGATGACATCATGAGGCAGCTATCATGGTACATGTCCAAGAGCAATGGAAGGCAGCAGCGTTTTCAGGACTGTCAACAAAAGTGCAGTGTTCCCCAGCATCAAGTCATTTCACACGTTCCCACCAGGTGGCTGTCCCTTGGCGCCGCTCTGTCCAGAGTCCTTGAGCAGTGGGAGGCCCTGAAGATGTTCTTCAAGCAGGAATGCTCCATGAAGACGTCAGACAGATCATCTGATGAAGCATCGTCCATCAAAGAAAAGCTGAAGGAATTCTTCTGCCGACGGACAGCGAAGCTGTATGTGCATTTCTATGCAGCAGTCATTGAGATCTTTGACAAAGCCAACAAACAGCTCCAGACGGATCATGCCAGGATCCATCTCATCAAAAGGGATCTGGAACGTCTGTTCAAGAAGCTGCTGCTTTCATTCGTGAAACCATGTGCTTTGAATCAGGGGCTCTGATGGAGGTGGACTTCAAATCTAGTTACAACATCAAAGGTGATGATGATCTCTTCATTGGCTACCAGACCCGACAACATCTGAAGGAGGGCATTCAAAGCAAGGAGAAGGAGATCTTTTTCAAGAATGTGAAGGCCTTCTTCCAAGCGACTTGTACATACATGGTGGAGAAGATGAACCCCACAGATCAGCCACTGTGGAGACATGCAGAGGTTGCAGATATCAGGCTGAGGAACCAAGCAAAGTCTGCATCCCTGGATTACTTCATTCATCGCTTTCCTTGCCTGCTACAAGATGGTGCTACCCAAGATAATCTCCTCTGTGAATACCTTGAGTACCAGTCTGAGGATTCTGTGCCCCTGATGTGATGGATCAAGAATGTGCTGAGCTCCAGTGGCAGATGATGGCCAAAATAACAGATCACAATGGAAGTCTCAAGTTCAAGAACCTGGCAGCAGTCATGCAAGGAATACTCCTGATTCCTGTCTCCAACTGCGCATGTGAACGCATCTTCTCTATGGTGAGGAAGAACAAGACTGATTTCAGGGGGACCATGACTTCTGACACTTTAAGTGCCCTCATGGTCCTCAAATCTGGTGAACGTGTGCCGTGCCATCAGACTGCCTTATCTGAGAAACTGTTGCAGACCTGCAAGTCTGCAACAAAGAAGTCCCTGTAGACAGCTTTCTTCTTGTATATAGTGTACATACTGGTGAGTTCAACTTCATTCACTTCTACTTGTTTTTCTATAAATGATGAATGAAATTTGATTTCTTTATGAATTTCTTGCGCGCGCCAGATTTTCCTGTCAAAATGCATTTCTTCCTGTCAAATTTTCAAAATCTTAAGGGCAAGTCATCAGGGGGGTTGGCAGCTCTGATTGTGTCAAAATCTTCAACCATTGAACATTTTGTAGAACATTTGAGAAAGGGAGGTAAATGTATCTCTTGGTTCAGGAGAGTGCACTGGGGAAGGGTGAGAATGTAGACCAAGTGTTGAAATGCGTACCTGCGGACAGGTATTTGGATTTTAAATGTTTGCACAGAATGCTCAAGTGTCTCGCTAAATACGATTGTTATTGGTATTGTACCTGAACTTAAAGAGAACATTTCTAAATAGATTAATACTACATGTTTATTGCCACTTCATGAAACGGAATTGATAGTATTGTGATAAGTGAATGCAGATTTTTATAGAAATGCTAGATGATAGAAACATGAATAGAGAAAATGCCAGAGGATGGAAATTTCGCAGTTTTGTTGTGTAATGCTGTGCCTGTGAAATACAGAAAAACTGCAAACACAGTGTGAACGTGAGTATGTTCAGTGACCTCACAGTGGTGAGCATGGTGTTCCTTGCAGCTAGTACACATCAACTGAAATTGTCAACAGCTGCCGTTCAGCATTGGCAATGGATGACGGCATCATTGAGCTGGTTTTTGTTCATTTTTGCCATGGTATGCATGCATGTATGGAAGTCCTTGGCACTCGCATGCATATTTCCAGTGTTTCGACATGTGCACACTTTTGCCTACATTAACTGTACATGAATAAATACTTGAGCGTTACTAAATGTCTCCATAATTATACATGAACTCAACACACACACTCTCTCTCTCTCTCGATGAGATTTCAAGAACAAGACCCCCAAAAAAGGGATTTCCGGTGATTTTTTCCTCGCCATCTATTTTTCAGTTACCTGTTACAGTTTCTATACATGAAAAAGTTCTTCCTTTATCAGTTGCTTTATTACTATCCTAACACTTCTTTGCAGGCAGCAGACGCTTCCAGAGAACGCAAGAAGAAGATAGTGACACAGCAGGAGTCGCTCAAGTTCACCAAGTCCCTGCAGACGGCCAGCAAGGCTCTGCGACCTTCAGAACCCGGCGCCACTGCCAGTGCTGCCCAGAAGGAGGAAGCTGTCACATTCAGGGAAAAAGACTCCAAGAAAAGCATGGGCGAGTCAGACACTTGGAGATCAGAGCCGCCAATAATACCAGCCAAGCCAGCAAGACTGTTGTTGACCAGGGAGCTGAAACATGGTGACACACCACCTTCCAGTCCTCGTGCACCGATGAAACACACAGTGACAGTAACCAGTCAAATATCCGAAGACGGAGAGAATGAAACTGAAAGTAAAGCTGGTGGCTGTAGTTCTGCCAGATCAGTATTTTTTGGTTCCCTGGAATCCCCTACTAACGAGCACTCCGATGAAGACAGAGCGTTCATCGAAACATCTCCTACGATTACCATTTCAGTAACAACATCTGCAGGCTTTTCTCAATGCAAACCGGTGTCGACCATGTACTACCAAGCCCCAACGTCATCCACAAGAAGAACGTCGTCAAGCAGTTCTTACCAGTCTAGCGTTGATGTGGAGGACGCAGACTCGGTAAAGAGAGTTCCACCCCCTCCTCCTCCCAGGAAAAGCAGTGCCAGGTACCCCTATGGGATTGGACCACTATCCCCGCAATCCCCTTCTGAGGGCTGCAGAAGTCCTGGCGGTGCTTTCATGCAGCGACAGAGCAGCGGGGAACAGTCGCCAGACAAAGTGAAACAAGGAGGAGGGACGTCGGTGTACAAGGGGCACGGTCCCTTGACCCCCACCACCACAGCCAGCATCTCAGGCCCCCTGTCCTCCACGCCCAAGCCCCCTACTCCCCAGAAACCCCCGAGTCTCAGTAAGCTGTACAAAGCACAGGCGGTGGGCGGCAGGCGGCCCAACTTGCAGCACCAGAGGGTCGGAGCTGACCGCATGTTCACCACCTTCATTCCTCCGGTGCCTGCTGAGATTGTCACAAACAGGTAGGCTGTGGGTCACCATTGGGGTGGACAGACATGGTCATCATATAGTCGCCACAAGATGATCACTTGTCACCAGTAGACATTGTCACCATAGATAAAGAGGGCTACAATTATCATATTACATGAATCGGTACAGTAGTCACCACGGTCGGACATGATTTTAGTTATTAATGTAGACCAATGTTCACAATGTATCTGATCACAACAAAGGGGTAGGACTTTGATTTTCACTGTCGGTCAGTTGTTTCTTGTTTGATTATTGTTGTCGGCCAATAATCTTTGTGACCACAGATTGGGAGGCCTTAAATTATCAGTGTGTCTGAATCGGTAGTTATGGTCATCACAAACTGCTTGGACTAATGTTGTCATTGTAGACCAGTAGTCATTTTCACCACAAATACGGAGGATTTCAGTTATCAGTACATCAGTTCTTATAGTCACCACAGACAGGTCATACATAATTATCATCTTGAGCCAGTGGTCATATTTGCCACAAAAAGGATAAGAAGATACTTCTCATTTTTCTACAGGTATACTCGCCACAAACAGAACTTTCTGATTGTGAACCAGTAGTCAAAAGTTGCAAAAAGCAGAGAGGAGTTTATTTCTCATAATGGATCAATAATTATGCTTGTTATAAACAGGTCAGGCCTTAATCAGTACTGTGTGTCAGAAGTCAACGTTACCTTCAAAAGGTAAAACTGTGATTACTATGAAAGACATAGTTAAATTTATCGATTACTTTGATTGTAAATTTTCCATCACCTCAGCTCTTCTGTCATATTTAGGATTTCTGTTCTTGCAATTCATTTTCCTGTATTTTTCTTCACGGCAATTGTCTACAACAGTCAGTGAAGGCAAAAGGATACTTTTATATTTTTACATCTATTTGCAAAAATGAACTAAATTGCGGTTTCTGCAACCAAGACACCTTTTCCCCCCAAACTGGGTTTATGCGTTTCCAGTCATGGTCTGTCATCTTCACTAAGCTTGGGGGAAAACATTTACCGCAACATTTTTTGTAGCAATATCAAGATTTTGTGCACAGACATTAACTATTCACAGAGCAATATAATTTATATCTTCCAATATTTAGTTTTTCTCAGTCAAAGTGGCGTTGAACAAGATGGTAACCTGCCAGATTATTATATCCTTTTTTTTTCCCCTAATGAAAGTATGCTTGATAAAGGAAAGCATATCTGCCTTTTTTTATAAAGTCCGTATCCCTGTGATAACACAATATCGGCCAATAAATGAGTTGGTTTTTGTGGGGCCAAAGCCTTCTTGATGCAGCAAATAACCGAGTTACATTTTTGTTTCACCCAAATCCTCATAATGAAGTAGACCAAAAACTCCGAGAAAGAGCATGTCACTCTGCTAATGATGATACTCCAAAGGCTTCTAAACTTCATGATTGCTGGTGTGTGGGTGTGTGCGTGTGTGTGTGTGTGCGTGTGTGTGTGTGTGTGTGTGTGTTAGGGCTTATTGCTGTAAGCGCTTAGGGCTTTTGTTTAAGATTAAGCGCACTAAATGTTCCTTATTATTATTAATGGATTTCAGTTGTTCATTATCTCCCTTTCTGTTTTTGCTGTCGGATCTGCCGGCCTTCCCACTGTCTCAGATCCAGTGCTGAAAAGCAACCATGCGTTCCTGAAATTCACCTCAACTCAGCTGGCTAGACCATTCCACTCTCAAGCTTCCGTTTACCTCTGAAATATTTGACCTTCAAAACTAAATTTCAGCCTTGCACATTTTGCGAAAAGTATGATTTAACTTGGCAACTTCAGAGCAGAATGCACAGGACTGCTGCTTGCTTATGCTGCTAAGATTGTTGAGCGTTGTTTGCTTGGTGCGCTTTAAGCTTATTCTTTGGGTTGGTACACTATATTTATAATTTTTTAACATTAGCTGATAACCGAGTGATATTTTTGTCCGGCCAGGATGGCTTCTTCAAGGGGACAATGTGTGCCAATAACTGATCCGTCTTTTCCAGCCAAGATCCTCTGGATGAAGGAGACCTTAGTGGCAGCGAGAGCACTGGCTCCACCACCAGCCTGGACTCCCAGAAAGGACTGGCCGCTCTGGTCCGCACCAATTCCACCCCCTTGCCGCGCGGCCCCAAGCCCCACCCTCCTCAGAGATGCTCCAGCCTAGGTTCCAGGGACAGCCGGTCCCAAGACAGGGAGCTGACAGGCACCACGCATGTGGTGGAGGTGAAGAAGCCACTGGTGGTGGGCACCATGACCGTCCAGTTGAACGGACTGGATGGGGCACGTGGAAGTGGGCACAAAACATGAAACCTGGGAGTGGTTTAACTTGATTACTGTCTAAAATGCCAGTAAATGAAATATCTGGCATGTTGCTTGGATGCCTGAAGGATGATCAGTGCTCCATAAGATGGGGAACCTGTCAGGATAATGGTCTTGCATGAAAGGGCTTAACTGCAGTTTCTGAATGTATGGAGGTAAAGGCAAAAAACGGCACCAACTGTATGACTGCACATGCCCTGAAAATGAATGGAATGACCGTTTGACCATGTCTGAAAGTCAGAGCAAGAGTGCTGATGCCGGTGGTGACTGTTGCAACCAGAGTGTTTGAGTAGCATCTGTGAAATCGTGTGAGAATTCGTAATTAGCACCAAATTTTTAAATAATAGCTGTCCTTTCTTCTGAGACTGGACTTCGCATATTGTGAAAAAACAGTTGTAGACTGCACATCTGGCGTGGGGTGTTAGTGTTGTTGAAAACAAAAGTGACTCATGGTCAGCATAAGACTGCAGTAATCGGACGCTGGTACTGGTCTGCTAATGTTGTCGTCGCTCCCTGCTTCAACTGAGTGAAATGTCGTGAGAACGGCTTCCACAGCACCAGTAAACGTAGTGATTAATTAATGCAAAATGCTTGCCAGATTTGTGTGAGCTGCGAGTGAGGAACTTCCAGTGCTGTAACACAGACTCCTGGTGTACTACGTAGAGTTTGCTTGAGCATGGGTCGGCGACTTCTGCTTTGAAAGCAGTATCATGAAGTCTGCTTACAGCCAGCAGCAACATTATTTACAGACTGCTTTCAGCTAAGACAGCAGCTTCTGCCTCAAATCATGACGTATGAACCACCTGTAGTTAGGCCCACTCTGTGCCCCAAGATGGACCTCCATCATGATGGATAAAGCCTTCAGACTGTTGTGATGCAGGTGACTGTGACTGAACTATAATGCAGTTGATTCTGACCCCTAAGTGCTTTCTGGCTTCTCTGCAGCACATCACTTACAGTAGCAATAGAGGAATGTATGTTACACCACTTTCAGAGTAAGCTTCACTCTGTTCAACTCTGATTGCTTATCAAAGCAGTGTGCAGCAATGTTTCTGTAAATAATGACAGGAGCCAAGACATGTTTGACAGGATTAACAGGGCACTGAGAGGATTGCTTATGAACTGTTAAGCGAAGGAAGGTGTTGCCTTAAAGGGCAGGTATATATATTGATGTTGAATGTGTAGTTCTTGTGTACAATCCAATCTTGGAGGGAACTATCTTTATCTACAACCGGTTGTGATACATTGTCTGAATGCAGCAGAAGAGTGGTTCTCGGTGTGTCATTTCTCACAGAAAGCATTCAGATATGTGAATCAAATACCAGATGTTTAGCACAGGAATTAAATGCCAGGGGGGGTGTGCGTGCGCATGAGAGGGAGAAGTGATAATGTACAGTTCTTTGCCTTCAGATGTAAGAGGTATTCCTGGATATGTTCAAGGCCGTTGTTACACAATTCAGAAAGAAAATTATAAAACCTTGATTTAATGCTTTAGTTGACCTGTTGAGTCCAGCAACAAATCGACGAGAAAAACAAAACAATTGGAATTCAGCCATTGATGTTGTGACTTTGGGAAAAGAGTGTGCATTACAATCAATAGTCTTGTACTATGCAGTGTCTGATATGGAGTAGTACAAATGTGAACGAACGGACACAATTCGGTTGATTATGCCAGCGTTTGAGAGTATCGGTTAGTGAAATTTGGACTGGGGATGGTGAGGATAGCAGAGGATGGGATAGGACTGAAGTGTGAACATAAGTCTCCACAGCTGTTTGTCAGAAAGGGTTGCTTCAGTTTGTGTGCATCATTGCCTGTGCTCTGAACTGTGGAACCATCTGCCTGGTGTCTTAGTTGCAGAGCCAGCACAAGTCCACCACATTCATTTATATGCTCATGAACTGGCTAACATTGAAGACTTTTAAACACAGGTGGCAAAGGAATAGAAACCAAAGAGTTAAAGAATTTGAGATGTTGTGATGATTACTCATCAAAAGTATAAAGCTGACAGGATTCGATGGTTGTATGTCTTTGTAAGTCTCGTTTCATAAAGAGGACAGGTAGGTTGGGATAAGACATACGGTTTCATACAGTATTTTCCACTTGGGATAACTGGACATTTCATCTAGATGAGCGATGGTCGCAGCATGACATCAGTTAAAGTGGCCATTGCCAGTTTCAGTGCAAATGACAACTAGTAAATCAAAGCAAGTCATGAATTCCAAACTCGTATCGGAGAAAATCGTAAGACTTGCAGGAGACACTGGCAAGACTTTCTAGATTTGCAGAAGAGGATTTTCTCCTCTTT
This sequence comes from Conus ventricosus, assembly GCA_018398815.1. NCBI lineage: Eukaryota > Metazoa > Mollusca > Gastropoda > Neogastropoda > Conidae > Conus > Conus ventricosus. The sequence continues at coordinate 54,594,083 of CM031599.1, read as the reverse complement.
ATAAATATTACACCTGATGCTAAATTAAAATACTGTTCAAGAAGATGAACGGTCCCAGCCATCTGGGTTTCTGAACTGCCAAAAAATTACAGGCTTGTTTTTTGTTTCCCATTCAGTGGAGAAACTGGAGTAGAAAAATTCATCCAAGTGCAATATAAACGACAGCAAGTTTTAGTGCTGCTCGGTATAAAACATTTGACCGAGTTCAGATATTCCAATGTATCTCGGTTATTGCTTTTGATGCTAGTGGTTTATCATTAATTGTGCGTCACTTCTCTTGAACGTCTTTTATGGGACTGAAGATTCAAAATTATGCAATGTTTTTTCAGTAGGAAAACCAAATTGTGTACATTCAAATAAAGACTTTAAAAGTGTGATCAGTGTCATGTCTTTTCTCTTTCCTAGGGAAAAAGCTCGTTGCTAAGGCTTTTAGTGAGGAGGGGCTGGCTCCAATACCAACTTGACCATCATTAAAGCAGTTTTTTGAAACTAGCACAAAATAAACTGTACCATCTAAAAAAAAAAGTCAGAATCCACTGGGTGAAGTGTTAACACAAACTGCAGAAATTCTAAATTTACATGACTGGCAAAAGCACTAAAAAGTCAACAAGGACAGAAAATTGGAAACGGCGACCATGAATTGGAAACTCCATAGCCTAGCCAACCAGTCTTTTCAGGGCTGTCAAACATACGGTGGGGAGGGAGGCCACATCTTGAATAGGTCAGACCCTGAAAAATAACGAATACATCCAGAAAAAAGAAAAGCAATTTATGATGTGGTAGCAACAGACATCCTTACAATGGCATGACTAGGCCATGTGCTTAGTGTCAGCCATTCCGCTTGATTTCTCACTGCTTTGAAAAATTAATCGCATTGCAGCAAAACCAACCATGTAAAAAACTACCAACAGAGACCTTGCATCTCCATCATGGCAAGTACAATTTCACCACCTGGATGCCAGATTTCAGCAACGAAATAAAACAACCACATGAAAAAGCCATGTGGGCAACGAGACCCTGCAAAATCTATCTCCATCACGGACGGCAAGGACAATTTCCCACATGCCAGATTACAGCAACGAAATAACAAAACCAACCACACATGAAAAAGCCACGTGGGCAAGGAGACCCTGCAAAATTTATCTCCATCATGGACAGTACGGACAATTTCATTACCCACATGACGGATTACAACAACAAAAATCAGGCATGTGGTAAATCATGGAAATGACCAAGTGAAACGGTTTCAAGAACAAATACAGCAGAACAGGATGGTTCACGAAGCCTGAAAAAGGGTAAATGATGGTCAAGTACGACAATGAAGTACTGGTAAAAGAGCCCCAGTCATCTTCATGGGGGATGTGATGATGAATAGGAGTATGCCGATTCTGACAATGTGCATCTTGATTCAACAAGACTATGGGGGAAACAAAACACAAGTAAACAGTACAAATCGACAGTCACCAAGGCAATGTGCCATTCTCACATCTTTCTTTTTTTTTAAAGAAAAGACCGACATCACTGAAGCACATATTTATTAAAATCTTAAACACATCTGATATTCCATCTTTTTAATGTACTCAGTTCAGCATATGTCAAGTGCTCAAACTACACCCTTTAAAAACATCACACGCCCACACTTTCTCCGTCTTTTAGTAAATCTGTTTTGGTATGCGCTGTCCCAGAGATTAACTTTCAATGAAAATAAGGAACAGAGAAATAGACAACAAAATCTTGCAGACTACCTGCTCCTTATAGGCAATTTTTGTTTTGTTTAAATGTTTGTGAACAGCAGTTCAACTCTGGACAATTTTGCACCTCGAGATCTTGATGTCATTGATCCTATTTACAAACTGTGCAGGATGTAAAACAGATTTGGCATTTTGCCGACAGATAATCTTGCAAGGCCGACATTAATATCCTGCTCTTGATGCAGCACAAGTAGTGGCATCTCAGTATGAAATGAAGGAAGAACTCTTGCCCATTTCTTTTTCAAAATTTCATGTATATGTCGTTAAGCTTAACAGCCTTTTGACACCATGCAGTTGCTGTACATGATAGGATTTCCTAGTTTTAACATGCTCCCACACTCCATATCTGAAGTAATTTTGCTACCCCTTTCTTCCCCTTCTCCTCAACTTTTTTAACGCTGAAATAAAGGACATTATATTCTAAGGCTGACCTTTTTTCCCTCTCCTTACCGCAAAATGAAGAGCTAGTACAATCTGCAGTAGTCTCCCTCGATAGCAAGATCTGCTGCAAGAGTGGTTGAACCATTCTGTTGCACACCAGCGTTCAAAAGGGATAGACTGACAATGGATCGACTCCTCTTAGACCTGTCATTAAAAAGAAACAAGTTTATCCTGAGTATGTACATACAGAGCAGCAACATTCAAAAGGGAAGTTATACCTGCCTAACCCACCTAAACTTGAAAAAGCATGCTTTGAAATCTCTGTATCATTACATAACTTATGCTGCTGCTGCACCACAAACTACGAATTCTGAAGCAGCTGTGTGATGCAAAGGATGACATCAGATATTGCCTAGGCTGATACAATGAGTGACAGTCATACATGAAGTGCCATCACTGCCCACGAAGCTTTGCGGATGTTTTGTTTTTCTGCTGTACATCTCTCAGTTTTACATTTCTGTACATTTGTGGAAAAGCAGTAATCATGCAGTTCACATTTACACGTTGTGCCTGCAACTGTCTGGTCCATGATGCAAAAGACACTTTTTTCCTTTTCAGGCCTGCAAGGCTCACTGAAGATTAGATGGTGTGCGATTCGTTTTCTGTTACAGCTTCAGTAATGCTTTCAGTTTTTGCTTTTTTTCCCCTCAATTCTTTTTTTCTTAGTTTCCAATCATGTTTCCAGTCATGAAGGAAAAATGCTAAGGGTCAGCAGAAACAAAAAATGGGTTGGTCAGGTCACTGTAATCACAACTACTGCCTGTTATTTAAAATAAGATTCTGTGAATGACTGGATTTGCAGTGTATCACATTTGCAAGAGGCAATTTTTGCACCAGGAAAACCCCCCTTTTTTGTGGCAGCTTTGTCCTCGAGTAGGCATGTTAGTAAGTATGAATTAATCCCCCTCTGTCTTTTTGTATTGCTCTGGACCTCTGTAAAGTAATAAATGAAAACATAAACGAACTACTGCATGGGTCCACACGCGTGCACAAATCTGATAGAGAATGACAAAACTGATGATGCTTGTACCTCATTTTTCTGTTTTTACCATCACATTCACCCATCATATTTCAAGCAGGTAAAAACCACCCTGTTGACCATCATGTCTCATACCTGAGCTCCAACAGGCTTGCACTCAAAAGTCAGCTGTATTTCAAATGTCGTCTTAACATTATACTCCATCTTATTAAAAAACATCATCTCAAGCACACACACTGTATTCCCTCTCTCTCCAGTGCACTAGCCGACATACATGTAAAACACATACACGCATTTGTAACATGGTCTGATTTCAAACAATGTAGCATCAATGAAGGTCTCATACCAGCAAACTGCAACCCTCTTCAAACTTTCACAGGTGACTGAATGAATTACAGTTCTAGCTCACTTCCAGTTATATGCTAATGTTGAGAATAAGCCTGCATTGAAAAACTTAAATGAGGGTTATGATTGATTTACTGATTTCATGCATGAAGACTTTAGCAATTTGTTATAACAGAGAAAAAAAAAAACCCTCTGGAGTAAACAAGAGCACAGATGTTCAACTGCATCCCTCACCGACCCCTTTTGTAAGATGAATCCTATCTAGCTACGGCTAGAAATTCACCATCAGATCATTTCTGGCGCACTGTGCAACCATTTTCAAACTCCATAGCACACCCCTCCTTATTCTAATTAGTGACCGACGTAACCATAGTCTACAACTTTTGTTCTTGCAGTATTGTTGGGATGGAAAAACCCAGCATCAATCTACTAACCAGTGGTTGTGTAAACTGGTAATTGCCGGTAAAATACCATCTGCAAAAAGCAGAGCATCACAGCTTTTTTTTTTTTTTTTTTTTTGAGGTGCTCATCCAATGGACCTATTTCACTTTGCTGGGAATGGCAGCCAAACTCGAACAGAGGTTCCATCAGAATGGGGAAAAAAACCAACATATTACTTTCAAGTATGTGTGCATCAGTGTCAAAGCATTGTCCATCACATTGTGTGTTAAGGCAGTTTTTGATCAGTGGGTCTACTTTATGTCACAGTAAGTCTACGCCATGCTCTTTTGGTTCCAACACTGGGTCAAAGATGCACACTCTTCATTCTCTAAGAAGACAGGACTGCAGTCAGCTGTTGGTTAATCTGCAGTCGTCTTACTGAGCATGCTACCATGGAAAAAATCTGACAAAATTCAATAAGTTCTTTTTCAATGAATCAACAAAACGAGACTCTGACAGTGTGGTAAATGTACAAGGTTGGGGTTCCTGTCGATTTGGATTTACAGAAAATGCAGGCCTATCCTGAAGTCCTGTTTCAGTTACCTATGTGTTGTCACTGGTTTTCATCTCCCTGGGGCCAGTTCAGACACTGGTTGCTAGTGACAGCACAGGATAATGCTGCGATTGGTTTGCAAATTTCCTGGTGTGATCATCCAATTTCTTAACTTATTTGACCCCTCCACCCACCCTTCCTCCCACACTCCCGTTGTCCCTTAGACACACCCCAACTTCCAGTTAAAGTCACTTATGGCCATTTTTCTCTCCTGCTGCACGTGATTTTTGTGAGATTATCAACATCTTTTCTTTGATGGGAGTAGTATGGACAGGAACTCCATCCTTTTTTTCGAGCAACTTCATAATTGTCTCATTGTGGCAACTTCTGAGCATTTCCATGTTTTGTGAACTGGAATCGGTTCACCATTGGCACAGCAGTTTGAGACCAAAATGCAAGAGCCAGCTTCTGAATGACACATAGCTGCTACCTCAGCACTGCATGTTACGTCAGGAAATGGCATGCTGGAAGTGTCTTCAGGTTTAAAAACAACTGAGAGACTGGTAGAAAGATGAAGTCCAAAGCGAAACAGACGAAACAACAATCAGGATGGTGACCAGTGTAGGTGTGGGGAACCCAGAGACAAGATTTGTGAATTCCCCTTATGTATGTACGTGAATGAGGAGGGGAAGGGGACCTCCACAGAAGACCTAAACGACAGTGTAAGGGAACGGTTTGTGGACCCCTCCACAGAAGACCTAAACGACAGTGTATGGGAACAGTTTGTGGATGTCAGACAAACGAAAATGCTCCTCAGATTGACCTCCCTTCAGAAACTCCTCAACAAAAATGTCGTTTTTCATCACATTTTCCAGGTCATTGAAGACAACTCCCACTGCAATCAAAAAAATACCTTTCTTTCTCTAACATTATCATAATACACAAAATCTACTTGCTTTTCATCTGGGCAAGTCAACGAAGCAGAAAATATGAAATATTCTGAATGAATATCTTAAATTTCTGAAACCAAAGTGCAGAACAAGATCAGTTATCAGAAAATGAATAAATCAGGACAATGGTTGATATTAAAACATGATACAGTATGCAAACACCTCAATTTTTCATCCCTTCTCACCATGAGATCCATATAACAATGCAAACGTGACATGCAATGCACAACACACACCTTTAGCATGCTGTGGCAGTTTCATCGCAGTCTGCTCCTCTGCCGCCCAGAATCATTTCAGACCACAACCATGTTTGAGCACTTGCACATTATGAGACAAAGAGCTGACAGTATAAAAAAAACAAACTACAGGTTAAAAAACAATAATAATAAAAACCAAGCCATGACTCAAGTTGTGGTGAACCCCTTTGATTCAGAGCAAATGTGCCTCAGCTATGGAGTCGCACACCATTAAGTCACAGTAGTGTGGGGAGCTGAAAAACACCGTCTCCAGGATTTCACACAGCAATCACCTTTTAAGGTAGAATCTTCATAATAAAATATCACCACTGATGTTAAGCTGCAGGCAATAGCCCTGTAAGTTAATCCGACTACAAGAATCATTCCCATACCAGGTCTGAAATTTGGTGCACCATTTTCAAATGCACTCCGTCCGCCAGCTTATCTTTAACATTTTTTTTTCAACTTTCCTGCACACAAAATTCTAAGGCGCTATTCCAAAAACAATAACACCTGAGTGTGCAGTTGCCCGAATGAAAGGCAGATGTGTGGTGATTTTTAAAAATGTTTTTTTGGTGTATGTGTGTGTGCGTCTTTCAAGTTAATTTTTTACTAAGCTTTTGCGTCCACGACGCCTTTTGTCCAGCACTATCATCACAACCTTCCTGTCCATCACCAGTGGACATTTTTCTTTTCATCCTAATCCACAGTGTTTGGCTTGGCAGTCACTTAAGTCGCCCTTTGGACGAGTATGAGCTCAGAAGGTCCGGGGAGATGGATGACGATGCAAGAAGTAGGTGATGAGCACCAGTGCAGGTCTGTGGCTGGCTCCACACTGACAATGTTGTCGTCGTTTTCCCCTCCGTAGAATCAGGATGCTGATTCTCTCGAGCTCTCTGGTGCTGCTGCTGCTGCCTCTGTTCCCAAATCTGACAACAGAGATGGCAGAGAATTTCACTCTGAGGAATTCAAATGTGCTACACAATACATCTATGCCTGATCTTTGTGTTGGTGTTCAATGGCAGCTGCACAATTCATTTTCAAGTGTGGAAAAGTATTTTGTTGCAGGTTAATAAGACGAAAAAGCCATCCAGAAATCCTTCCCCAAAAAGGTCTTTAAAGGGAGGTAATCTGTTCAGGAGTCAATGTAATGCAGAGAGTACGAGAAATGATTATCCTGGCAAACACAGATTTTCTTTCCATTTGTAGCTCTGACAAAGTAACGACTTTAGGCCTCTAAATAAAGTGTGGCCATGTGTTCAATTAGATGCTATTGTAAACATACGAATATGATAAATCAAGTTGGTTTAAAAATAAAGTCAATAACAAAACAATTAAAGTGAACAGTTGAACAACATTCAATAATGGGCAGTACAACCACCATCCAGTCAAAAATTCTGCACGTTTTAATCTCAGACATGCAACTTGTTCCTTAATTTTACATCAACATATAAAATTTGTTTAAGAACCCTAGTATTTATGGCACCGTGTTGTTTATTTCACAAACAAATACATCTTTGTGCAGTTGTAGGCACACATTTGGGGGCACACAATGTTGATAAAATGGCAACTTCTGAGTTTGTGTCCCCTTTGGCTACCCAAAAGATATGCCTGAAGGAACTGCTCGTTTGAAAGTGTGTGTGTGTGTGTGTGTGTGTGCGTGTGTGTTTAAAATCATGATTTAGCTATACTGCATCCAATTTAAACCCAACCATTTTTCTAAGACTGTACTGTTAATAACTTAGTTTTCTTACGACAGATTGGAATTTTACTGACAAAAACTGACATACAAGGCTTCAATTGGTGAACAAATTAAGTCATTCTACTGGACAATAAAAATGATCTGTGATGGTACAATGGTGCCACCACAATCGTTTCAGGTGTGTGTGTGTGTGTGTACAGGCACTCCCCTGCGATTGTATGTGTGGCTCTGTGTATGTGTGTTTATTCCCTTTGTGCATGAGTGCTATTTATGTGTGCGTGTTGTGTGCGCATGTGCTTGTGTGTGTCGTGGGGCTTACCCATAGGACGCAAGATGATGTAGTTGAGGATGTCTGACAGGGACACGATGCCCTTTACCCTGCTATTCTCATCCACCGCCACCAGTCTGTGAACCTGCCACACATAACAATCACAAACACATATGTCAACACAGAACAGATACAACCCATCAACCTATCACATAAAAACCAAACCCACATGTGTCAACATATAACAATCACACTTACATATGTCAACATGGACAGTGCCATCAATTAATGAAGCATCTGTCGCACAACGGTCACACTTTTAAATGTGTCAACATACACAAAAATCAGACCAATGGTGAACCTGGGATTTGTAATGGAGTGATGAAGGACAAAAGAAAGAAAGAGCAAAGTGTGACATTCACAGAGAAAGGCAGCATGAATGCAACAGATGACAAAAAAAAGAAGTGAAAAAACAATTCAAACAGCTCACTTCAAGGGAAACAATTCAATTTTTTCAGAGGCGACATACTAAATAAAAGAAATAAAATAAACATATCATCCCATGACTTAACGTTTTGAGCCAATTAAAATTAACGAAAAAAAAAAAATCAAACATACAGCAACAAATAAACAAAAGTATAAACCAAAGCATGATTTAAAAATTCAATGTTTTCTTTTAAAATGTCCAGTCCAAACATATCTTTTTTATGAATGTTACCTGTAAATATCAGTAATTTTTTAAAAATCATATCGCCATATTTCCAAAAACAAATGCTTGCAAAAGTGTGCGCTTTCATCAGAATGTTTCTACAGTCCATTTGCAATGTACCTATTGTCACCAGGGCTTTCACACGCCCTCAAAGTCATTTCATGAGTACTATTTGTAAACAAACAAAATTTTAAAAAAATCATGTCACTATCTGAAAAAAAAAGTGTTAACAGGTATGTGTGATTATGTAGGAACCTTTCTACTGTTTATCAGAACTGGACGTTTTGTTCCTAAAAGTAATGTCCGCTTCTTGATATTAACATGTTCAATGGTGGATTCTTCACCCATCACAAGCATTACTGCTCCTAAGAATAAAAGCACTGGTTCTGCTACCTTGTTCAGGGAAACAGTGACTTCTGACCTTTCTCAAAGAACACTGTCAAAGAAAAAAATATGTTGTTTTCGATCTTTGGGAAGGAGCTGTATCCATTAAATCATCAAGCTAATGGCTACCATACTTTACTTAGGACTCAAGCTTTCAAGTGTTATGAAACATAAAAAAATCTGCATCCTGCTGAAATTATTACTTCAATATGCCACATGTTGTCCATAGGCAACAAAGCTGAACTCAGACCGCTTCAGACATTTTGGTGCTACTTTCTCCACAGAACTGGGTTATGACCATTTACTGAGCATAGAACAAAAATCATGCATGAGCATAGGTCATATCATATAGCAAAATAAAGGTGAGTACCTTTAAACATTTGGTTTTTCAGAGAGAAATATGCAGAATCTAATCACAAAATTGTTAGCAACTGTGAAAACAGTAACAGAAAAATTCTGTCAAGCCTGGCATGGAATTTACGCATTCAATTTGCAAGCGAGAGTTAAATTTGAGCGCTATCGCCAATGGATGAAGTTGTAGCACTGACCTCCGCTTTCACAATGGTCTCTATCACATCCTGCAACCGGTCGTCATCCTGACATGTGGCTACCCCTTCGTAGTTCTGCAACAGTCAAAACACCACATGACCACTGTCCCCTTTGAAAGGGATTTCAAGATGCCTATGCTGTTTTCTCACATTTGCTTGCAAAAGTTTTTTTTATCAATGGGCCACACCGTATACAACTGAATCCATTGAGCTACATCCATCTAGTAAATGGCACACTGGGTGGTCAGCAATACATCCACCCAGTAAATGGCACACTGTGTGGTTAGCAATACATCCACCCAGTAAATGGCACACTGGTGGTCAGCAATACATCCACCCAGTAAATGGCACACTGGGTGGTTAACAATACATCCACCCAGTAAATGGCACACTGGGTGGTTAGCAATACATCTACCCAGTAAATGGCACACTGGGTGGTTAGCAATACATCCACCCAGTAAATGGCACACTGGTGGTCAGCAATACATCCACCCAGTAAATGGCACACTGGGTGGTCAGCAATACATCCACCCAGTAAATGGCACACTGGGTGGTTAACAATACATCCACCCAGTAAATGGCACACTGGTGGTTAGCAATACATCCACCCAGTAAATGGCACACTGGGTGGTCAGCAATACATCCACCCAGTAAATGGCACACTGGGTGGTTAACAATACATCCACCCAGTAAATGGCACACTGGTGGTTAACAATACATCCACCCAGTAAATGGCACACTGGGTGGTTAACAACACATCCACCCAGTAAATGGCACACTGGTGGTTAACAATACATCCACCCAGTAAAATGGCACACTGGTGGTCAGCAATACATCCACCAGTAAATGGCACACTGGGTGGTTAGCAACACATCCACCCAGTAAATGGCACACTGCCTGGTTAACAATTCATCAACCCAATAAATGGCACACTGGTGGTTAGCAACACATCCACCCAGTAAATGGCACACTGCCTGGTTAACAATTCATCAACCCAGTAAATGGCACACTGGGTGGTCAGCAACACATCCACCCAGTAAATGGCACACGGCATGGTTAACAATTCATCAACCCAGTAAATGGCACACGGCATGGTTAACAATTCATCAACCCAGTAAATGGCACACTGCATGGTTAACAATTCATCAACCCAGTAAATGGCACACTGCATGGTTAACAATTCATCAACCCAGTAAATGGCACACTGCATGGTTAACAATTCATCAACCCAGTAAATGGCACACTGGGTGGTTAACAATTCATCAACCCAGTAAATGGCACACTGGTGGTTAACAATTCATCCACCCAGTAAATGGCACACTGGGGGTTAACAACCAGAGAAAGTTTTTAAGTACTTGACTACTCACACATTCTGTAAATGAAAACACTTGCACACACACACACACACTGTACATCATCAATGAGTGTATAGAGAGGTTGATGGACAGAGAAAGACAGGAGGTAGGTCTTTCAATTTCCCTCTGTTTATCACCTCAGTCTTCCCTGCTAACAAGATACTATTCTTTTAAGGCTCTCGGTCAGTTAAATTCTCCCCCCCCCCCCCCCCCCCCCCCCCCCCCACTTTCACTATATGCAAATTTGCAAGCAACTGAACTTGATTTAGATATATTTTAAACATTCTACGAATAGCAGTGATTTTCTGTGTCATTTTTCACTTGACCAACAAAATCTCCACTCCACCCTCTTCTAAGGCACTGACAGAATGACTTGGACTAAAGTTCCTTCGTATTTGAGATAATCTGGACCCTGAAGCCTAAATCATAATGCTGTAATGCAAATCCTCCAGACACAGTAAACGACTCAGGGAGCCATCTTCATCGCCCCTAAAAATGAGGTAACAATCTTGGAAGACAGTGTAGGGTTTCTATGAGGTGAGATGACTGAAAACAACCAATACTATGTGACCATTGCACCCGATTTAAAACCTCCTTTGAACTCGGGATTCGCTTTAACATCATTACTATACAAGGTGACACCACCCCCCCCCCCCCCCCCCCTCACTTGCATGAACACAATGGGGACAACACTGTCATCAGCGATACTGTCACAGAGTTGACAGGCACTTGGGGCAGCCCAAACCTCCATAAAGATTCAACAATCCTCAATTTCAATCAAACCAACCTGTGTCAAATGTGTGTCTCTTTATCATATTTTGACAACACCATCACAGACACACTGTAGTTATTTTACGCCAAATTGAATCCTTACCATCTTGGCTACACTTTTGTAGTAGTTACAGGTGTGAGGCTCAATTTGTTACTGTGCAATGATTGAGTTGATACCCACCCCCCCCCCCCCCCCCCCCCTCCATTCAGACTGTAATCCAAAAAAGCATACAAGTTTGTATAGTTTGTCCATATAACAAGCCTGTTTTTTGCTTTAAAAAAAATCAAAATCAATACATTAATTCTTGACAAAATTGAGAAACTGTTGAAAAATGCACCATCTTGTGATGCAAAAGAAAAAATCGTATGTCCGACCTCTGTCCAGATCCCCATCAAAATGAGAAAGGTTTCTCCTCAGGCCACATTCCATCTTTTCGCCCTGTTCCTGTAAAATCCTGTATGTAGTTTTATTCTTTGTGGAAACAAAAGCACTTCATTGTGAAATGTGCAGGTTCCTTCTAACACACTTGGGAAGTTCAGTTACAAACCGAGATGGTCTACAATACTCACATTCCCCCCTGAACGATGGCGGAGTGCCTGCTCCACGCTGATATCCAGATTGTTGTATGTCTTCTCTGCAGCAAGATTCTGAAAGGCAAACACAATGGACTGCTCACAGAACTGATCTGCATACATATGCATTGACTATTCATGTAAAAATACAAGAAAATGGAGATACATTCTTTCATACATGAGAGAAAGCTGGTGGAAACATGTATCACCGTTGTGTGTGGAGTGATAGCAAAGTGACAAAATGGAGCTGCCAAGGCTTCAAAAGCACAGAGTGTAGCATTCTGAAAAAAGGCCAGTTTGGCCATTGGTATGGAGGTCATATTAAAGCATGCACTCTGCATGAAAAAAACAAAAGAATGAAGGTAAAAAAGACTGAGTGACTGGTGTAGACTGAATGACACTGGAAAGGACTGAATGTAGCACCGGCAGGCAGCTCTTCAATCGGCTCTACCCAGGTAGGCAGTCCTCCATTGTTTATATGATGGTGTGGATTGTAAAGCGCTAAGAGCTTGGTTTCTGACCAAAAATATGCGCTATGTAAGTACTCATAATAATAATGATCATAAAAAGTTGTTGAAGCATAGCATTCTCACCAAAACTGAAGCATGCTAAATTCAAAGCGTAACACTTGGCTGCTTCGGATAAAGAGCACAAGGTAATAAACCTGAAAACCCTGTCTCAATCTTTCACGTGGGAAGCTTCCCCCCACCCACCCCTCTACAGGACCTCAAATGATAGTGTACATGCTCGGTATGATTTTATTTCAGCTTATGCAATCCAAACCTCAACAATGGATTAATTCATTCCTAGCCAAATTTCAGTAGAAAATCTACTTTAATAGCAAAACACAAACCTACTCAACCAAAGGATGAAAGACAGGCAGGGTGGATACATTAGTAGAGTGATGAATAGACAATCCTTCTCAACAAAATTTCAGTATGGTGCTTTTTGTCTTTACCTGCACTAGATTACCTCCAAACAGAGACTGCAACCCCCCCCCCCCCCCCCTTTCTCTCTCCCAGACTTATCTTTTTATAATATTTTTCTCTTTGTCTAATTCAAATATACCTCCAAAGAGGTTGCCCCATACCACCCCCACCCATCTACCACTAACTACTCCACCTCCCACACCCCTCCCACAAAGGTACATTTTTCTAGAACTTTTGTGTCTTCATCTATTTTAGATGTACTTCAAAGTAAAGAGGCCCTCCATCCTGTAAAGTTGTATTTCTGCAACATAATGTTCTTCCTCTTTGCCTATCCTTGATTTACCTCCCAATAAAGATTCACTGCATTCAGAGACTTGTTGCCCAGAGAATGTTTGTCTTTATCAGACACCCCTCAGTTAGGACTTACTCAAATTCTGGGTACATGTCTGGGTTTACCGAACAGTAGATCAAAGCCCGTGAGCTTTGTGTTTTTATCTGCAAGTGATGGAAGCTTTCAACTGACTATTTCCCTTCTGATTTTAAGATGCAACATTTTCTGGCATTCAAGTACATTGATAAGGAATCGTAAAAAAAGAGCAATCAGAAGTCCCACCTCCCCTTCCTCCAAAATCAATTTTCATGGCTTTTCATCCATCATTGACAATATGCAAACATAATTACATGCTACACATATTTACTGCACATAGCCCAACTGAAACATAAGCAACACACACTTACACTGTGAAGTCACTACTACATTCTAAGCCTGATTTTTTAAAAAAATCCTCTTGAGTGCCCTATGATGGAAATCTCCGTCATGCTTTGGTGTGCAGAAATAGCGCCTCGTGATGGACAAACCTAGCCCCACCAACTAAAAAGACAGCATAAATGAAAGGAGTTTCGTGATTGTGTGACCACGAACGTGGATGAAGTTCTACAACTGATTGAGGATGAAGATTCCAGTGCTTTTTGTGACACTAACTTGTCAGACAATTCGTTTGATGAAGAACATGATGAAACAGAGTTGCTGAGAACTGGGGCGATGCAGGCCTCGGACACTGTCCATGTTTGTTCATGTTAGTCATCTTGACGTCAGCAGAAAGGAGAGAGTGAAGTCTGAGGCAAAATTTCCAAGTGCTGCTGACCCAGATTTTGAGCAAGGTGCTGACCAGTTGAATGGTTTGACCACAGAAGGGGAAAAAGAAAAGGAGACATGGCACAGTGTTCATCCTCTACTATGCACACTGGCTGGGCCTATGAGTGAGCCTACTATGCACACTGGCTAGGCCTATGAGTGAGCCCGTTGTGTGGGGTAGACCTGGCACGCAGCCAAGTAGAGGGAGAGGGTTGAGGTGAGAGACTGACCGTCATTGTACTGTGTTTTCAACTGTGCTTATGCCCTTACTTTTGCAGGAGCCTGAATAGGAAGGGACTGGACTGAAGCTAGTGGGCATGGCAAGGGGTGTGGCGGTGTGTGTGTGTGTGTTTGTGTGTGTGTGTTTGTGTGTGTGTGTGTGTGTGAACAGTGTGTGCGAGTGATTTAGTGAACAGTGTATCAGATTTTACGTCTGTGTGTGTGTGTCCGAGAGAGAGTGCATGATTGTGTGTGTGAACAATGTATGTGTGTGTGTGTGTGTGTGTGTGTGTGTGTTAGTGTGTGTGTGTGTGTGTTTGTTAGTGTGTGTGTGTGTGTGAACAGTGTGTGTGAACAATATGTGTGTGTGTGTATGTGTGAACAGTGTGTGTGTGTGTGTGTGTGTGTGTGTGTGTGTGAACAGTGTGTGTGTGTGTGTGTGTGTGTGTGCGAGAGAAAAAGGGGCAAATATCTTGCAATAATTATCTGAACAGGTGTGAGCAAAGGAATAGGCTGAAGAAGAAGAGGAGTTCTGCAAGGATGAGGGAGAGGTACGGTGTTGGATCATCCCCTTGTACCACCAAACATGAGCCTGCCAGACATATCAACCTTCATAGAACCTGGCCTCAAGACACCAGTTGAAGGGGAAAGGCCTATGGATCATAACTGGCTTTTCTAGACAGACAAACTGTAATTGATCGCTTCATAACTGAAACTACTCATTATGCAGAGGAGATCCAGCAGTGTCCCACCCTGTCAGCATCTCAGAGGCTGTAGGAAAGCAGTCACCAGGCAGGAGGGGCAAAGTGTGTTCCAAGCAGGGCAAAAGAAATGAGAGCAGCTACCTGTGTGGACAGTGTCTGTCAAAGCCGCCTCTACAACAGCTTGTTTCCAGGTGTACTACATTAAAAAAAAAAACCCATGATTAGATAGTGACAGAAGCCTGCTTTTGTATGTGTTTAGTGTGTGTGTGTGTGTGTGTGTGTGTGTGTGTGTGTGTGCGTGCGTATTTCTAGTGTGGTGTGTTTACAAGAAACCCAGAACTTTGAAAAAGGAAACTAAGTAAAAAAAACTGTGTGGAGATAAGATTACGTGTCAAAGGAAACCAAAACTTGTTTGAAAATGTGACCAGTTACCTGATCAGCATCAAAAGATTGAAGAAATCTTCATCTACTTATGGACACATATGGTAAGAAAATGCATTTTACTTCCTAGTTCGTAAGTTTTTTCAAACTCTTGTGTGTGAATTCTATGTTTGTACATGTTTACCATGACAAACAAAATTATTTTTTTGGTGAAAATATTTACATTCAATTTCATTCCAGATACATTGCCAGAAAAAAAAAAAATTCACATGAAAATGTCACAATTTGATAGTGTGTTCATTTTCCTTTCAGATAAGTATGCCTTATATGTACTTTCTGTCAGTAGTTTGGATGCTAGAATTTTTTGTTAATTATTACCCTCCATGACCAGTAACCCCTTGGCAAATGGTTACACCTAGTAACCATAGCATGAAAAGGATGTGGCACTCAAAGGGTTAACACCAATAAATCAGTCAAGCCAAATCACAAACATGGGCACCACTAAGCATGAGCATCATAAACTTGATCTGCCCAACTCACAATAACGTCAAATTTGGCATAGATGTCACAGACTATTCCTTCATCATCTAGAACAGGCAGAGCAGAGATGCGATGTTCCACAAACAAGTTGAGTGCTTGAATCAAGGGTAGATTTTTTGATACCTGCACACACACATTAATAGTGAATACATGAAGCACGAGTTAAAAAAATACAAAAACAAAAACAACAAAAAATCCCATCATCTTAAAATTGTTAATACTGGCTGCTGATTTGATTTCTTGTTACTCGAGTATTGTGCACACACACAAATGTTGAATTGAAAACAAACGAATACACACACAAACATCGTACCACAAATGTTTCAATAACTTTATTATCTCCCTTTCCTTATTCAAGACATAACAGTATGTGAGATTTGTTCTCTTCAATCACACAAACACACACACACTTACACAAGCATACACACAGACACAAACACATGCATAAGCATATTCACACTTACTTTCCTTTTCTCTACATCATTTTACCAACCACCAGATGAACTACAGTCTAACAAGGAATGAGTCAGGCATCACAGAGGTCATTATGTACAACACAGCAAAACCAAGTCAGATGACATAAATGATGAAAACGGGAAAGATGATCTCAGTTACTCTTCTTGGTCTTTGTGGTGTCCTCTAGAATGAAGTAGTTCTACAGATGCAAAAGCAACAAATATCTACAGATGATTGTATTGACAACTGTCTACAGATGATTGTACTGACAACTGTCTACAGATGATTGTACCGACAACTGTCTACACATGATTGTATTGACAACTGTCGACAGATGACTGTACTGAGAACTGTCTACAGATGCTGTACTGACAACTGGCTACAGATGATTGAACTGACAACTGTCTACAGACGATTGTACTGACAACTGTCTACTGATGATCATACGGACAACTGTCTACAGATGATCGTACCGACAACTGTCTACTGATGATCGTACTGACAACTGTCTACAGATGATCGTACTGACAACTGTCTACAGATGATCGTACTGACAACTGTCTACAGATGATTGTACTGACAACTGTCTGCAGACGATCGTACTGACAACTGTCTACAGACGATCGTACCGACAACTGTCTGATGATCGTACCGACAACTGTCTACTGATGATCGTACTGACAACTGTCTACAGACGATCGTACTGACAACTGTCTACTGATGATCGTACCGACAACTGTCTACTGATGATCGTACCAACAACTGTCTACTGATGATCGTACCGACAACTGTCTACTGATGATTGTACCGACAACTGTCTACTGATGATCGTACTGACAACTGTCTACTGATGATCATACTGACAACTGTCTACTGATGATTGTACTGACAACTGTCTACTGATGATCGTACTGGCAACTGTCTACTGATGACAACCGTCTACAGATGATTGTACTGACAACTGTCTACAGATGATTGTACTGACAACTGTCTACTGATGATCATACTGACAACTGTCTACCGATGATCGTACTGACAACTGTCTACTGATGATTGTACTGACAACTGTCTACTGATGATTGTACTGACAACAGCCTACTGATGATTGTACTGACAACTGTCTTCTGATGATCGTACTGACAACTGTCTACTGATGATTGTACTGACAACTGTCTACAGATGATTGTACTGACAACTGTCTGTCTACAGATGATTGTATTTACACCTTTCGACAGATGACTCTACTAACAAATGTCTTTCAACATTTTCCTTGGAACCTCTTATGTCAGATGACCTAAAACAGTTTTCTCCAGTTTAGACAGAATATATTTTAGCTACACTGTAGCACTCAAACTGGCTGATGGAAATGAAAATGTTCTGAAATGTTTATAACAGAATAAGGAGGTACAGCAGACAGAAAGTAAGGAAGGAATCCGATTTATTTGGTGCACAGGACAGTCACCATGTGGAAAGATGAAGAATAAACCATTACAAGCATTGGTTTGGCTGGCTATCTTTCACTTTTCTCTCCATTTCACTCATCTAATTGATACAGTTTTCTGGGAAACAAAAAATCAAAACCTGTGACTGAATCATAGGAGCACAATGAGTCAACAATGTTTTTGCTGCTATTTTTGAACAAATTTTTTGCGCAATGCATAACCTTTGACCAATACTAGAACAACTTGTCCTCCCTGACTATATATCAAATAGGACAGATACACTGTCTTCTAACAACAAAAAAAGAACTAACATGACACAAGATGAATGATAGCAATATCACCAGGAAAATATTCTAAAAAGAACTGCTAGCACATACACTACATGCATAGCAACACATATCCGACTGACCGTGACGACATTGGTAAAGGTGCCGATACCCAGCTCTTTTATGGTTTTGCTCATGAAACCAGGGGTGGGTAGTTCTCGTAGCTGAAACAAACCAAAAAAAATCATGTCCCGTATACTCAATTTGTTCCAGCATCTTGAACGTTTGTGCACATAATGGTTGGATCACATGAGACAAAATGTTATTTTGACTGTGATGTTTGTGTAGATCATGCAAAGACTATAGACAAATCCTAAAAAAAATACTGTAGTTTTGTTGGTTCAAAGCGAACTTAGATTTTTGTAACATTTTTTTTTATCATGCTTATGGAATACAGAAATACCATAAGGCAAGCCTGGATTTTCTGTTTTGTCCTCAGAGTTCAAACAGAATGGATGAGGATGTGGATGGAAGACAAGAGATCTAGAAGTGAGGGGCTATGGCCTGCACTTTGTAATGCCACAGATATCATTCATTTCCTTGTGACACACTTCATCTTTCTTACAATTTGCAAACTTCATTTCTCTCACACACGCACACACTTTTCTTCTTTTTTTTTCTTTTAAAGTTTTGTTTGTTTCGGTATGTTTGTCTGTTCAAAAAGGAGTGGAAATTTGTCATCAGCAAAGATGGTGGGGCGGACCAAGACATCAGCAGCCGCATCAAGAAGGCGAGGCACACTTACAACACCCTGCGACCCATGTGAGCTGCCACAGCCCTTTTGCCTCAAACGAAGGTCAGAATTTTCAACTGTGAAGTCTGTTCTGTCGAATGTTTCAGAGATCTGGAGAACAACCAAGTCCAACACTCATAATCTTCAGCCATTTATCAACAAGTTCCTCAAATGGATCCTCAACAGATGGCCAGAAGTCATTTCCAGCGGGATAGAATCAAACAGTACTCTACAGACTCAGAGATAAAGAAAAGCAAATGGGGCTGAACTGGTCAAACACTACGAAAGCCTTCGACCCGCACCATAAGACCAGCGCACGAATGGAACCTCAGCTGAAAAGGAAGGTGTGATACCTGAACAGACTTGGTGTCAGTGCACGGATTCTGAAGTGAAGGCAGCTGGCCTGACATGGACCCAGGTGAAGACGTCAGCCCAGAACCAAGTCCACTGGAGGAATGTTGCCACAGCCTGTGTTCCTCAAGGAACTCAAACCATTAAGTCAAGAAGTTAACTTTCTCTCCATCCTGTTTCTGATGGATTGTAGACAAAAAAATCTGAGAGCTAACAATGTATGCCTGAGGCTGCACCTCATTTCAAAACGTTGAGACCAGCACTGGGAATAACCTGGACTGCATACACACAAACAGAAAAAAAAAACCCAAAAGAAACAACCCTGAAACCTTTCAGAAGTCTGTATCTAATGACTGCCCCAAACTCACATAAATGTGCAGAAAACGAAGCAGGCGTTTATGCGTGAGGATGTAGATGGCGTTGCCGGTGCACCGTCCACAACAGGCAAGCGATGAACGCGGTTGTCCACCAGAGCTTTGACCGCTTCGTACAGGCTGGCATCAGGATCAATGGACACAAAGGGTCTGTGTCCCGACCTCAGCACCTCTGGAAACAAAATACACTCGCAGTGTGCACTCATAGACAAACATTTCATTTCCACAAAAATCAATCACGTACAAAGCATTCTTATTTCAAACTTCAATTTTCTGGATAACTAAGACCATCATTTGGACCGTGTTATGAATGATCTTTCATTCTTGTTGAAAACGCAACTTTGATAAAGAGAGGGCGAAACTTCAGATTTGGATGACAGAATCAGGAAGCAGGTAATCAAAAAATGACTATGATCCAAATGTCCTAAACAAGAAACTACCTGGGGAAATAAAGTTCGTTTTTCTCAACTCTGATGACCCTGATATCTTCCACCAAGGATGATGATGATGATGATAACGATAATATATAATAATAATAGTAACAGGACATTCTTATAGCGCTTCCCTAAATTTTTAAAGTGCCTAACAAAATGTACACATGTATAAGGCATCTCCTTCACGCACACACAAACATATTTCCTCCCTTTGCCCCTACTCAGGAATACTTACAACTATGATTAATTCAGCCTACACCACACAACCATACACATGCGCAACACATGCACATGCGCGCGCACACACACACTGCACAATTCCCTAAAACACACACAAAAACAAGGAGGGCACCAGGGATAAAGACTGCTGGCGAAGAAATGTTTCACGAGTTCTGTGAAGGATGAAACTGGCAGACTATGGTTTAGTGGAGACAAACAGTGAATTTTAGGTTTGTACTCTTAAGCTTTTCCCCATGCCTTTCTCTACTGTACTTTGGTATGCAGAAGATTCAGTCATCAGCAGAAGAATGGAAAGTCATTGACGGAACATCAATGTTAGAAGTTTAGAAAGGTAAGGTTCAGTCCCAGTAATGACTGGAAGCAAAGACAGGTCTTGTATTTCATTCTTTGTTCAACTGAAGCCACTGGCCCTCTTTAAAATGAAGTTCAAAGACACCAGGAAAAAAAACACAATTCATTCTGTTGATTTTATATGGTATAATTCTGATTAAAAAATTCTTTTTAATCAAAAACGATTAAACAAAATGATTAGATATAAACCTTCATTGCAAGGAAACCTACCAGAAAAAGAATTATGTTAATAACGAAAGAACGTGCAGCTAACTTAAAATACTAAACCAACAAGCAAGAAAATAATTGAATTGAAAAAAGAAAAATTAAATAAACAAACACATCATAGTATGTTTTCCAAAATGTAAGTTCAATGAGTACGCAATGAAGCAAACATGGCAATAAGTTAATAAACCACACAAACACACACAACCTGAAAAATGAAATAAACACGTCAACTGAAAACATCCCACCACTCCCACTGAGGCATCTTCATGTCACTTGTCAGCCATAAAATTAATTTCCCACGCACAAGGCAGCATATGTTTTTCTTCTTTCCCCCCCCCCCCCCCCCCCCCCCCCCCCCCCCCCCCCCCCCCCCCCCCCCCCCACCAAGGTCGACACAGCCTGTCCCCACAATTTGCTTTCCTTTTTAACCCACTTTTCCACATTTGTCTTGAAGACAAGAATGATTCAGGTTGGGGCAAGGGCAGATCTGTGAGTCAGCCTGTATGGAGTTGTACAGTCAAACCTCTCACTAAAACATCCTTAGCATCAAAGACTCCCTCCATCCATTTCAGGTCTGTTGAACTGTACTGCTTCTCTCTTTGTCTATTCTCGACTAACTTCCCAAACAAAGACACTCTCCATCTTAAGACACGGTCTTTTTAGTGTTCGTTTTCCAGACAGGTTCTACTGTACATCCTCTTCTTAGTATTCCTGTTTCTGACAGGTTCTACTGTACATCCTATATCCATCCTTTCACCTCAGAGCCACAAAAAAGAAGCTGGTGTGTACTTTTTCATGCATGACAACTGGTCCCATTTGTAAATCTGGACAGCTTCATGTTGCAATTTTCAAGCCTGAGGTTGAGTAGGTTTTGAAGATGACAACAAGAGTGCAGAAACAGTAGATACTGCAACTACAATTAATACTGTCATACAGATGTGGACCTTTTGTTATTCAAGTCCATGTCCACTTTGTTTTTCAAGTTCGCCTCCACAACCTTTACAACCAAAGCATACCCAAAGGCATGCCGGCAAATTAATCTCCCTAATGCATTCAGCTCAGTTCTGCTTCAACAGTGTGCGTGGGATTTTTGGGAGGGAGGTGGAACTGAAGGGGCACCAAAACAACCACAAATCTCGTCCTAAGTCTGTGCTTCCATCATATCACGCCTGAGCTTCACAATGACATTAGTGTGGTATAGATCTTATGGACAGACTGTTCTCTGCACCTTTCTGAGCATGCTCCAGCACATAGGACCACACAGGAAATCCTAGCAGGACTGAATATTCCCCTGTGATAAGTGCCAGCATTTCTGATCAGAGTATAAAAAAAAAAGGATGAAAACTACAGGGTAGCAACTCCTATCAGTTCCCACCCCTCCTCTCTCTTGGCTAATTCCATGCCCTGTGGCAAAAAAAAAAGAAGAAAAAAGCCAGAAATCTGACGAGGAGCTTCAGACATTCAAAATGTGCAACTGCACTTCATTTCATTTGACCCAACCGAGAATTTTAGCTATGCAAGACATTTTTGTTTCTGACCTGATAGGCAGACAACATTTTTACCTGCTCTCATGCAAAATCACCTGCCTACGTGAATCAGTGATATTTTTAAATTGTATAAATTACGAGAGTAAGAAGAAACAGGAAAATGAGATTTATCCTTTTAGCCATATGCAGGTGGAAGAAACCAGATGACCAATGTGCTCCATTTTGATAGGCCAACACCTTGGGATCCAGCCAATCATTTGCCACAACACATAATGACGTCTTATGTCATAAACAGCAATTCTGAGTAATAATTTAAGTAAGAGGAAGCTCTGGTGTAGCACAGATGGTTCAATCCTGGCAAAATCAACCTGTACTTCTATTTTTCCATAGCAGATAATTGGAAAATATTGCTCTTTTCCCAGCGGGCATGTCGCAGCATTAACAACATGCCTGACACAAGTGACTGCCTACCCTGATAGTCAAGCGGCTGTTAATGCCCTATCATGGTCTGTGATAAAAAGTAAGAGCTTGCTGAGTTGTAGATCATTATTTACCCTATGGGGAAAAAAATGGAAAGAGGTTTTGTTTTTATCAGAAATCTGTAAAGAGAAAAAACAAACCAAAAAAAACAAAAAGTAAAAAAAAAAAAAGTGAAACCAATGGAAAAGCAGACAGTTGACATCTTTGAGTTACAGTCCTATTTAAGTATCTGAACCCACAATGCCTATCTAGAGCACCAGGATGAAGAAAAAAAATCAATATCAAGTACAGCAATGTAACTGTAGACACCACGTTGAAGAGAAGTGCAAAGACAGACTTACTACGCTGCCAAATGAAAGAATAAATAACAAAATAAACACGTTTTGACCTATTTGATCTTCTATTGGTCTTCCTATTTGGTGCAACCAGTTCAAAGAGATAAGTGACCGACTGTCCTTCACTTTTACTGTCTTGAAAGTTATTTGTTTTACCTGAAGACCAAATAGATTGAAATGTGTTTAGTTTGTTTTGCAATTTGTTTATTCTTTCATTTACGGACACAGTAATTCTGTCTTTGCTTTTAATTCAGTTTCCACCTGCAGCAATCCCACTTCGAAACCTACCTTAAAAAGAGAAAGGTCATACAAAGACATTAAACAACAGCAACAAACAAAACCCACTAATCAGTAATTGCAACCAATAATTATCTCCACAAAAAGAAAGAAGAAAGAAATTCAAAAATATACTGTGAAACAAGAACAATAACAAAACCTAATGGATCAGTAATCGTACACACAGAAAATGAAAAATGGAAGACAGGACTGTACGAAGGGGGGGGGGGGGGGGGGGGGGGGGGGGGGGGGGGGGGGGAAGAAGACAAACTACATGAGCAATGGAACAAGGGAATTTTGAACAGATTTTTCACTCAATGAGAGTGGCCCCAAGTTTCTGAGGTTAAAGGTAGATTGTCTATATGCAAAGAAGTATGTGAAAATGAACTGCTCTTAACATCTTTTAGGCCCGTTTTATTGCAGCAAGGGGATACAATCCATCAATGTCCCTATGCCAGTCAGCAACCAGCCATGTCAGGGTTAAACGAACACAGAAACAGGTCTGTCAAGTTTCAGCTTTGTAACGCTATTCTCTTCATAAAATTCCATTTTACACTGGAATCTGATCATAAGTAAAAGTTGAAGTATATGTTTATTGGGGTTGATTCTGTCCTTGCTGTTCAAGTTGTGAAATGAAGATGACGAGAGGAAAACTTGGGGCAGAAAGAAAAAAAATGAAGAAAGAACAAGAAACCTATCAGAATGAAAAATAGAAAGATAACATGACAGGGTTATTGGAAGAGATGCAAATGAAACAAAGAAATGAATGACAAATGCACACTGGCTGGGATGAAAACAGAAAAAAAAGAAGTGAAAAACTGGTATAGAAATGCACAGACAGGCAGTAACTCTTTTTTTTATCATTCTCACATTGTATTCTGCACCCTGATACTGTTCTCACATTGTATTCTGCACCCTGATACTGTTCTCACATTGTATTCTGCACCCTGATACTGTTCTCACATTGTATTCTGCACCCTGATACTGTTCTCACATTGTATTCTGCACCCTGACACTGTTCTCACATTGTATTCTGCACCCTGATACTGTTCTCACATTGTATTCTGCACCCTGATACTGTTCTCACATTGTATTCTGCACCCTGATACTGTTCTCACATTGTATTCTGCACCCTGATACTGTTCTCACATTGTATTCTGCACCCTGATACTGTTCTCACATTGTATTCTGCACCCTGATACTGTTCTCACATTGTATTCTGCACCCTGATACTGTTCTCACATTGTATTCTGCACCCTGATACTGTTCTCACATTGTATTCTGCACCCTGATACTGTTCTCACATTGTATTCTGCACCCTGATACTGTTCTCACATTGTATTCTGCACCCTGATACTGTTCTCACTTTGTATTCTGCACCCTGATACTGTTCTCACATTGTATTCTGCACCCTGATACTGTTCTCACATTGTATTCTGCACCCTGATACTGTTCTCA
>CM031599.1:54561779-54564279 GCA_018398815.1 Conus ventricosus | reverse complement strand
ACTTAAGAACTGGTGCAAAAAGGTACATGTTTTGGAAGATGTTCCAAGGGAGAGAATGCAAAACATGAGAGACAAACCAGAATGCAAACCATGTGAGACAAACCAAAAGATAAACCGTGGGAGGAAAAACAGA
Source organism: Conus ventricosus (assembly GCA_018398815.1). NCBI lineage: Eukaryota > Metazoa > Mollusca > Gastropoda > Neogastropoda > Conidae > Conus > Conus ventricosus. Next base: position 54,564,146 of record CM031599.1, on the reverse strand, counting down.
GTTCGGAGCACTGCCTTGTGGGGGTCAGTTTGTTTCTAGATCCCCTAAAAAGATGTAACTGTGCTACAGCAAACAGATAACAATATTTCCATTTTCTCCAAAAGGTCTCCATCAGGATTTCTAAGCCCTAGCTGCCAACATCAGAGAGACATGTAAAACGTTTTCCATGGTCACTGGAAACCGATCTCAAAGTTGAGAAAAATCTTGCTTAAAAAACAAAACAAACAACCAAAAACATACAAAATCTGACAACTGCAAGAGCATATAAAAGAGAAGACAGAAAAAATGAATAACTCTCCTGCCCTCCTTCTAAAAACACACACACACAAAATGTACTGGAACATGAATCTCCCGAGTTAGGCAGCTTCTTCATTCCTGTATGCCTTAGTTGTTGTCGTCCTTTTCTTCTCTGCAGCTCAGACAACCAAAATTAAACCTTATACTCAACCAACTCTTAGATCATGAATCCATGTCATGTACTAACACTGTCTTGAACATCTTAAAAGTCCCTTGTCACATGATCTTTTAGTTTGCGTTCCTTGGCCAACGAGATATACACAACTCAGCCATCCAAAGTCGGTGGAAGTAAAAGGCTCCTTCGGCATATTCTGCTCGAGTTCAGTTTTATCATTTCAGCCCATCCCACCAAATACGGCCTTTTTAGGCCTGTCCACATACAGGGAACAAGGTATTCTTAGCGGGCAGAGGATAAGGGCTCCTTCCACATATTCTGGTTTAGTTTAGGCTTATTACTTCTGCCTAGCCGGCCAAACTAAGACCTTTTTAGGCCTGTCTACCTGAAGGGAAAAAAAAAAAAAATCCCTGCCTGAAAAGGAAACAAAACAATGACAGTATGTACATGTACACATCCATTAACATCAACACTGTAACCAAACGATCAACAACTTAGGGCAGAGAAAAGGCAGTGCTGGGAGTGCTTTCACTTTTACTCCCAGTTCACCACACACGCACACAAAAGGAAAAAGCATTCAAACGTCACAAAAACCACACAGAAAGCCAACAGGGCAAACAGACACTGCAGAATGGACAGCCAGTGGCCACTCTGAACAGTGTGTAACACTATTATCCAGTGTCCACTCTGAACAGTGTGTAACACTATTACTCAGTGGCCACTCTGAACAGTGTGTAACACTATTACTCAGTGGCCACTCTAAACAGTGTGTAACACTATTATCCAGTGGCCACTCTAAACAGTGTGTAACACTATTATCCAGTGGCCACTCTGAACAGTGTGTAACACTATTACCACTCTGAACAGTGTGTAACACTATTACCCAGTGGCCACTCTGAACAGTGTGGAACAGTATTACCCAGTGGCCATTCTGAACAGCGTGTAACACTATTACCCAGTGGCCACTCTGAACAGTGTATAAACAGTATTACCCAGTGGCCACTCTGAACAGTGTGTAACAGTATTACCCAGTGGCCACTCTGAACAGCGTGTAACACTATTATTACCCAGTGGCCACTCTGAACAGTGTATAAACAGTATTACCCAGTGGCCACTCTGAACAGTGTGTAACACTATTACCCAGTGGCCACTCTGAACAGTGTGTAACACTATTACCCAGTGGCCACTCTGAACAGTGTATAAACAGTATTACCCAGTGGTCACTCTGAACAGCGTGTAACACTATTACCCAGTGGCCACTTCAAACAGTGTGTAACACTATTACTCAGTGGCCACTCTGAACAGTGTGTAACACTTTTACCCAGTGACCACTCTGAACAGTGTGTAACACTATTACTCAGTGGCCACTCTGAACAGTGTGTAACACTATTACCCAGTGGCCACTCCGAACAGCATGTAACACTATTACCCAGTGGCAACTCCGAACAGCATGTAACACTATTACCCAGTGGCCACTCTGAACAGTGAGAAACAGTATTACCCAGTGGCCACTCTGAACAGTGTGTAACACTATTACCCACTGGCCACTCTGAACAGTTTGTAACAGTATTACCCAGTGGCCACTCTGAACAGTGTGTAACACTATTACTCAGTGGCCACTCTGAACAGCATGTAACACTATTACCCAGTGGCCACTCTGAACAGTGTGTAACACTATTACCCAGTGGCCACTCTGAACAGCGTGTAACACTATTACCCAGTGGCCACTCTGAACAGTGTGTAAGACTATAACCCAGTGGCCACTCTGAACAGTGTGTAACAGTATTACTCAGTGGCCACTCTGAACAGTGTGTAACACTATAACCCAGTGGCCACTCTGAACAGTGTGTAACAGTATTACCCAGTGGCCACTCTGAACAGTGAGAAACAGTATTATCCAGTGGCCACTCTGAATAGTGTGTAACACTATTACCCAGTGGCCACACTGAACAGTG
>CM031599.1:54546779-54556779 GCA_018398815.1 Conus ventricosus | reverse complement strand
TTACAAACTACACCCAAAACAAACACCAGTATACGACCTTACGTTTATTTAAGAAAAGGAGCTATCTGCTTCAATCAATTAAAAACAGAATTCACTCATCATGATGCTACTTGTGGAAGGGACCAGCTAACATTCCTGTAGTTAGCATTTCAACCTGGAAACTGAATTCAAGGCAACAACTAATAATTATGCTTCCTGTTCTTCCCCCATCCCACCCCCATTTTTTTTTTAAAAGCAGGGACACCAACATTTTAAAGCTTTGCAAACCAAAGGCAGATATTACAGACTTTAAAGGTCTTAAAAACATTTCTTCAGATTCTCCAAACTTTTCCAAACCTTTAACAGCCATATGAACCCTACACACACACACATCTTATTGAGTTATATTTCTGATCAGACTTTCGTGTTGGCTGCCATCATTTGGGCGAGCTTTAGTCAGTGTCCTTTCAACCTCTGGAATGTTTTCCACAGTCTCTCTCCACAAACACACACTGTCACATGCATGTCTGTCTCTCCAAACACATGTATGCATGCACTCAAGTGCACATAAACACTCATACACGTCCGACGCCTCATCTGAAAAGCAAAGACAATATCTCAACTCACCCCTGTCAACCTCAGTCTCCACGAAATCACAACCACACATGTGAAACCCCACCCATACACATCAATAGACACAATGAAATAAATATTTCACTTACGTTAGGCTCCTTATAGTACTGCTTGAGGATGTTAATGAAATCTGTGATCGTGAGCATCCCTGGAAAAAAAGGAGGTCTAGGTAAGAAAACCAATTACATGTCAAACAAAAGAGAATCCACTTTGATTTTTCTTGGTAGACATGCATCTTAAATTAACTACTAGATAAGGTGCTGCATAAGGTGCTGCAAAATTCTGTAGAAATCTACTCTGTCAGGAAAACAGAAGTGCACACAAGCACAAAAAACCACAACAATGGTGGGCAGTTGGGGGAGGGGAGGGGGGGGGGGGGCTCAGCACTATGGAAAATGCTATCCTCAAGACGATAAAACTATTTTCACAAGGTTATACACTACAGCTTAACAATATGATATATTTCTGTGCACACAATCTCATCTGAACCAACATATATACAGGCAATACCTTCAACACTGTTCTGACTACCACCATAGCTTCAATCATCGCCATTCTGAACACACACATACACACACACATCTGAAAAACACAACTCCATCAATTATAATGCAGTGTCTACACTGGTGGTTTTGCCTCATGACAAACATGATGCAGACTTCTTCATTTTGACTGCCAGTGTTGAGCCAGTTGCTGGATAATTCTGGGTGTGGATGGGTATGCACTGTTGGCATGGGAGTAAGATCATGCTACTGGAGAGAGAGAGAGAGAGAGAGAGAGAGAGAGAGGAGAGAGAGAGAGAGAGGAGAGAGAGAGAGAGAGAGGAGAGAGACAGAGAGAGAGAGAGAAGAAGAGAGAGAGAGAGAGAGAGAGAGAGAGAGAGTGTTTGTGTGTAGGGGTGAGGGTGGGGTATACTGAGGAAAGACAACAGAAAAAAAAAGCAGACAAGTGCTCAGTACTTACCCACATAGTCCTGTTTGACGGAATCCCAGAGAGGGGCAGCCCGTACACCATTATACACTAAGGCAAAAAAGGCTTTCTTTACCTGAAACAGAGATGTACCATTCAATCTACACTAAGGCAAAAAAGGCTTTCTTTACCTGAAACAGAGATGCACAATTCAATCTACACTAAGGCAAAAAAGGCTTTCTTTACCTGAAACAGAGATGTACCATTCAATCTACACTAAGGCAAAAAAGGCTTTCTTTACCTGAAACAGAGATGTACCATTCAATCTAGCACATCACAGAACTAAGTAATTGGAGCAGCACACTAACGTTTAAAAAAATAATGATAAAAAAACTTTCTTTACCTGAAACAGAGACCTTCTTTCAGTGTAGCACATCATACATGTTCATTTATATACCAACTGCTACGGTGAAAAAAGGCTCCTTTTACCCAAAACAAATACATTCACTCTGAGCTAAACAGTAGACAATCAGACAAAGTGCTTGTTTAAGAAAAGACAAAATCCAAGGTCCATAGTTCTAGTCTTGCACTTGGCAGGTCCCCCCCCCCCCCCCCCCCCCCCTTCTCTCTCCTCTTGTCATTTTTACTTTTCCAAGCCCACTCCTTCAAAGCAATGGTCAAAGTAATTCTTAAGATGAGATGGTAAACAATGGCCCCATATGGACAATGCACAGCTCATGAAATAAACTCTGTGGCAACATGGGAGCAGCTATGTTCCAGAAAGAAGTTTGTGGAAAAATAACTGATATGTCAACCACAATGTGCACAGCCAAGAAAAGGAACAAACTATGTGGCGCAACTGTGTCACACTGTGACCATCCCAGGCGAATGAGAAATCAAAATGAAACTAAAACAGCACTAATTTTGTTTGTTTGTTTTCTTTTTATGTCTCATCTTCAGTGCCACTTAAGTGGCACCGCATCCACACAGCTCACTCCAGCTCACAGCCACAGCCTGGTGAATCCTGCCACAGCCGTCTCTCCAGCACTCCACAGTGAGCACATATGTCAAGTCGTCATGAGGCAACCCACCAGGAGACACTGTCTTGCTGCCATGTCACTTTGGTGGTGTTCAGTGATGCCTGTTCAGATCCAGCATACGCAGGACACCACCAACTAAGCCACCTATTGATGAATATAACAGCTTAGTCATGGAGCCAACATACGTGAGCGCTCCCTTCAGAGGGCTCCACCATGTCCGTCCTATCACAGTCCCCATGCATTTGCTGATACCGGTGACTCCAATAGAATATCACCAAGGATGCAGAGGTGGAGTGAGAATTGAAACTCGAGTCACTGTGTAAGCAGAGCTTGAAGAGCTGCAGAAGTTGAAATCACTTCTTTTGTACACTGATCAAGGAAGATGACAAAAATGAAGGCGATGCTTTGGATTTCCATTCTGGTGACAAGACTGCGAGACAAGTCTGTGCTCTACGCATGCTTTCATAACATATCCTAGCACTGACCAAGCCTTAGAGATACATACACCTGCAGTGTTGATCAGGAAATTTGACCATCACTCTCAAAAGACACACACATCCATTAAGGGGATGAAACTTGTCTGTGTGGCCCCTGTCTTTCTAATTGAGCCCACAGCAAACTGAACTCTGAGTAGAAGCCATTTGGGGCAGAAAAATCCCATAAATAAATGGCTCTGATTGGAACCAAACCCATGACCTCACAGCCGAGTCTGCGATGCTAACCACTTCGCCACGGTGACCGATCAGCTAGAATTTAGCTGGCCTGAAATATTTCTGAAAGCATGACAAACTAACTATAATGTAAGTTTAAAATATGTGTGTCTATGTAATGCATGCTTGCAAACATGTGTGCCTGCATGCATATGTCTGTGACAGAGACAGAGAGAGAGAGAGAGAGAGAGAGAGAGAGAGAATGAACATAAATTTTTGCTTACTTTCCTCTTTTGGTATAAAGTACAGCTGCATAATTAACCGACAACTGTATATCACGTATATATAGTCAACAGTTCTATCATTAAATTATTTATAAAAATCAGTCTGCAACAGATCACTGCCAAAAGACTCACTGATATGAATTCCAAAGTCTTTTATTTTGCTTGTTAAAAATTTCAGGTTCCCGATTCATAGGTAAAAAACCTAAAGATAGAATACTCACGTTGAGCTGTGTGTCAAAGATGACGAGTTTGGCACTGGTGGGAATGAGGTCGTAGCATCTGTGTGCTCTCATGAATTTGCTGTAGACCTGGTCTTCGTTCTCGTCTGAAACCCCACATCACACAGCCCGCCTTCAGTCATGGCCCACCTCATTCTTCATTGCTCTGAACTGGGAAAGAAAGATCACCAGCTTTCAAGGGCTCACACAGTCGATGCTTTAAGCTGGGGTCTGAACAGCAGCACAAGCTTTCGTTCTGTTTGGTCATCAACGGATATAACAGACTTTTTTCCTGTCTCATCTTCTGTGCCACCCAATGGCATTGGCCACATTCTGCTCATTCCACACACACACACACACCCTCCCCCACAGCCTTGCCTGGCCTGCAACTGCCCCAGCAATCCACAAGAAGTTGTCAATGCATAATCATCTAGAGGCAACCCACCAGAGGAGACACTGCACCGCTGTTGGGTCACTTTGGTGGTGTTCAGTGGTGCCTGGTCTGATCCATTATACACAGGAAGCACCTACTAAGCCCCCTTCTGATGACAATAATTGCTAGTCACAGAATCAGCTGTACTGTGCTCTCCCTCTGGTTGCCACTTTGTCTGTCCCAAACAGTCCCCCTTCCCCATGAATCTGACAATTCCAATGACCCCAACAGAATCAAACCACGGCCAAAGATGTGGAAAGGTCACTGAACCAAGTTCACCATGAGAGCAAGGGCAAGAAGGGCCACAGAATCAGACTTTTTTTTTTTAAAAAGATGATCAATGAGATGAGGGTGATGAAGATGATGCTGCTGATTTTGCTTCTGGTCTGCAGACTGTATGACAGGGCTGTTCTCTACGCTTACTTTCATAGCAAATTTTGCCTTTACCCAGGCTGGGAGATACAGACACCTGCAGTGTAGTTCAGGAAACATGAGCAATGCTCTCAGAGACTTATCCATTAACTAGAGTAAATTCAATGAAGTGGTTCCATTCTTCCCAGATAAGCCCACAGTAAAGTCAACTCTGAAGAGACACAAGTCGGGGCTGAAAAGCCCCAAAAATTCTGTAAAGGGCTCTGAAGGCAGCCTAACCCACCACCTCCCAGTTGGGAATCCATGATGGTAACCGCTTCTCCATGATGGTAACCGCTTCTCCATGGCGGCTGGTTCATGCTTCTAATGTTGTCGGACATTATCTCTGTATGTGTGTGTGCGTGCTTGAGTGTGTGTGAGTAAGCTGTGTGCAAGCATGTGTGAGTGTAATACAATGATGCATTCACAGTACAACATAGATAAGCAACTGTGCGCGCGCACACACACACACACACACACACACACACACAACTTTACCCACACACAACTTTACCCTTAGAATATGATCAAAAGAAAGAATGAAGGTTTATCAATATGCCTCAGCAGCTGAAATGCATTTTGGGCAAGTACTTTTTAATTTTCATTTGTTCACTTACTTACTAATTTATTTACTACTTCATTTCAGTTATTTTCAGGATTCATTTCATCTATTTCATTTTAATTATTATCAATTTACTTGATCTATTTTCTGTAGGAGAAGGAGCGAGAGGATGGGATGGGAGGGATAATTTTAATGTATAATTATTCTGGATCACTTTATTATCATCATTATTATTATTATTATTATCATTATTGTTGTTGCAGCTGTTATCATTATTATGTTTTTGTTGTTATTGTAATCTGATGGATTTAACATAGTTTTTCTGCTTGTGTCCCCGATCATCTTGGCATTGATTCTATGAAGTGGATCAACTTGCCAAGATTGAACAAATAAAGAGTTAGGCTATCATCTTGGCATTGATTCTATGAAGTGGATCAACTTGCCAAGATTGAACAAATAAAGAGTTAGGCTATCATCTTGGCATTGATTCTATGAAGTGGATCAACTTGACAAGATTGAACAAATAAAGAGTTAGGCTGATTTTCTGTTCCTCACACCGATCTGATCCTAAAAGCTCATGTTTATGTCAGTAACCTCTGGCAAGAGGAATGGAACCCGCAGACGGATAAGAAACTTCGAAATATGTCCAAACCTGAAAAAGTCTTTACCATGTGCCACTTGCGATTGAAAAGAAAAAAAAACAGTCTGGTGCCGTTTGCACACAGGCCATTCCTTTTACACCCACTAACACCTTTTAAAATGTAAAGGAGCTTCATGGTGCACTCTATGTTATGTACTGCTCACTATAAAACATGTTCTTATAGATTGTTTGGAATTACATGATGAGCACTTTCCAGCAAACTCCACGAAAAGCTTGTTCAGAAATGTCCCATGTCATTTGATTTTTGAGTTTCAGAAAGTAATCAACATTTCTTATCTTGTTAAAGATTTTGAAGATGAAAGATTTCAACTGAACTCTGGTGTGTTTTTAGAAAATCTGTTTTAATGAGCTTTGGGAAGGACTGTTTGTTTGTTTTTACTCTCACTTGAGAGTTGACTTCAACGAGCTGACAGCTCTGGTAAGGCCCTTTGCAGTCGGCTGGGCTATTTTAAGCAACATCTTTTCTCTCTCTGTGTTGTAATTATCATCATCATCATTATCATAATCACAATTACAATCATTTTCATTATTATCATCATCATCATCACTATCATTATGTCCCATTAGACTCTTCTTATAAAATCTTGGTAATCACTTACCAAGAGAAACACCTCAGACAGCACAGTAAATTAATCTACAACTTCTTTCCCACATCTCCCAAGGATAACTGCTGGAGCAGAAAAGCATACCATTGTGTCCGCAAAAATACAAGCAAAATAAAACAGAATCTGTTCAGTGTCACACACTGCTCCAACTCCACTCCCATTCCATCTCTCTCTCTCCCTCTCTTTCTTTCTGTGTGTGTGGATGTCTCTCTCTCTACCCCCAAAGAAAAACTAAGTAAATGTCAGACAGTCAAGTAATACTTTCTGGTTTGAGCTGGATTCAGCACCTGCCACTATGTTCAGTCAGTACCAGAGTTGTACCAGACACAGACCTTGTACTGCCTTTATTGGATGGAAAAGTATGGCCAAGTCTTCGAAAGAAAGAGTGCACATTCACTTGTGACAAAAGTTTTATCGATTTGCATACATTGAGAAACGAAGAAACGTGTGATTGTGTGAGTGCATGTGTATGCCTGTGTGTGTGTGTGTGTGTGTGTGTGTGTGTGTGTGTGTGTGTGTGTGCGTGCGTGCGTGCGTGCGTGCGTGCGTGCGCACGCGTGCGTGCGTGTGAGAGAGAGAGAGAGTGCATGTGTGTGTATGTGTGTGTGTGTGTGTGTGTGTGTGTGTGTGTGTGTGTGTGTGTGTGTGTGTGTATGTGTGTGTGCATGCATGTGTGTGAGCACGTGCATGGGTGCATGTGTGCGATAGACACAGACAGACATACAGACAGAAACTGAAAGGGGGGGGGGGGGGATGTGTTTAAAGGAGGGCGGAAAGCAATGAGAAGGGAAAACCATACGGGAGCACCTAAAGAGAGAGAATTAGGGGCAAAAGAAACCCCAAGTTGAGCATGAGGCAGGGAGAGTGGGATGAAGAGAGCAAGAGATCAAAAGAGAGAGAAAAGGGAAGTAAAGGTCAGTAAAGATGTCAAGGGGAGAGGATAAGGATCTCGCCTCATTTTCCAATTATCCACCTTTGTCAGAGTCCTGTTCACTGGCACAGGCCACCAGACCCTCACAAGCTGTGTGTACCATGGGACAAACTGGTACAAACTGAGTAATTGTTCAGTTAACCCTCTCTTCCAGCTTCTTCTTCTTGGCTTTTCAATGAGGTCATATGGTCACTAACCACTGCAGGGCATCACAGCCACTGTACTGTGCCTCATGAGAAAACTCTTCAGTTGTTCAGCTAACCATATGCTCCAGCTCCCTGCTGACAGGCTTTTCAGAGGTCATTCTGTTGGGTGCATGTAGCCTTTGCCTGAGCACGGAACACCATGTGTGTCTTTCAAACACAATATGACACTATCAGCAACCAAGTGTGGCCAAAAGAAAGCCAAACCATGGACAGAAGGCAAACTGAGTGCCAATCAGATCAACAGGAAGTGGTGGATGCCTTCAACATGTGTAGTGGAACTCTCCACTCTAAAAAGATACTTTCCTCTGGACAAAGTGGAAGGAGAGGGGGAGACGGGTCAAAAATTAGTCTGAGAGAGAGAGAGAGAGAGAGAGAGAGAGAGAGACAGAGACACGAGATAGAGGCTGAGAGATGGAGAGACTGAAAAACAGAGACACAGACACAGAGCAACAGACAGACATGCACGTGACGATGGCAATCTGATGGAGGTGGGAAATAAAAAAAGGATGCGGTTGCAACACCACCAGACCTGTTCAAGGGAACTAGCGAAATGTCAAGCATCTTTTCTCGCTTTGGTCTCACTCTGTTCCCACTAAGTCTTCTTCCTCCCCCCAACCCTTCACTCTCCTCCCCCTAATCTTCCCTCTCTCTTCTCCTTACCCTATCCACACCTCCACGGAGGCAGAACAAATGTCAGACACTCAAGGTATGGATTCTTGTTTACTGCATTCGGTGGCCCCTTTCTGAGTCAGTTAGCAGGGCAGAAAAAGGAAAAGTTACGAGGCCTTTATTTGGTGAGGAAAGCCGTTTGTCTAATGCTGATATCAATTTTTAGAGATTCACAGAGAAACAGAATCTGTGTCTTCCATATTGGAAGTGTTTTTCCAGAGAGAGAGAGAGAGAGAGAGAGAGAGAGAGAGAGAGAGAGAGAGAGAGAGAGAGAGAGAGAGGGGGAGAGAAAGAGAGAGAGAGGAGAAAAAGAGAACGAGTATGTGTGTGTGCGACTGTGTCTATGTGCTTGCGAGTGTGCATAAGAGAGAATGTGTGTGCGTGTGTGTGTGTGTGTGCGTGTGTGTGTGTGTGTGTGTGTGTGAAAGTGTGTGTATGTACATGTGTGCGTGTGCGTGCGTGTGCGTGTGCATGTGTGTGTGTGTGTAAGTGCATGTGTATGTCTATGCACATTTTTTTTTTATGTACATGGCATACATATGCAGCAACAACAATCCGCAAAGAGAGAGAGAAACAAAGGTATGCACAGAAAGAAAGCATGTGTGCATGACAGCCAGCGAGAGAGAGAGAGAGAGAGAGAGAGAGAGAGAGAGAGAGAGAGAGAGAGAGAGAGAGACAGAGAGAGACAGAGAGAGACAGATAGACAGACAGAAAGCGAGAGAGAGAGAGAGAGAGAGAGAGAGAGAGAGAGAGAGAGAGAGATTGAAAGAAAGAACGAGAGTGAGAGAAAGCGAGCGACAGAGATGTAAAAGAGAGGAAGGGGGGGGGGGGGGGACAGAGTGACAGAGACCAACAGGAGAGACACAGAGACAGGCAGACGAACAGACAGGCCAACGGACGGACAGACAAATAAGATGCCACTGAGATGTCAATCCTCATGGAGGTGTAAATAGTGGGAAGAACTCCACAAGACGACAAGACTGCTGCAGTCATGCCCACAGCAACTGGTAAAAGAGTCAGGCAGCCAGAGGAATGAGAGCGCAAGCAGCTTTTCTCCGTTTGATCTGAAGCTTGCCCAGACCAGAGCCCAGTGCTCCCCCCTCATTCCTTCAAGGCCAAAACTAAAAGAAATGCCAAAGGCTCAGGAGCATGGTTTCTCTATTCAGTGACCCAGATGTCACTGACTGGCATAGAGGCTTGTGTGCTTTTATGGCCGATTTGTGCGCGCACGCACATGTCTACATGTGTGTGCATGCACACATCCACGTCTGCGTGCATGTGCATATCTGTAGTGTACATTACCTGAATGCATACCACCCATGTATACGTGGAGAGCTCAAGTATGTATGCAAAAACAGTGTGTGTGTGTGTGTTTGTGTGTGTGTGTGTGCGTGTGTGTGTGTGTGTGTGTGCGTGTGTGTGTGTGTGTGTGTGTGTGTGTGTGTGTGTGTGTGTGTGTGTGCACTGTGGTGTGTGTGTGTGTGTACATGTATTGGAGTTTTAAAGAGACAAGGTGCAAGTGTGGGGAATGGGAGGAGAGACTGGGATGGGGGCTGGGGGCTGACATAGTGAGTGAATGAGACATAAAATAACTAGACACTCTCAGACCTTCTCAAAGCAGCATCACAGTTAGGGAAATTGGTGGCAACTGAGGTATTAATTTTTTCTTCACCCTCATGATGCCCGATATTATTCATGTACTGTAAAATAAGTATCTCACCTGCATTTCTTTACAAATGACACTGAGGATATAACAAGATCTACTCCATCATATGTCAGCTAAGCTCTGTAACCTGGTTTCTGAGACTC
>CM031599.1:54509279-54536779 GCA_018398815.1 Conus ventricosus | reverse complement strand
ATGTTTTCCTGCCATGACCATGCTCAGTCCCACGGATGTTAAATTTCTATGTCTGTGGCTCAGTCCCCAATACAGAAGCGAAATCTTCTGAAGACGCAAGGTGGCTGGCTACGAGACGCCACATGAACACTGAGGGTCATGGTCATGTGCATAGCTTTATAGTTCGCTCTTTTCCACTAATACAGTCATGTATATAGCTTCATAGCGTCATAGTTCGCTCTTTTCCACTAATACAGTCATGTATATAGCTTCACAGCGTCATAGTTCGCTCTTTTCCACTAATACAGTCATGTATGTAGCTTCATAGCGTCATAGTTCGCTATTTTCCACTAATACAGTCATGTATGTAGCTTCATAGCGTCATAGTTCGCGATTTTCCACTAGTACAGTCATGTATATAGCTTCATAGCGTCACAGTTCGCTTTTTTCCACTAATACAGTCATGTATATAGCTTCATAGCGTCATAGTTCGCTATTTTCCACAAGTACAGTCATGTGTATAGCTTCATAGTTTGATATTTTCCACTAATACAGTCATGTATATAGCTTCATAACGTCATAGTTCGCTTTTTTCCACTAATACAGTCATGTACATAGCTTCATAGTTCGATATTTTCCACTAATACAGTCATGTATATAGCTTCATAGTTCGATATTTTCCACTAATAGTAATACAGTCGTGTATATAGCTTCATAGCGTCATAGTTCTCTGTTTTCCACTAATACAGTCATGTACATAGCTTCATAGTTCGATATTTTCCACTAATACAGTCATGTATATAGCTTCATAGTTCGATATTTTCCACTAATAGTAATACAGTCGTGTATATAGCTTCATAGCGTCATAGTTCTCTGTTTTCCACTAATACAGTCATGTATATAGCTTCATAGCGTCATAGTTCTCTGTTTTCCACTAATACAGTCATGTATATAGCTTCATAGTTCGCTATTTTCCACTAATACAGTCATGTATATAGCTTCATAGTTCGCTATTTTCCACTAATAATCATGTATATAGCTTCATAGTTCGCTCTTTTCCCCTAATACAGTCATGTACATAGCTTCATAGCGTCATAGTTCGCTATTTTCCACTAATACAGTCATGTATATAGCTTCATAGTTCGCTATTTTCCACTAATAATCATGTATATAGCTTCATAGTTCGCTCTTTTCCACTAATACAGTCATGTACATAGCTTCATAGCGTCATAGTTCGCTATTTTCCACTAATACAGTCATGTACATAGCCTCATAGTTCGCTATTTTCTACTAATACAGTCATGTATATAGCTTCACAGCGTCACAGTTCGCTATTCTCCACTAATACAGTTATGTATATAGCTTCATAGCGTCACAGTTCGCTATTTTCCACTACTACAGTCATTTTCCACAAAGGAAACAGGGATAGTTGATGGTTTCATCGCAGAAAATTGGTACCATCACGTTAAAACAGCCCTCTCACGTCAAAACAGCTGATTAGAACGTGAAAATACCTGATCTCCGGTTAATGAATAACACGTTTTCAAGCGATAATTTGCAACAACTTAAAACAGTAATTTTCAACCCCCCAAAAAATATACTTCCATGAGATGAATAGCTGTTTTCACGTTAAGAAACACACACACACATACACACACACCACCATCACCACCACCACCACCATCCCAACCAAAAACAAACAAAACATCCATGCGAGGATTAGCTGTTGTCACATGAAAAGAGCAATTACTACCTCCGCGCGCGCGCGCGCGCGTGCGTGCGTGAGAGAGAGAGAGAGAGAGAGAGAGAGAGAGAGAGAGAGGAGAGAGAGAGAGAGAGAGAGAGAGAGAGAGAGAGTGGCTTGTTGCGACTAGCACGGTCGGTCCCCTGTGCCTACTGTTGCAGCCGGTGCTCTCACCCTAAGAAGCACTACACTCAATGGCCCGGCATCTGTCCGCGAGGGTGCATATAATTAAACACCTGCTGGTGACCTCTCGGAGAGGTCAGCGAGGGAAAGAAACACAAGCGAACGCACAATGTGTGCCTCAGTATTAAGGCCCCCACAAAATCCCATTTATCTCCCCTGTACGGCTTCAAAAGAGGCGAGGTATTAACGAAAGCAGACGACAGAGATCTGTCAATCAACCGTATTGACAGGTTCTCAGCTGACATGGAACGAGCAGAGAACATATTCAACATCAATTCATCATCATCATCATCATCATCACCATCACCACGAACGCGTTCCCTCATAATTCAAAGATCCATGTACGTGTTGACCTCCATGGCACGCGCAGAGCATGAGCTAAATAGCAAAGTGAGAAAAGGCGCACGCGAGCGCGCGCATATAGTGTGTGTGGTGTGTGTGTGTGGTGTGTGTGTGTGTGTGTGTTGTGTGTGAGAGAGAGAGAGAGAGAGAGAGAGAGAGAGAGAGAGGAGAGAGAGAGAGAGAGAGAGAGAGAGAGAGAGAGAGAGAATGCGTGAGAGATAGCCACACACACAGTGACACACACACACACACACACACACAGAGAGAGAGAGAGAGAGAGAGGAGAGAGAAGAGAGAGAGAGAGAGAGAGAGAGAGAGAGAGAGAGAGAGAGAGAGAGTATTGTGTGTCCTGAGTGAGACAGAGAGAGTGAAAGAGAGAGAATGTGTGTGTGTGTGTGTGGTGTGTGTGTGTGTGTGTGTGTGTGTGTGTGCGCGCGCGCGCGCGCGCGTGCGTGAGAGAGAGAGAGAGAGAGGAGAGAGAGAGAGAGAGAGAGAGAGAGAGAGAGAGAGAGAGAGAGAGAGTGTGTGTGGTGTGTGTGTGTGCGTGCGTGTGTGTGTGTGTGTGTGTGTGTTGTGCCTGGCTTCTCGTTGATCCCTTCCCTCTTCTTGCCTCGTCCCTTCAAATGAAGACATTTATTTCATCTGTTAGCTGTCGGTCTTTTTTCATCCCCCCCCCCCCCCCCCCCCCCTTCCAACCCATCCCCGACCCGACCCCGACCTCGGTTTCTTTTTAACGGCAAGGAAGGACTGGGTGTTTTTTGTTTTATTTGCTAAAACTCTCCCATACTCCCCCCTTCGTCACCTCTTGCATCCGTTTCTCCCCCTCTCTGTTCTCATCACTTGTTGCTTCACATAAAGATGTACAGGCACACGCAAACAGGCGCGCGAGCATATGTGCGTCGTTTAAGGATGAAAGTCTGTGACGTAAAAAGATCTTATCATCTCTTCCCTTCCGTCAACGTCGTCTTTTGTTTCATTCTCCTTTTCCCATCTATGTCTGTCAAGACAAGAGACCCCCATACCCGACACAGACTCTCACTCTCTCTCTCTCTCTGGTATCGCAGAGATTCAGAACAAGGGTACTCTGTTCGTGTACGACTGAAGACAGACAACAGGAAGCAGAAAAAAAAAGCCAAGACAGTCCATTAGCATATTGAGAGGGACAACATAGCCAGGCCAACCGATTAGCATATTGAGAGGGCGCTCAACAGACGTGGACCGAGCACAGAAAATCGCCATCATCAATGAAGCATTTCCTTACTTTCGACAGCCTGGTATTGACTGCCATATGTCATCTACACGATGAGCCATCGCGGCTCCAATGTAAGGAAGGACGATTCCGCCGTCGGCTGCAAGGGAGATTACCTGCAGATTATTTAACGTCCACCCGCACCACAGCCAGTGGCAGACAAGGGGGATAACCAGTCGTCCCTGGAGAGTTCCTGCTGACCGGTTTTCATTATTCATCCTCGTGATAACCATTATCAGCCGTATTTATTACCATTATCAGCCGTATTTATTACCCCGTTCCTTCATTCCTCTTCCTCCCCTCTCTTATCTCCAAAGTTCGGGTGAGGTACAAAAAAAAAAAAAAAAAAAAAAAAAAAAGTAAAAAAGGAAAAAGTAAAAAAACAGGTGTCTTTTTAATAGTCCCACTCCTATCTTACACCCCCCCCCCTCTCTCTCTCTAACGCGTGCACACGAAAATGCATACACACACACCTCTGCACTTTGACATACAAGCACAACCAACCATGCATTAGCAGCACACAAGTGTGCACACACACGAAATATGCATGCACACAAAACCAATCACAAACGCCTTAGTCAATAATATTTGAAAGCCAAGTTTACGACCTCCGGCAGTCTCCTTCCCTCACCCCCCCCCCCCCTCCTATACACACACATCTATATACACACACACACACACACAATCACCACAGCTCACCCCTCCATTTGCCTATCCCCTCACCCACTGACCTGAATCAGCCCCAACCGCTACTCCACCCCCACCCCATCCCAAAGCCCCAACAATCAATAAATACTCAGACTAAGATGAGGTCTGAAGACCCCTACATCCTCCTCCACCCCCACACCACCCTATCTCTTCCCACCTCAAGACCCCACTCCCCCCCACCCCCCCCCCCCCCCCCCCCCCCACCGATAAAAAAAAAATGTTTGCAGGAAGACAGACAGAGCGAGGACGATCCATTAGCATATTGAGAGGCAGCCTCGCGTCCCTTTGACGAAGGACTTGGGAGCACCCAACTTGCGAACCGCATGCTCTTCCCACCTTTCCTCATCGACCTAAAAAGGCTGCCGCTTCTCTACCCTTGTCCTCCCCTCTTTCCTTCCTTCCTGCATGCGTGGAAATGAGATGTCGTTTATCCTTGTCGTCATCATCATCACAATCACATCACGCACATACACACTGAGAGAGAGAGAGAGAGAGAGAGAGAGAGAGAGAGAAGAGAGAGAGAGAGAGGGAAAGACAAAAATTCTTTATTTTCAGAGAGAGAGAGAGAGAGAGAGAGAGAGAGAGAGAGAGGTGGGTGGGGGGCAAAATCAAACGCCCAAGATGAAATAAACACGAGATCGTATAATTATCATGCGAAATTCACAAACAGCTAGCCAGCTCTCTCCCACTCACCTATTTCATCTTCTCTCCGTGTACTTTCTTTTTTTTCTTTCTGCGTACGCAGGCTGATAACTCCTGCGGACACTCCCTGATTAGCCAGGCAGTGGAGTTTTGTGTGTATGACTCTCCGTGTACTATCCCACTGATCAGTAGAATCAACCTCGAGTCAAAATGAGATTGGGTCTGAGGAGGCATGCCAACTGTCCCTTTCCCCTCTCTCCCTACTCCCCCCCCCCCCTTCCTTCCTCCACTCTCCCACGATACCATCAGCTTGCTTCTTTACTTCAATTTCACTTCTCTCTCCCAGCGACCACAGCTAGAATCGACCTTAATCAACAATGAGACTGGGCTCTATTTGACAAGGGGTTAAGGGTCATCTCCTTCCTTTTTTTTCCCTCTTAAACTTGATTCTCTACCACTCCTCCCCATCCCATTCCTCTCCCCTGTAGGTTTCTATGCTTGCCTCTCTCCTGGTCTTCTTGGAGAGCCTCCACTTATTCTCCCTTCACAGAGTTACCCTACTTGCCTGTTGTTTAGTGTTTGCTGTCTCCTGCCTCATTTCATATTTACTTCCCTTCACAGAGACAGACACACACACGGGAGAGAGAGAGAGAGAGAGAGAGAGAGAGAGAGGAGAGAGAGAGAGAGAGAGAGTGAGAGAGGGGAGAGGAGGGGGGGGGGGGGGGGGGGGGGGAGGAGAGGACAAAACAAATGTTAACCTTTAAAAAGCTAACGAAACGAAGCGAGGACAGTCTCTGGCTATACTACTGAGAGGTTGCCAAGCTGCCAAGTTACCTCCCTCCCCACTCCACACAACCCCCACCCCCAACCTTCGTGTTGAAGAACGCACGCCTTTCTGCATGTTCTTATGGGGGTGGGCGGGGAGGGATGGGGGAGAAGGGGGAACACGTCGGCTTTCTCAAGTATAACCTATCTTTAATGAATCCGAAACACATGACCCTCACTGCTTCAAAGAGAAACAAAATAAATTTTCAGGGTTCTTTTGTCTCCGTCCAATCACCCCCTCCTCCGCCCCTCCCCATGTGACTGGCATGAATTATCCTCTCTAATCAATACGAACACAGCGCATCGGAAGAGATGTGGAGGCCCCTTATCCTACCCCCTCTCTCCCTATCCTCCCACCCCCATTGCCACCACGGTCCCATTTTTCTCTCCCCATTTTGTCCTGTTCCCTCTTCTACCCTTTGCTCCGCTCCACATCTCCGATTCCCTCTGTTGGTGCCTTGGGATGGGGGGAGGGGGGGGGGGGATAAAGATGATTAAAAAAAAGTGTGGAATATCGACTCTGAGAGAGAGAGAGAGAGAGAGAGAGAGAGGAGAGAGAGAGGGGAGAGAGAGAGAGAGAGAGAGAGAGAGAGAGAGAGAGGTGTGGAGGGGGAGGGGGGGACAACACTACGCTGATGCAAGCTCAAGCTGGACACGGACGAAAACCAAGGTGCGGATAGGTGAAAAGTGAGAGAAAGTGTGTGTGTGTGTGTGTGTGTGTGTGTGTGTGTGTGTGTGTGTGTGTGTGTGTGTGTGTGTGTTTCAAATTTTACGTCTATCCACTCTAGGTGATATTAGACGGGGAAAAAAAACAACAAACAAACAAAAACACCCTCATCATCAAAACAATAAATAAACAAACAAACCAAACCCTCATGTAAAACCTAGAAAATTACAAATGGTTTTGATATGGAAGAGAACAGTGAGAGGTAGGGGACGGGGTACGTGCCAGTTTGCCGCGTGCCAGATTGCCGACTTTTGAGCACTCTCTCAGCCCTTCGGGCTTACGTTTCTTCAGCCTTCGGCATCAACCCCATAGCTTCGCTACGGCCTTTATTTTGATGAGATCATCGATCAGACGGGAGTAGACTGGGACACAGCTTCATCGAGTGATAATTCCCGTTAGTTTCCTCCTCCTTACAAACCTCCTCGTTTTAAAAGCGCGGCGGCGTCGGGTGTTCGGCAATCTGGCACGCGGCAAACTGGCATGTCCCCAGGGGACGGATGAAGATGGTCCTTTAGTATTTTTTATGTAGATTTAGTAACAGGTAAACGATTAACTCACTTAAAAGTAACCTCATAAGAATGAGAAAATAAATGTAAGACACTATAAGTACTTACTTATTGGACTCTTTGATAAAGGAAGAAAGAATTCATAGGTTAATACTGGTGATTCAAAAATATTTCTAATTGTATATGCAAAAAGCATGGGTATGATTTGTTTGATAGCAGCACATGAGATAATATATCAACTGTGATGCTCTGTCCACAAACACATGAGGCATTTTTACTAAATTTTGTTGTAAAAGCACCGACTTTCCACCTATACATAAGGGACGATAACTTTCTGCCGATGTGGTAATGTGTTTTAAAGTTTGCAATATTAAAATCTGTGTAAATAAACTTTTTAAGAGACTTTTTCAAAGAATTCTGGAAATGGTTCCAAGGAAATGATTCCGCTATACTATATTGTTCTTGAACTGAAAGTGGAAAATTCATCCTGAGAGACTCTGAACTACATTTTGCACCTTGTTTTGCAGCTCTGTCTACTTTATCGTTATAATAAAACGAACAGTGTGATGGTATCCAGCAGAAAGTAATTGTCAAGCCTTGTATAGAAAGAGCATGAATCAAATTGCTAATTTCAATTATCATTTCCGGTCTATGCTGCAATTTTAATCATTTCAGTGCCTGAAGCAGACTTTGAATCAACACAAAAAAAGTACTTGAAATATAGATCGTGGAAAATTTAGAAGATAATTTAACGCCATTAATATTGCAGTAAGTTCCGCAGTAAAAACGGATTCATTTTTCCCCAGTCAAAAACATTTCTCTACTTTCAAATCAGGTATCTAAGCAGAGCCCGCATTTTCTGAATTAATGACCCATCTGTGTATACTTTTAAATGATTTGGATACTTCTCTTCAATATGAGATTTAACAGTGCTCGCCACTATATTCATATTGTCCTTTTTTAAATCAGTGTGATCAATATCAAAATGGGCCCTTTGAAGTTCCCAGGTGGTGTAGGGAAGAATGACGGCATAGCAGATATAAACTTTTCGTCAACAGTCATTCCTGTGGCTTGCCTAAGCTCAGAAGTACACGTGTGTGTGCGTGTGTGTGTGTGTGTGTGTGTGTGTGTGTGTGTGTGTGTGTGTGTGTGCGTGCGCGTGCGTGCGTGCGAGCATGTGAGTGTGCGTGCGTGTGTGTGTGTGTGTGTGTGTGTGTGTGTGTGTGTGTGTGTGTGTGGTGTGTGTGTGTACGTGCGTGTATGTGTGTGTACGTGTGCGAGTGTGAGTGTGAGTGTGTGTGTGTGTGTGGGTGGGTAGAGTTCAGATTTTAAAAAAAAGCCATCTTACACAGAGAGAGAGAGAGAGAGAGAGAGAGAGAGAGAGAGAGAGAGAGAGAGAGAGAGAGAGAGAGAGAGAGAGGGGGTGGGGGTGGGGTGGGGAATGCCCTAGTCCACGCGCAGGGTAAAGTGCGAAAACTTCCCCTTCTTTGACAGCCCTCGCCGTCAAGCTGTTCATCGACCTCTGGCCGTCCGTCGCCTGACCGGCGAGAATGCCCGACGAAGATTTCAGCCGTGAAAGCGGCCGGTTATTGCAGAGAACCGACGTCATCGCCAGGTCTGCATCTTGAATGAACAATGGGCGACTGTTCAGTCCTGACAGAACGCCAAGTCACGCGACGAACGGGCAGCTAAACTGCACTTTTTAGCCCTCACTTCCATTCCCCTTTCAATCTTCCTTCTCTAAACTGTCGTGGCAATCGGACTCTTCCAATACTGTACTTCCTTCCTTTGTTTTATCCGACTGACAACATTACCTGTTCTGGAGTAAGAGCTCGCGGAGTTACCGGCCGTCCTTTGTTTTGCCCCAAGAGAGAAATGTAAACAAAAATAACTTTTAAAAGGAGGAGGAAATTCCGGTGTGTGTGTGTGTGTGTGTGTGTGTGTGTGTGTGTGTGTGTGTGTGTGTGTGTGTGCGCGCGTGTGTGTGTGTGTGTGCGTGCGTGCGTGCGTGTGTGTGTGTGGAGAGAGAAACAAAGAGAGAGAATGAGAGAGAGACTGAGCAAGCACGTGTGTGTATGAGTGAGTGAGAGAGAGAGAGAGAGTGAGAGTGAGAGAGAGAGAGGATTTTGATATTTATAGAAAGGACAGACTTGGAAAAAGAGGTGGGGGAGTCTTGATTGCCATTAGGAAGAATTTAGCCAGTGAGTTTTTATATCAAGGCAAAAATAGTGAAAGTTTATTTTGTAGGATTAATTTCAAGAATAAGAGACCTGTCATTGTTGGATCAGTTTACAGACCTCCAGACTCAGATGAAAATGTATGTTTGTCTATTTGCAGAGACATTTCTAACATTGTTTTGGCCAATAGGAAGGCAATATTATGGATTGGTGGAGACTTTAATTTACCAGATATTGATTGGGGTGAAGATGCCATACTTGGTAATCAATACAGTAAAAATATTAATACTCAGTTTTTTGATGCCACCAAAGACCTTGGATTAGTACAGTCAGTTGAATCACCAACTCGTGGTAAGGCATTCCTGGATTTATTTTTTACCAATTGTCCAGGCGCTTTAGGCAATCAGGAATTAATTGCAGGCCTGGGTGATCATGACATAGTTCTTTTAGAGAGTAATTTTCAACCCTTTCGAAGAAAACCCCCTAAACGTACCATCAGACTCTGGAACCAAGCAGATTTACCAAAATTGCGCAGGGATACTCATAATTTCAGTCGTCTTTTTTTGAGGTCCCATAGTGTTAAAGATAATGTCAGTGATCTTTGGAAGTGTATAAAAACTAATTTGGAATTTATTATGGATGACAACATACCTACTAAAATAACTTCAAGCAAGAACCACCAGCCATGGATTACTACTAAAACTAAACGTTTGTTGAGAAGGAAACATCGTTTCTTTAAGAAATTGAAACTACATCCTAATTCAGAAAGATTACTGGTTAGGTATAAACATATTAAGAGAAGGTGTCAGAGAGAATGTAGACTTGCTCACTCCAATTATGTTAATTCGATGATTTCGGAAGGTGATCATCAAAACAAGAAATTATGGTCTTACATAAGGAGTAAGAGACAGGACAACATTGGGATTCCAGACCTGAGAAATAACCAGAATAACCTAATACAGGACCCTGAAGGGAAAGCAAACTTACTAAACAAGCAGTTTTGTTCAGTTTTCTCAAATCCCAAACCTTTAATTAACGATAGACTAAAGGATGATGATAAACGCCCTGAAATGCAAAACATCAAAGTAAACAAAGCAGGAGTATTTAAGTTACTGACCAATATCAATGAAAACAAAGCTACTGGTCCCGATGGCGTTCCTGGCAAGCTCTTAAAATTATGTGCCAATGAATTGAGTGAGGTATACCAATTACTTTACCAAGCTTCACTGGACCAGGGAGTAATACCTGATGAGTGGCGAGATGCGAGCATTGTTCCCTTATTTAAAAAGGGTGACAAAACAAAAGCAGAGAATTATAGACCTGTATCTCTTACATCCATATCAGCTAAATTACTTGAACACATAATATATAGTAGCATAATGGACCATTTTGACAAATATGATTTCTTAAATAACGCCCAGCATGGTTTTAGACAGCGAAGGAGTTGTGAGACTCAACTTATAACAACTCTCAATGATTTTAGTAACTGTCTTAACAACAGACAGCAAATAGATGCAATTTTATTAGATTTTTCTAAAGCCTTTGATAAGGTTGACCATGAGGGCCTGCTGCTTAAATTAGAACACATTGGCATTGGCGGTTCTTTGCTAAAATGGGCTAGATCATTCCTCGTTGGGAGAACGCAGAAAGTTGTTGTGGAAGGGGCGTCATCCCATTGTAAACCAGTCTTGTCAGGTGTACCACAGGGAACTGTTCTGGGGCCCTTGTTTTTCTTAATTTATATAAATGACATAAGTAGAAATCTCTCTCCTGGAACTACTATAAGGCTTTTTGCAGATGACAGTTTAGTATATAGAACAATCAGAAGCAAGAATGATACACGCATTCTACAAGAAGATCTAAACGCTTTACAAGAGTGGGAAAGAACTTGGAAAATGGAATTTCATCCTCAAAAGTGCCAAGTGTTGCGTATATGTAACAAACGCTCACTAATTAGATCAGATTATTCTACCCATAATACTATTCTTAAAGAAACTAATGCTGCAAAATATTTAGGCGTGATTATAGATAGTCGTCTCAAATGGAAAGAACATTACAATTTAGTATGTAAGAAAGCAAATAACATCTTAGCTGTCTTACACAGGAATATCAATGACTGCCCCCAAAAGGTTAAAGACGACTGCTACAAAACACTGGTTAGACCAGTACTGGAATATGGTTGCTCAGTTTGGGATCCTTACCATCTAAAGGAAATTGATAACCTTGAAAAGATTCAGAAGAGAGCAGCACGGTTCGTAACAGGGAACCACATCAGAGAAAAGGGGAATACTAGGAAGAACATGAGGAAATTAGAATGGAAACCCTTAGAAGAGAGAAGAGCTTTTATTAAACTTAACACCTTTTTCAAAGGCAGAGCTAAAGTAATTGATATTCCAATGGAACAACTAGTATTGAATAAAAGTAGCACCAGGAGTGGCGGTCAGTGTTATACCATACCTGCATCAAATATTGACAGCCACTTACATTCTTTTTACCCCAGTTCTGTACGGCTGTGGAACTCACTGCCGGTGCCATCAAGATTGCCACAAATGCAATCTCTTTTAAAAAACAAATTGATACAACAGTTTTGAGATCTGCATATTGATGTTTTTCTATTTTTTACTTCCCCAGAAAATTTTACTGTTAACTGGGCCTGAATTTGGCCATTGCTTTTAACTTCTTGAATATCGAGTGCGACCCCTTGTTGCCAAATTTGCTCCAGGGGCCAACAGTCTGAGTCGCACTATTTTATGTTATTTTATTTTACTTTTTAACATGCGCGCTGGTGACCTACTCGTTTTTGAGTGAACCAGTATTTAGGAAGAAGAAGAAGAAGAAGACACAGAGAGAGTATGCGTGTGTGTATGTGTGCGCGCGTGCGTGCGTGCACGCATGCGTGTGCGCGCGCACGTGTAAACGTAAATCCACTGAAAAAGGAGAGTTGGCTTCCTCACTACAAGAAAAGGAAAGTCACTAGGAGACCAGATGAGAACGTCTACCAGTAGACAAAGCAGACCCCGAATTCCACCGCACACCTTTCTGACGCCCGGTGCAACACGTTCCACAACACTACCATGTCAAAAACACTACCAAGGGAAGTCATCTAATAGGGTTTTACATACGAGATCCTCATTTAAAAAATCCTACGAGGTAATCTCCCTTTGAGAGGCACGTTCTTTCTATCAAATATTGAGGTCGGATTCGTTCTGAACAGTAAAAGCGCCAACATGCGCGTTTATTTGGCGTTTATAGAGAACGTTAAGGTAGTTTCTAATATATTCACAACTACGATGTAAAGAAAACACAACGGAAAGAAATCACGTTTGAAAGCGAACGAGCGTTAGCGTTTCCGGCGAAGAGAGGTTCTGGAGTATTACAACTTCTACGCATCTTTTCGTTCTCTCCCTCTCTCTCTAACCCTTTGTGTGTGTGTGTGTGTGTGTGTGTGTGTGTGTGTGTGTGTGTGTGTGTGTGTGTGTTCTAGAGAGAGAGAGGGGCATCCATTAACTGTCTTCGGGGAAACAGGGAGAAGATGAAATGGGAGGTGGGGTGGAGGAGAGAGAGAGAGAGAGGGGGGGGGGAGAAGATATTGCAAGAGGGTGGTGGTTAAATTCCAGATAAACGTCATTGTATGCCTTGAGGAAATCCAATCTCCACATTAAAAAAACAAATCCAAAGTCATGGACTCGACCCAACCACAAAGTACGACACAAAACTATGGATAAGAGTATCACCAAAGAAAACCAAAATACACGATGACGGATATGAATGACCGGATTTTCTCCCTTTCACTGCAATTCAGCAAAAACGCCGATTTCAACACCTCAAACAAAGCTTTCAGAACACTAAAGGATGATGTAAAGGTTATGGAAGCCAACCAGATGTACAAAGAGAATAAAACAAAAACAAACTCGCCTCTCCACTCTCACCAATGCTGGCTTATTTGGTTAGGGCTCCGAGTAGGCAGTCCAAAGTGGCGAGTTCTGACCACGCTGAGGACTGACATAGTTTTGCCACCCATCTATTGTCGTTCTGGCGTTGTTTGTAGCTCCCCTGTGCTCTCCTCGTTATCCCCTATCTGCCATATCACCGCAGCAGACCAGTCGAAAAGAGCGCACTGCTAATGAGGTTAGAACGGTTGGTCGAAGTCCTATAATTTCCAACATAGTCTCTCTCTCTCTCTCTCTCTCTCTCTCTCTCTCTCTCTCTCTCTGTGTGTGTGTTGTGTGTGTGTGTGTGTGTGTGTGTGTGTGTGTGTGTGTGTGTGTGTGTGTGCGCGTGTGCGTGCGTGCGTGCGTGCGTGCGTGTGGCGATCACATTTTGCATGGTGCTCTTTTGAGACATAGATGTACTGCCTTTCAGTTTCACTAACGTGCACTTCTTGGTCAAAAAGTGTATTATATAAAAGCATCACTCTTGGCGCGCGCTTATGGATCACAGAAAAGAGCACGCTTATCGGACGCACCCCGTTGTGGATGAGTGTGGTAGTTAAAATAATTTAGCAACCAACCAGCCATCCAACAACAGTCAGAATTCATGCCTCGGATGGTGACGGCGTCATGGATTGTCAAGAATTCGGAAGGGAAACCCGCTTTCATCCGTCCTTTCAGACTGTAATCTGAGAAGACCGACCTCACACACACTGTCCCACGGCAGCAAATGCAGGACAGCTCTGAAAAGCTGGCTTGTTTTACAACGTGTGCTCGTCACCTACAGTAACCCTAACCGTTCTAACCCACAAAACAAACCAAAGTCACTTGGCTTCAGCTGTAGCTCAGGAAATTGGACAGCCTTACAGTCGACTCTCGCACACAACATCAAACTCTATTCCCTCCCCTCCCCCGCTCCTCCCTGAGAATGGCATGCACAAGATATTAATTAAAAAAAAAAAAAAAAAGGGGTGGGGGGGTGGGGGGGGAGACTACGCAACCTTGCTACACAATACATTCGCATAATAGCCTAATTATACATAACTCAAAACGAGTTCAGTTTGCCAACCACACACTACTTATTACACGGTAATGTATCCTATCTTTTGTTCTGGCGTCCAGTTGGTGAACTCGCATAGCAAATACAAAATGAAATAAAACAAATATCTTCAACCAAAAAAAAAAAAAAAAAAAAGAAGAAGAGGAAGAAGAAAAGAAGAAGAAGGAAAGTCCCGCAGCACAACGGAACCCTACACCACTGATTTCTGCTGCTGATCCCGCAAGTTCACCACTCCTCACTTTCTGGCGAATTAATACTTTCCACTACACTGGGGGAAAAATGCTCATATCGACGACCACTTTGCCATACGATCCAACTGAAAAGCGGTTGTTCTTCATAACTCTCTCTTTCTTTGGTGCCCTTACCCCAGACACAGGAGAAACGACACAGAACTGATTCTACTTTCCGCTGTTCAACAAAAAACACGTACGAAAGCACCCACCAGCCAAGGGCAGGCAAACCTTTCACAACTGAACTGCCGGCGTGTCGGTTTGACAATAAGCCCGAGTTGCACCGTGTGCGTTCTGTCCCTGTGCATCTGGCAGCTCAGCGGAAGACTCACTGGTTCTGGACAACGGCCAAACACACTCTCTTTTTCGTTCTTTCCAACCAGATATCGTGTAAACATTCTCCGTTTTTGCCACCGTTTCGACTGCCACGTTCCTGCGCGTGACTGATCCCGATGTCGGTCACGGACCATACGTCCCGAACTGTACAAAGGCCCCTGTGCCGAGTAAATGACCGGAAACATGAAACTTTTGTCTTCAGGGCTGATAAACTTTTTTTTCCCTTTTTTTTTTAACGGAACTGACAGGCGTCCTACCTTCTTCCCCATCCCCCCACCCCCACCCCTGATCCTCCCTCCCGCCCTTTCTCCGTGCCTTTCCAGTGGTGGCATACCCTCCGACAGCGCTCATACGAGCTTCCCTCCCATGCACAGCTCTTGTCTGGGAGAGGGCAATGCAAATGAACCGATCCCGTCAGCAAACTGAGAAAAAAACATACTCTTGCATGCGCACGAGCGCGCGCGCACACACACACACACACACACACATATGAAAGGGTGAGAAAGGGAGAGAGAGAGAGACAAAGAGAGGGGTATATGATAAACACACGCTGACGTTAGATGGCAATCTAAACCTGTCACCCTCTCTCTTCCCTCAGTTTCCGCCTTCCCTCTCTCTCTCCCTGTGTGTGTGTGTGTGTGTGTGTGTGTGTGTGTGTGTGTGTGAGAGGAGAGAGAGAGAGAGAGAGAGAGAGAGAGAGAGAGAGAGAGAGAGAGAGAGAGGGGGGGGTAACCGTATACCCATGACCAACTTCTGACTGACTCAGTCAAGCCCACACGATGCTGACGAAACGAAAACGGTCTTTAACCGACGGCGTCACATCGGCCTGCCTCAAAGGTGAATGACCTTTCCACAACAGCTTTTTAACTCGGCTGATCGTTTCAGTTGTTTATGAAGGTAGTGTACACTTGAGAGAAGAGAGAGAGAGAGAGAGAGAGAGAAGAGAGAGAGAGAGAGAGAGAACTGACAGGGCAGTAACCTATAGAACTGATAGGAACTAGGTCATTATTATCCTTGGTGAAGTTGGAGGGAACTATTACTATAGCTGCAAAAACCATCCCGAGAGAGAGAGAGAGAGAGAGAGAGAGAGAGAAAATGGAGAGGGAAGAGAGGGGTGAGAGAGACGCATACATACAGGCATGTAGTAGAGAGAGAGTGCATTTCATGCATGCAGAGAGAGAGAGAGAGAGAGAGAGAGAGAGAGAGAGAGAGAGAGAGAGAGAGAGAGAAGAGAGGGGAGAAACTGACAGGGCAGTAACCCACAGAACTGATAGCTAGTTACTTGGCAGTTATTATCCCCTTTGGGGAAGTTGAGGGACCACCGATTACTAGCTGCAAAGCCATCCCCGCGCCGCGAACAGAGAGAGAGAGAGAGAGAGAGAGAGAGAGGGAAGAGGGGAGAGAGAGAGAAGAGAAAAGAGAGAGAGAGAGAGAGAAGAGAGAGAGACAGACAGACAGACAGAGAGAGAGCACATTAATTTTGAACCTCTGACCTCTAGACATGCACTTCTTCTTCTTCCCTCGTTCGCTTCCCATTAGATGAGCAGCCCGGTGTCTCGATGAAAAGGACATGCAGCTCATTTTTTATGCTAGTGAGCATTCATACACGCACACACACACACACACAAATGGAGAAGGGGGGGCCAGGATATAAAGAAGGGGGAAAAAACGTAGGGGAAGGGGGGGGGGTTTACATGGTTGGAGTGGGGAAGGAAAAAATAAAGGGAAAGAAGGATTAGTGGAGGACAACTCTTGGATGGAGGACAACTCTTGGATGAGCTTGCAGATAATCAAGTGCTGACTTTCGTTTTCTCGGTGTGTTCCGAGTTCTTTCCCACCATCTTCAGAGCAAAATCATTTTGTATAACTCCGCTCACGCATGTGTGTGTGTGTGTGGTGTGTGTGTGTGTGTGTGTGTGTGTGTGTGTGTTAGTGGTGTGTGTGTGGTTAGTGTGTGTGTGTGTGTGGGTGTGTGTGTGTTGTGGGGTGTTGTGTTTGTGGTTAGTTGTGTGTGTGTGTGGGGGGGGGGGGGGGGGGGGGGGGGGAAGGGTCCCGTTTTAGGGGGTGGGTGTGTGTGGGGAGTGTGTGTGTTGATGTGTTGGGGTGTGTGCGTGTTTGTGGGGTGGTTGTGTGAAGAGTGCACTGTGGGGGTGTGTGTGGGTTGAGTGTGTTTTGTGTGTGGTTGTGTTTGTTTTGTGGTGGAGAGAGAGAGAAGGGGAGAAGAGGAGAGAGGAGAAGGAGAGAGAGAGAAAAGGGGAGAGAGAGAATCCCCCAGGGAAACAAAGGGGGCCCTTTTTCCCTTGGCGGTGAAAAAAAACACCCCTAGTACCCCTAAAAGCCTAAAGGGCAAGTTTTTTTTCCCGATACCGATCTTCCCTGGTCGCACGTGCCCTTTTTGCCGTGCCCGGTTTTAATGCCCGGGTTTAAAAGTGCCCCGTTTAAAAAAAGGTCCATCGTGGGCCAAACATTCAGGATCAGTTTACGGAAGTTGTACGTCTTTACGGTTTGGGCGGGGGGAACGGACATTATCTGGGGGGCTGTTTTTGGGTACTTTTAAAAAAACCCAAAAAACGGGGTCGCTGACCCAACCCTTTTTCTCCGTCCCTAAGCAAGGACGAAGGTGATTTTTCTAAAAAAAAAAAAAGGTTTAAACTCGTGTTTGATTTTTTATTATTATTTTATTTTTTTTTTTAATAGCCTTTTGGTTTTAAGGGGGACGGGGTCACACAAAAAAAAATTGGTGACACACAGGAAACTTTTTGCTGACGATTCGTATCTTACCCCAGGGGAACCAGCTGGAGCAAGGAAAAGATGGTGGGGGTAGGGTGAGTGGGAAGAGAGAGAGGGGTCACGAATTTTTTAATTGGCGGGCCAATCGCCCATACAATGGAGTGTTTTTAAATAAAACCCACAATGTTAAAAAGCATGTAACCACATTCATTCTTTCTTGTCCCCAATTTTTAAGGCTTTAAAAATAAATAAGCCCATTTTTCTTACAATTATTTCTTTGTTACAGGAGATTTAGCAATACACTTTTAAAAACGAGATGGGGGGAT
Organism: Conus ventricosus; assembly: GCA_018398815.1. NCBI lineage: Eukaryota > Metazoa > Mollusca > Gastropoda > Neogastropoda > Conidae > Conus > Conus ventricosus. Next base: position 54,519,086 of record CM031599.1, on the reverse strand, counting down.
GTAGCCCTTTTTGGGGATCATTTCTTTCCGAAAGTTTCATATGAAATGAAAAAACCCAAACAAAAAATGCACTTCTGTCCTGGCAAAAGGGCCAAAGGACAGTTAACGTCCTCTGCTCCACCAACTTTGTACTGCATAAAATGAAAATTTCAGTGGGGACACCCCAAATTCTAAACCAAAAAAACGTTTTTACCACCCTGATTTTTCTGATTTGACATAAATGAGAAAATAATTGACAGGGATTGCCCCTAAAAAGATCCCAAAAAAAATTTTTGAAAGTATATAAACTCAAATTTTGCATCCCAAAACCTTTTTGAAAACAATCTACAAACTCTTTTTTAAAAGTTGGCCAAAAAACTACTTATATTTCCGACCCCTTGACCCTTTCCCAGATTTATTCCCAAACCCCATCTATACAAAACATTCAAATTTTTTTACATCCCCCAAAGTTTGATATTTTTTGACTCTGTAGGCTAGTACATAGGGTAAGTTTTTTTTTGGGAATCTTTTTGCCCACCTTTTTAAACCCAAGGCGAAAACCAAACTTTATACATTTCAAATTCTTGAAAAATTACGGGGTTTAGCTGCCTTTTTCCCCGGGTTAATCAAATGTTTAGGCGTTTTGGGGTTAACACCCCACAATTTTTTTAATGCAAAAAAGGGGAAACCTTCCCCGTTTAAATTTTCTTGTTTTTCCCAACAAAAACCTTTAACCCCCATATTTCAGATCCTAAGTCGGGGATGGGCTGTTTTTGCATAAAAAAGCAAAAAAAGATCTTAGTGAGGGGTCACCCAAGGACCACAAAAATTCTTATAAAAGCTACTTTTTCCCTTTCTTGGCTCTTTCTGCAAGTCAGACATTGTAAAACACAAAACTCAATTTTGTTGACAAATAAAGGGCCCGGGTTACTTGTAAAAGTTCAAAAATTTTAAATTTTCTTTTCCATTAAAACACCCATTTTTCATTCGCCGCCCATTTTCCCCCCGTTACGAAAAATAACAACTTTAAATTTTTTTCCATTTTTAAACAAAAGCCCCCAAGGCTTCCCCGCTGTATCAACGGGAATTTTCCCAGCTGGTCTGAATTTCCAATGATGCTGTCAATGTTAATGCCACGCCATCAGCAAAAAACAGAAACAATTTTTTATAAAGCGGGGGACAACTGGATCCCATCCGGGCCCAAAAATTAACTCCCGGCTTTTGTGAGCTCTTTATAATAAGGAGAAAAAAAACTGGGAACCAACCTCTCCCTGCTTCAAGCCTCGAGGGCACAAAAATACATCATTAATTTTTTCCCATGGACACAAACCGTTGCAAAAAAACGACATATAAATCGATCTTAAGCTTTAAAAAATCTTCCCTTTTGCAATCCAGACTTTCGTAAAACAGCCCTAATTTCCCTTTTGAAACACAGGGGTCGAAAGCTTTGGGGAAATCTAAAAAATGCCACGTAAATTTTTCTACCCCTCAAAAGTTGCTTTTTGACCCATAGCGAACAAAATTGAAAAACAGGGGCGCTGGGGAAAAAACCTTCCCCAAACCCAGCTTGCCCCCCCAAAAAACCTTTTTACATAAACCAAATTTTGAGATATTTTTGGGTTTAATATAAAACGAACAGTTTACACAAATATTAAAAAGCGAGTTTCCCCTCGATAATTTCAGGAATATTTTAAGTCACCCTTTTATGCGGGGGCCTGAAAAAATTTTGACAGGACCTTTCATCTGGAAACAGTCCATGATAAAAAACAGGTAGTTAAAAAATTTAAATGGGAAAGGGCAAATAATTTTCCTAAAACCTTTTTTTATAAAACCTATGAGACCACCCGGGACCGCAGCTTTTGGGTTTTTTGTTTGGCCGTATTTGCCTCCCAAATTTTTCCCCCTGTAGTGTTTGGGCCCACGTGGGTCAAAATTTTAAATTGACTTGGGCTGCATCATGACGAAAAAATTAGAAACTTCATTACCCTAAAATGCTACCATCATCGCTACGGTATTCCCAAACCCCCCTTTAAAAACTTTGGGGAAATGCTCGAACCTTTCAGTTTTAGTTATTGTTTTTTGTCCCTAACGGGTAAAGCAGAACGGACCGTATCCCAAAACTTTCTTGGTTATTCAAATTGCCCGTGCAAGGAATGTTTAAAAAAATTTTTCCTTTTAAAAGATTTTTTTTTCCCTTTCAATAGCTTTTTTGTACTCCCTTTTCTTTTCTCAAATAAGCTATTCGTGGGTATCGGGGTAAACTCTCCCCAAACTGGTGTTTTTTCCTGCGCAAAAAAAGTCCTTTCTTTTTACATTCAAGACGTACCATTTTTTTTCCTTTTTTCCTGACCCAACAGGAAATGGGTTTTTTTCCATACATTCACCACATATGTAAAGCTTTCTTTAATTTGCTTATGTTTGGATTTAAAACAATTTCAATAAGTAAACACAGCCGTCCATAAATATTTTTGTATTTTTTTCATTATCACAGGTCGGAGAACGTTTCATCCCTTTTCCGCCCCCATTTAACATACATACTGAAACAATTTTATTTTTGAAATCAAGTTTTGGGAGAACCGCATCAGAAAAATACATTTAAAGATTTTTCCGTTTCCCGCATCCCTTCGTTTTAAACCCATAAAAAACAACTTTAAAACAATCACTCCCCCCTACCCAACCCGGGTTTAAAATAAAACGGGAACCACAAAAACTACATCCGTTGCAGATATAAAAGATATTCCCCTAAAAAAAAATTCGATTCCAATCCTTCAAGATACAAAGCTCATACGGGTCACATACAGATAGTAAAAAGCACCAAAGGGGGTTAAACAAAGCTATCTAAAGACGTACGTAATCTATCAGGGAAATTTATTTTCATCCTCCGGTCCAAAAGGTGCTCGTAAATCAAAAAATTCCTTTTGGGATAGTTGCTTTTTTGTGACTTTAGGGAACCATTCGGGAGTTTAAATCTCCCAAACATAAAATTGGGAAAATCATTTTATTCCTTTTTCCCAAAATGAGCAAGCAGTCTTCCAAAAGACTAACACCATTAAAAAATGTCCGTTTCCCCGGTAAAAAACGATTTTTTAGGGGGAATGTAAACTCCAATTACAAGCAATCAACATGGTTTTTCCCAAAGACTGGCGAGACACTTTCAAAAAAACAATATTGGGCCATTTCCCCCTTCAACCAAAGTACATATTTACTAAGTGATTTTTTGGGGAAAAAGGAAAACAGAACCTCCTGATAGACACCATTCCCCACTGTCTGATACTTTTTTAAAACCCAGTGAAACATATGCAAAATGTGAAGGAGCTAAATGATCAGGAAAAGTGTTGGGAAAAAATTTCCAATAAGAAACAAAGTCATACTTTGCAAAAAATGGGGTAAATCAAGTTTATTCCCCTATCCCCATAGCCCTTTTACATTAAAAAACACAAAACGTAGTCTTTGATGTTTACTGACGAACCCGGGGATTCAACAGCCGTCAGAGCGGTCACAAATGATCCCCTGCGGACAGTGGAAGTCATTATCAACGACATTTAAAACGGGAGGGCCCTTTTCGTCTAAAGGGGGGAAAAAAATTATTATTTTAAAAATTTGGGGGGGAAGGGGGGGTTTTAAAAAAAAAAACCCCGGCCCACATTTCACACAAGGAATTTGTATTTAAAAATTTTTAGTTTTTTTTTTCCTTTAGTCCTAAAAGGGTTCAAAGCAAAAGGGCGACCCTGGTTTCCCTTTTCCCCAAGGTTCGGGGGCCGAAATTTTTGAAGTTTGGTGTTTACCCGGTCCCCCGGCCCTTTGGGAATTTTCTTTTGGGGGTGAACCGAAGACGCCCTCGGTTTTCCTTCCCAAAGGCCCCCCCGGGCCCCGGGGAGGGAATAGAACGGGCTGGGCCCCCCTCCCCCAGTTCCCCTCCCTCCCTGGGGAAAATTTCTTTGGGCCGGGGGCCCGGAAAATTGATGGTTTTTCTCCCTGGATCCTCGGGGGAACCCCGACCCTTACCCCGGGAAAAGGGAGCGGTGGGGTCCCCCGGCCCAGTGACGTCCTCGTCTCCGGGGGCTGAGGGAAAGGGTGGCCCGGGGGGGAAACACTCCGGGGGGCCCGTTTTTGTTTTCCTGCGTTGGGGTCCTCGGATTTTTGACCGCGTCGGAAAGGCCCTCCCTTCCTTTCCCTTTGGGCGGCCCCTTTGGGTTCCCTGGCTTGTGGCCCCGCCACTCGTACCGGGGCCAGTTGGGGGAAAGGGTGGCCCCCCGGGGCTTTCATAAAAAAGGGTTCCCCCCGTTGAAACCCTTTTAAAAAACCGGGGGGGGGGTGGGTTTGGGGGGTTTTGGGGGGAAACTTGCCTTGGAAAAGTGCCATTCCCCTTTTTTTTTTTCCTTTATGGAGCTGCCCCCCATGTGTAACCCTGCCTCCTTCAGGTCCCAGCCCCCCGTTGGCCCCCGAGTCCCCCTCCCGGCCCCTTCCCCTCGGGGGTCTTTCTAACAAACCTACGTTCCCCCCTTTGGGAACGTTCAATGCCGGGGTGGCTCCCCGGGAAAATTGGGGATTTTTTTTGCCGACTTGGGGCCTTTTATTTTGAAAATTGTCCCCTTAAAACCGCTTTTCTGGGCGAATTATATTCAATGTAAATTTTATTTCCTTTCCCTTCATGGTTTTGGGGTTGTTCCCCTGTAAACCCAAAAGGGAGCCAATTTGGTTTTTTTAAAAATGGGCCCTGGGTTTTACCATTTCAAGAAAAATCCAGTCTGGGTTGACGGACTTTTTGATTGGGCCCCCCCTGTTCACAAAAAAATTTTTGGTATCCAAAGTTGGAGCAAGGGGCGGAAGGGAAATCCCTTGGGGTTTCATAGTTCGTTGGGACAACCTGGGTTCCTTTTCATGCCAAAAAACCCATGAAAAACAAGGTTCTTTTTCCCCCGGTTTTGGGGACATAAAAAAGGCTTTTTTAAAAAAACAAAAAAAACGGGGGAACACTGTGGGGGGGCGGGGGTTTTCCCCGTGGGGTTTCCAAAAAAGGCCCCTCCAACAAAAAAAAAAGGGAACAAAAATGAAGGTATCCAACCCACTTGTACCTTGGGCCCCAAAAAACTTCAGGGAAACACCGGGGCCTTTCCATTTTCTCTTCAACAACAGGTTGGCTAATTTGGGGGCAAAGTACCGACGCTTGCGGTATGCCTCAATTCCACAAACCCCTTGTGGGGGGAAAAAAAAAGATCGCAGTTTCACAGAAAAGATGAAAAACACACCAAGAAAACCAACACCACCCATTGTACAAAGATAGTCTGTAAGCCAAATTTCAAAAATAATCCCCCACACTCAACAGGCCCTTTAAATAAACACTAAAAAACACAAGTAGAAAACCCCAAAAACGGAAACAAATTGCAAACACGTCTCACTCGACGACTGCTCACTTTAGACTCCAAGAGAGAGAGAGAGAGAGAGAGAGAGAAGGGGGAAAGGGGGAGAAGTTTTTTAAAAAACAAGGGCGCAAACTTCTTTTTTCCCCTTTTCGACATTGTTGTTCTGGTGGGCGTCTTTTGGGTTTTTGTTTTGCTTTTTCTTTCCCCCAAAACAAGGGAACGTATGTCATTTTTTAAATGTTAAAACTGGACTTTAAAATTTCGTTTCAACAACTCATTCTAAAATGGTTCCAGAAGAACTGAATTCAAAAACCCGGCCAGTTTTGGGAAAACATTGTGCTGTTCAAAAAAATTAAACGACGCCCCCCCCCCCCCCCCCCCCACCCTGCACTCCCCCCAACTTCGGCCTCCCCGTCCTTCTATTTGATCAACTCCTCTCCTTTTGATCCAGGAAAGTATTATTTTTCTCTTCTTTATCTCTTGGATACCGATACCAGTCTTAGCTCTCTCTCTCTCTCTCTCTTTCTTCTCTCTGCTCCCCCCCCCCCCCCCCCCCCCATCCCACTATTTTGTGTGTGTACAATGGCCATGGTCGACATACAATAAACTCTCCCCCACCCCACCCCCTGTTTCGTGTTTGTACAATGGCCATACTGATACACAATAAACTCCCTCTCTCCTATCCCCCCTCTATCTCTCTCTCTCGTTCTCTCTCACTTCCTCTTTTCAGTCACCACCGTGTCTTCACACCCCAACTTAAAATCATCCCTCCCAAAAAAAAAAAAAAAAAAAAAAAAGACGGGACAGTACAGCATCAGGTTTACCTCTGGCTGGGTACTTGTTGCTGTCGTGACTGGAGCAGCACCAGCAGCAGCACAGGATCATCGGCAACGCTTTCTTCTTCTTCTTCACTCTCCTTCCCATCAACCCACACAGCCTCGAGCCCCACAATGTGCGCATACACAGATCACTGACCCACAACAAACCACAAAGAGGACTGAGAGAAAACACACAAAATGAACAAGAGGGAAAAAAAAGCCGAGGGAGGTTCTTTCTGGCACCGATCCTGCCACACAGCCTGAGAAATTTAACAAGTCAACTGCCGTATGTTCCCAGAAAAAACGTCAACTGCCGTACAGTTGTTGTTTTTTTTTTTTGTTTTTTTTCTTGATCGTCCTCCCCTTCTCAACTTGAAAAAAAATAATTAAGAAAAACGTGTGGGAGGACTGACCTTAGCTGGCGGTCAGTCGGTGACATTGTAGTGGTCGTCTGTTGTGCGTGTTGGCTCCTTTTTCTCGCGTACTGGAAACCTTATGACTCCATTCCGAACGTGGGGGTTATTCAGCGGTAAGACTACCCCTCAGCTCCACCCCCTCCCTCCCTCTCCTTCTACTCACCTTCATCTCTAGTAAGGATATTGATAGCAAACTTTGCGATTGTACACTATGCGTGTACAGATATTGTTATTATTTGCTTTCCTTTTCCTTCTTTTTCTTTTTTTTAAATGTCACTGAACCCTCCTGGGTTGAAAGGTTTGAATCGGGTTTTGTGTGTGTGTGTGTGTGTGTGTGTGTGTGTGTTGTGTGTGTGTGTGTGTGTGTGTGCGTGCGCGCGCGAGTGCGTGCGTGCGTGTGTGCGCGTTCCCTTCGCTTTCCTTTGATATAGAATATTTTCATCGGATCTACAACCACAACTGGCCCCCCACCCTCTTCTTCCTCCCTCCCCTCCCCCTCCTTCTCTCTCTCTCTGTGTTGCCCGCAGCTCCTGTTTCGTGAAGGGCTCCCGTTTAGTGAAGGGCTACAAGTTTTACCTGTTGTTGATACGACAGGTCAGCGCGAGGGTCACCTGCTTAGCCAGGCGAACACTGACCTCCTCTCTATCTCCACTGGCAAGGCACAAAGTTGAGCAACCAGCCTGTGGTCAGTCAACAGTGGTCCTTTTGATCGGCCACACACCGCACCCACCCCTCTCTTTAAATTCTGATCCTGGCAACAAAACACGATAACAGACTGACCGTCTTCTCACACTGACTCATTCTTCTGTCTTTGTTTTCCTTTCGAAGGAAAGAAAGACACCCACGGAACTGTTTGATTTCATTCAGTTTCTCCGTCTACCGAACTGAGGGTTGGGGTCTTAAAGTCACTCGTGGCGGATTTCCCCCCCCCCCCCCCCCCCCCCCTCCCTCCTCCTCGGCTGAAAAACGCTCTCTGTCCACCCAGCTATAAACGGTTCTCGTTTCAGTCGCAGGAATGGGTTACGGCTGCAGCAGATCGAGTTCCACCTTCTACGCTGCCGTGCCCTAAATTAGTGTACCCCACAGACGACAGACTTCTGTCGATGGAGTCATCTGGGTCTTGAACTTTTAGACTTCAACCACCAACAAAACAAACAGCTAAACAAAAAATAAAAAAAATAATAAAAAAAAAAGATACAGAACGAGAAAACGCAATGCAGATATTGATTCGATTCAACAGTGAGGAACATGCAGACGAAACAAACAGGAATTCTACTGAGAGCTCTATTCTCTATCTGAACAAGCGTTTAATATCTGTTTCACATAATTTCCCAGGGATGCTCTCCATCCTCTTCCCCTCACCTCCACCCATCACCACAAAGAAAAAAAAACATTCTGAAGATATGATTTTGTCGTAGATAATCACCCTATCCGTGCGTTTTTCTCTTGAAACGACACCCTGCCCACTCTCTTTAAAGAAAAAAACAAAATACCTTTAAAAAAACTAAAAAAAACTCAAGGTCATCCTGTTGTATACGAACAGACACATCCTCATTTTCTCCTGGAATCCCCTCCTTCACTTGCCCCACACTCATCCTCTCCCACCTCCCGACACACACACACAACACACACACACTTTCTGTTTTTTTGTTTTTGTGGCCGTCTTCAAGAGGTGATTCGGCAGTATTTAAGAATAACCCCCCCTCCCCTCCCACACATCTATACTCAAAAGACTCATAGAAAAGTCCTCCACGAGACTGATTCTGTGGTACACAAACAAACATTTCCTCATTTTCCCCTGGAATTCCCTCCACCATCCTACCACCCACCACCCTCAAAACTGGCAATCTATGGTATACAAGAACAAACATCCTTTTCCTCATTTTTCCCTGAATGACAACCCCCTCCCCTGCCTCCTACGCCCCCCCCCCCCCCCCTCCCTTTTCACAATGTAAAGAAGGAGAAGAAACCCCGAGCTGATCTTGAAATATATGGCCGTGTTATAAATAAATATACGACCTTCCGTGCTTTTTTATTCCTCCTTTTCGCAACACGCAACACCCCAACCAATTACTTTATCTCCAGTCCACACTGGTACGCATATTACGATAATCTAACATGCCCATATGCAAAATGGTTTCTTCGGATTCAGTAGAAACCCACTGCCCATTTTGGTACTCGAGCTCTGCTGCAAAAATGTATGTCATGCGCGTGCGCACGCACGCACAAACACACACACACACACACAGAGAAAAGGGGCAGGTGGGAGGGGAAGGGAGTACGCTATAAGCACGCGGCACACGTAAGCACGCACGCACACACACACACACTCTCTCTCTCTCTCTCTCACTACACACACAGAGTGAAATTAAATCTGTAAGGGGAGGGGGTACACTTTCAGCACGTGACATCAGCCAGTGGGTAAACGCCTCTCTCCAATCTGGCCAAAGGCAAACAGCTAGCGGTATTGTCCCAGGCTTTCCCTTGACTCCACAATCCAAAGCTTACTTTAGTGATCGAGCACTCTGAACACGGCAACCACGACGTAGGTGGCTGGAGGGACTGGCTATTACAGAGACTCCAACACACAGGGATACACACGTATGCACCAGCGTGTGCGCGCACACGCACACACACCGCGCGCGCGCGCGCGCGCACATACACACTCTCTCACACACACAAACGCACGCATACAGAGTATCTCATTCGTGGCCAAACCAGGGGACATTCAACATAAACCGACAGGAGTATTGTATCGTTACTGAACAACAGGTCACGTAAAACATTCAGTTCGGGGGGAGGGGGGGGGGAGTAAAACAGGACTTTTATTCTGCAAACCAAACTGTGAATTCAACCAGACTCCAAACTTACTTCAAAACCTGCAAAAATGCTGAACACGGGACAGCATGGTTTTTGTTTTCAACTGTTCGGTGTGTGGTGAACCAAGATACCATCTTCTCAAGACGGTTATTGCGCTCATATTTGTCCTCAGTTTTCAAAAGAATCGTCGTCTACAATGCCTAACAAAGCGTGCGTTTTCTATCTCCGGGTTCTGCTTAAAGGCAAGAACTATTTTCAGCCTGAACGGCTGAAGAGACTGAGTGTACAGACATGAGTGTCTAACAGTTTACAGTAAATGTCCTTTTTTTTTTTTTACTCTGCGTGTCCATCACTTCATCTTTTCCTTTGATTATAGTTTATCTTGTTTTGTTTTATTTTGTTTATTATATA
>CM031599.1:54491779-54504279 GCA_018398815.1 Conus ventricosus | reverse complement strand
AACAATTAAGTAGTGGGGAAACAAGTGCAGGCTAACAATTCTTCCGTCATTATAGTAATGACTTGGCAGAGATTTGAACTTAAAAAAAAAATATATAAATAATATATATGTATTTTTAATGTGTGAGTGCGTGCATGCGTGCGTTCACGCACGAGTGTGTGTGTGTGTGTGTGTGTGTGTGTGTGTGTGTGTGTGTGTGTGTGTGTGTGTGTGTGCACGCGCGCGCGTGCTGAACAGACATGTCAGACACGTGGGGAAAAAAAAACCTCCCTTCAAATACACTGCACAAGTCTTATTCTTATGTTGAACATGTATCGTCAGACAACAGAGGTACTCGGCTCCCTTGAAAAAAAAAAAAAGTTCAATGTTTCTGACAAAAAATGCTTACCCTATATATAGCAACAAGTCACGCGCATTCCTCACACAGTAGCTGAAGACATTTAACCACAATTATCCAGGCATACCTCATGGTCAACATGAAAACAACCACCAACCAACTGAAATAACAGACAAGCGGGTCTCTACAGCACGTCACCCCACAACTTTCAAACGTACATGGCCGTTCACTACTTAAACGTTCCATGCACTCGTTGACTTCCGGAGTTATCGCACAGACAAGATATCGGAGAATCTGACTGATAAGAGGCGAGAAGCGTTGTTACATCACACATGTAATCCTCGTTACAGGATCTACATTTTGCCTGAATGACTCAGATTCACTATGTTGTTCCAGTGGAGTCTGTAGACATGAGAGAGAGAGAGAGAGAGAGAGAGAGAGAGAGAGAGAGAGAGAGAGAGAGAGAGAGAGAGGAGAGAGAAGAGAGAGAGAGAGAGAGAGAGAGGAACACACACACACACACACACACATGCTAAACAGTTCAAAAGAACTACCACCAGTCTGCGTGGTAAACAAAAAGAAAAAGATACTGCTATAAACCAGGGACGATTTGTATGGTGTCTCCAAAAAGCTAACTGATGTTAGCGAAGGTCATTTGTGGATACTGCTTAAAAACAGCACGGCCACACACGATTTAACGAGCATACAAGCGTACGGACACGGGGAAAACCACCCACTTCGACACAGCTAACGCAGTGTGTAGAACGAAGGTTATTTTTACCCTGCAAATAACAGGTTTTCGTTCAGGCAGAAGCCTGTTGTTCTTTTGTAATCCACGACTGATACTTACTTACGCCTACAAATATGAAACGAAGGCAATGGAGGTGCCCCCCCCCCCCCCCCCCCCTCCAGCGGATATTTTGACTTTTTGTTTTCTCTTATTCCCCCCCCCCCCCCCCTTTTTTTTTTCATTTTGTTCAATCCTGGCAATGGCAGAGCCAATTGTGTTCATGGAATGGTTCGAACGTTCCACAGGCGACAAAGCTCTTCTCGGAGGCAGCAGTTTTCTAGCCCATCATTGTACATATAAATCATCGGAGAGTTCACTGCTTCTGAGGTACGGAGGTTTTTTCCCCACCATGTGTTACTTTTTGCTTGTTGTTGTTATGGGGAGGGGGGGGGGGGGGTGGGGGTTGAGAAGGGGGTGCTGTTGGTGTTGGATTTTCCCCCCTGCACTTTCACATAGTTACTTTTTACCTGCAGAGTGAATGTTTGTCTTGCATGATGAAGATTTTTATGGTCGACAACTGACAAAAGTTGTCTGTGTCTTTAGAAGAGGGTTTTCTCGTTCACAATGAATGGACATAGTAACGTGTCTATACACTTTGTTTCCCAGTTAATTGTCGACAGAATTGTTCGTGTCTGCACTTTTTGTATTTTCCAGTTCACTGTCGGCAGAGATGTTCGTGTCTGCACAGTTTGTGTTTTCCAGTTCATTGTCGACAGAGTTGTTAGTGTCTGCACAGTTAGTGTTTTCCAGTTCATTGTCGACAGAGTTGTTTGTGTCTGCACAGTTAGTGTTTTCCAGTTAATTGTCGATAGAGTTGTTCGTGTTTACACAGTTAGTGTTTTCTAGTTCATTGTCGACAGAGTTGAAACAAGTGTCTGCACAGTTAGTGTTTTCTAGTTCATTGTGGACAGAGTTGTTAGTGTCTGCACAGTTAGTGTTTTCTAGTTCATTGTCGATAGAGATGTTATTGTTTACACACTTACTGTTTTCTAATTCACTGTCGACTGAGCTGTTAGTGTCTGCACAGTTTGTGTTTTCCAGTTAATTGTCGATAGAGATGTTCGTGTTTACACAGTTACTGTTTTCTAATTCACTGTCGACAGAGTTGTTAGTGTCTGCACAGTTAGTGTTTTCTAATTCACTGTCGACAGAATTGTTCGTGTCTGCACTTCAGATTCACTGTTGACCGAGCTGTTTCTGTCTGCAGGTGTAGGTTTTCTACAGTCCACCACTGACAGACTCGTTTGTGTACGCAGTGTGTTATGGTTTTCTAGCCAGTCCTTTTAACATGCTCTTTGTAGCTGAAGGTCGAATGTTTATTTGTATATTTATTTCATTACTGTTTTAAACAGTGTACAATCGATGGGGCTGTGTCTACAGAATGTAGGATAAGAATTTCTCGCTCGCAAGCGACCGAACCCTGTCCGCAGGGCGCATTTTTTCTTAAAGGCCACTCCGTACAGTTGTTTCGTGTCAGAGGAGTAGTGTGTGTGTGTGTGTGTGCGTGTGCGTGCATGCGTACGTGCGTGCGTGCGCGCGTGCGCGCGCGTGCGTGTGTGTGTGTGTGCGCGCGCGCGCGCGCGTGTGTGCGCGTGCGCGCGCGTTTTCTTTTTCCTAGCCAGCATTTGACTGGTCGTTGGCTTGCGCTGGAAGTAGCTTTTTTAGCAGTCTTCGACTGACAGTAGTCTGATTTCAGAATGTTGGGTTTTCTAGCCAGCAACTGATCGAGTTGTTCGTGTCTGTTGAGTGTAGGTTTGCTATTGACCACAGGCGTTCGTGTCAGCAGAATGTGAACATTCCTAGCCAGCAATTAATCAAGTTGGTTGTGTCTGCAGAGTTTAGGTTTTCTACAGTCCATTGGTGAATGTGAAATTTTCAAGCCAAAATTGATCGAGTTGCTTGTGTCTGCAAAGAGTTTGTTTTCTAGTCCAGAGACGTTTGTGTCAGCTGAACGTAAACTTTTCTAACCAGCAAATTGATCGAGTTGTTCGTGTTCGCAGAGTGTACGTTTTCTCTAGTCCAGATGCGTCTGTGTTGGGAAAAAAATTCTAGCCAGCAATATATTGATGGAGTTGTTCGTACCTGCAAAGAGGAGGTTTTCTGTAGTCCTGAGATGTTTATGTAAGCAGTGTGTCAAATGTTGTAGCCAACAGTTGCTCGAATTGTTCGTGTCTGCTGGGCATCTTTTTAACGTCAACAAGTGAAAGAGTTGCTTCTGTCAGAACAATACAGGGTTTTTCCCTAGCCCGAAGCCGACAAGAGTCGTTTATGTCTGCTGCCTTAAGTTTGCTTGTTTCGAATAGTCCATACATAACTAACCAGCAATTGAGAGAGTTGCTTGTGTCTGCAAGGTGAAAGGGTATGTGGGGATTTTTTTTTTCTTTCATGCTCGCAATTGACGGAGTGTTTGTCTCTGCAGAAACTTCTTATAGACCACAACTGACTTTTCTTTCTTTCTTTCTTTCTTTTCTTTTTCTGGCGGTGGGATGGGGGTGGGGGGCTGTCAGTGGAATGGAAGAGGTTCTGGCCAGCAATGGGCAGAGTTATCTGTAGAACCCTCTCCTCCACCCCCATCCCCTTTCTGGCCGACAGTTGCAAGGTTTTCCAGTCTGGGGAAAAAAAAACAACTGACGGTGTTTGTAACTGACAGATATTGTTATGCCAGCATAACAACGTTCTTCTTTCAACTGCTTGTATGTTCAAATAGTTCAGACTTTCTTAATGCTCACAATACTGACAGCACTGTACCTGCAAAATACTTTTTTTAAATGCTGTTTTAATGTTGTTGTTGTTGCTATTGTTTTTCCTGGCCTAGGCCTACTAAAGATTGAATTTCTCGTGTTTGCAGGACGATCACCTTACGATGTCGCTGCTTTTTTTTTTTTTCTCTCCCTCTTCTTTTTTTTTTCCTTTCTTTTCTTCTCTTTCTTTCTATATTCCTTTAATTATCCCCACCCCTTTTATCCACAACTGGGTAATGCCTTCACGTGGAGGCAATTCACTGTCACTGGAATAAAACGAACGAAGTGCAGACAACCCACTAAATGGCAACGCTGCAGGGGAATTTATCTCCCTGCCTGTATCATCCCACCTACTTAGCTCGCACGACTCGAGGCCACTGCTGCAATAAATGCCGATGTAATGTGCGTTCAACAAAACAGACAGACAGACGACTTCAGTGCTACAAAATACTGTGGAGGCAAGAGTCTCTCTCTCCTCTCTCTCACTCACACACACACACACACACACACACACACAGAAGGGGAAGGACGGTGGGATGGACGGTGAGGGAGCGAGAGCGAGAGAGCGAGCGAGAGAACAGCACACAAGTGGGGGCAAGCGCTCTCCCTCCTCTCCGTCTCCCGACTCTTCAAAAAACCCAAAAAGAAAGAAGAATGAGCCCTCAAGTCACCTCTCTCAGCCCTCGCTCCCTTGTACTACCGACTCTTTTAAAACAAAAAGAAAACGTTTTTTTGGGAAAAAAAAAACAATCCCAAATTAATTGCCTTATTGCCCCTCACCTCATCCAAACGTGTGCATGTTTGTTATTCGCCGCCCCCCCCCCCCCCCTCCTCAATGTGTTTGTTGCACTCTCTCCCTCCACCCCCCCCCCCCCCTGCATGTGTATGTTTGTCTGTTGGTCGTTCTCCCTCTCCCCACCCGCCCCCTGCGTGTGTATGTTTGTCTGTTGGTCGTTCTCCCTCTCTCCACCCGCCCCCTGCGTATGTATGTTTGTCTGTTGGTCGTTCTCCCTCTCCCTACCCATACCCTGCGTGTGTATGTTTGTCTGTTGGTCGTTCTCCCTCTCTCCCACCCCCCCCCTGCGTGTGTATGTTTGTCTGTTGGTCCCTTCTCCCTCTCTCCCACCCGCCCCCTGCGTGTGTATGTTTGTCTGTTGGTCGTTCTCTCCCTCTCCCCACCCGCCCCCTGCATGTGTATGTTTGTCTGTTGGTCGTTCTCTCTCTCTCTCCACCCATACCCTGCGTGTGTATGTTTGTCTGTTGGTCGTTCTCCCTCTCTCTCTCTCTCCACCCACCCCCTGCGTGTGTATGTTTGTCTGTTGGTCGTTCTCTCTCTCTCTCCCACCCACCCTCTGCGTGTGTATGTTTGTCTGTTGGTCGTTCTCTCTCTCTCCCCACCCACCCATACCCTGCGTGTGTATATTTGTCTGTTGGTCGTTCTCTCTCTCTCCCACCCACCCCCTGCGTGTGTATGTTTGTCTGTTGGTCGTTCTCTCTCTCTCCCACCCACCCCCTGCGTGTGTATGTTTGTCTGTTGGTCGTTCTCTCTCTCTCCACCCATACCCTGCGTGTGTATATTTGTCTGTTGGTCGTTCTCCCCTCTCTCTCTCTCTCCACCCATACCCTGTGTGTGTATATTTGTCTGTTGGTCGTTCTCTCCCCTCTCCCACCCACCCTCTGCGTGTGTATGTTTGTTGGTCGTTCTCTCTCTCTCTCTCCACCCATACCCTGCGTGTGTATATTTGTCTGTTGGTCGTTCTCTCTCTCTCCCACCCACCCTCTGCGTGTGTATGTTTGTCTGTTGTCGTTCCTCTCTCTCTCCCACCCACCCCCTGCGTGTGTATGTTTGTCTGTTGGTCGTTCTCTCTCTCCCACCCACCCCCTGCGTGTGTATGTTTGTCTGTTGGTCGTTCTCTGTCTCTGTCCCTCTCCCCACCCACCCCTTGCGTGTGTATGTTTGTTGATCGTTCTCTCGCTCCCCACCCACCCCCTGCGTGTCTATGTCTATTGATCGTTCTCTCTCTCTCTCTCTCTCCCACCCACCCATCCCCTGCGTGTGTATGTTTGTCTGTTGGTCGTTCTCTCTCTCCCCACCCACCCCCTGCATGTGTATTTTGTCTGTTGGTTGTTCTCTCCCCCCCTCCCCTCCCCTCTCTCTCCACCCATACCCTGCGTGTGTACGTTTGTCTGTTTATCGTCCCCCCTTGCGTGTGTATGTTTGTTGGTCGTTCTACCCCCCTCCCCCTCTCCGCGTGTGTACGTTTGTTGGTCGTTCTCTCCCCTCCACCACCACCCCCTTGCGTGTGTATGTTTGTCTGTTGGTCGTTCCCCCCCCCCCGCATGTGTACGTTTGTTGGTCGTTCTCTCCCCTCCACCCCCCCCCCCCCCCCCCCCCCCCCCTTGCGTGCGTATGTTTGTCTGTTGGTCGTTCTCTCTCTCTCTCTCCACCCAAACCCTGCGTGTGTATGTTTGTCTGTTGGTCGTTCTCTCTCTCTCCACCACCCACCCTCTGCGTGTGTATGTTTGTCTGTTGGTCGTTCTCTCTCTCTCCACCCATACCCTGCGTGTGTATGTTTGTCTGTTGGTCGTTCTCTCTCCTCTCTCCACCCATACCCTGCGTGTGTATGTTTGTTGGTTGCTCCACCCCCACCCCACCCCCCTCGTGTGTATGTATGTTGCTCGCTCTCCCTCTCTATCCCCACCCACCCCCTGCATGCGTATGTTTCTGTTGCCCCCCCCCCCCCCCTCCTGCGTGTGCATATCTGTTGGCCTCTCTCTCTAACACACCCCATGCGAGCGTATGTTTGCTTGTTGGCCGCTCCCCCCCCCCCCCCCCCCCCCCCCTTTCTACATTTATTATCCTCGCAAATAATGCAGTTTTGCGCGCGCTCGCTCTCTTTTCTCTCTCTCTCTTCCGAACTGGCACACGGAAGCAGACGTTACGTAAACACAAGATTTTCAGTCCACGGACCACTGTTACTGAAGAACGCCGCTGCCTGAGCTCTACGTGACAATACACCCGTGCTCAGGGGCTGAAGGAATGGCCAAGGATCTGTTATGCAACTGCCCTGGGCCTGGTTTCCCTGGGATTAGTGGCAGAGGTCGTCAGCGCCTTTGACTGTTGGCCGCTCTGATCGTAACTCACACCTGAGAACAACGGGGAAGGAGAGGAAAGAAGGGGTGGAGGGATAGAGAAGGGTTGGTGGTTAAGGGGAAGAGACGGGCAAGAGATAAAGGGAGGAGAGGGCAGGGTAGGGGAGGGGGAGGAGAGAGAGAGAGAAAGAGGAAGCCGAAGAGGGGACAGAGTGGGAGAGAGAAAAAATGAGAGTGCGAGAGAGGGGGGAGCGGAAGAAGGGAGAAGGGGGGGGGGGGGGGTACACACTCCATGAAGAGGACAATGAACGAAGGATGATTCTTGACAGAGAGGGGGGGGGGGTAAGAGAGAGAGAGAGAGAGAGAGAGAGAGAGAGAGAGAGAGAGAGAGAGAGAGAGAGAGAGAGAGAGAAAAGGGGAGCGAGTAGCTAGACTGGGAAAGGGGAGAAATACCACACATGAACAGAAATAGATGAATGAAGGATAGAAAGGCCGGAGGAAGAGGGGGGGGGGGGGGGGGGGGGGGGGGGGGGGGGGGGGGGGGGGGGGCGGGGACGAAAAATGAAGAAATAAAAAAAAGGAAAGACAGACAGAAAGAAAACGGAAAGAAAGAATGCATAAACATTTCAATAACGAACCCATCCAACCAACCAAGCAAGACACAAGCGTCACTAAAGGCGAAAGAAAGTGACAAACAGAACTAATACGAGACGCGCATAGCGCCTGCTTTCCAGTACCGCTCGTTCCGCAGACACGAAGCATTTTAATAACCTTCTGATGACTGTCGACTGCCTGACAGAAACGGGATGAAGTCGTGAAGCAGATCTGACAAAGCTCCAGAACGACAGACAAATGCCTCCCCTCCCCACCCCCACCACTCTCTCTCTCTCCCCCTCTCTCTGTCTCTCGTGATAACGGATGGTGTGAACTTTTTACGGCCGTCCATCGATCGATCAATCGATCGGCTGACAAGACGAATAACAATGCTAATAAGAAAAGCGTCAAAATACACACTTGCGCGCACGCGCACACACACACAGACAGACTGAGAGAGAGAGAGAGAGAGAGAGAGAGAGAGAGAGAGAGAGAGAGAGAGAGAGAGAGAGAGGAGAAGAAGAAAAAGTACGGAACCCTTGCACCATTAAAACCATTTCCACCAATCTCTGAAATCCCCCCCCCCCCCCCCCCCCCCCCCCCCACTTGCCGTCGCATTCTCCCAACTTTCGTCAATTAAAGCTGACAGGGTTACTCGTCTTCAATATTTTATCCGACTTGTATCCCGAGACCTCAGTTTTCACGGCTTAAACATGGCATTACGGATGCCAGGGCAGATAACAGTAAAAGCTTCAGCATAAAGTCACCAACCAACAGACAAACACACAAACAACAAGAACACAAACCACCAAAACATTTGCATTCAAAACATCACGTGCAGCCACAACTGGTTCAACAAGGCTAATCCCTCCTTTATCAGCTCGATGACAACAGTACCGAGTTCGCAATCACACAGTTTCAAGTCGGAATTGACGACAGGGTCCAACACAACGATCGCCGATTTCGCTGTCCATCTTCATGCAGTGTTGTACGTGGTGATGCAGCGTAGCGACGGATACCTCACACACACGCACACGCACACACACACACGCACGCACGCACGCACGCGCCCACACACTTTCTTTCCCGCCAAGCTCCCCCCACTTCTCTCCCTCTATTCCTGCCCCACACTCCCCGTGCATGGCGATTACCCCCATCAGCCTGATCACCCGAGGTGTGCATGGACGTTACAGCTGACAGTAATTAAGCTTAACTAATGGACATCCTTGAGAGGGGGACCGGGGATAAGACTTAATTAGGCGAGGGCTGAACGTACCAGACATAATTTCCGCTCGAGTTACCACACGCAGACAAAACAGAAAAAAAACACCTTAAAACAAAAAAACAAACAAAAAAAATCAACCAGAAACAAATGCAGAACCAGAACTGAACCACATAGATTGATTAACATAACAAACGGCGTACAGTATAAGTAGACACCACCATCGCCCCCCCCCCCCCCCCCCCTCCACACTTATGCGCTCTCCTTTCCACATTCTCCCATCCATAAACTGTTCTCTAGATTTGCGTACAGACATTCTAACGGGACCAACAAACAATACCTTGCATCGTATTGCACTCCCTGCGTGCATGGCAACAGCCAGAAACGGAAACCAGAAACGGAGAGGGAGACGGAGCGTGAGGAATGTGCGAGTGCAGACAGACTGACTGCACACACACACACACAAGAGAGAGAGAAGAGAGAGAGAGAGAGAGAGAGAGAACGGAGTCTAACGCCTGCCCCATTTAACGAAGTGATTCTAGTGCAAATGATATGTCTGGCCATTCGTCCACGTCATGGAGGCGAGCTGGTTTACAACCAAAGCTGGTTTACAACCAATGGTGGCTTACAACCAAAGAAAAGGCACCCTGCAGAACTTGAAAGGCGACTCTTCTATCCCAAATGTCATGAGCACATACAAACAAGAATACACTCTGGGAGCATGTGCACAGTTCTTGAAACACACACATGCGCGCGCTCCTTTGTAAGCGCACCCCCCCCCCCCCCTTTCCAACCCCGACATGGGGCTCTCGCGCCCCGCCCCCCCCCCCCCTCCCCCCGCTTCACCCCAACATGGAGAGCGCGCGAGCATGAGAGAGAGAGAGAGAGAGAGTGAGAGAGAGAGAGAGAGAGAGAGACAGACAGACAGACAGGCAAAGGGAGGGGGGGGGGGGGGAGACATCCACAATTAACTAGTTGATCTGAAAACAAAACAAAAAATCCGTCGTTGAGATAAACAATAAGGTTCTCTATTTTCTTTGGACCTGCTGAATAAACAGAGCTGGCAAGTATTAAGATGAACGCGTAAAGGTCTCTCTCCTGACAGAACAAATCTCTATCAGGTCAAAACACAAACCCGTCTGAAACATGTTCAAAATCAGAAATACGACACACACACACATACACACACGCGCGCGCGCGCGCTTTCTGTTTAAAAACAAAAGATGGGGGAAGGAGAACACACACACACACACACACACACACACCGTCGATCCTATCTAATCAACTCTCCTACTGACCTACACGTAAAAAGAAAATAATGTTTGGGAAACAAGATGGAGGTTAACCGGCCAGGGCGGAGGGGGTGGGGGATGAGGAACAGAGCTGCTGGCATTGTACAGATGTTTTACGGGGTCAGTCCTAAACCTTTTCACAATATTTGCCGGAAAGGCAGTTTGGAAGTTAAAAGCAAGCATGAGTTTAAGCAAAGCAGTGAATATTTTGTAGCAAGATGGTGGAAGTGAAACGGGACGAACTGAATAAGAGCGGCAAGTGGCAGGAAAGGAACGAGCGACTGCAAGTGACAGCTGTCACGAAATAAATATTACTCTGTAAACAATACGGAGTTTTCAGTCCTAAACGACGCTACCGAACCCCAAAATTCTGGACTCCTTGAACCGAGAACCGTTTTATCCATGCGGCGATTCATCAGTTGAACAAGGAAGTGTGCGCGTGCTCGTCTGTGGGTGGGTGGCACATCTAAATTAAGATTTATATTGAGTAAGCTGTGTTTTAACTCTGGCCACGTGTATTTACACACACGCGCGCGCGTATTTACTTAAGATAAATTATTTCTAATCAGAAAGCCTTTTCAAACTCGGAGCACGTTATTTGAGTTGATATCGGGATTCTTAATTTTGTGTGTGTTGTGTGTGGGGGGGGGGGGGGGGGGGGGGGGGGGGGGGGGGGGGGCGCGCGCGTAAGCATGTTGTGTGTGTGTGTGTGTGTGTGTGTGTGGATGCGTGCGTACGTGCGAGCGAGCGAGCGTGCGAGTGTGTGTGTGTGTGTGTGTATGAAGAAAAGATACCCAGAAACGAGCTTTTAAAAAAAAAAGAAAAAAAAAAGGAAAATATGAGCAATACAGAAAGTGAGGGGGTGTGAGCGGGTGAAAGAGAGAGAGAGAGAGAGAGAGAGAGAGAGAGAGAGAGAGAGAGAGAGAGAGAGAGAGAGAGATTATTTACCAGTAAAAAAAACAACAAAAACCGAATATAGACGCAGCTTTGTTAAAGTATACAATTTACTGTCGGAGTAAAGTTTATCTGTAAATTAATGTCTAACAAAAAAGGTAAATGAACACAAGAATTACATAAACATTTCTTTCCACCATCCCCCTTCCTCCCTCCCCCTTCCCATCTGTCTCATCCCATTTGGACGCCCCCTCCCTAACTAACCCCGCCGTCCTTCCTCCCCCCCCCCCCCCCCCCCCCCCCCCCCCCAATCAGTTCTCCCTCTCACACGAAACACTGCATTTCTTTACGCGGAGAGTCCCATGTTCGAGAAAAACACATTCAGAGTATTCTAAGTGCTACAGGAACATACTGTTTGTGAGCTGTCCTTTTCACCGTGGATACTGTTCTTACACCGAAAAAACCAACTATAACAAGCATTCCCCCCCCCCCTCCCCCCCCCCCCCCCCTCCCCGAGATGTTTTATAATACAAGAAAATGAACTTACACTATTCCTTTCACCCCTCTTTCATCGACATTGTTTCACATTTCCACATGTCTCCCATGGCAGTTTCTGCTCTGTTATTGTTTTCTTTTTTTTCCCCCTTCCCCCCCTTTTTGAATTCACAGCGTGATGAAAGGCAGGTGTTCAGCCTCGGCTTCTGTTCCTTCTACGACAAGCTGTCGTGAGTTCAAAGCCTTTACGTGGGGAAAACCACGAGCAGGTGTTACCACGTGCTGCACAACGTTTATGACAAAATACCACCCACCACGAACACACGCGTTCCTCCTTCTCATCCGCACGGGAACTCTTACAAATGCGAAACAACAGCTTTCGTGGGTTTTGTTGTTGTTGTTTTGTTTTGTTTTCTTTTGTTTGTTTGATTTTTGGACAAAATGGATATCCTCTATCAACCAAATACAGGTTATTTCCCAAACTATTGCGAATTATCCAGGAACATTGCTAAAATTCCGCATGCCAGGCAACAGAATGAGATCTAAACTGAAAAGCTGTGTGAAGATGGCTATGCTGGGGAAAACCAAGGCCATGAGACCATACAACTGATTGCAGATTTGTGAGATGATGGCTACAGTTGGGAGGAGAAGGGGGCACGAATTCATTCGGGAGACGCGTCTCTACAAATACTCTTAGATTCTTACGATTTGTGATTTCGCTTTCGGAAAAGTATCCTGACGATGGACATGCGGTCAGTATCACAGCCGGATAGAGTATACTTCTTGTGAAGAACCGGAGGAGGTCTGGTATCAACGAGGCTCAAAACAAGGGCATTTCCCGGAGATGACGTTGGGAGTGACCACGACCTTGTCATGAAGAACTCTATAAAAACGCTTAAAGTACAAGGGAGTGAAAAACAGCCATATGAAATTCAATTCTGACACACTGAAAGATCCTGACAACGCTGAACGATCTCCTGTGGCCACAGGAGCAAGATTCACCACACTGCTACTGCTGACAGAAGACCTCGAAGTCCTCAGG
>CM031599.1:54469279-54486779 GCA_018398815.1 Conus ventricosus | reverse complement strand
CACACACACCACACCAATACAGAATCACACACACCACACCAATACAGAATCACACACACCACACCAATACAGAATCACACACACCACACCAATACAGAATCACACACACACACACCCCGCCAAAACAGTGTCATACACACACACACACACACACACACACACACACACACACACACACACACACACACACACAGAGGTGCACACATCACCACCACAAACCACCACCACATATGCAATATTATAACAACACTTAAATAAACACTCCAACTGTAAAACAGAATGCTCCAAGATAAGCTCAAAGTTAAGTATAAAAAAGAAAGAAAAACAAAAACAATAGCACCATTCAAAAGATCAATAATATTGCAAAATGTATAATTACGTAAACTGTAAAAGTAACCTGCAGAGTTAAATACAAATCAGGAATAAAAGATTTACTGCTAAGTAAGATGTTTGAAGTTGGGTGAGAGAGAAAGAGAGAGAGAGAGAGACAGAGAGAGAGAGAGAGAGAGAGAGAGAGAGAGAGAGAGAGAGAGACCGAAGGGAGATAATTCATAGGGTGTGAAAATTGAAAAGCAGACTTGTATGAACATTTAACTTTAAAAAAACATATCACTCTCTATTAAACCAAGGAACCTGGGCCCCGCCGTTTATCCAGATCAGCAGAACTTTATATGAGGAATATAAACGAACTTTGAATCTACAGTCATGAGCCAGAAAAAAGAACAGGATCGGTGGGTACGCTTTTTTTCCTCCTTAAACTTCCGTGAGCAAGCCACTTTAAGCGTAAAAACCAAAACAAACAAATAAACAAACAAAATACCAAAAACAAAATTATTCACCAAGGGAAATAACAGTAGGTACAAACTGGAAGAGTTACTTCCCACGAACACTTTTCCTCCCCTGGTTTTAACACGATACTGACATTTTCACTGGAACTGTTCAGTTTCAACGAGAATATATCATTTCATACTTTAGTTACCAGTATATTCAAAGTCTTCGTGTTCATTTGGGGAAAAAAATGCAGCTTTTGTAAAATGTTACTGACAAAACAAATCAGTGAAGAAGTTAATAAGCAAACCAAAAGACGCAGACGGGGATAATACAATCAAATAAATGACGCTACTAAAGAAATGGGGTAAGCATGAATAAGAAAAAGGCGTGCGCGCGCGCCCGAGAGAGAGAGAGAGAGAGAGAGAGAGAGAGAGAGAGAGAGAGAGAGAGAGAGAGGGTTTAGGACGAGGGGAAGGCAAGAATGCCAAAAAGGGTGTAACAATGAGGAAAATATGAATTACACTTACCCAAGTTACTGTTTTTGATACAACTTTTCATTTCACTCCTTCGTTTTTTTTTTTTCTTCATTATTTTATTTACTTGCCCATTGCGTTTTATGTCTATTTTTTCATAATTCATCTATCATCATTACATTCTCTTTGTTACCTGTATTTCTTTCTCCCCCCCCCCCCCCCCCCCCCCCCCCCCCCCCCCCCCGCGCGCCTTTTTTTTTTTTTTAATTTAACTTCCCTTCTTTACTTATTTCATTCGGACCTTCAACACAGATTATCCTTAAATGAGTTTGGAGTACTGGCTTAATAATTTTAAATCAAAACTTTTGGGTTGTTACTACATCTGCGTGCATGCATGATTGCGTACATGTGCGGGTGTGTGTGTGTGTGTGTGTGTGTGTGTGTGTGTGTGTGTGCGCGTGCGCCCCCCCCCCCCCCCTTGCTTCTATGAGAATGTGAGCCAATGTGTGTGTGTGCGCGCGCGCGCGCGCGCGCGTGTGTGTGTGTGTGTTGTGTGTGTGTGTGTGTGTGTAGAGAGAGAGAGAGAGAGAGAGAGAGAGAGAGAGAGAGAGAGAGAGAGAGAGAGAGAGAGAATGTGTGTTCGCGTGAACTTGTGACAACGCATCCTTACATAACTGCGGTTCATTAAATCGGTCAAACGGGCAATTTGTGTACGCGTGAAATAGGAGGGGCGGGAGGGGTAATGGTGAGGAAAAGAATGGGATTACCACTTAAGTGAGGTGAGGCGGGGTGGGAGGGAGGGGGGGGGGGGGGGGGGGAGAGGAGAGGTGTAGGGATGGAGGAGGGATATGGGGCGGAAAGGCAAGGGGAGGGGAAATGATAAGTGGTCGTAACATAGGACGATAAGAATTCACGTCCTTGACCCTAAATCTAACAAGAGAGAGAGAGAGAGAGAGAGAGAGAGAGAGAGAGAGAGAGAGAGAAAACGCTCACGTATTGTGTGGTACACACCAAGGATCGAAAGTCAGAATCTAGTGGATGGTGATGCTGATGGAATGTGTGCGTGCGTGCGTGCGAGTGTGTGAGTAGTGTGTGTGTCTGTCTGTGCGTGCACATGTGCGCGCGTGCGTGCGTGCGTGCGTGTGTGTGTGTGTGTGTGTGTGTGTGTGTGTGTGTGTGTGTGTGTGTGTGTGTGTGTGTGTGCGTGTGAGCGTCGCGAGTGCGTGCATGTAAGGGAGTAAAAGTGACACAGAAACCAAGAAACATAAAAGGACAGCTATTGATCGCAGAGCGAAACAGCAACAGAGAGAAAGGAGATGAATCCACAGATACTGTGATCGGATCAAAAGAATGATGTCCGTTCCCTGACCTTCGTATCATTCTTGGCCACGTCGGAAGCATGTGTCTAGGCTACCGAGTACAATCGATCGATTATGTCACCAGCACTCGTCGTCATGATTAAACCAAGAGAGGACAACTGCCAGTCCTGTGCCATGAGCACGATAGCCTTGTGTTCCCTGCCATATGAATGACAGGCCACACGCCACGATTAGGATTTTGTACTAAAACACTTCCGTGTGGAAGTGTGCCTCTGGCAAAGCACCAGGGAAAGATGGTATTCCCGCCGAAGTACTGAAGTGCTGTAAAGAGACACTTATAACCGAGTTGTATGAAATCCTCTGCCACTGTTGGAGTGAAGGCGAAGTACCACAAGACATGAGGGATGCTAACGTCGTCACACTGTACAAAAACAAAGGTGACAGAAGCGATTGCAATAATTATCGTGGCATATCCCTCCTTAGTATCGTTGGGAAAGTCTTTGCACGAGTAGTACTGAATAGGCTCCAAGTACTTGCAGAGCAAGTTTATCCTGAATCACAGTGCGGTTTCCGTGCCAACAGATCCACTATAGATATGATCTTCTCCCTTAAACAACTTCAGGAGAAATGTAGGGAGCAAAGGCAGCCACTCGATCTTCATTGCCTTCATAGATCTCACAAAAGCTTTCGATCTGGTCAGCAGAGATGGCCTCTTCAAGATCCTCCCCAAGATTGGATGCCCACCCAAACTTCTCAGCATCATCAGATCCTTCCACGAAGACATGAAAGACACTGTCGTCTTTGACGGCTCAACATCAGATGCCTTCAACATACGGAGCGGAGTGAAACAGGGTTGCGTCCTGGCTCCCACCCTGTTTGGAATCTTCTTTGCTGTGATGCTGAAACACGCATTTGGTCCTGCAGCTGAAGGTATCTACCTCCGAACCAGGACAGACGGAAAGCTCTTCAACCTCTCCAGACTAAGAGCCAAGACAAAAGTCAAGCTGAGGTGCCTGCGTGACTTCCTCTTTGCAGACGACACAGCAGTAACTGCCCACTCAGCCGAGGACCTACAGCAGCTCATGACTTGCTTCAGCAATGCCTGCCAAGACTTTGGGCTTACCATCAGCTTGAAGAAAACACGGGTCATGGGACAGGATGTTGACTCTCCCCAGTCATCAGCATCAATGACCATGAGCTGGATGTCGTCCATGACTTTGTTTATCTGGGCTCAACTATCTCAGACACCCTCTCACTTGACGCAGAGTTCAACAGGCGCATCGGCAAGGCAGCTACCACCATGACCAGACTGACAAAGAAAGCATGGAACAACAGCAAGCTGACCGAGCACACAAAGATCCAGATCTACAGAGCCTGCGTCGTGAGCAACCTCCTGTATGGCAGCGAGTCTTGGACTTTGCGTGTCCGACAAGAGCGAAAGCTCAATGCTTTTCATATGCGTAGCCTCCGACGCATTCTGAACATCACCTGGCAGGACAAGTTCCCAAACAACGCTGTCCTGGAAAGAGCCGGATGTACCAGCATGTACACGCTGCTGAAACAGAGACGTATGCGCTGGCTCGGCCATGTCGTGCGCATGGATGACGGACGGATCCCTAAAGATCTCCTCTATGGAGAGCTTGTGCAGGGAAAACGTCCCACAGGCAGACCACGGCTGCGATTCAAAGATGTATGCAAGAGGGATCTAAAAGCCTTGAACATCGACCAGAACAACTGGGAAGCAACAGCCCTCGAACGGTCAGCCTGGAGACAGACTGTGCAGAAAAGTCTCTCCAAGTTCGAAGAGACATTCGCTCAGCAGCACGGGGAAAAGAGAATGAGAAGAAAGGGTGCAGCCCAGGCAGACAGACCAGCGTCAGACTTCATCTGTGCCCTCTGCCACAGGGACTGTCATTCCCGCATCGGACTGGCCAGCCACACCCGTCGCTGTACCAGAATAGACACCTAGAGCGCAACTCCATAGTCTTCCGAGACTGAAGGATGCCTACTAAAACACTTTATAATCCATGTAAGCGTTTTGAGGCCTGCCATACGTCTGCACCAGCATTTAATGTTAAAAACTGATAATTG
Organism: Conus ventricosus; assembly: GCA_018398815.1. Lineage (NCBI taxonomy): Eukaryota > Metazoa > Mollusca > Gastropoda > Neogastropoda > Conidae > Conus > Conus ventricosus. The sequence goes on along the minus strand of CM031599.1, from coordinate 54,482,125 downwards.
ATCAAAAGAACCACTCTCCACCTACTATTTCCTTGTTTGGTGTGTGTGTGTGTGTGTGTGTGGGGGGGGGGGGGGGGGGGGGGGGGGATTTTCACCGATGAAATCACAAACAATCTTCAAATATATGAACTTCCCCTTAGCTGACGTCACATTTCAGGCCTTTGCGCCCACGAATGACCCTATCTTTGCGCCAGCTGGAAACCCCCAAATAGTCCAACTCCTTTGATTTTAATCCGTCTACATGGAACCACCTAGCTTGTACCTTGATGGCCACATGAAAGAAAATGAGGAGAATAAACTCTGACACATTACAAATCCTCAAAACAATGTAATGGAGCCAGTCTATAATTACTCGACTCCTTAAAGCAAGGTCCTGGCGCATACTTTTTTGCGTTGGCCTGTACTTACCATGATAGGCCTGCTTGTAGTGGTTTTTTTTTTTGTTTTTGTTTTTTGGCTGACGCACGGCAATATCTCGATGCTGTGCGACAGGACAAGCGTGTAAGATCAAGCTTTGATTTCCTTTCTTCTATTCCTTCCTCTTTTTTTTTTAATTTACGTGCCCCATCAGTTTTTGTCTCACTAGCTGGAAAACACTCACGGGTGTTCTATTACCTTCAGACTCATGAAATACTACCTCTTGATTCCACTTGCCTTTTTTCTCCCTCAAAAGGTTCAGTCTGTTTCACTTTGTCAACAAAGTCTGGGAAGGCCACCTTTGTCTCCACCTGTTTTTCCACAGCTGCAACTGATTCTGCGATTTCTTCTCCAGAATGACACTCGCCTTCCCAGCAGGTCATGGTTTTTTTTTTTCTTTTTTACCTTTTCCAAAAGAATGTGCAGATATGGATGTGCTACTTGGCTGAGCTTATGCCAATGAAGGGCTTTCTGATGACAGTATTGTGCACTTGGCACTTTTTCTCTTGGAATTTTCCATCTTTTGTGATTTCTGTGTGAGTTGCCTTCATTAAAATGAGGTGGAGTGTGTACTTGCTCTTTGATGCTGTGCTGTATAACATGGGTCCCCCCCCCCCCCCCCCCCCCCCCCCCCCCCCCCCCCCCCCCCCCCCCCCCCCTCCGAGCACCTGACAGACCATACAGCTTGAGCAGAAAATCATAATCCCTAAAACAAAAACAAACAAGAAAAAAAAAAAAAAAAAAAAAACCCAGTTTGGTGTTCTTGTTTCTCCATACCATGGACTTCAGCGTAACTAGCTATTTTTTGAAATGAGCATGATTCTCTGCAATTCTCTGAGCTGTCTTCGCAGCGAACGTCGGCCAGGAAACAGGTGATGTGTTTGGAGTTTGGATTGTGGAGATTTGCAATTTGAAGCATCAGACTGAATGTACCACCCTCCAATCTTTACCAGATCACATCCTGTGGAATTATGTTGTTATGCCATGTCACTTTGTTCTCTCTGTTACACTGCTGCAAAGGGTTTTCCGACAGCTTTGGAATGTCTTTGATTTCTCCTACTGTTCTGCTCTCTCCTTTTTTTCTCTGTCATCCTAATCAACACAAATGAGTTTTCTCTGTCCTATTTCTATTTCTCCAAACATAGCTTCTTTTTGTTGTTGTCTTTCTTTCTTTTCACAGTCAGATTTCACACCTGTACTTGTAAGAAATCTCTTTTGCTGCCTGTGTCCAGCTTAACCCCAGACCAGTTTTAAGTGCAGGCCCTTGCTTTTTGGAAACTCTCACAGGGCCACATCCAGCAGCGTTCAGAATCTTTTGTCCGTATGTGCTAACTGTTCCTTTTGATTTCTGATCCACGTTGTTTGATCACATCCTCTCTACTGCTTCCTAAAACATTCATTCTGAACTTCTGTATCATGTGAGATCGTTTCTTTCTGAGCGGAGATGACGCCCAAAGCAGACATTTGCGGGGCTGTCTGACCCATTTTCAATACAACTGGCTGACCCCTAGTCTTGAACTTGGCTTTTAAGTAGTCACTTGACGGTCGCAGTTTCCTAGGTACCAAACACGTCAGTAATTTTTCTTCTTCTTCAGTGAGCGGTTTACCGATACCCTCGTCATCCGAGTCTAAATTGATCATTTTGTTCTTCCGATGTCGGAAAGGCGATAGACCTACATCAGTGACTTAGTTTAGGTGTGATGGGTGATGCTTGTGTGCAGAGTGTATTGTTTGTTTTTTCTTAAAACTGGGATTGACGTCGACTGACAAAATGGTGTCGACACGCTTTGATCAACTGGCAGCTCAGCCCAGCCTAATGAAAACTTTCACGAGCAGATATTTTCATCGCACCTACTCTCTTTTTTTTTTTTTTTTTGCTTTTTGATTTGAAGTGACTGCACGCTTTGCACTGACGGAAAAGACAGCTCTGGACTGAAAGTTATTCGGATTTCTGACATTTCCTGAATATCAAGTGCAGCACGGTCGATTGTAGTTTGGAAGTCGGCAAGCTTGGTAGCATGTTTCACCCCCATGAGTTTTCTTGATACAAATGGCTGCGGACTGCTTGCCTCTTCATCATTCAAAATGTCTAAATCGTAACAGCGTCACAGTTCAGAGGCATAGTTTTTGCACAATCTTGCCCTCCAATGCTTATCTTTTTTCTGTCTTAATACACGCTCTCCACACGGGGTCAGCCCGCTATTGCGCGGGCCCGCTATTGCGCGATTGCGCGGGCCCGCTATTGCGCGGGCCCGCTATTGCGCGACAGTTAGGGTTAGGGTTAGGGTTAGGGATAGGGTTAGGGATAGGGTTAGGGTTAGGAATAGGGTTAGGGTTAGGGTTAGGGTTAGCGCGCAATAGCGGGCCCGCGCAATAGCGGGCCTCGCAATAGCGGGTCCCCGCAATAGCGGGCCCGCCCCCTCCACACACACGTTCACAGTGTGCGGTCAACGAGTATTCCGAATGCACGGACTCCATTGTAAAACTGATGAATCGCTCACATCAAACCATACAAAACAAGAGAAAAGCAAATCACTAAAATGGTTCAGACCACAACATAAAACACACAACTGAAACATGAATTCCCGTCATCTTCAGGAACTCAAAATGAAACCAATTATAAACACTCATCCAGAGGTATGCAAACACACTCGAAGTCAAGTCAAGCACCGCTCATACTTCAAAAGTGTAACGACTAGCAACTAGCGTGGGATGCGCTGAATCAGATCACGGTGTGTGCGTACCCCCCCCCCCCCCCCCCCCCCCCCCCCCCCCCACCCCCACCCCGATAAAGAAATGTCTTTTTCGGGGGCCACGGTCAGTGCCAGACACGGCAGCCTGGCTTTACAACGAAGTGGCTCGGACAGGGCGGAAAAGTACGGCTGTGGGCCCTTCCTTCCACCCCCCTTCCCCTCCCTCCATCCCTCCACCTCTCCCCCTCGCCTTCGTTTTCGTGTCTCTCTCCTCCATCCATCAAATCCTTGATGCTGTTATTCCGTTCGCTCTGTCTTATCAACGGAAGGCCATATGTTGAAGTACGGGGCAGCATGTCCACTAGAAAATTTGGGCATCATTTGGGACTCTGTTGCCATGTCACCCCGACTTTTCATCAGAACTCACTCTCTCTCTCTCTCTCTCCACGACTCTTTCTTCGTCTGAAACGTACTATGTAAATATTCATATACAGTTCATTCTATTCTGCATTGAATCCCAACTGACATTTTCTGTCACTTTTTGTTTATTCCTGTATGTCTTCGATCCCATGCTATCAGATTAACAATAACAGATCTTTGTGTTCTACAATCGGAGTTGATCAAAAACATAAAACTTACAGAGCGCGCGCACACACACACACAACACACACACACACACACACACACACACACACACAAGCGCGCGCACGCACGCGCACACACACACGCACGCACACACACACACACACACACACACACACACACACACACACACACACACACACACACACTAACTACTTAACGCTAAGTAAGCTCTCGGCGAATTTGTCCAGACGTGAAAAACAGTCCAGTCGTGTTGCTAGTTCAGTATGTGAACCCGGAGAGAATTATCCCACCCTCGTCCCTAAGAAGAAGCAATCACTAAAGATTTCTTTTCCAGAGATGAAAGACAATTGAGGATCTAGGATGCTTAGCGGTGAAGGAGAGCCGGAGGGGTGTTCACATGGGAAGGGGAAGGGAGAAGGAAGGGGAAGGGAGGGGCATGGACCGCATACAATTCAGACCAGAAGATTCTACGCTAGGTATCATTCTGTACGACGGCCAATCATGCAACTATGTTCCCAGGTAGGTGGACACCAACATATTTTTCTTCTTTTTTTTTGTTTTTGTTTTTTGTTTTGAGGGGTGAGGGAATGTTATTTTAATAATACTTATTGGATGTATGGCTACGAATTGGTAGTACAGTAGTATAGTAGAGGAAAACTTAAAAAACCATTATAGCTTTGTAAAATTAGCAATACCCTCCTGCCCCCCCTCCCTCCCTCCCCCTCTCTCTCTCTCTCTCTCTCTCTCTCTCTCTCCAATCAAAAGTTACAATCTTTAAAAAAAAAAAAAAGAGCGGACGTTTGCCTGCCCGAGAAAGGTGGTTTTATGGAAATAATGAAGTTAAAACAACCAATGCAGTTACTAATTTGTCTGAGGTTCGTAGGAATTGGGGGAAAAAAAAGTTAAAGAAACATTAACATCACTAAAAGGATTAAATACTACATACCTACATCTACTCCTGAAGATGTCTGTGACACAAACTGAACCAATCATGACTTAGTTATAGAAACTGTACCCACACGAGGCTTCAAAAGATTTCTGAACGTTTCCCTGCACGCCTCAAACAAGCTCAACTACAAAGAATCTGTAGATATCCATTAGTACAAGATCATTTGTAAAATGTATTAGTTACTGACTAAAGCTTCTTAATTACCTATAATTATCACAATTGAGTAGACAGGCGTGTAATATGCTTCTTGTTGCGAATCTGGGCATAACAGCGGGGTGACCAATGTGCAGAAAGATTGATATTAACATGGATTTGCTTTTACAGTATGGTTGTCTAAAGCAGTGGGATGGGACAGTTTTCAGCAACAAATTTGTTTCTCATGTAAAATGCTATAAGGGGAACTGATCATTAGAATACAATCACAAATACAAATGGTATTCTTCTTTTAATTAAAAACGTTTTTCTGCCCAGAAAAACATATGTCTTCAATAACAAACAAATGGACACAGACAACTTTATGAAAATATTTTTTGAATATATATATATATATATTATATATATATATATATATATATATATATATATATATATATGTGTGTGTGTGTGTGTGTGTGTGTGTGTTAAAAATTGCAAGCAATGGTTTCTGGATGGAGCACAGGCTCACGGTAAATATCCCTTGAGTGAAAAAGAAACCGAAAATTGCGTTTTGTGCGTGCGTGCGTGCGTGCGTGCGTGCGTGCGTGTGTGCGTGCGTGCGCGCGCGCGCGTGTATGCGTGCGCGCATGCGTGTGTACGTGTGTGTGTGTGTGTGTGTGTGTGTGTGTGTGTGTGTGTGTGTGTGAGAGAGAGAGAGAGAGAGAGAGAGAGAGAGAGAGAGAGAGAGGAGAGAGAGAGAGAGAGGAGACAGACAGACAGACAGACATGCAGGCAGAGACAGGCAGACATGCAGAGACAGGCAGACTGATGCAGGCAAGCATTGCTTTCTGATTAAAAGTTTCTCCTTCTGTCGCGAGCTCAGAAGCGTGCACCGCCAACAAATCCTGTCAAGAGTTCCTCGTTTGTCACCTCTTTCTCCGCATCTCATCGGGAATTCTGTCTAATCAGTGGTAAGAGGATCGGACGATGGGGGATGAGGGGAGAGGGAGAGGATGTGTGTGTGTGTGTGTGTGTGTGTGTGTGTGTGTGTGTGTGTGTGTGTGTGTGTGAGAGAGAGAGAGAGAGAGAGAGAGAGAGAGTGTGTGTTTGTGTGTGTGTGTGAGAGAGAGAGAAGAGAGAGAGAGAGAGAGAGAAGAGAGAGAGAGAGAGAGAAGAGAGAGAGAGAGAGAGAGAGAGAGAGAGAGAGAGAGAGAGAGAGAGAGAGAGAGAGAGAGCTGAGGTGGAAGAGCGACAGAGGAAATGGCTTGGGAAGAAGATGTGAACCTCCGACAGTTGATCAGGTTGTGGTTTCTTGACCCTTCCAGACTCAAATCACACAGTCGACCTCGTGCAATTAAAGCTGTCTTCCTTATCTTCCGTCTCTCTCTCTCTCACACACACACATACACACAGACTCTATCTCCCCCTCTATCTCTTCTCTTTGTCTCTCCCTCTCTTTCCCACTTCCTCTCTCTCCCACTCTCTCTCTCTCTCTTTCCCCTCTCCCCCCATCTCTCTCAAATCTACGTGCAATCTCAAAACATGCTTTGTTTTTAAGAGTTTTGTTCATCTCTTTTTCTTGACACGAGTGCATTTTTGTCCTTTTTTTAAAAAAAATCCACATTGTTAACGAGGCTGTCTGCTCATTCATTTTACCTTCAATTTCACGGTCGGTATGTGTATTCTCTCTCTCTCTCTCTCTCTCTCTCTCTCACACACACACACACACACACACACACCACACACACACACACATACGCACACACTCTCTCTCTCCCCTCTCAAAATCAAGTCTACTCAAAGCATTTAGATTAACCCAACTTCCCCTCCTTTGCCCCTTCCACCCTCCCCTCCCCTCCATCCCCTGATCTTCACAGATAAGGGTTCTGAGGTGAGGTTCAGCGGAACCAGTTCACATGCTTAATGTCATCATCCAACCCAGAGGGGTTGCTATAGAAGTCTCATCCCGCCACTTCCTGCAAAATGCACACAAAGAAATGTACATTTCCCTTTGTAAGGCAGGCAGAAATGTGTACAAAAGGAGCACGCACATCCTTCAGGATGAGCAGCGGTTGCCATAAACGAGCGAATGCGTACTGCGCGTGTGTGTGGTGTGTGTGTGGTGGGGGGGGGGGGGGGGGGGGGACGACTTACGTTTTGTTTGTTTGTTTTGTTTGTCTGTGGTGGTGGTGGTGGTGGTAATGAGAGTGCAAGGTCCGTCATGAAACATCTTATATTCTCTCTCTCTCTCTCTCTCTCTCTCTCTCTCTCTCAATTTAAACAGCTAATTCATTCTCTCTCACTCTCTTTCCCTCCCTCCCTCCATCACATGTATGTATGTATGTATGTATGCACACACACACACACCTTCATGAAAGGGGATAGAAGCGGATAGAAAGTGAGGGAAGCACAGACCTGCCTACCTCATGTTGTGCTCATCAGTAATAACCACAGAGATTTTCAGTAATTTTGCATTTCCTTCAGTAATTCCACGGACGCGTAATACACGGCGTTTTTGAACAAATAATGTGTACAAAACTCCAACTACATTTTTAACATTGAACAAATAATGTGTACAAAACTCCAACTACATTTTTAACATTTTAACAAAAAATATAAACAGTAAAAAAGGAACAAAAACAACAAAGCAGAATTAAAATACCTTGGGATGATGGCAGATGACGGACTCAGGACAGGAGTTTCAGGTCAATTCAAAGGTTATACTTGACAGTTTGTAACTTACACAGCAGTCACCACAGATGACACCACTGATGAAGAACCTAATGTACAAACCCCCCCCCCCCCCCCCCCCCCCCCCCCCCCCCCCCCCCCCCCCCCCACAAAAAAAAAAAAAAAAAAAAAAATATGTGTGTGTGTGTGTGTCCCTGAGCTGTGCTGACAAGATAGTGGCGAAAATGAAAAGGACCTTTTCATTTTCGCCACTATCTTGTCAGCACAGCTCAGGGACAAGTTGTTTTCGCAGATCAGCTCACACAACAGTCTTTCTGCGTTGGTGATCTTCCGTGTGTGGGTCTGACGGCTGCTCTCGCTGGATTTCGTAAACAACGATGTGATCTTCTGACTGGAGGCACTCGCAGCTGTCTCTTTGTGCATTTTCCCCGAGATATGGCGCTTGCAGTCATTTGCTCCCCCATGTCCGATGGAGAAGTCTGAATTGCACACCGAGCAGAAATGAGTATACAAATCCAGGTCCATGACAAGGCCAAGTCCGCGTGTATTTACTTCGGAACACTTGCTTCTTCGCCTTCTTCCGTTGTGGCACAGTGGTTTTCGAACCCTCGTCATCGGTTTCATGCAAACGTTTAGAAGATTTCTCCGCCATTTTCACAATCGCCGGCAAAAAATCGGTTGAACTTTGTCTTACAATGGCTGAACAAAAAGCTTCGAATGGGGCGCACAGATGTGATGGCGTGTCGTGTTGGCCCACAGCACCACATTGACCAATCGCAAGTTCCGAACTATCTGTGGTTTCGGCTTGAGTCAAGGGAAGTTACTCTGCGGTCTCGGAAAGGTCTAGCAGTCGACAATTTTTCGAGTCTGAAATTTGCGTAGTTTTTCAATTTTCTTTTCCGTAATTTCGCACGGAAAATCGTACCTCCGTAATGGGGGGTTAATTTCCGTAAAATTACGGACGATTACGGAAGGGTAGGCAGGTCTGGAAGCAGGAGAGAGAGACAGAGAGAGAGAGAGAGAGAGAGAGAGAGAGAGGAGAGAGAGAAGAAGAGAGAAAGAGAGAGAGAGAGAGAGAGAGAGAGAGAGAGAGAGAGAGAGAGAGAGAGAGAGAGAGAGAAAGGAAGGAAAACGGAAAGGACAAGAGACAAGCACTCTTTCTGATCCAAAAATTGTGTTGGTCGAGGTATCGGACAGCTTGTGCCCTGTTGTCGCCGCACTGGAAGCGCGCATGCGCAAGGAGACAAATCAATCTGTAAAGATCTGCTGGAATTAAACTATAACAAAACAAAAAACAAATAGATGAATAAATAAAAGACACAAATGCCTGATCTTTTCCGCTTCTTGTTCTTCTTCTCGAGTTCTTTAGTTATCTGTACGTGCTACCAGCCCAATGTCTATGGGTTTTTGTTTGTTTGTTTGTTTATGCTTTGTTTTGTGTGTGTGTGTGTTTTTTTTTTTTTCTTTTTCCCAACAGAAGGCCATTCATTTTCATCGGATTGAAGCTGCGTGTCCCTAGAACTTCACACAACAATGCATCCCTTTTGGACCGCGACTTGAAATGTCAGCGATCCTCCCAATTCTTGAACACCATATCCATCCTGCCATACCCCCTACCCCCTCACACACACACACCCCAGCTATTCTCTCAATCTCGTCTGTCTTGTTTTATCAACCTCTCTCTCTCTCTCTCTCTCTCACACACACACACACACATACACAAAGAGAGGAGGAGAGAGAGAGAGAGAGAGAGAGAGAGAGAGGGGGGGGGTAAAAACAAACTGACCGATAGAAAGAGAGGCAAGGAGACAGCGCCCAAGCAACGGGCGCTCACGCACGACTCATTATCACAGGGTTCTACCTCCAAACGGACGACTGCTTCACGCGCTTTTTGGATCAAGAATGGCACGCATACCGACAGAAAGCACATCATGTATGTCCCAAAAGAGCGCGAAGAAAAATGTGAGTGATCACTACGTCAGATTGAACTTAGACCCTACCACTTATAAACGAGAAGACTGATGATTCACACACACACACACGCACGAAAATACTTACCACTGTGCGCGTGTTTGCTGGTGTTGAACGTGCTCGTGTGTCTGTCTGCGTGTGTGAGTTTTTTCGGCGGTGTGTGTGTGTGTGTGTGTGTGTGTGTGTGTGTGTGTGTGTGTGTGTGTGTGTGTGTGTGTGTGTGCGTGCGTGCGTGCGTGTGTGGTGTGTGCGTGCGCGCGCGCATGTGTGTGTGTGTGTGTGTGTGTGTGTGTGTGTGTGTGTGTGTGTGTGTGTGTGCATTAAATTAGAATTATAATTTTATCTTTTTTTTCTGTAATATGCGCTTTGGGCTCTTGCGAGGTAAAGTGCTCTATAAATATCCTTTTACATTACATTCTCTCTCTCTCTCTCTCTCTCTCTCTCTCTCTCTCTCTCTCTCTCAAGGAAAGGAGAGAAGAGTGAAGGGGACAGAGAAAGAATGGCGGAGACGTGTGTTTGAGTGAGAGTGTGTTCATATGAATTTCGGCCTTTAGCATCGGTGAATACGATTCAAGTGCTGAATGAAGAAATAAAAAAATGTCCGTGAGTCTCTCTCTCTCTCTCTCTCACACACACACACACACACACTGTAAACTTTATATGTCTGTAAACTTTATGAAACAATTGTTTTAAATAGACTGAACTACTTTGTGAAAAGAACAAAGTTATCCCAACAAACCAAGCAGGTTTTCGAAAGGGTAGAAGTGCTATTGAACATTTGGTCAAACTTACCACTCAAATTAAACACCAGTTTTCCAGGAGAAAATGCTTACTAGCAACCTTTTTTGATATCACTAAAGCTTATGATCAAGTATGGCACTCTCGTTTGCTTTATAAACTTAAAGAGATCGGATTATCAGGAAACATTTATGATTTTCTTAAAGACTTCTTAGAAAATAGATATATTAGAACAAAGGTAGGGAACTCTTACTCTACAAGAAGAAAAATTACACATGGGCATTCCTCAGGGGTCTGTTATTGCCCCTGTACTTTTTAATATTCTGATGTACGATTTACCCACAAAAATTACTAAGAACATAGAACTAGTCCAATATGCAGATGACATATGCATATGGATGAAAGTGACATTAAAAAAATGTACACCTGTCAGATCACAAAACTATATCAAAAAGTTATATCAAAAAGAATTAAATACCCTTTCTGCTTACATGACTGAAAATGGTTTGCAAATATCAACTGAAAAAACACACATGATGTTATTTAATACTGGATCTGTCCAGTTAATATGCCTTTATTAATTCAAGTCAACGGCATACCCATTAAATATACAAAAATGGTGAAATTCCTTGGAGTAAATTTAACATCAAAGTTGTCATGGAATTTTCATATAGAGCATATTCTAACAAAAGCACGAAAAACTTTAAATCTATTAAAGATTATTAGCAAGCATGTTTGGGCTCAGGACACAATTACTCTTTTGCACCTTTCTACCGCACTGGTTAGATCTAAATTAACGTATGCACAAGAGGTGTTCTTCAGTGCACCCAAATACTTACTGAAAAAACTTCAAAGTATTGATTCCAAAGCATATAAGATAGCCATGGGACTACCAGTCCATGCCTCTTGTACAAAAGCATACAGTGCTGCTGGGATATTACCACTGGAAGAATATAGGAATATTGCATGCACCAAATTTGTTATAAGAAGTTCTTCTATAGACAATAATTTAGGCCCTGAAATAAATATTAAATCGGACACTGATTTTCCTAAAAGGGCTAAAAATATATCATCTCAAACGACTCTTAGAACATATACTTCCTCGATTTTAGAATCCTCAGATATCAAACTAACATCTATTGCAAACAGATCTATTGTGTCTCCTGTCCCTCCCTGGAAACTAATACGAGCACATTTTGATATTGAGCATACAGATTTAACAAAGGCTGAAAATACTAATTTATTGTTATCCAATATCAAAATGCATTTGCATGATCACTATTCCAGCCATTTGAAGATATACACTGATGGATCATTAATCGATGACATGCAGGTGCAGCATACATTATCCGAGGCCTTAACAAAGAAAAGTCTTATTATCTCGGAAAAAACAAATCTATATTCACGGCCGAGTTATTTGCTATAATTATGGCTTTAAAGTTTGTTGTGGGTTACCCTCAAAATTTAATTAAAGTTGTTTTATGTGTAGATTCCAAGTCAGTTCTCACTGCAATGAAGAATTTTAAATTAAATGTTCGACCTGATATGATCACTGAAATAAATAATTTTGTACATTTCCTCTCAGTCAGAGACACCGAAATAACATTTCTTTGGGTGCCCTCCCACTGTGGGTTATATTATAATGAAAAGGTTGATGTTCTAGCAAAGAGAGGAGCAAAACGATCATCAGATTCGCATTTTTTAAACTTCTCTATGTCAGTGCAAGAGTGCTATACTTTGGCAGAAAAAGTACAATTTTCTCATTTTCATTTGATAGAAAGAGAAAGTGGGTGTTTTGGTTTAAACGATGAAATGAAAAATATGTATGAAATGTTAAGTAAGTACGACCAAAACATTTACCGTAGACGCCAGATAAGTTCCTTGATCTGTAGATGGAAATTGGATTGTTTGAAAACAAAGTATGTCAAAAATATACATTGCATATGTGGTCATAGCATTTCAATTGATCACATTCTTGTGTGTAACTTTATGAAAAAATTTATTCCAAATACGTCTGTACAGCCTATTCAAAATGTTTTCCTGTTAGCAAGTGAAACATATCTTTTCTTTTTGCACTTAGCTAAAAGTCCAATTGGCAAATACTTATAATCGATAACAGTCAGTGGTGAGACAGAACAGAAGAGTTATATGTTTGATTTTTCTTTTTGTTTGGTTGTGTGTGTGTGTAGATTTTTTTTAATTTTCATTTTTATTATTTTTTTTTAAAAATATTTTTTTAATCTTTGGTTAAGTGGATATTCTATTTTTGTGTGTGTAGTTGTAGATAAGTTAATTCTTTTGACTCGTTGTGTTAACCTTTTTTTCCCAGCCCCGATTTTTTTTTTCGTCTAATATCACGTAATGTGGAAAGACGTAAAACAAACAACAACAACAACACACACACACACACAGTGAATGTACGCATGAACCGTTACTCTCATTGTCAAAAGGAGAACACAGCGACAACCATGAAAGCTTATTACCACAGAAATTGCATAAAACTGCGTTTTATACCACGAAAACGCGCTCTTCTTGATGAACAAAATGTCTGCCTAGTCGTGGGTGCTAATTTAAGTGTGTGCGTTCTGTTCGACTGCTCAGCACTCGTGATTACGGTCTTGTAAGGGAGGTAATGACAGGACGTTT
>CM031599.1:54446779-54464279 GCA_018398815.1 Conus ventricosus | reverse complement strand
TTTTTCGCAGCCTACCGATTCTGACACGTGACTCCATAACAGACCTGTTCCAAATTTGAGACTATAATTCAGCCGTGGAGTCTTCTTCGTAATTGTGGTGGTGTTTATTTGTTGCCATGTAAAAAAAACAATGACACAATCAAACAATGAGGAATGAATACAAAACTTCCTCATTCTTCACCTGTCTCTCCGTCTCATCTGTGGATTTCTAAAATACTGGAGAGAGAGAGACAGAGAGAGAGAGAGAGAGAGAGAGAGAGAGAGAAGAGAGAGAGAGAGAGAGAGAGTGAGAGAGAGAGAGAGAGAGAGCACGTCTTGCAGACTCCTTTCCATGGGAAGCACAATATCGTTGCTAATTATTCATTATCGAGAGCTGAAATGTCGCCCTCTCCTGCCTGGTCATAACTCTCCTGTGACAGTCTTCCTTATTTTCGGTCTGCATGTCCCCCGTCCCCCCCCCCCCCCCCCCCCCCCCCCCCCCGTCTGGGTTTGGTGCCCACTGGCTCATGGCATTCTTTGTTCTTGAAAAATATTGTTGAGTCGTTCTGGTGATGCTATTCTTTCGCAATCTGAATCATCGCATGCTGTCTCACCGACTCTCTCTCTCAATCTCTCTCTCTCTCTCTCACACACACACACACACACACACACACACACACACACACACATACGTGCGCGCGCGCGCGTACACACACACACAGCGTTTTCCGATATGAAGGGGATGGAAGGAGCGGGTGGAGGGAGGGGAGGAACACCTTGACATAAAAGAGAGAAGCCTGAAGACGAGGGAGACTCGGACGCGATGATACGTGGTGTAAAAGTTCAGGGCTGACACTAACGCCAGAAAGGGAGGAGGAAAAAAACATACCTGGACAATTCCTACACCTGCCACATGGAAAGACAGCAGGAAATTAATATCGAACGCAACCAGAAGATGAAAGTGTGTATGTTGTGTGTGTGTGTGTGTGTGTGTGTGTGTGTGTGTGTGTGTGTGTGTGTGTGGAGAGAGAGAGAGAGAGAGAGAGAGGAGAGAGAGAGAGAGAGAGAGAGAGAGAGAGAGATTGAGATTTTCGTGCTGCTGAAGACAAAAATCCTCAAAGAACACAAGAATGATTGACAACATGAAGGGATCGAAGAGCGAAGGAGTGAACGGACGATACAGGATGGGGTGACACCGCCGTCATAGGCAAGAGATCTGCCTGCGGTCTGCATCTCTCTCCTTTTCAAAACCTACACTGACAAACAACTCAGTAGTATGTGGCTGAAACGGTCTCATTGTATCAATTATTACCCCTGACTATGACTGTTGGGGCATGGAGATCTGTACTGATTCTGACGGCTGACAAATAATGATTTTCATAATTAAAAAAGGTATTTCACCTCACCCCATGAGAATAATAATAACAATAATTCCTCTTTTCAAACGAAAACATGGACTCTGTACGTCCAGACGAGGGTAATCATGACATCTAAATCATAATGTTCCCTGCATTTGACGCCGCCGTAGCAGACGTCACTGAAACTAACTGGACAACGAGTCAAAACAACGGAAATCAATAATGATCAACCTCAATGACGACAGTGAACAGTGTGACGTGAAAACACAAACCGTGGCCGTTAGTTCCGCCTGTCAATCCGCACGTCATGCTTGTGTTCAGCAGTGCGATTTTACAATGCGAACGCACGTGAGTCATGATTAGCCTGCTAGGTGTTGTTAGGATGATTGACGTCACAGCGTGTACTCATAAACCGAAAAGCAAGTAAACAATAACGATGAAGCAACGCAAGCAGCGAGCGCTGTCGCGTGAAACCAGTAACGACACAACAGCTTTCCTGAAGAAACGTTCTGTTCCCACAAAACAACAGCTTTCGTGGCGAGTTCTGTCGCTTTCTGGAGAGTGCCCCGACGACGACACAATCCTCCCCGTCCAAGCACTCTCACTCGGCTGTACGATTTGCTTCAGCTGACGATGGAAAGGATTCAGTCGTCATGTGCGCATCCATCTCCGCTACGAAAGGATGGACTGGGATGACCATTTCAGGAGAATCAGGGCGGAAATGGGTCCCAGAGTTTGGAGGGAAAGGAGAGCGGGGAGGGGGGGGGGGGGGAAGGAGGTCTGTGTAACATTTCACTGTCCCAAAAGAACGACAAGCCAGTTTGAACCAGAACGACAAGCCAGTTTGAACCAGAACGACAAGCCAGTTTGAACTATTGGTCTGGTAACGTCCGACTGCTAATTGTTCAGTCCTCATTAATTCTCCGCCCCCCCCCCCCCACCACCCCACCCCACCCCTCCCCTCCCTCCCCCTAGTCTCTCCCATCCCCACCTGCCCTCCCCATTCCATCCTCCACTCCACCCACTTCCATTCCTACCGTTTCCACAAGCTGCTGGCTTTCCGGAGACAGCGGAAAGAAGATTAGGGGGGATGCACAGGTGGACAGGCAGCACAACGGAGGAAACGGACGTCTCGTCCATCCTCTTCCAGCTCTGATCTGTGGGTGCTGCCCCCTCCCTTGGCCGTCTGCACGGGTCTCTTGGGGCTGCTCTTCCTCTCTCTCTCTCTCTCTCTCTCTCTCTCTCTCTCTCTCTACCCCCTCCTCTCTCGCCCCCCCCCCCTCCCATCTCCCTCCTTTGCCTTCGACTCTTCCAAACACCTGCTGCTTCCTCCTCTGAGCAAAGATAGTTCGCCCTACGTAGGGCGTACAGTCTTTGCTCTGAGTGACAAAGCTGAAACATCTCTTTGCTGGAGCTGCACGCACGCCAGCACAGCGGCAGCTGCTGCTCCCCTCCCGGAGGAGACAAGGTGCCAGACCCGCTGCTCCTCGGTAACACCTCATCAAGGGGAAATTATCTGATCAAGTGGGTGACGTCCCTTGTGTTCAGCCTGAAGAATGAAACTGTGGAGTGACCACGCCTGGCTCAGACCCCACCCTCCCTCCCCCTTTCATCTGATTCACTCTCTCTCTCTCTCTCAATCACCCTAACTTCCTCTCTCTCTTCATTCCACCCCCCCACCCCCCACCCCCGTTCTGTTCCCCCTCTGTTCTCTCCCAGTTCTCATATGCCCCTTAAAAAGAAAAACTACGCACCTTTCCATGACAAGTCTTTATAAGTACATATCGTAACCTCTCTATAACAAAATGCTGCCCACATGCATACGCTTGGAAGACTCACAATGCAAAGTGTCTTTGCATGAGCGTTTTTGACTGTGACTTTAACCCCAAAACTGCATCATGTTTTACACAACAACGGCAAACTTCCCGAGGTCAAGCTTTTCATTTGTCTGATAGCGCGACTGAAGTGTCTAAAAAATTCCCCCTTAAAATACACACTTTTACACACTTGCAACAGCATTGCAAACACGGCTTTAAAACAAACGAACAAACAAACAAAAAGGCCTTCAACCCAACGGAATGATCTATACAAGGGCTTGCTTGAGCTCTCTGCCCTTGAATTTCAAAAACTGACGTCCAGTGGCGAACCAGACCCCTGCTCTTTTGAACTGTGTCGGCTACATCTGTAGTGCGAACATTAGCATCAAGGACACAGTCTGACTATAACAAGCACGTGAAGCGTTTTCCAAGAGTAAAGGGAATATTAGCCCTGAACCCACGCCTTCACAGGGTGAGTGATCATATATCTTAGACCTGTTACATTTGCCGTCTCTCGGTGCCACGCTTCTTCACATGGCTCTTGTGACCAGCACATAAGGTGAAGAAGGCAAGAGCGAATAGTAGGACAGGGTAAGGATGACGCTCGCACGTACGTGCGTATCATCATTATCACACACACAACAGAGAGAGAGAGAGAGGAGAGAGAGAGAGAGAGAGAGAGAGAGAGGAGAGAGAGAGAGAGAGAGAGAGAGAGAGAGAGAGAAGAGAGAGAGAGAGGAGAGAGAGAGAGAGAGAGAGAGGAGAGAGAGAGAGAGAGAGAGACTTATAGCAGAAGTACCGTCGCTCTCTTTTATGAATTTTTTCATTTGTTTTCAATTACCCTGACACCAAGCCATCTGACAAATGCCTACTAGAATCACAATACTTCCTTTCATTTTCGGACAAATGCCCATGTTCAGCGCCAGTTTGAATTCCGGTCGAACGGTTATACTCAAAGAATTTGTTATGTTTCAAATATCAGGGAAAAGAGACATAGAGACCCTTCACCTGAGAAGTATCTAGTTTTGTTTTCACGTTTGAGATTTGTGTGTTGTTCTGCATTAAATCAATCACAAAAGACATCTGGTTTTTGTTAATGTTGCTGTTATCATCATAATCATTATCATCATCATTGCTGTTATCATCATCATCACCATTATCATCATTAGTGTCATTATTCTTTCCAGGCTGCACATTCATAAAGGGAAGAAAGGTACACGGGTTGCTGGCATTTTATCGGATTGAGCCTGTAGAACTCGAATGACTGTAGCCTTACGGGAGCACTGGTTCATTATGGGTTAAGTATACACCAGATATGAAAACAAGAAACAAGAAACCCTGTGCATACCACAGACAGAAAATGGCGTTTAACTAAGAAACAGGCGGACGAATTCGTCGCCGCCCACGCACAGTACCTTGACGCCTACCGGTGAAGCAATTTGACCTTCAGCAGGGCAATAACCAACAGGTCGTTAACCCCCCCCCCCCCCCCCCCTATCTCCCCGAATTTCTTCCCCTCTATGCATGTAAATCAGCTGACTCCCCTGCTCGCTCTCTCTCTCTTCCTCTTCTCTCTCTCCTCCCCACCCCCCAACCCCACCCCTTTCCCGCCTACCCAAATCCGGCGGAAGAGACCTTTTCCGGAAGACAGGGGTTGTAAGACGGGCGAGGGTGTGGGGCAAACTGCTGTTTCAGGCCTTCAATGTAAGAGGTCGCCCAAGCAGTATGCGTACGCACATATGTCCGGTTGGGTGCGTGACAGCAGTCCAGCAAAACCTGAGCAGTGTTCCCCTTTAAGTTTGTTGCAGTAATTCAAAGCAGCCACCTCGTCTCCCAGTCACACACGAACATTTCCGAGCATCGTCTAGGTTCGGTCTTCACATGCCTCACGCGCTCAGCGGTCTTCCATTATTCGACCTCATCTACTAACTCCCGAACTTCTGTCGGCCACTACCGTGCCTCCTGTCAGTACTATCTGTATCTCGTCTGGGTGCTCCCAGTGCCTTGTGTTAACTAGTTTTCGTTCTTTGTCCAGATTCTAGCATGCTTCGCTGGAATACAAATTGGGGGGGGGGGGGGGGGTAGTAGGGGTGGGCGTGGGCATGGAATGGTTTGGGTTGATACTGTGTTGGCGATGGGCTTTGATACAAAAGTCAAGCGCAGGCAATGGTGGTTGTGGTGACGTTGATGATCATGGTGTTGTGTGTATGTATGTATGTGTGTGTGTGTGTGGTGTGTGTGTGTGTGTGTGTGTGTGTGTGTGTGTGTGTGTGTGTGGTGTGCGTGCGTGCGTGCGTGCGTGCGTGCGTGCGTGCGCGTGTGTGTGTGTGTGGTGCGTGCGTGCGTGCGTGCGAGAGAGAGAGAGAGAGAGAGAGAGAGAGAGAGAGAGAGAGAGAGAGAGACAGACAGACAGACAGACAGAAGGTTGAGATGATATTCATCATAACGGGGGGGGGGGGGGGGGGGGGGGGGGGAAGAGAGAGAGAGAGAGAGAGAGAGAGAGAGAGAGAGAGAGAGAACTTGGGGCACGTGTTTGTGCGCGTGAATATGATGGAATAAGAGAGTGTGGGTAAACAGCAAGACAACCAACCCAACAAGCAAAACACTGTAACAAACACAGTCAACCAGAAAACGGCGAACCAGGAAACTGAAAAAAAAAAAAAAAAAAAATGAAGGAAACAAAACTGAATGAAGGTCAAATAAAATAAAAACAAAAACTTAATCGGAGTCTAACGGGAAAAGAAGCTAGTTTAATAATGAACATGAAAAAAAATTCTAAAAATACGAATCTGATTTGATGAGAGAGAAAAACAACAACAAAAAAAACGCAGACACCAAAATAGACTTTAAAAAAGCTGGAAACGGGAAAGAACTGGAAAATGTGAACAGGAAAAAAGATAACACGAGGTAAAAGATGAAAAATCAACTAAAGAAGAGAAAAACAATAAAGCCTAGGAAAAAGGGAATGGGTGCGGTGGTGAAAAGAGAGAGAGAGAGGAGAGGGGAGAGAGAGAGAGAGAGAGAGAGAGAGAGAGAGAGTGTATGTGTGTGTGTATGTGTGTGTGTGTGTGTATGTGTGTATGCGTGCGTGTGTGTGTGTGTGTGTGGAGAGGGGATAGATGGGCTGGCCATAAACAAAATCTTAACATGAACGAAGAGGGGAGGGGAGGTGGATGGGGGTGTGGAGTGGGGAGGGAGGGGGGCTGAAAAGAGATAACATGGGAAGACAGCAAAAAAGTTGGGGAGACGCAAAACTCTCTCACACACACACACACACACACACACACACACACACACACACACACACACTCACTCACTCACTCTAGATAGACAGACAGATAGATTGAGAGACAGATTGATAGCTAGAAGGACAGGCAGACAGAAAGTAACAGAAACAGAGAAAGGCGAAAAGCCAATGCAATCAAACTGTTTTAACCTTTAATAAGTTTTAGTATAAAAGCTTGACCCACACCTGACATCCTACACAATGCTTCGGTGGGCTTCAATCATGACACTTTCTATTTTGCTCCATTTAAAACTCCTGCTGCACTTCCAAATTTCCAATCTGCGGATGGTCACAGTACAAAAAGTGTCACATCAATATCTCTTCATCCACTCTCTCCAACCCATCCCCACCTTCCGCCCCTTTCCTTGTCTGAAGCGCGGCTTAGTGGAGGAAATCAACGATGCCCTCGCAGGCGGACTTCTGACGGTCCTCCACCACTTATCATCATCATCATCATTACTAGAAAGAGTACTTATATAGCGGCTATTCTCTGCTTGAGACCAAGCTACGGTCCTCTATCACTTGCTATTATTATCATTATTGTCATTAAGAGTACTTATAGCGCCTATCTTCGGCATGAGACCAAGCTACGCGTTCAGTCACTATACGTACAGCCATTAGACCACTCCCATCCCTTCATCAAGGTGCGTTCAGTCACTATACGTGCAGCCGTTAGATCACTCCCATCCCTTCATCAAGGCGCGTTCAGTCACTATACGTGCAGCCGTTAGACCACTCCCATCCCTTCATCAAGGCGCGTTCAGTCACTATACGTGCAGCCGTTAGACCACTCCCATCCCTTCACCAAGGTGCGTTCAGTCACTATACGTGCAGCCGTTAGACCACTCCCATCCCTTCATCAAGGTGCGTTCAGTCACTATACGTACAGCCATTAGACCACTCCATCCCTTCATCAAGGTGCGTTCAGTCACTATACGTGCAGCCGTTAGACCACTCCCTTCCCTTCATCAAGGCGTGTTTACTCACTATACGTACAGCCCCATCCCTTCATCAAGGTGCGTTCAGTCACTATACGTACAGCCGTTAGACCACTCCCATCCCTTCATCAAGGCGCGTTCAGTCACTATATGTACAGCCATTAGACCACTCCCATCCCTTCATCAAGGTGCGTTCAGTCACTATACGTGCAGCCGTTAGACCACTCCCATCCCTTCATCAAGGTGCGTTCAGTCACTATACGTACAGCCATTAGACCACTCCCATCCCTTCATCAAGGTGCGTTCAGTCACTATACGTGCAGCCGTTAGACCACTCCCTTCCCTTCATCAAGGCGTGTTTACTCACTATACGTACAGCCCATCCCTTCATCAAGGTGCGTTCAGTCACTATACGTACAGCCGTTAGACCACTCCCATCCCTTCATCAAGGTGCGTTCAGTCACTATACGTACAGCCGTTAGACCACTCCCATCCTTCATCAAGGCGCGTTTACTCACTATACGTACAGCCCCTTCCCTTCATCAATGTGCGTTCAGTCACTATACGTACAGCCCCTTCCCTTCATCAAGGCACGTTCACTCACTATATGTACAGCAGTTAGACCACTCCCTTCGCTTCATCAAGGTGCGTTCAGTCACTATACGTACAGCCCCTTCCCTTCATCAAGGCGCGTTCAGTCACTATACGTACAGCCCCTTCCCTTCATCAAGGCGCGTTTACTCACTATACGTACAGCCCCTTCCCTTCATCAAAGCGCGTTCAGTCACTATCACTGACTTCTATACGTACAGCCCCTTCCCTTCATCAAGGCGCGTTCACTCACTGTACGTGCAACAGTCGGATCATTCCCATTCCTTCACCTTTAACGCCCACACCAGAGAAAAGGGAGGGGAGTAGATCCATTCCTCTGGTCCACACCCGCTTTAACTATCCCAGAGGGAGAGAAGAAGATCGGGGGAGGGGGGGGGGGGGGGAAGAGGAGAGAGAGAGAGAGAGAGAGAGAGGGAGATGGTAGGTGATTTATCTTACGCTCGACGATTACCACCCAAACAACAGCACATAAAGAAGGGAAGCGAAAATGGCAATTTGATGTCAGGCGCTAGCGAGATCGGAGCACGCAAGCCTGATCGCGAACTCGGCGCTCAAATTAACGAACATCCCCCACACACACACCCCACCCCCACCCCGCCCCTCCCTTCCCGTCCATTTTTTATTGTTTGTTCGTTTGCTTCCTTTGTTTTTGTCTTTGTTTTCCACAACAAACTACCGGGACTGTACTTCGTTACTGTAAACCCGCCTGTCCTGCAGTTAAACGTTGATACTGGAAATAAGTGCCGCAGTTCTACTTTACTACTGGAAACCTGTGCTGCGGTTCAACTCTGCTATCGTAAACATGTACTGCAGTTCAACTCTGCTGCTGTAAACCTCAGTGTAGCAGTTCAACTCTGCTACTGTGAACCTCAGTCCAGCAGTTCAACTCTGCTACTGTAAACCTTTGCTGCAGTTCAACTTTGTTACTGTAAATCTGTGCTGCAGGTCAACTTTGCTTCTGTAAACTTCAGTGCAGCAGTTCAACTCTGCTACTGTAAACCTGTGGTGCAGTTCAAGTCTGCTACTGGAAACCTGTGCTGCAGTTCAACTTTGCTACTGTAAACCTCAGAGCAGCAGTCTGTAATTTCAAACCTGTGCTGCGCTTAACTTTAAGATGGTATACCTGTGCCGTAGTTCAACTATGTTACTTAAACGTGCTGCAGTTCAACTTTGCTCCTGTAGTTGTAGAAATATGCCGCAGTTCAACTTTGCTGCTATTAAACTGTGATGCAGTTCAACTTTTCTACTCTAAACACGTGCTGCACTTCAACTTCGCTACTTTAGGCATGTGCTGCAGTTCAACTTTACTATCGTAAACATAATTATGCTGCAATTCAAGTTTACCACAGAAAACCTGTGCTGCAGTTTCACTTCCTACTGTAAACTATCTCTGGCAGTTCAACTTTTCGACTGTACATCTGTGCTATGTGCTACAGTTCAACTTTGCGACCGTAAACCTGTGCTGCAATATGCTACTGTAAACCTGTGTTGCAATATGCTACTGTAAACCTGTGCTGCAATATGCTACTGTAAACCTGTGTTGCAGTTCAACTTCACAACGATAAACCTGTCCTGCAGTTCAACTTTACTGCAATAAACATGTGCTGCAGTTCAACTTTACTGCAATAAGCATGTGCAGCAGTTCAACTTTACTGCTCTAAACATATGCTCCTGATCAAAGTCTGCAACAGATTGAACCAGGGACCTTAAGTCAAGAAAGGAAGAAAGAAAGAAGGTAATGTTAGTAAGGGAATGTTGCTTATAGCCCGGCCAACCGCAAAGGGCCATATCAGGGCTGTCAACTCGCAAGTCGTTACAAAAGAAAAAGAAAAAGAAAAAAGAAAGTAAGAAGGGAAAGGGGAAAAAAACACAGAAAGCTTTCACAGTGATGGCCGTGCCAAGTTTTCTCACAGTGGTTGAGACACAGCAACCCAGCTCAACAAAGGTAGATCCCGCAGATTGTTCCGCATACTTCAATGGCCCAGCCCACGTCACACTGTCCGACAACATTCCTAAAGCTATCACCATCTATTCAGCGAGAACAGCCTCAGCCTAACCAGTGAAGTCTGGACACAGATGAAAGAAGAACGCAGTCGAGTCTTCTTTTTCTCCAAATCACTTCCCGATCTAACGACAGTCAGTCCTGGGTGGAGTACGACACAAGCACACTCTCGCACGTGCACGCGCGCATTAACACACATACACGCGGGTGCGCGCGCACGCACCCACCCACACACATGCACACACACACACACGCACACACACACACACACACACACACACACACACAAACATACACGCCCCTCATCTGGGGAAGGGGCAGACTACAACTCTACAAGAGATGGGAAACGGACCGGAGACGTGGACATCCACAAGCGAAGTCATGAATCATCCCACAGACAACACCGACTCCACCGCGCATACTGGTTGCCACCGAAAACCTGACAAGGGAGGACCCCAGACACAGAAGTCTGGACTCGCATCAAGTTCCAGCGAACAGGAGCGGCCAATGTTGCCCCTAAGATGGACGACAACTGAGCTGGTTACACAGTCCAAGGACACACCGGAAACCCTGAACGTACAGTTCGTTGTCCGTTCCTGTGACCCCCGGAAGATTTCAAATGTGGGACAGCTTTGAACCCAGAACCCTAGGGCCGCATCTGCGACACAGTCACCACCTCGGTGGCAAGGGTAAGAAAGCTGGCGAAGGGACTGAACGTCAGTGCAGCGCCTGGCCCAATAGTAAGACCTCGAATCTTAACTGAATTGGTGGACACAATCTCCCTTGCCATCCTCTGTCAACACTAATTCTGTCCTTGAGTAGAGAATGGAAATGGTTCCGTCTGTGTTCAAGAAAGGTGTATAGTCCTGAAAACCACCACTTTATCTCTCTCACCAGTATGCAGAGCAAAATTCTGGAGCACACCGTGGTTAGATGATTATGGGAGTATCCTAAGCACACAACATCTTGAGAGAAGCTACCTGGATTCAGGCGCGATCGATCTTGCGAAAGTCGTGTGCAGGGGCTTGTGGATGAACTGTTATAAACCATGAAGAAGTTTACGGTGATGCTCTTCAAGACCCTCGACAAAGCCTGCCACTCTCTCCCGGTACTCAAATTACGGCTCCACAGAATCACCGGCCTGGTCAACAACGGCAACCGCAGTTTCTGAAGAGATAGACAGCAAGTGGTGATCTTGGATGGTGCTACATCTGACGTCTTTCGGGTGCAGACAGAACCTACCCAGAGCTCCGTACTGAGCAATGCCCTGTTCATAATATATACATCAGTGACCTCCCCGAACACCTGTCCTTGACCAAGCGGCTCTTCACAGATGACACGCTCTTCCTCAGACCTGTGGGATCGCAAGAAGATCGAAGGGTGTTCCAACAAGACCCAGGCCTCATGGTAGAATGGGAAAAGAAATGGACGATGTCATTCCACACAAACAGATAAGATATCAAACCCTACATGCCTCCAGGAAAAGAAACCACTATCTACAAAATATCTCCTAAGCCAGGTCCTTAAAAGCTGCCATAGGAGGTAAGTGCTTGGGTGTCAGCTTCTCTCAAGACCTCAGCAGGGACACCCGCGTAACATCAGGAACCAGGCCAGCAAAACCTGGGGTTTCTACGACGCAGCCTGAGAGTAGGCTCCATCGCCATCAAAGGGACAGCACTGAGCCAAAGAATATAGTACACTACGGAGTAGTGTACTATATTCTTTGACTGAGCCATGGCACCACCTGACTTGGGCGTGCGCCTCACCTCTGGGACCCCTGCACCGCAGAAGATAACAGGGAGGTCGGAAAAGTCCAACGTCGCGCAGCATGCTAAATGATGATATGAACCGGTATCGCCAAACGTCCTGGCAGAGAACACGCACATCCAGATGCACTGGTTCCCACTAAACGGCAGGTGCTGGACTGCCACGCACGCATCCCTCGTCTAGTTCCACCATAGACTGCCATCATCACCATACACAGGCTAATCCCTACCCCCCTCCCCCGTCCTTCTCCTCTGTGTGTGTGTGTGTGTGTGTGTGTGTGTGTGTGTGTGTGTGTGTGTGTGCGTGCGTGTGTGTGTAGCACGTGCGCGCCATTCAATTCCATACTTCAACAAACAAACCAAAACATTCACATCTCCGTACCGATTACGTGCGAATCGATGCCAAACTGCCGTGTGATTCGATTGCCAGCAAAAGCAAGCTGATTAGTATGAATGCACTTACAGACTGCACGTGCTTTTCTGCACATTGACAACCATTACATAAGCACATGCACACAGACACACAACAATCTGACAAAGAACAAATATGATGGTGATTAATTAAACAAAATAAGAAAGAAAAGAAAAGATTTAAAAAAAATTAAAAAGTCAAACGATACTCTTATTAGCCGATTTCGTGAAGTCCATAACAAACAAATAAAAAAAGTAGTGACACTTATTTGTCTTGTTCATTAACCAGAAGCCGTCAGTGGCTAACTGAATACTTGCAGGGTCCCCCCCCCCCCCCCCCCCCCCCCCCCCCCCCCCCCCCCCCCCCCCCCCCCCCCCCCCCCCCCCCCCCTAAACGTACAACGTACCCACTGATTGAATGCACCCTCACCTCCTACAAGCTGTGCACACGTTCTCCCTGTCCTTGCAGATCAATAAATAGCTGTTTAAAGAGAAGAAGAAAAAAAAGGAACAACAACTGCTACAGCGGTGTGCTGCCACACACACACTCCTCTCAAGTTCTGTGTCCTTGAGCGGACCCAAAGCGACTGCCCAAAATTCGGCTTATGACGAGGGGCTGGGAGGGAAGGGGGGGTGAATTGTAGAGGGGGTGGGGGGGGGGGTGGGGGGTTGTTTCCCTTCCTGAGTTGCTTAATTATAAAGTGTGTTGAGCGTGTGCAAAAAAGCGCGCTTGGTGTGTTGTGGGGGTTTTGTGTCGCGCGGTGCTGCGTGCATGCGTGGTGGTGTGTTTTGGGTTTTGGGGTGCACGTGTGTGTGTGTGGTTGTGTGTGTCCCCGTGTGGTGGTGGGAGGAGAGAGAGAGAGAGTTATGAGTGTGGTGTGTGCGCACGCTGGGGTTTGGGTGTTGTGTGTGTTTGTGTGCGGAGTGAGTTTTGGTGTGTTTTGAGCGCGCGGGTTTGTGTGTAAGGGGGACAGGCCGTGGGGGCGCGGCATGTGTGTTTGTGTGTTTTTTGAAAGAAACGCGCGCGGGGTGGCGTGGGGGGGGGGGGGGGGGATGGTAAGGGAGGGGGGGGGGGGGTGCTAAGGGAGGGGAGGGGTGTGGCTGCGGCCTCGAGTCATCAATCTTTACGAAGCTTTGCAGACCAAAATCTCATGCCCCCTCGAGTGTTTGCCAAGATTTCCAGTGAAAAAGACATTCGATGAATTTAGACATTGCGATTCTTCCCTCACCAATAATCTTATGACAGGACAAAACCAAAAATCACTCTAGGCGAGCGAGAGTCACAAAAACACCCACACAAAAACTCACACACACCAGTCGACACCACTGCGAAAGTAACAGAAAGGGGAAAAGATTTTCTTTTTCCCCAAACCCCCGCCCGAAAACCTTTCCGTTAAAATATTAAAGGGTTTACTGATGTTTAACCTTAATTTTAAAGCCTTTAATGTTTTCTTGTCGTGTTGGAACCCCGTCGAAAAAAACAAAAAAACAACAAAAACAAACAAACACAAACAAAAAAGACCCTTTAATGTAAGAAGGAAATCTTTGGGGGGAGAAGAGGGGCTGGTGAGGGGAAAAAAGGGGGGGGAACCCAAAATAGTATACTTCGACCTTCGCAAAATCGTTAATAATATGAAGAAAAAAACCCCACTGTGACATTACTTGCAACAAAAAGGTGTAGTCGCTTGTGTTACCAATTTTTTTTTTCCAAACAATTTCAAATAAACGAAAAACAACAAAAATAACCAAACGCCAGTGAAAAACAAAAAAAAAAAAAATTAAAATAACAAAACACCCCCACGAACATTCAGCATTTGTCATTATGGTGTGTGGGGTGTGTGGTGTGTTTGGTGTGAATCACTGTTGGGGTTTTCAAGGGGACTCAGCTTGCGTTTCTGCAAGGTGGGGTGTGGTGTTTCAACCCCCAAAAAAAACAAAAAAGGGTTTCCAGCCCGAACTGTTGGAAAATTTAAAAGCCTTAAAACAAAAAAAAAAAAACAAAAAAAACGAACAGATTATCCTGGAAACCCCAAATGCACCGCAGGATTGGCCCCAAAAACGCCGCCCCCACGCAGCCCCGCCGTGTCCCACCCCGGGAAAAAAAAATGGGGGGTGGGGGGACATAAAAAAAGCCCCAAAGCAAAAAAAAAAAAACGATCGCTAGGGTGGGGGGGTAAAAGTAAAAAGGAGGTCGCGCAAAGCTAGCCCGTTTCCATTTTTTAGCCACACACCACACACACACAAAACACACAGCTGCTAGCGGCCTTTTAGCCCCCGAACCCCGTGCCCCCTTTTTCCCCGCCGTCAAAACCCAAATTACAACGGGGGGGACTAAGTGTGTATGAGTGTGTGTCTAGTGTGCGTGTTGTCATTTAGGCGCGCTGAATCCCCTGTGCACAGGAAAAAAACACCAAAACCCTGTCGATAGCTTTGCTTTGGTAAGCTTCGCTCAGTGTTTTTGAAGAGACGCTTGTTAGCCCGTTTGTTTGTTTTCCGATGAACATTGATATTTTCAACGTTTTAGCCGGGTCTCGAATCCCCCCCCCAATTCGCCCGCCTGAGGAAAATTTCGCCCCGAAAAGCTGACAAAACGGGGTTCTCGTTTTTAACGCCCAAAAGTCCCCAACCTTCCCCGTTTTCTGATGTATGCTTTCCCCCCCTCTCTCTCTCGTCTGTCCTTTTCCCCCCTTCCCACCCCCGACCGAGGATGTACCCCCTCCCTCTACCACCCCCTCACAGGTGGGACTGTGTGAGAACGAAGCTCATCGAGAGCAAGACTGCGCCGCCAGCCAGCAGCAGAAAATGAGGAAAAAACCCCCAACCCTCGACGCGCGGCCCTTGGGGGGGAGGGTGTCGGAAAGTAGTAAACATGAGAGGGGACGAGGGGAGGAGGACGGGAGGGGGGGGGAAGGAGAGGGATCGATGGAAATGCGGGTTCCCGGTCGGGTTACGAAAATCGTGAATCGTCCTGATTGCCCTTGGGGGCACCTGGGCTGGTCCCCCGCCTGGAAAGGTCTATGGCGGTGTCGAAGGGCAAAATTCTGACTTCAGAATTTTTTATGCGGCCCCCAGGGGTTTTGGGGTTTTGTGTGTGTGGGTGTTAGTGTTGTGTGTGTGTGTGTGTGGGGGGTGTGTGTGTGTGTGAGTGCGCGCGCGCTCGCGCCCCTTTTGGTGCCAAATGGTGTGTGTGGGTGTGTGTGGTGAAGGTGGTGTGGTGTGTGTGTGGGGTGTGTGTGTGTGTTTTGTGTGGGGGTGTGTGTGTGTGTGTGTTTTTGTGTGTGCGCGCGCGCGTTAGGAGAGACAGACATACGTAAAGTAATATTATAAAAACTTTTATATGGTAAAGTATATTCAGAACTATTATGGAAGCCTGCTCAGTGCAGCTTGCTTGCATGTATATTTGTTTGCTTATTTGCCTGCTCTGCATACCAGAACATCATCTTGTTCTTTTAAAATGAAATATCGGTTTTTTAAAAAAAAAATTATTGATTTGGAACAGTTCTTTCCTATTCTTCGAGAGGCACAATGTTGCGGAGGAATGGAAATGACGGAAAGGTAGAAGCCGACGGTGGAGGCAAGAGGGGAAAAAATAGGGGAAAAAAGGAAAAATAAATTAAGGGAAAATTTGGCGATATCCAAACGACAAATGGTCCCCCCCCCCCCCCGGTAAGATTTCAAGTATTACGTACATCACGGAATACAAAACTGTGACATCTTGCCATGCGCGCGCACCACACGCAACACACTGAACATCAGATGCGTGAGAGGGGGAGAGAGAGAGAGGAGAGAAGAGGGGGAGAAGGGGAAGAGAGAGAGCTCCACAGCTGTACAGATGAGAGAGACAGGGAGACTGGACGACGTAGAGAACAGAGACAGAAAGAGAGAGAGAGGAGGAGAGAGGGAGAGAGGAGGGAGGAGAAGAAAAAAGAAGAATCTTTTTAAACCATTTTTCATAGAAAAAAAAAGGAAATCCACAACTCATTAAAACTTTGCAAAAACGCTTCCGCGATCGCATTCATGAGAGAACGTTTTAAACACCGATTCAGACTCACTGCTACTCCACCCGTTTTGGGCGAAAGTGGCCAAAAAAACGCCTATTCCTGTTCTCTGAAAAAGTAACCAAAAATAAGCCCCTAAAACAAATATACTGGTGGATTATCCGTTTTAATATAATTTACAAAATTTTCAGTTTCAGTTTTTGTTTAATCCATGTTTTTCCTGGTCATTTTCAATAAAAAATCATTTTCGCGCAAAACATTCTTCAAATGGTCTTTGTCTTTTGTGAAAAAAAATACAGTCTTAAGTTTCTAAAGTCTTTTAAAAAGAGTTATATTTTTGGATAAAATCCACCACTTTTCCCCGCAGCTTCCGCTGAAAAGTGTTTCGACAAGTGTTTTCTTTTTTTTAACAAAATTCCTTTCGCCGAAACATATCTATAATAAATAGTGTCTGCGTTTCCCTTAAACAGTCTATAAAACTGTTTTTAACACTCCTCGTTTTTTGTAGGTTAAAATAAAAAAAATTTTTATTATCAGCCATTTTTAAACCCTTTTACATGATATGCTTTGTTCCCTTTGTGTTTGGGCAGAAAACCCCAAAATGATTAAAATTATAACGATAAAAAGTTTGTAAAGGTCGAGGATTAAAAATGTTTTTCCCCAACCCGTTGCCACAAAACAATGAGCAAAGGGGTTTTTGTCATAAGTTTTCTGCTCCATAGTTTTATAACAGAGTTTATTAAATTTTTATTATTTTTTCTACTTTTCCGTCAAAACTTGTTCAGTTTTTTTTAAAACCCCTTTAGGCCTTTAAAAGTGTAAGATTATCCAATTTTTCCCGTAAGTTGTTTCTATTTAAGTCAACAGTGATTTTTTGCTTTTTTTTTTGATTTAATATCCCCGCCCTTGTGAAAAACGCGATGGTAAGTTAAGGGGTTTAAGTCTAAGTTTTGCCCCTAATATTAATTCCTTTTATAAGGGGCATCACTAAGCCACAACCCTCCCCCTCCCATCTTTAAAAACAGAAATTTCAAAAATCATTGTGAAAGTGTTCCTAATTTTTGTTGGAAAGAACTGTAATTTTGTAAAGTTTTTTTTCACTGTTTCTTTCTGTGGAGGATGTATGTTTTTTCCCTACGGCGTTTTTTCAATTTCTTTCACTTTTTTGTCCCGGGATAAGATTACATGTAAAAAGGGCCAGAGTTGAAAAGCTTTTCTGAAACTTTTTTGACGGCCAAAAAAAAGTAAAAGGGGTTTGAATTCAAATTTTATTTCCCAAAATTTTTAAATTTATGGTTTTTCCTTTTTTTTTAAGGGGTTTTTTTTTCCAATT
>CM031599.1:54416591-54445779 GCA_018398815.1 Conus ventricosus | reverse complement strand
CCCCCCCCCCCCCCCCCCCCCCCTAAACGTCAAACGTTACCCATGATTGAAGCACCCTCACCCCTACAAGCTGTGCACACGTTCTCCCCTGTCCTTGCAGATCAATAAATAGCTGTTTAAAGAGAAGAAGAAAAAAAGGAAAACAACAATGCTACGCGGTGTGCTGCCACCCCCACACTCCTCTCAAGTTCTGTGCCCTTGAGCGGACCAAAGCGACATTGCCCCAATTCGGCTTCCCTGACGAGAGGTGCGTGAGGGGAAGGTGGGGTGAATTGCTAGAGGGGGTGGGGGTGGGGGTGGGGGGTTGATTCCTTCCTGAGTTGCTATAATTATACGTGTGTGAGCTTTGTGCAAACAAGCGCGCTTGTGTGTGTGTTTTTGTGTGTGTGTGTGTGCGCGCGCGTGCGTGCGGCATGCGTGCGTGCGTGTGTGTCTGTGTGTGTGCACGTTGTGTTGTGTTTTGTGTTCTGTGTGTGTGCACGTGTGGTGTGTGGGAGAGGAGAGAGAAAAGGAGAGTATATGAGTGTGTGTGTGTGCGCACGCTGTGGTGTGTGTGTGTGTGTGTGTTGTGTGCGAGAGTGAGTGTGTGTGTGTGTGGCGCGCGCGCTTTGTGTGTGTAAGAGACAGTGCACGTGTGCGCGCGCATGTGTGTAGTGTGTGTGTTTGAAAGAAAGCGCGCGCGGGGTGTGCGTTGGGGGGGGGGGGGGGGTTGGTAGGGGAGGGGGGGAGGGTGCTAAGGGAGGGGGAGGTCGTGGAGCATGGCGCGCCATACGAGTCATCAAGTCTATACGAAGCTTTGCAGACCACATCTCATGTCCCCTCGAGATGTTTGCCAATGATTTCCCACGCTGACAAAGACACTTCGATGAATTTAGACATTGCGATTTTTCCTCCTCACCAATAATACTTAACCTGACACGGACGAACGCAATACACTCTAGGCGAGCGAGAGTACACACACACACACACACACACACACACTCACACACACACACGTACGCACACACACTGCAGAAAGATAAACAGAAAGAGGAAAGATTTTCTTTCTTACCCAAACCCCGCACGAAAACCTTAGTCCGTTTAAAATATTAAAGCTGGTTTACTGAATGCTTAACCTTAATTTTAAAGCCATTAAATGTTTTCTTGTCGTGTTGGAATGGCCGTCCGTAAAAAACAAACAAACAAACAAAAACAAACAAACACAAACAAAAAAGACCTCGTTACATGTAATGAAGGAAATCTTTGGGGAGAGAAGAGAGCTGGTGAGAGGAAAGAGGGGGGGGGGGAATGCCGAAATAGTATACTCTCGTTACTTTCGCAAAAATCGATAATGAAATATGAAGAGAAAAACCCTACTGTGACATTATCTATGCAACAAAAGGCTGACTAGTCAGCTTGTGTCTACACAATTTTTTTTTTTCAAACAAGGTTTCAAATCAACGAAATAACAACATAAATAACCAAACGCACAGTGAACAAAACAACAAAATTCAAATAACAAAACACCACCACAGAACATTCAGCATTCTGTCATCTATGTGTGTGTGTGTGTGTGTGTGTGTGTGTTTGTGTGTGAACTCACTGTTGGGGATTTTCAAGCGGAGACTCAGCTTGCGTTTCTTGCTCATGGCTGGGGTGTGGATGTTTCACACCACCAAAATATCAACAAACGGCTTCCAGCCCCGAACGTGTTGGTAAATAACAACAGCACTTAAAACAAAACAAAAACAAAAAAAAACGAACACTGATTATCCCTGGAACAAGCACTGCACCGTCAGGATTGGTCCGAATCCGCCGACAACCAACGCAGTCCCGCCGTGTCCACAGCCTTGAGAAAAATGGGGGGTGGGGAGTGACACTACAAAACTATGACAAAGCAAAAAAAAGAAACGATACAGCTAGGGTAGGAGGTGGTAGAAGTAGAAGGATGGTCGCGCCCAAAACTAGCCCGTTTCCATTTTGAGCACACACACACACACACACAAAAACACACAGCTAGCTAGCGGCCTTCAGCCCTCGAACCACGTGCCGCTTTCTCCAGCCGTCAACACCAAGTTGACAAGCGGGGGGGAGCTAAGTGTGTATGAGTGTTGTGTTTATGTGTGCGTGTGTGTTCATTTAGCCGCGCGCTCGAATCCGCTGTGCACAGCGAAAAAAACACCAAACCGTCGTCAGATAGCTTTGCTTGGTAAGCTTCTGCTCAGTGTTTTCGAAGAGACGCTTGTTAGCACGTTTGTTTGTTTTCCGATGCAAACACTTGATATTTTCAACGCTTTTAGCCTGGGTCTCGATTCCCCACAACTTCGCCTGCCTGCAGGAAGACTTTCGCTCCGACGTGACAAAACGGGGTTTCTCGTTTAGAAACGCCAACACGTCCACAACCCTTCCACGCTTGCTGATGTATGCTTTCCCCTCTCTCTCTCTCTGTCTGTCATTTTCCTCCCCCTTCCACACACGACCCGAGGACTGTCACCCCTCCTCCTCTTACCACTCTCACACGGTCGGGCACTGTGTGAGACGAAGCTCGATCGAGAGCAACAGGACTGCAGCCGCATCAGCAGCAGCAGCGAAAGCTGAGGAAAACGAAACACACACCTCGACGACGCGGCCTTGGCTGGCTGAGGGTGTCGGAATGTAGTAAGCACTGAGAGGAGGACGAGGAGGAGGAGGACGAGGAGGAGGGGAAGGAGAGAGGATCGATAGGAACTGCGGGTTCCAGTGTCGCAGGTCTACGAAAATCGTGACATCGCTCTGATCCTGCCATCTGAGGGGCACCCTGGGCTGGTGCCGCCGCCTGCGTATGGTCTATGGCGAGTGTCAGAAGAGGCAAATTCTCGACTACAGATATTTTTATGCGCGCGCCAGGTGTGTGTGTGTGTTGTGTGTGGGGTGTGTGTACGTGTGTGTGTGTGTGTGTGTGTTGTGTGTGTGTGTGTGTGTGTGTGAATGTGCGCGCGCGCTCGCGCCTCTGTGTGTGCCAAATGTGTGTGTGTGTGTGTGTGTGTGTGTGTAAGTGTGTTGTGTGTGTGTGTGTGTGTGTGTGTAAGTGTGTGTGTGTGTGTGTGTGTGTGTGTGTGTGTGTGTGTGTGCGCGCGCGCGTTAGAGAGAGACAGACAGATACAGTAAAATGTAATATTATAGAACTATCTATATATGGTAAATGTCATATTACAGAACTATCTATGGAAGCCTGCTCACGTGCATGCTTGCTTGCATGTATATTTGCTTGCTTATTTGCCTGCTCTGCAATACCAGAAAAGATCATCTTGTTCTTTTAAATGTAATATCGGTTTTTAAAAAAAATTATTGATTTGGCAACACGTTCATTCCCCTCATTTCTCGCAGGGGACAATTTGAGGAGGAAGGGAAAAGGGAAAAAGGGGTAGAAGCCAGACGGTGGGGAGAGAGGAAATAGGGGAAAAAAAGGAAAAAAATTTTAAAAGGTAAATTTGGGATACCCAAACGAAAAATGTAGTCTCCCCCCCCCGGTTGATTTCAAAAGATTACGTACATCCGGACATACAAAAACTGTGACATCTTGCAATGCGCGCGCAACACACGCCAAAACCTGACAATCAGGTGCGTGAGGAGAGGGGAGGGGGAAGAGAAGGGGAGTAGAGAGGAAGAGAGAGGAGGAGTCCACAGCTGTTTCCGATGAGAGAGACAGAGAGGACTGGACAGACAGTGAGAGAGCAGAGACAGGAAAGAAGAAGGGAGAGAGAGGAGAGAGGAGAGAGAGAGAGAGAGAGAGAGAGAGGATGTTGTAAAAACCCTTGGTTCAGTGGAGAAACAAAAGGAAAACGCGACAACGGGCGCTAAAAAATGTGTGCAAGGAAACAGCTTCCCGTCGATTAATGAGAGAAGAATTAAAAAAACCCCATTAATCATTGTATCCACCCCCTTTTTGGGCGAAAGTGGCCTAAAGCGCCTATTTGTTTCTGACAAGTAACCCAAAAAAAAACGACCCTAAAAAAAAAAATTACTGTGTAGGGTTATCCGTTTTCAATTCCTAAATTTACTAAATTTTCAGATTTCAGTTTTTGTTTTAATCCTTGTTTTCCTGGTCCATTTCATAACATCATTTTCGCGCAAACTTCTTCAAATTAGTCTTAGTCTTTCATGTGAAATAAAAACTACAGTCTTTAACTGTTCTCTACAGTCTTTTAAACCGGAGTTATATTCTGGAATAAAATCCACACACTTATCCCAGCATGTATTCGCTGGAAAGCTAGTTTCGACAAAGTGTTTCTATTTTTAACTATGTCTCTTTACTGCCCGAAAGTATCTATAATATATAGTGTCTGAGTTCCTTCAAACAGTCTATAAAACTGATTCTTAACATCACTCAGTTTATTTGCTAGGATTAAACTAAAAATAATGTTTATTATCAGTCCAATATAACCTTCTATCTTGATATTTCTTTGTACCATTTAAGTGTTGGACAGAAAACACAACTCTGATTAAAACTTATACGATAAAACTGTTTTTAACAGCGTCGAGGATAAATATGTTTTTTCACAACCAGTCTGCCCAAATCAATGGAGCACTGAGAGTTTATGTCTAAAGTTTAACTGCTCCATAGTTTTTATTCAGAGTTTATTCTAATTCAGTTATTGTTTTTATCATACTCTCCGTCAAAAAACTTGTTCAGTATAATAAAACCCTATGAGGCCTAAATGTGTAAGATTAATACAATTTTAGTCCTGTAAGATTGTTTCAACTTATACAGTCAACCATTTCCAACCTAATAATCTTGTTATGATCCTTAATATCCTCGCCAATGTGGAGCACGACGATGGTAACGTTAACGGCGTTTAACGTCTAAGTTTTGCCAGCTAATATTAATTCCTTTTATAAGGTCATCACTACCGCCCAACCCCATCCCTCTCCACATCTTTAAAGGACAGAAATTTCAAATATCAGTGTGAACGTGTCTCTAATTTTCTGCTTGGAAAAGAACTGTAATTTTGTTGAGATAGCTTTTTTTACAAACTGTTTCTTTTCTGTGCGAGGATGTTACTGTTTTTTCCCCATTACGGCGTTTTTTATCTTTAATTTCTTTCGATATTATCGTACCGGTATAAGACTTACATGTAAAGGGCCAGAGTTTTGAATGCTTTTCTGAACTTTTTTGAAGGCCAAAAACTGTAAATGGGCTTATGAATTCAATTTTATTTCATTCTACAATTGTTTAAGTGCCATTTGTGGTTCAGGTGTTTTCGAAATATTTTTATTCATACTGGCCAACATTATTTGCTTCTAGATTGAGTAGTTGTTCTAGTTTAGGAACCTTTTGTTTTTTGGGTCACGTCAACCTCTTTGCGTTTATAATCACATCTTTAGTGACTCAAAACCATACAAAGTGCTTATCTTCACCACTTCTGTTCAAATGTCCGCAAGTTCTGGCAAGGTCCTTTTATTCTAAAGTTATACACCTCAACAGGCGCTAATGTAACTCCTGGGTTTTCAGGCCCACGCGGACCTTATTTTTTAGTAGCGATTATTTTATTTCCAAACAATGTGCGGTTTCACATTTCACGACTTTCCTGTTTTGTCATTGATTTTTATATTAAATGATCCGACCATCCCTCAAAACTAATTTTTAAACTGTAAAATAAGGGAATTGTATAATTTAATAATCGCAATATGCTGCTTTCCCTGACGGAAGAGCTCTTAAAACAGTGAGGGCCTTCCATCATATAAGTTTTCATCAGTGCTCAGCTCATTCCAATTGAACCTAGAGTAATGATGTAATGCAAGATAGAGCGAATTTTCCCCCTCATAAGTAGTTTTGTCTGGAACCAGCAATATAATATGAGTGGGTAATTGCTAGTTGTAAAGCTAACATTTTAGCTAGCTCTCTATCAAAAAAGTAAGAGTTCCTTGTCTTCAAGCTTAAAATTGTAAACATTGTTTTTAGATTTTGCATTTTAAGTTTGAGAGAATGTCAAAGTTACTCATTGCTTCTTTTAGTGAGCAAACCCGTATAAACCATCAGGTTATTGTTAACGGGCTCATTTTGGTCCTCCCTGTCTGTTAAACTTTTAGAAACCTTATTATTCTTCTTGGTTGGCTTATATTAAACATACGATTTGTAAAATATTTCCATGGGAGCGCCGAACGTTCTGGTTCCGCATGTGTTATTAATAGATGATTCTAAAACCGAAGGGCGGTCTTGAGTTGTTATTGTTACAAACATTTTTTAAAAATCAAATTAAAAATGATGTGCATTTCAAATTATACTGATGCAAAATATTCTGTTGGGACCGCATACAATCTTAAAATAGAACAACTGACACCCTGACATTTCTGTGACACAGGACTGTCGCTTTTCATAAAAAGGATGAGTACTCATTGAAGAAGCTATCTTAACCTCTCCCTATTAAAAAAGACTACATCGCGAAAAAGCGTGGTTTGTCAACGATGCGTTTTATCTAACCAGGTTAAACTTTGCTGTTGTTTTGTGCATCAACTGGGGTGGAGTGTCGTAGCTGATCACTTAAATCTTCCTGATCCTTTGGTTAGGTTCAAGTGTACAGATTTCATTTCTATTACACTTCAGACGTATTTTAATTGAACTGCAAGCGCCATTACTGAATGACAAAACCGTTTAATCCATTCAGCAACAGAATAGACATGAAGTGCTTTTGAAAGGCTCTGTAACGAATTCAATATTAACAACATGAAGACTTTAGACAAAAGGTTGGATTTAATCATGGTCTAGGCACCCCTTATTTTTGGGGCATGACTGAAAGTTTAATTTTGACTGGAATCCTTCCTTACACATCTTTCCTTCAAGCGAACGCTTTTCACCTGGGTCCATAGAGCAAGAGCATAAACAGCATGGCACATTTATCTTAGACACTTCTAAGGCCTAACTAGAGCGGGAGATAGAACGAATAAACGACTCTATTCGTACTTTACGTTTGAGATGTTTTGCTAGGGTCGCAAGCACAGGCAAGATCAAGCCTAACTGATCCTTTCTACTGGGATTTGACGCACAAAAAACAATACTTAGCAAATTTAGAGGACGCAATTAATTATACAGTTGATTTACCTTCAAGTATTCAAGCGTACAACATGATTTAAATACGCAAGATCGAACGTAGACTTTGATGTTGGAACTGGTTTATACATTTTACTTGCCTTCTGACTTAGGGACTACAGGTAGGAATAATAATAATCTATAATAATGAAATTCTTAGTGCAGGCAATGAACAGAGGTTGGGAAAAAAGACATAAAGTCTGAGCCAGTAATATTGCAAGCAGTAAAAGAACACCAAGAAATAGTACATCCAATCCCCGCGGACCCAAAGGCCAAAGGCATTGAAGGAATCAGCAAAGCTCGCGGACTCTGTTCGCGATGACATGAATAATGAAAAGACAGCGCTTGTTCTTGGATTAACTGGCTAGGGTTACTACGGTCTTTATTTTACTAATTATTAACCAAATATTAAGAGAACTAATCATAGCCCATAAAGTGCTCGGCCATAAAGCCAACTACTTTTGCTTGCAGTAGACAAAAGCCAGCTGACAATATCCCCAATATTCTGGTAAAGAATCCCCGGCTTTACCAGACTAATTTTTTTAATAAATTCGCAAGATGATCAAGCTGTTTTTTTACCCATGATTTATCCAGGCGATGGCGGTGAGGCACTGGGCTTTGAACGACTGCCGCCTGTAATAGCATCAACAGTGTACTTATTGCATAATCCCTACGGCGTTAAAACGCATGCTAATGTCGACTCCCTTGCCTTCTAAACAGCGTTCGTATTCGTTATGGCTAGCGTTGTTGTCTTCATATAAAATTTTACGTACTAGTTTATCTTACTTCTATTCACTTGAGTTCGTAATTCGTTTTCGGTTAGTAGACAGAATTCTAGTCTTGCGATCTCTCTTGTTCAAGATATTTTAGTCTTTGGGTTATTCTTTTTTTAATTCAGGCCCTAAGTTAGCGTCATCAGCCTCAACGAGTTTTTCTTTTTCTCTTTGATATATCTGCCAATTAGTTTCACCTAGTTTTGTAAATTGTTTGTTAATTAGCTCTGAGGTTCTTAAAACGTACGATAAGGCCTAATAATTCTGCAGAGGCAATGGGGAATCATTAATTGTTTTTAACGCTGTTTCTTCTGAAAAACTAGTTTTGCTTCTATTGTAATTATTAATTCGCTGTGATTGATTTATTCTTTAGTTCCATGTTTTTTGCATTTGGTTATCTGTTGGGGTTCTTTGTAGTGAGTTTGAAGTTTAGCAACTGTCCGACTTACTTTTGGTTTAGCAATTGCCAATGCGATTTTGATCTTTCCACTGAGTCTATTTCTAATTGAACCACGGCTAAAAACATTGATGGGTGGGTTTAGTTGTAAGCCGAACAGTTGCCCTTGTGATCGTTTTTTACAGACAAATGACCTCTTTTTATTAAAATGTTTTGGGTCTATAAATCGGGAGGGTTCTGCGCCTAAACTTTTGTAAAATGCTCCGACCGTACTTCTGTTAATTCACGCTGCATTGAGAGGTTAGAGCTCGATGCTTGTGTCATAGGGAATATCATTTCACTCTTGTCGTTCCAGGATTAAAAACATCATAATCTTCTTCTCTTCAATTCCTGCCTGTTTTTAAAATAATTAATTTTTATTTGTTCATAAAAATGTCGCAAGCACATGGCTCGATCTTTACCCGCTAGAAGCCTGCCCGCCCTTTGGCGTGAAGGAAATAGCTGATATTACTGTTCAATAATCCATCTACTATTGATGCAGATCAATTCCTTTATGTTAAATTTCAGGATTAGGAGCAGATGACGTGATTGTGCAGGCTTGGCGTCTTACTTTCAAAATCGTACTCGATTCACAAACAGACCCAAAACAGGACAGTTGTACAGAATCTGGGACGGGCCATAAAGAAAATTTCTATAAACTTGAGGGGCAAGATATTTTCTATTTACAACAATGCAGACATATTGTTTACCTATTATGAATCTATGCTAACCGGGAATGAAAGGGTGATTTTGCGTTTCAAGGAATAGAAAATGAAGAAGCCACTAAAACATAGAATAGGCGTGAGATACAAAACGACGGCAAAAAGTATGTAGCCGTAAGTTTGCGTATGGAATTCCGCTTTTCCTTTCCATAGGATTTTGAGTTGTTAAACAGGCATGCGCCATACTTTCAAGGGGCATTAAAAGACAGACTTTTCTTTAGACTAACTTTTAACGAATACTTAACGTGTTATCAGAAGTAAACTGGACACCGAAAGCAATGTACAGCATTTCTGTCATCTCGTTAGAGTTTGACTGCGTTGTTGCAACTCTAATTTAGCAAGTAGATTGAGCACAATATCAGTCAAAATTTGCAATATATTACGAAAGAGTGATTCATCATACAACATATCCTTGAAGCAGGGCCGACATATATGGATTTAGTTTTAGCGTCTCAGCAAGATCGCTTAAAGGTATTTATTGCTGTGTGAAGTGAAGAACCATTCAAAAGAGGGGGTGAAAAAAAGTGAAAAGTTTTTTAATCAAAAAAATAACGAAAGTACAATGTTCGATTGAGGGCAGCCCTAACAAATCTCTGCTAGCGGGCTTAAACCTTATCGCATTTTGATGAAATAAGAAAACTGTTTGAGGTGGGAGGGTGTAGGTAATCCAACAGTGGACCTTGTGGCTAAAGATCTACACCTTCACAGGGCGTAGAATTGATGATTATTTACAACAAAATACGTTTCTGGATTGACCTATGGGCAACAGAGGATAATCAGTTACATGAAGCGGAGTGAACTAGTGAGGAGACGTAATAAACATTTCAAATTGATAAAGAAGAAGAAGCTGATAAACCGCTTAATTGTACATTTGTTTTTAATATATGATCGGCTAGGATATGAAAATAGACAGATTAAAAGATATACAATACTAAATTAATTTTATTTTATCACCACGCATGTCTTGTTCAGGTATATCCAAAACGTTGCTACAGCTCGCCAAAAGAAGGAGATAGCAGGCAATTCTGCTGTTATAGAAC
Source organism: Conus ventricosus (assembly GCA_018398815.1). NCBI lineage: Eukaryota > Metazoa > Mollusca > Gastropoda > Neogastropoda > Conidae > Conus > Conus ventricosus. Next base: position 54,435,763 of record CM031599.1, on the reverse strand, counting down.
CCCTAACATAAAAACCTTCAGATTATTAACCAACATAACACAAAGCAGCAAGAACTATGAGCAAGAATTTTCAAAATACAGCAAAACTAAACGAAGGTATTCTGCTGCCTTTAATGCTGTTACATATGTTAATATTGGGAATCGACTTATTTAGTGACTCTATCAGCGGAACGAGCGTAGGTCTCTTATCAACGGGCATAGGCGCTGCCGCAGCTTACTCTAGGAGGTTTGTCTTTAGTCTTGCCTCTGTTCATTAGCTGTAGGTGCCGCCAGACAAAAAAAATAAAAACTAAACTCCAAAAGCACACAGCTATGGTTCAACTAATAACGGGCTAAACTTTAGGCTCGTTCACGCTGATAATAAATAAAGCGCTAGTTGACTCAACATCAACGGGATGAGAATTTAATCGTTTACAGGCCGATTTGATGATACAAGACAAAAGTTTGATTTCAAAAGAAAAAGGCGAGGGCAAGTTTTTTCAACAGCCCGACGCGAGCAGATAAAAAAGGAAAATGCTTAAACAAAGTAAACGAAACATTAAAATTCTCTAAACAGCTCACATTAACAACACCAAAGATTGTTTATACTTTAGTTTATGGTCTAAGCGCAAAAAGACCGTCGATATTGATTCATATTAGTATTTTTTTTTTTAAATTTAAATAATATTTTGAGTTAGAAAAGAGACTCAACATGGCTAAGATATATGAAGGACAAGCGAATAAATTTTTTTGAAGCAATGCAAGAAAATTTGACAAGAGCGCTGAATGATATTGATTTAGAAGACCAAGCCCCACAAACGTACAGGCAAGCGTTTTCATGCTAATTTCTCAAGTTTCCAAGTAAATAACAATAGACCCGCCAGTTAAAGTAATGTTAGCTGTTTAATCGACTATGTAACCAATAATATAAGAAAATCTAGAGGTTGGGTCTCAAACTAAACAACAGACTATTCTTTCTCATAATGACTTAACACCGGTTGGCAGACGAACTGGCTTACAATGTTAGACGCTGCCGCTGAAGAAGCTAAAAATGAGAGGCTTGGTTGGGTCAGAGGCGCGAAGTTTTAGAGATCAAGATTTTTAAAACAGGATAAGTATGCACCGATTGTAGGCAAGGCTTACATTCTCGCTACCCAGCATAGTCGCAAAAAGAGCGTTCAAAAATAAGGAATCAGACGGACAAATGTTTTCTGTGGATTTTTTGTGTTCTCGCAAGGCAGCATTACGCCGAACAAAACGCAGAGAGAGTGTCTAACTATCGCCCTATACATCAATGATCTTCAATTTATTGGAATATCCTTTCCTGTTAGTGTAGCTCAAATGATCAGTTTGAAGAACAACAAACACATAAACTGTTAATGTCTACACATGGGTGAGGAAACGATTTGGTGCCGATTAAAGTGTCAAGAACAGCCCAACAATAGGTATCCAGGACAAAAGCCATGTTGACTACTGCTGATGCTTTCACACGAGGGCTGACGCATTACACAGTGATACGCACAATGAGTAGAATTATTGGCACCATATTCTAAAATGGGCATAAAACAAGAATTCTGCAGAAAAAGTTTAACAAGAATGCCATATGTTCAAGCGCACGCGAACTTAAGAAACATTTGTATTGGTCCAGTGAATGTAATACAGAACTATTACGCCCCCGCCGGATCAAAGTTGATATAAGAACTGGAAAAAACAGCAACATTCTCCATACGTACGTTATACGCAGACTTCGAGTCGCTTATTGTTCCTATGAAGGGCCATCACCACCAAAAACTTCAAAAAACAGTCTTAATGAGTAATCCTCAGATTTGTTTCATTTGCCTTCATTATTGTTAAGTCGGTTGGCGCTCATTCAACGCCAGCTTATTTAGAGGACCAGATGCTGCAGAAACATTCTTAAAAGCATGCAGCAATGTGCGTAATGATTGTTCTAATAATCTGAATTTATCTGAAATCATGTTGACGCCTGAAGCCCAACAAAAGTATGCCTCAGCCACTCACGGTTGGATTTGCGGTTTAGAGCTAACGCAAGAGTTAAACCCCACGTAGAGACCCATGATCACATTAGTGGGAAGTTCAGAGGAGCAGCGCATAACAAATGCAAATTCATCAACTAAAAGTTTGAACCTTAAGACATGGAAGTGCCACTTCTATCATAAACTAGCGAGGTTACGACTCCACCTTTTAATGAAAAGCAGTGGGACGATGCCTTCAGAGTGTTGTCATGCATTGCACAGTCATCAGAAAAGTACATGTGCTCTTAATCTAAATAAACATGTCTTTTATGGGACTCTATGCAACACTGATGGTTCATTAGAGTCACTGGTATGTCCTTAAAGTCCTGCCAATAACGGAAGAATATTTTTGCACCAACGATTGTTAGAAGGGCGTTTATACCTTATAGAGTACATGAACAGTTGGGAAAGGTTTGACGAATGAGACATCTTCCTCTAAAGGCGCGTTCTTTTAGTCTTAGAGGAAAGGACATCAGCGACTCGATTACCAGCATGCTCCACGATTGCGTGGCAGAGTTAGATTGTAAAACGATGGGGGAGACTATCATGACTCCTACTTGATGGCAGATCATGTATTGTTGTAGGACGTCTTTGAAAAAAATTAGAAAGGAATGCTTGAAACATTACAGGTTTAAATCCTGCGCATTTATTTTGCAGCCGGGATGAGTGGACGCTTTCTTAAAGTTTACTGGGAGTACAGAATGATTTATTGTCAGATTTCTACAATGATTCAGCATGCTTGACAAACGGATTGCGTGGGGGAATTAGTATGGGTCGCTCCATTACTGTAAGCAAAACAACAATACTTGGACGACTACAATCCAAGTAAAAGGTCTAACTATCTCATGTATTTAGATGCAAACAATCTGTATGATGGCAATGCGCAATCGCTTCATTACGCAACTTTAAAGGTACAAGTACGATATTATTCAAAGGCATTAAAGTGGTTGAGCCAGTTTTAACGCCTGTCAACAGCGCGGATTCATTCTAGAAGTTGGACTTAGAATATCTATGAACTCCATGACGTGCATAATGACTATCCATTGGCAGAAGAAAGTCTAAGATGGACCAAGAGAGCACGCCTAAACTTGTGCCTAATTTCGGGCAAAAAAAATTATGACTGTCCATTACTGACTTCTACAATTTTATTAAGACATGGTTTGAAGTTAACAGCTGTCATCGCATAAGTGCTTTCGAATCAAGAAACAGTTCATGAAACCATACATCATGAAGAACACTGATTCAGAACATCCAAAGAAGCTTCAGAAAAAAGACTTTTAAGCTGATGAACAACAGCTGTTTTGGATCAAGACTATGGAGAATTCCGGCACAAGCGCAAGATGTTAGATTAGTCACCAAGAGGAACGCAAAAGAAATTAAGCTGACTTCAAAACCAAATTATTGGACTTTTAGAAGATTTCATGATCTGCTTTTTGGCATAATGATGAAAAAAAAAAGAAGTCAAATTGGACAAACCGTTTTTATTGGGTTTACTGTTTTAGATTATCAAAGCTTATGGATGTTAGAAATTTCTTTTAGACTACTTTAAGCCCTCGTTATATGAGCCGAGGTACTTACACAGATACAGATAGTTTGGTTATAGATATTCCTATGAAGTTATTTATAAAGACAAGGAAATCGAAGTAGTAAAGACATGCGGGATGGTTATGGTCCATTGATTTCCTAAAGATTCGCTTTGCATTCATTACTAACAAGAAGGGTTTAGAACGATGAAGGTTGATTATCTGGAAGGTGATTCAAGAGTATGTGGGGTTAAGATAGAAAATGTACGTATTTCGAGCAGGAGAAATCATTAGGAAAGCAAAGGGAATATCTCGCAGTGTTGTGCAGTCAAACATATCACATGACTAACTCAAAGAAAGCTTGTTTGGCTATAAGACTTGTCATCATGACAACGTAAAACTGGAATCTATCGACATGAGATCAACACAAAACGTTGTAACAAAGATGTCATTAGATAGAAACAATCACAAACGGGTTGTTGGTTAATCCAGAGTTTTCATATGCAATTGGCACTGGAGTACCTAAAATAATTAAAGCGAAAACAGTTGTTCTGCGGGATTATCTGGTTCTTCCTTACAAAGATCTTTGAGGAGTAGTGTTGTTGTTGTGTCAGTTCTCGTAAATAATACACGGGCGGATTATTTTTTACAATTCCTTTTTATTTAAGTACGGTCAACACTCCAATTGGATCGGTTGCCTTAATGCGAGTGGTCCCCTTCTGCTTCTCCGGTAAATACAAGGTACCTTACTTTCAAACCAAAAATGGTAATAGGTTTGCTGGGTGCTACTGAGTCTTCAGCAAAACTTTTATTGTTTTTCTTTTGATTGCTTGTACTGGTTTTTTAGCCCTTTAATTCTTCATTATTCTTTGGCGCCAAAACTGGGGCAGTCTTCTACTCCATTCTGTGGTTGCGAGGAATTGTCAATCAGCTCTCAGTGATACTGGTTAGGGAAAAAAGTCTTTCAAGCTAAACTGTTTTTGTTAAAGTTTTCGACTAAGTCCTGTGATCTGTGAACTCCGGATGCCACTTCTAATAGTAACTCTATGTTTAACAATAATTGATTCACTTGGCCTTTAAAAATCCTTTTCCATCATCGCTTCGAATTCATGCGAGGGTAAGTTAAGGGGCCTCGTTGGTATATCAGTTGTATAGCGGACAGCACATAGCCAGAAGCACTTTTTGTGTTATGGTCCGCTTTCTTTGTATCTAGAGCTATTCAATGGACTGTGAGTGCGGACTTAAATCTTTTTTTCGCTAATCTATCAGGGGTAAATATAAAAGATCCATTTGATGGGTTGTCGCCGTGTGGTGTTGTGTAACAAAGTTGGTCTCCTGTATTTCGTCTAGACGCAGGTAATTAGATTTGCCAAATCGCTTTTTGTTTAGAAAACAAATATTTCGCTGTTTGACGCTAAGTGTTTGTTTCACTGGACTCCGCTGTTGGCTTAGCTTTTTGTTGCGTGATTCCTTCAATTCCTTTGGCGAATAATAGATTTTGTTCATTTTATTCAGCCAATAGTATGTGCAACAACATACACGATGGTTCATACACAACGATAACAAACGCGGATTTCTTGAATCTTTTGTTATTTGATGGTTGATAAAAGTCACTGGCTTTTGGTGGGGGCAATGTCTGGAATGGTTTGCCTAGTAATAGAAATATTCTTTTATTGCTTGATCAACATTTTTAAAGGTGTAGCTGCCATGCCCTGTCTTTTCAGTGTGTCATTAATATAATCTAAATGCTCAACGTCTACTGCTTTTCATAGGCGTCTTGTGCAGATGCTAGTTCCTCCATAGCTTTGTTCTGCCTTTTCTCTCGCCGCCATCCCAGTTTACTAAATGCAAAATTATGCCGCTAAAAGCAAGCGCATTCACCCTCAGCGCCGCCTATCCATTATGCGAGTGAAGCAATTTTTTATAAATGATTTTTTTTTACATATTTATATTATCTGAATTATCCTTGATTAACTAGATAATCTTTTTCGTGGCAACGAAGCTGCAAAGATAGCAATTAGCTTTGCTGGAATCTCAAAGTCTGTTTGCCAAGATCTGCTGGTTTAATTCTTAACAGGCTTTTACCAAGCATTGGAGTATCCTACACTTAGCCCTCCAATAAACAGCAGAATTTGGGATACAAGGTTAGCAATCCGTTTTTTCGGTGGTATTTATATAAAATAAAATAATTTATAATTTAATAAAAACATTGAACGGATGATACTCCTACAGCTACAAGGCGGCCTAAACCTTCCTGAACTTGAATGACCAAGTTAATGATCAAGCTTAATGCCCCAAAAGGGAGAGGTTGTAAAAATGGCAGCGTGATGGGAAACAAAACAGTTCTCGGAACTGAATTCCAGCATTGAACAGATTTCAAATACAGATGTCGCCACAAGACATTATAAAGTACATAACAGGTATGAAGCGCAGCTGGGGTCTAGAACTGGTGAATAGTGTGGGGCAAACGGTTTTAGTTTGCTACACTAAAATAGTCGTAGATTTGCTCCCATTGATTCTGAACAGATCTTACGTATTGATTTAACGCAAGATCCAGTTTAACAAAGTCATTAGTGTCTAGGATGTGATTTATTATATAGATTTGGAACATTGTTATCGCCATAATCATGGGATTAATAACTTTTAATCTATAGATTTTATTTCACTTCAAATTGAACGAGCTGGAAATCATCAGAACAGGAAATTGGAATCAGGTGGAGAAAGTAACCAGCCGAAAAACAGCAGAAACAACGCTGACCAGGTGGGGACATTAAAAATCCTGGGCGTGTTGAAGAACAGGAAAAAAATTAGCAGGTGGGAACAAACAAAAAAAATTAATGTTACAGAATATGACTCAACATGAACATAACACGCCAAAGCCACAGCCGACAAGTTGATCAAATGCCAGATATAAAAAACTCCATGTGATTCAAGGGCCCAAGTCTTCATGGAATATAGAACTTAAAACTGTAGTATTTTTGGCGCCCTTGCTGCTGCTGGGGGCAGTTTTTATGTTATAAAATATATTAAAGAAAGCAGCAGAAACAAAGCAATTCAAAACAATCTGAACATTAAATGCAGGAAAAAGACAACTGCCCGCAAAAACGCCAATAACAAGATCATTTGATCCATTTCAAATGGAATAATAATTAAATTTTTTTAAAAAAATAGATCATGGCGTATTATAAAATGATGAAGTCAATAAATCAAGACATGGGGAGTATATAATGACATTTCCATAGACAGATTGTAATCAATGCGGTTGCTTAGGATGTAAAAACTTCATTAAAATATAGAAGAGAAACGCCCGAGCAGAAATCCTCAACGATGTCGCCCACGCTTTTTGGGCCGTGTGTGTACTATATTAGACATCTTCTATTTAAGATAAAACATTGCCCTTGTATTTTTTGTAATTATAAGATACCTTATTAAGAAACTTGGTTGTACATAAAGGTGACTGAATCAGAACTTATTAGAACTGATCAAGAACTTAATTAAAAAACTTAATCAAGAAATAATAAAGAACTTATTAAAAACTTACGAAGTAACTTAAGTAGAACTTGGGGATAACTTGAGAAATGATTAAGCGAAAAATTAGAAGTAATTAAGTATGAACTTAGAAATAACTGTTAAAAAACTTAGAAGGAACATGAGTGTTTGCATGCGTGGGTGGGGGGTATGGGGCAGGTGGGAGGTGGGGGAGTGTGCATTGGTGGGGGAGGACAAAACAAAAACAAACACAACAAACAAACAAACCACAATGACAGTCCGGGGTGGGGGTGGGAGGTTGTGCGTCGACGTTGGGGGTGGGGGTGGGGGGGACGTAGCTGTGGTGGAGTGGGGAGTAGGAGGACGTTGCGTGCGTGGGGGTGGGGTGGGGACGTGCGTGTGTGTGCGGCCAGCAAAAAAAGTTGAAGCAGGACGTTGGACGCGAAGCAGTGAAGCCAGTAATCACATCAATATATACAAGTCATAAAGTGCTTCGGTGAAAATTCAAGGCAGTCACTCTAACAAACCCGAACGCTCCTGCATTAGCAGTATTCTAAAAATAGATCTTACGTCAGTGGTAGCTCGTGCGCTTTTAGGTTAAACAGGCGAAGCTGCCTGATTGACGAAGTATTGCTTGGGTGCTTTCTAGCCGTATTACAGTGGGCGCACTGTTAGCTAAAGCAGTCAACTTCTAAAACAACCCGACCGCCGCGCTAACGACACCTGGCGCGATGTCACAACCTGTAATGAATACACCCCCCACCCCCACCCTCACTGGCAAGCCCAGTTAGAGGACATAAAAAAAGGGTTTTCGCGGCGATTCTAGCTGTGTCAGACTATCTGTTACACATCAGTTTTGTTGGTGTAGTACCATCGTCATTGTATATTTTTAAAGCATTTATATGAGATTGTGTAGCACACAATACTCCTCTCCATACTGGTAGATGTACTAAGGTATGCATAACCCTATTAGTTTGTTTGCCAGAACATTCAAAATCGCCATTTCAGTTGCATAAGGGCACAACTTAAAGGCTGCTGAACTGGTTAGAGTAGAAAAGTATACACATATTATACAAAAATCAGCTGCCCAATAAAACTTAATCTGTAGATAACCAATCAATCAAGTCACGAATCAGCCGTGTTTACCTTCGCCTAAGAAATGAAACGCTGTGCGGGAGACATGTGAATAGTTAGCTTGACTTCACTAACTAACTCCAATAATTCTTTCAAAAAATACTCTAAAATGCAGTTAAAATAAAACTTATGGCCTCGAATAAAAAACCTGTTCTCAGTAACGTTTTAGCATTTTAATTAATAATAACACAATTAAAATCAGTGGTCACAACAGAGCGCCGGCGAAAACACGAGCAGCTTCTGCGTGAGTGGCCTCAAACATGACGGCCTGGTTCGATGCCACGTCGACAGCCTCGATCTGATGGCAATCTCGAATTTTGATGCAATGTAGTAAAGTGTAAACAGCAAAGTGGTTTCGTTTTAAAAGCAACAGGGCTAGGTGCAAACTGCCGCGAGCGTAAATAAGTGATCAGATTAGCACAGTGTACAACAGTTTGTAGTGGAAAATTAGTAGATAGAGTGTGCGGTTTTATGTCTTTCATTGAGGAGTGAGAAAGAGTGTGTGAGTGTGTGTGTGGTACTGACCGCCTCTCTGTCTGTCTGTATGTCTCTCTCTCTGTCTCTTTCTCTGGTCTTTTCTGCGTGATTCTCTAGCTCTCTCTTCCGCCACAGGAAAAAGGCGGAGTTAAGGGCACTTTTGCCCAAAAAAACGGTGGTTGAGCAAGTGAGTCAGAATGGTGTTTATACGTGATTACATGTATCTGAGGCAACGAGTGGAAATGACATAGGCACTGCCCAGAATCAGCAACAACTGGGCGAGTGTCAAACGTTTCAGCCTTCCTTATTCGTGGTTCAACCGTGAGTGTGAGTGTGTGGGTGTGTGTGTGTGTGTGTGTGTGTGTGTGTGTGGTGTGTGTGCGCGCAGCGCTGCTGAGCGACGCATGTGTGTGTTTGTATGTGTGAGAGAGAGTGAGTGAGTGAATGTGTGTGTGCATGCGTTGTGTGCGGTGCGTGTGCGTCTGTGCGTGCGGGCGTGTGTGTGATCGGGGATGTGTGGTGTGTGTGTGTGTGTGTGTGTGTCGTGTGTGTGTGAGTGTGTGTGTGTGTGTGTGCGTGTAAAGTGTAGTGTGTGTGTGTGTGTGTGTGTGTGTGTGTGGGTGACGTGTGTGTGTGTGTGTGTGTGTCGTGTTGTGCTCACGTGCGTGGTACACCGAGCTGGCGAGGGATGTCGGAGAATGCTGCATAGGGTGTGTGTGTGTGGTGGTAGGGGGAGGGGGGGGGGTTTTGGAGGGTTGTTATAAAGGTCTGATCGATTTTGTCGTTTCGTTCTATTTAAGAAGTGTTTTAGTAGCACATTACACTCTGTTTGTTATGTCTTACTAAATATTTTGAGTGTGGGTGTCAAAAGAGGAGAAATCAATTATTAAGATACCTTTATTAAAGTAATGATGATAGACAGAAAGGGAGAGGGGATGAGAGAGAGAAGGGAGTAGTTTCATGGAGACAGAGAAATGGAATGAATGGTGAGAGATATGGGAGGGGGTGAGGGTGGGAGAGAGAGACAGAGAAGAGAGAGTGAGAGAGAAGAGAGAGGGAAGAGAAAGAAAGAGAGTGAGAGGAGAGAGAGAGGAGAGCGAGAGAGAGAGAGAGAGAGACAGACAGACAGGGACAGGACAACTGAGACACAGGACTGACGAGGGGACGGGAGGGAAGAGATGAGAGAGAGAGAGAGAGAAGAGGAGAGAGAGACAGAGGACAGAGAGACAGAGAAGCGGAGGGGACGGAGGAGGGAGGAGGAAAGAAAGAGAGAAGGCAGGCAGGACAGACATATGGGAACATGTGCAATATCAAAACAAAACAAGAAAAACAAACAAAACAGACAGACACTGGGTAATATGGCAATGTCTAAAGAAACAAGAAAAAACTAAACAACCAAACAAAAACCGTCCACGAAACAAAGAAAGAAAACAGGGGAAAAAAGGCGTACGTCAACCCCCCCCCAAACAAACAACAAGACAGGAGTACGGGGCATTGCAGAGCACCGAAAAAACAAAAAACAAGCAACCAAAATAAGGAAATAGAAACCAAACGAAAGAACAAAAAGAAAGGAAAAGGTATACAACCAAACAACAAAAACAAACCAAAACAGGACGAAAGGTGGCACTGCAATGTCAAAGAAAAGAAAACAACAAAAACAAACAGACGTACAGGTGGCATGGCAATTGTCAAAAAAGAAAACAACAAAAACCAAACAGGACGTAATGGGGGCAAATGCGATGTCAAAAGAAAACAACAAAAAACAAACTGACGTACAGGTTGCACTGGGCAATGTCAAACAAACAACAAAAACAAACAGACGTCAGTGGGCACTGGCAATGTCAAAACAAAAAACAACAAAACAAAAAGACGTACAGGTGGCACTGGCAAGGTCAAGACAAAAAACACAAAACAAAAGACGTACAGGTGTGGCATGGCCTGTCAAAACAAACAAACAAAAACAGCGTAAGTGGCCACAGCAATGTCAAAACAAAACAACAAACAAAACAGACGTAAAGGGAGGCCACTGGCATGTCAAACAAAACTAACCAAAAACAAACCGACGTCAGGGTGGCATGGGCAATGTCAAAACAACACAAAAACAAACAAACGACGTTACAGGTGGCACTGGCAATGTCAAAAACAAAACAACAAAAACACAGACGTAAGGTGGCACAGGCAATGTTCAAACAAACAACAAAAACAAACAAACAGACGTACAGTGGGCACTGGCAATGTCAAAAGAAAACAGCAAAACAAAAAACAGACGTACAGGTGGCACTGGCAATGTCAAAACAAAAAACAAAAACAAACAGAACGAACAGGGTGGCATGGCAATGTCAAACAAAAAAACAAAAACAAACAGAGAACCAGGTCGCACTGGCAATGTCAAAACAAAACAACAAAAACAGACGAAAACAGGTGGCATGCAAGACAAACAAAACAACAAAACAAACAGACGACAGGTGGCACTGGCAATGTCAAAAACAAAACAAACAAAAACAAAAGACGTACTGGGTTGGCCTGGCAATGTCAAACAAAAACAAAAACAAACAGACGAACAGGTGGCACTGGCAATGTCAAAGGAAAACAACAAAACAAACCGCGAACAGGTGGCCTGGCAATGTCAAAACAAAACAACAAAAAACTAACAGACGAACAGTGGCACTGGCAATGTCAAACAATAACAACAAAAACAACAGACGACACAGGTGGACTGGCAATGTCAAAACCAAACAACAAAAACAACAGACGAACAGGCTGGCACTGGCAATTTCAAACAAAACAACAAAACAAACAGAAGAACATGTCCGGCACTGGCATGTACCACGAAAACAACAAAACAAACAGACGAACAGTTTGCACTGGCAATGTCAAAGAAAAACAACAAAAACAACAGAGAACGAGGTGGCACTGGCCAATGTCAAAGAAAACAACAAAAACCAAAGACGTTTACAGGTGGCACAGGCAATGTCAAAAGAACAAACAACACAAACAAACAGAAGTACAGTGGCCACTGGCATGTCACAAAACAAAACAACAAAAACAACTGCGAACGGTGGCACTGGAATGTACACCATAAAAACAACAACTAACTACAGACGTTTACAGGTGGCACTGACTTACCCAGAAAACAACAAAAAAACAGCGTACAGGTGGCATGGCAATGTCAAAACAACCAAAACAAACAGCGACAGGTGGGCATGCATGACAAACCAACCCACCAACAAACAGACGAAAGGTGGCAAGGCAATGTCAAAAGATAACACACAAACAAACAGTCGTACAGGTGGCACTGGCAATGTCAAAAAAAAACACAACACAAAAGACGAACGTGGCACTGGCCAATGTCAAACAAAACAACAAAAACAAACAGACGAACAGGTGGCACTGGCAATGTCAAAACAAAAAACAAAAACTAACAGACAACAGGTTGGCACTGGCAATGTCAAAACACACAACAAAAACAGACGTACGGTGGAGGGCAATGTCACCGCCCACCAAACACAAACAGTTACGAACGGGGGCATGGCAATGTTCAAAAGAAAACAACAAAAAACAACAACACGGACGAAACAGGTGGCAATGGCATTGTAAGAAAACAACAAACAAAAAAAAAAAAACAAACAGACGGAACAGGTCGGCAACTGGCAAAGTCAAAAGAAAAAACAAAACAACAGACGAACAGGTGGCATGGCAATGTCAAAGAAAACAACAAAAACAACCAGACGTACAGGTGGACTGGAAAGTCAAGAAAACAACAAAAACAAAACAGCGAACAGGTGGCACTGGCAATGTCCAAAGAAAACAACAAAACAAAAGACGAACAGGTGGGGCAATGGCATGTCAAAACCACAACCCAAAATACAAAACAGACGAACAGGTGGCATGCATCTGTCAAAACAAAACAACAAAACAAAGCAGACGTACAGGTGGCACTGGCAATGTCAAAAGAAACAACAAAAAACAACTGACGAACAGGTGGCACTGGAATTGTCAAACACAAGCAAAAACAAACAGCCGAACAGGTGGGCAATGGCAATGTCAAAACAAAACAACAAAAACAACAGACGTACAGGAGTTCGCGCAATGCAATGTTCAAAAGAAAACAACAAAAACAAACAGACGACAGGTGCACTGGCAATGTCAAAACAAAACAACAAAACAAACAGGACGAACCAGGTGGCCTGGCAATGTCAAAAGAAACAACAAAAACAACCAGGACGTACAGGTGGCAATGGCAATGTCAAAAGAAAAAACAAAAATCAAAACAGACGATAAGGTGCACTCGGCAATGTCAAAAGGAAAACAAACAAAAACAAACAGCGAACAGTTGGCACTGGCAATGTCAAAACAAAAACAACAAAACAAAAGAACGAACAGGTGGCACTGGCAATGTCAAAGCCAACCCCAACAAACAGACGAAACAGGTGGCAATGGCAATGTCAAGAAAACAACTAAAACAAACAAGACGAAAAAACAGGTGGACTGCATGTTCAAAAGAATACAACAAAAACAAACAGTCGAAAGGTTTGGCAACTGGCAAAGTCAAAAGAAAACAACAAAAACAAAGACGAACAGGTGGCACTGGCAATGTCAAACAAAACAACAAAAACGAACTGGAACGAAAGGTGGCACTGGCAATGTCAAAAGAAACACAAAACAAAAAGGACGTACAGGTGGCACTGGCAATGTCAAAGAAAACAACAAAAACAAACAGAGAACAGGTGGCATGGCAATGTCCAAAACAAAACACAAACACAAAGAAGCAAACAAATCGGAAATACAAGGAAAGAAAAAAAAAAAAAGAGGAGCGGGGCGGGGGGGGGGGGGGGGACAGATGAAAAGGTCGTCAGACGCGATCAAAGTAAATGCATGGCGAGGGTCAACGCATGAAAGTCCTGTGCAAACGGAAGGTTCTTATCACTTCCACAATCAGAAGCAAATGATTTTTACGTGTTGTGTGCGTGTGTGCGTGCGTGCGCGCGCGGCGCGCGCGCGCGTTGTGTGTGTGTGTGTGTGTGTGTGTGTGTGTGTGTGAATGTGGTGTGTGTGTGTGTGCCTGTTGCCTGTCAGTCTGTCTGTTTGTCTCTGTATCTCTAAATGTACACACACAATCACTCACTGAAGACGAGAGACAGCAGACAGACAGACTGACAGATGAGAGAGAGAGAGAGACGAGGAGAGAGAGAGAGAGTGAGAGAGAGAGAGAGGAGCGAGAGGGGGGGGGGGACAGACAAAGTTTTCTGCTTCGATTTTTTTTTCTAACATATTTGTGTTTGTTCTCTCGTCCAAATTACTCCTACGGAGAGAGAGTGAGAGAGAGAGAGAGAGAGAGAGACAGCAGACTAGAGTAGTGAGGAGAGAGAAGAGGGGAGGAGAGGAGAGAGACGAGAGAGAGAGAATAGAGAGAGAGAGAGTTAGAGTGAACTGACAGAGAGGGAGAGAGCAGAGCAAGCGATACAGGGACAGAAACCGAGACTGAATGGAAAGGGGACAGGACCGAACACACACACACACACACACACACACAAACACACCACAATCACACACACACACACGGACGACCAGGACGCGTGGACTCATGGACAAATTAACTATTACTAAAACAAGACCCTATTAGTAAGCACGACGAAAGAGAGAGGGAAAGGAGAGAACAGGGACAAATTGATAAGCTCTACCTAACACGACCCTATTAAGCATTGGAGAAAGAAAGAGAGAGAGATGAGAGAAGGGAGAGAGAGAGAGAGAGAGAGCACGAGGAGAGAGGAGAGAGGAGAGGACAGAGACAGGGACAGACAAAAAAGACAGGCCGCACACCACCCACACAAAACACACACACCACACAACACACGCATGTTAGTGACTCATGGACACATTAATAACCACGTCTAAATTCGACTCTATTAATTTAAGCACGATCGAGAGATGGGTGGGTTGAAACGGCAGACAGTGCAATACAGTTTAAAAAAAGACGACGTGTTAAGCATGTTTTGTGTGTGTGTTTTATTTTTTTATATTTATAATAAATAGTTTATATATATATATATCTTACATACATAAACACCCATTTATATATTTTTTTATTTTATTTAGCCATTAAAAACCCCAGTGTCACAACAGAGCGCCGGCGAAACACGCAGCCTTCTTGAGTGGTGGCTCAAACAATGACGGCCTGGGTCGTGCCACGTCGACAGCCTCGATCTGATGGCAATCTCGAATTTCTGATGCAATGTAGTGTAACCAGCCAAGTGTGTTTCGTTTAAACAGCACAGGCTAGGTGCAAACTGCCGCGAGCCGTAAATTAAGTGATCAGATTTCAGCCCCGTGTACAAAGTTTGTAGGTGGAAATTAGTCAGAAGAAGTGTGCGGATTTTATGTCATTTAATTGAGAGAGAGAAAGAGTGTGTGTGTGTGTGTGTGTCTGCCCGCCTCTCTGTCTGTCTGTCTGTCTCTCTCTCTGTCTCTCTTCTCTGTCTGTCTGCCAGTGATTCTCTCTCTCTCTCTTCGCCACAGGAAAAGGCGGCTTTAAGGCCACTTTTGCCCAAAAACACGGTGGTTGAGCAAGTGAGTCAGAATCGGTGTTTATACGTTCTCTACATGTATCTGAGGCAACGAGAAAATGCACATGCACAGCCTGATCCAGCAACAACTGGGCGAGTGACAAACGTTTCCAGCCTTATTCGTGTTCAACCGTGTGTGTGTGTGTGTGTGTGTGTGTGTGTGTGTGTGTGTGTGTGTGTGTGTGTGTGTGTCGCGCGCGCGCGCGCGCGCATGTGTGTGTTTGTATGTGTGTGAGAGAGAGTGAGTGAGTGAATGTGTGTGTGCATGCGTGTGTGCGTGCGTGTGCGTCTGTGCGTGCGGGCGTGTGTGTGTCGGGCTGTGTGTGTGTGGTGTGTGTGTGTGTGTGTGTGTGTGTGTGTGTGTGTGTGTGTGTGTGTGCGTGTATAAGTGTGTGTGTGTGTGTGTGTGTGTGTGTGTGTGTGTGTGTGTGTGTGTGTGTGTGTGTGCTCGTGTCTGTGCTCACGTGCGTGCGTACAACCGAGCGTGCGAGTGAATGCTCGAGAATGCTGCATAGGTGTGTGTGTGTGGTGGGGAGGGGGGAGGGGGGGGGGGGTTAAAGGTTCTGATCGATTTTGTCGTTTCGTTCTATTTAGAAGTGTATAGTAAGCACATTACACTCTGTTTTTATGTCCTTACTAAATATTTTGAGTGTGGGTGACAAAAGAGGAGAAATCAATTATTAAGATACCTTTATTAAAGTAATGATGATAGACAGAAAGGGAGAGGGGAGAGAGAGAAGGGAGTTCGGTTCATGGAGACAGAGAAACGGGAACTGAAGGTGAGAAGATATGGGAGGGGGGGAGGGAGGGGAGAGAGACAGAGAGAGAGAGAGAGAGAGAGAGAGAGAAAGAGAGAGAGAGAGAGAGAGAGAGAGAGAGAGAGAGAGAGAGAGAGACAGACAGACAGACAGACAAACTGAGACACAGAGACTGACGAGGGGACGGGAGGGAAGAAGAGAGAGAGAGAGAGAGAGAGAGAGAGAGAGAGACAGAGACAGAGAGACAGAGAAGAGGAGGGGACGGGAGGGAGGGAAGGAGAAAGAAAGAGAGAGGCAGGCAGACAGACATATGGGTGACACTGGCAATATCAAAACAAAACAAGAAAAACAAACAAACAGACAGACACATGGGTAATATTGGCAATGTCAAAAGAAAACAAGAAAAACAAACAAGCAAACAAAACAAGGAACAAAACAAAGAAAGAAAACAGGAAAAAGGCGTACGTCAAACCAAAACAACAAAAAACAAACAACAAGACAGACGTACAGGTGGCATTGCCAACGTGAAAAGAAAACAACAAAACAAACAAGCAAACAAAATAAGGAAATAGAAACAAAGAAAGAAAAAGAAAGGAAAAAAGGTATACGTCAAAACAAAAACAACAAAACAAACAAACAGACGAACAGGTGGCACTGGCAATGTCAAAAGAAAACAACAAAAACAAACAGACGTACAGGTGGCACTGGCAATGTCAAAAGAAAACAACAAAAACAAACAGACGTACAGGTGGCAATGGCAATGTCAAAAGAAAACAACAAAAACAAACAGACGTACAGGTGGCACTGGCAATGTCAAAACAAAACAACAAAAAACAAACAGACGTACAGGTGGCACTGGCAATGTCAAAACAAAACAACAAAAACAAAAAGACGTACAGGTGGCACTGGCAATGTCAAAACAAAACAACAAAAACAAACAGACGTACAGGTGGCACTGGCAATGTCAAAACAAAACAACAAAAACAGACGTACAGGTGGCACTGGCAATGTCAAAACAAAACAACAAAAACAAACAGACGTACAGGTGGCACTGGCAATGTCAAAACAAAACAACAAAAACAAACAGACGTACAGGTGGCACTGGCATGTCAAAACAAAACAACAAAAACAAACAAACAGACGTACAGGTGGCAACTGGCAATGTCAAAACAAAACAACAAAAACAAACAGACGTACAGGTGGCACTGGCAATGTCAAAACAAAACAACAAAAACAAACAAACAGACGTACAGGTGGCACTGGCAATGTCAAAAGAAACAGCAAAAACAAACAGACGTACAGGTGGCATGGCAATGTCAAAACAAAACAACAAAACAAACAGACGAACAGGTGGCACTGGCAATGTCAAAACAAAACAACAAAAACAAACAGACGAACAGGTCGCACTGGCAATGTCAAAACAAAAACACAAAAACAGACGAACAGGTGGCACTGGCAATGTCAAAACAAAACAACAAAAACAAACAGACGACCAGGTGGCACTGGCAATGTCAAAACAAAACAACAAAAACAAACAGACGTTACAGGTGGCACTGGCAATGTCAAAACAAAACAACAAAAACAAACAGACGAACAGGTGGCACTGGCAAGTCAAAAGAAAACAACAAAAACAAACAGACGACAGGTGGCACTGGCAATGTCAAAACAAAACAACAAAAACTAACAGACGAACAGGTGGCACTGGCAATGTCAAACAAAACAACAAAAACAAACAGACGAACAGGTGGCACTGGCAATGTCAAAACAAAAACAACAAAAACAAACAGACGAAAGGTGGCACTGGCAATGTCAAAACAAAACAACAAAAACAAACAGACGAACAGGTGGCACTGGCAATGTCAAAAGAAAACAACAAAAACAAACAGACGAACAGTTTGCACTGGCAATGTCAAAAGAAAACAACAAAAACAAACAGACGAACAGGTGGCACTGGCAATGTCAAAAGAAAACAACAAAAACAAACAGACGTACAGGTGGCACTGGCAATGTCAAAAGAAAACAACAAAAAACAAACAGACGTACAGGTGGCACTGGCAATGTCAAAACAAAACAACAAAAACAAACAGACGAACAGGTGGCACTGGCAATGTCAAAAGAAAACAACAAAAACAAACAGACGTACAGGTGGCACTGGCAATGTCAAAAGAAAACAACAAAAACAAACAGACGTACAGGTGGCACTGGCAATGTCAAAACAAAACAACAAAAACAAACAGACGAACAGGTGGCACTGGCAATGTCAAAACAAAACAACAAAAACAAACAGACGAACAGGTGGCACTGGCAATGTCAAAAGAAAACAACAAAAACAAACAGACGTACAGGTGGCACTGGCAATGTCAAAACAAAACAACAAAAAAAACAGACGAACAGGTGGCACTGGCAATGTCAAAACAAAACAACAAAAACAAACAGACGAACAGGTGGCACTGGCAATGTCAAAACAAAACAAAAAAAACTAACAGACGAACAGGTGGCACTGGCAATGTCAAAACAAAACAACAAAAACAGACGTACAGGTGGCACTGGCAATGTCAAAAGAAAACAACAAAAACAAACAGACGAACAGGTGGCACTGGCAATGTCAAAAGAAAACAACAAAAACAAACAGACGAACAGGTGGCACTGGCAATGTCAAAAGAAAACAACAAAAACAACAGACGAACAGGTGGCACTGGCAATGTCAAAAAAAACAACAAAAACAAACAGACGAACAGGTGGCACTGGCAATGTCAAAAGAAAACAACAAAAACAAACAGACGTACAGGTGGCACTGGCAATGTCAAAAGAAAACAACAAAAACAAACAGACGAACAGGTGGCACTGGCAATGTCAAAAGAAAACAACAAAAACAAACAGACGAACAGGTGGCACTGGCAATGTCAAAACAAAACAACAAAAACAAACAGACGAACAGGTGGCACTGGCAATGTCAAAACAAAACAACAAAAACAAACAGACGTACAGGTGGCACTGGCAATGTCAAAAGAAAACAACAAAAACAAACTGACGAACAGGTGGCACTGGCAATGTCAAAACAAAAAAACAAAAACAAACAGACGAACAGGTGGCACTGGCAATGTCAAAAACAAAACAACAAAAACAAACAGACGTACAGGTGGCACTGGCAATGTCAAAAGAAAACAACAAAAACAAACAGACGAACAGGTGGCACTGGCAATGTCAAAACAAAAC
>CM031599.1:54394091-54401591 GCA_018398815.1 Conus ventricosus | reverse complement strand
TCTTCACGTTGTCCACTTGCCTGCCTCTCTTGCTGCTGTCGGGCTCTCTGCTGGTCTCGTTGTATTGGCTGGGAGGTTTCTTGAAACTTCCTGAATACTGAACCTGTGTGTTCGGTTCAAGACAGGATCCGCCTTTTTAAACCGGGAAAGGGGGCCGGTTGGCCCGGGGTTGGGTCAAAAAAACCCACAGTGTTTTAACTTCTCCGAAAATTTTCCCAGCTTGTGACTTTATTGCCCGTTGGGGGCGTTGGTCGTCTCCCAGTATGGCTTTTCCAAAAAACGGGCATTTTCGATAAATTGTAAAAATTCCCGCAGATGAATCGTGTGACCCTTTTTGCTTCTGTCACGTCACATGCCCCTGAGTGAGAGGAGAGGGGAAGAGAGAGGAGAGTACACACAAAAGCTAGGGAGAAAAAAAGGTTCGAAATCGAATAAGAACTGTAAAATGCAAAAAAATAAAAACCCAAATACAAGTCCTGAAACCAAAGACCGACCTAAAACTTTTCTCAAAACCCAACACGAGGGGGAAGGGAAAAGGGGAGAAAGGAGGTCAGAAAAGTTATCCCCCCCATAATGAGTATAAAAACAAGAAAGAAACAAAGCCCAAAGAACTAGCGAAAATAAACATTGATAAGCCCCAGAAAATATAGGATTTGACGGGTTTTTAAAAAATCGATTTAATGGTTAAAAAAAAACAACGTCAAATGAAAATTGTAGTGTAAAGGCCTAAGGGTAAGAACACATATTTGGCCCTTTGGGGTTCCCCTTAATAAAAAAAAAAAAATTCGGGGGGGGGGGGGGGTGGGGGGGGGAGAGAGAGAAGAGAGAGGGGAAGAAGAGATGCGGACATGAGAAAGGCCTCTTCTCCCACCCCTCCCCTCTGTTTTTTCTGTATGTGGGTCAAAGCGCAAGCGCGGTGCGTGCTTTGCGTGAGTGTGTTGCGCGCGCGCGGGGCCTGGTGCTTGGTGTTGCTTGCACGCTGCGCTTGGGTTTTTGGGTATTTACCGCGGGGAAAACATTTTTCGAACTGTGTTGTGATACGCAGGGAACTTCGCGCGGGTTTTTTTTGCGCTTTGGAAATGCGTGAACGGGGGGGATAACGCCCACCATCAACAACCTCCCCCACTGGTTTTCCGCCCAATTTGGGGTGAAGTAAAGGTTTGGGAAAACACAAAACCGACGCGTATCACCCTGGAGGGGAAAATTCCCCTGTAAACAGCCGGGATTTGAGGCGGTGGGGGTGGATTCTACTTTTCTCTGCTTTTTTCCTCTTCTTCCCCTTTTTTCTTCTTCCACTTTTTTTTTTTCTCCTCCCCCAATACCGTGCGCTGAAAGGCTAGACGATCGTTTTAAATCAAAAGTAATGTAATCCTTTGGGTTTTAACCCTTCAGCAGTTTCAAATTACCACCAGAAGACACAGGATCCCCTCCCCCTCCCCCCTCAATCCCCTCCGTTTTTGTTGTAAAAAATGCAAAAAGTTTCCTTGAGAGATGAACTTTTGGGAAAGGGTTGGGGGGGGGGGGGGGGGGGGGAGTGTGGTGTGTGTGCGTGTGGGGGATGTATATTTACAAACACCATATATCAGTACGAATGTTTTTTTAAATATTTTTTTTTCTCTGTATCATATGCAACCTCGGGGTTTTTCAGTGGGGGAAGGACTAGCGCACAGCCCAAACACACTCACAGCTTGCTTACAATCTCATTCATATATCATGCATTCGTCACATCAAACCACTAGTAAAGTCTATAACTTTACTACACATGATCATAGAACGAAACATCAATGCATATGAAGTCAAAAAAAATAAAACATTCTCTCTTCCCGTGAACTCCACAAAAATCATTTATCTAAATCATCATTAACTAACCCGGGTATAAATAGATTTCTACTTTACCTGGCCAGGTGATCTTAACTATTCACGAATCACTGTCTTTTTCTTTTCACTGTCACTTTCCAACACGACACAACTGCTGGCATTGGTCAGGCTGGACCGCTGGCGTTGGTCAGGTTGGACTGCCGATGAAAGTGGCGCTGGCCAAGTATGAGGTCGAACCCCGGTTCAGATGGAACAGTGGACTATCAACATCGATCTGTTCTCCTTTCTTTCTTCCTGCATTAACGCATTGCACTCTCCTCTCTCTTCTAGTCTGCTCTATCAAATGGACATGGTTGCTTTCTTTTCTTTTTTTTCTTTCTTTTTCTCTTCATTAGTTAGCAACTCTCTCTCTCCACATCTCTCTTTAGTCCTTCCTCTGCAGACTATCTCGTGCTAATCTCTCAACTTGGTTCTCTTCTCTCCTCCCTCATCTCTCTGCTTCTCTCTCGAGCAGACCTACACCCAGAACCTCTTCCTCTCTCTCTCCCTGTCTCCTCTCATCTCCTCATCTCTGCCCTCTCTCCTGCAGAGCTTACACTCCCAACCTCCCTATCTCTCTCTCTCTGTTCGTTCTCATCTCCCTGCCTTCCTGTAGGCGAGAGCCTACTCCCCGAACTCTCTCTCTCTGTCTGTTCGTTTCTCTCTTCGTTCTCCCTCTTCGTTCCCCCTCTCTCACTCACGCATTACTTTATGCCCTAACTCCGTGTCCAAGGGCGAGTACCATTGGTCAGTATTTTTACCACCTCGTACCCGAAGTTATCTCCCTCTAATTCCATTGGATATTCAAATCATGACAGTCACGCCTACACGCCTTACTCTCTGTGGTGGTCAATTGGTCATTTAATTGATTAGCTTGATTTCACCCCCACCACCTACTACCTTCCCCCCTTTCCTACTTAACTGGCGCCGTGTGGCTTAACTTGTAGGCACTGGTCACTGTAAATTGGCTAGATGAGTCTGGCCCAGGCACCAAGATCCGTCTGGGCAGACATCGAGGCGTCGGTCAGCTACTTAGTCCGTCTGCGTGGACAGACCGTCTCTGTGGAGCCTCTCCCCTATGCTTAATTGGCTGGATCCGAACCATGGGCCCGTCTGCCTGACGCCTAGAATATTTGAGTTCGGCTTAAGTCCGACTGGGCTGGTGGCGATTGACCACGAATTTGGTTGCGTTTATTTTTTACCGTGACACATACGTTGTTTTTTTTTTTTTTTAAATTTTCATTTGCTCCCCTTCTCTTCACGCACATACACAGAGTTTCAGTTTAATCAAAGAGGTGTCACTGCGTGCGAACTAGTCCATATACGCTACACCAGATCCGCTTAGTTTTGAGCCCACACTGCGCATGATTTAAAGCTGATGGGTAAATGAATTAATGACTCAGATGAGAGAATTGAAGAAGAGGGTCTCGTGGCTACGACTTGGCACACACAGATTGATAGACAGATATAAATATCTCTCTGTACAGATATCAATATCTATCTACATTATTGTCCCGTAGTTTAAAGTCAAATAATACTAGTTTCTCCCCCCCCCCCCCCCCCCCCCCCCCGTGTTCACTCGCACACACTTTATGATAATGTCACTCCCTCATACAGAATTCGACTCACTCTCTCTCTCTCTCTCTTTCTCTCTCTCTCTCTCTCTCTCACACACACACACACACACACACACGCGCGCGCGATCTGCTTTGCCTACAACTAAGGCAAATCAAAACGAAGGAGTACTGAAGAATACATGTATACAAATAGAGTGCATTTAGGAAGCACACAACTTGTGCTTCTCTGATTGAACTCAACCATTATAATCATGTTTAGAACGCTAATCGGTCAACACCGGCCGTTAGCTATGTAATGTTGCCTTGCTGTGTGAATGGTTGTTTACAGTATACCACTTCGGAAGGGACCAAGGTCTTTATACTAAAGTAATGTTGCTTGTAGTATCAGGGCCAAGTCTCTTCTGAAGGACACTGTTCCTTCCACTATTCTCTCTCACACACACGTGCCTGCCTGCCTACACACACACACACACACACACACACACACACACACACACACACACACATATACACACGCACACACACACATACACACACACACACACACACACACACACACACACAAACACACACACAGAGTGAGTCAAGTTCAGGAGTCAAAGCACAGATCAAAGCAAACATCAATAAACAGAGGTACCTGTAATTTTGAGCGTTCACCTGCAGAGCTGATGGTAACGAGTTAATAACACTCATGGGTTTGGAATTTTCTTCTTACAAATCTTCTCTGTCCACCAAACAGTTAATGGGTACCTGCAGTAAACGGGTACCTGAACCGGGTCAGGGTAGGGTAGGTTAAAGGCAGCAGAAAGAGCATGATGTTTCTACCTTCCATCATGCCGTGCCCCAGACATGGTGAACCTCTGACAATTTACAGCCACCACGGCCATGAAGGTACAGGACTTCAAACCCCTTTCATGAATAAATGAACTACATTAATCCTGTCTACTCTTTTGCATGCTTTCACACGTTGCTACAAAAGAACAGAAATGATCAAAGTCTATAATGCATGTAATATAGGCTACCAAATAACACGAGATGTTTTACAATCCTGTCTGTCCACCCTCCCACTCCTCCTCCAAATAAACAAACAAACGTCAATGATTCATCACCATGATTTATCTAGTGAACAATTTACAGCATACACAAATCTTTGAGTTCTTTAACTGTGTTATGACATACAGCCCAGTTGTAGCAATAATTTTAACAGCAAACAACAACACAATAATAATAATATTGATAATGATAATAATAACAACAACAACAGTACAAAATAATAATAACAGATGAGCAAATAAGTAAAGCATATAATAATAATGATAACAAAAAGAACAATAATAATGATAAGAACACTAAACAACTAACAATACTTTTACTGCTAACAACAACAGTACAAATAATAATAATAACAGATGAGCAAATAATTAAAGCAAATAATAATAATGATAACAACAAGAACAATAAATAATGATAAGAACACTAAACAACTAACGATACCTTTACTGCTACACTATTAAACTACTGTTACTATCAACAACCATTACAATACTGATAATAATACAAATAATACAAGATACCAGTTACGCCGATTGTTTCATTTTCACACCAATAATACTAACATAGTAACAACAACTCTACTACTACTACTACTAGTACTAATACTATTACTACTGTAGTACTAGTACAACTAAAGATGCCACTTAGACCAAATGTTTTATTTTCAGATCAGCAGTTTAAAAAACTGACTGCTTATTTCATTTCATAATTGACCTGCGTTTATTCATTTAATTTCCTTCTTTTTTTTCTACTCATGCGTTTATATTTCACTAACAAACCTAGTGATAATCTGGACCTGTCTGTCTTTGGTTTAAGTTCCTTTTTTAGATTTAAGCCTAAGATTTTCTTTCTTTTGGCATCCCTTCCTTACTTTTTTTTTCATAATGATTCCAAACCTCGGAAACAATTCAACAGTTAGTCACACACACACACACACACATACATACATATATCTCAAATATGCTTTCTCGACTGAACTCAAACGACAGGTTTTCCTGACTGAAGTCTCTGTCACGCCTAACAGCACAAGGTATCCCAGAATGATCAATGAGCAGTGCTGACAATGATTTAAGCATCCGCATACTGCTTGCCATTGCAAGCAGACGCCATGTGTGGCATGTTAATCAATCAGATATCAGCTTGTGTCACTCTGTGTTCTGCCGTCTGCTGAGGGTCAATACTTGTAGCATGGGTTGCCGACAGGTGTGAGTGTGATGCTGGGTGGGTCATGACGTATCTCTTCCACAAGTGTAACTGTCATCTTGTTGATCTGTACATTCATCTGTTCCTTAACACATTCAATTAGAATTCATTTAATGCATTCATTCCTTTATCATTTTTTTTTCTTAATTCCCACAGATCAATTTACAATATACCCAAATTATCTATTTTGCACACTTTCACGAGTTTCAGGGTTGGTTATTCTATGATCCATTACCAATATGCAGATATATCACAGGTCAATAATACTTTAATAGTCAACAATGACGGCTGACCTACAAATTTGAAGATTGAAGATATGTTACTTAAACATGAATTTCAACTGATTTCAGTCATGGGTTGACTTATTCAACTTTTTTACATTCTCATCAACAATCAGAATTTTCATTTATCAATTCTTTCATTTATTTTGTTATTTAATTATTGATTCATGATTTTAAACATCATCATAAGACCTTCAATTGTCAATACTTAAATACTTCTTGCAATGCTATATCACCAAGAATACTTAAAAACAGTTCCCAGTTCATTTACGCTAGGCTCACACGTTGTCTTACTCGACTGTAGAAACTTCTTTTTTCTTTTTAAACATCAAGATTAGTACTGACTGCTGACTGTTCAATGATATTTACTGGTGTAGGTTATTTGATTTTTTTCCTTACCTAGCATTTGTTACATGTGAACCAAGAATTCTTTAAAAATCAAAAAAAATATTAATGATCTCCTGAAATCAATTCACACTTTTCTTCAGTTTTCTTTTATTTTATAGGTAACCTAGGTAGTTTTATAAAATTCATCACTGGATTAGTTTGTCACAAGACCTTCATTCATATTACATATTCTGTGTGTGTGTGTGTGTGTGTGTGTGTGTGTGTGTGTGTGTGATGGAAAAAGCATTTTCTTGCTTGTCTATCACCCTTCAAAATAAAGATCATCAATCAATCAATCGGTCAATGTCTCTCTCTCTTTACAATGCACACAATATGATGTGCAATTTTCTCTTAAACAAGCAAGAAATACTTAAAATAAGCCTACAGGACAAAATATGACTTTCACATAAATATTTTTTAATAAGTATATCATAGCTGTTAAGACACTGCAGATTGGACAATGAATTCTTTTACAAAGTGCAAAACAACCAAAAGACTTAGAATGGGCATATTTTTTTCTTTGTTCTTGTGAGGTTTAGATTCCCCCCCCCCCCCCCCCCCCCCCCCCCCCCCCCCATTTCTTATGAATAAATTTTGAAAATAGCCCATTTACTTGTTGGTAACCACGAAGGCAAAAAAAAAATGAACAAAACTGAAACTAAACTAAAAGTGTGCAGATTCAACCTACAAGCAGATTCAAACTGTTATCCGTCTGTGTGCACCAAGTCCTACTAAAGTTTCAAATAACACATACCTTAATCGGCGTGGCACTTCAATAGGCACTCGAAAAAGTTCAAACATCTTCTGATCACAAAGTCACGTTCACCAAGTGATCAGGTAACCAAAACAACTAAGTCTGACACGACCGGAGTGACAACTAACGCTGGCGAGTGTACAAGTGTACAAAGCGTCAACACCATCACGGAAATACTTACCTGCCTTTCCCCTCGCCTCCATATCCCAATCACCTCCGACGTCGGTCGATGACTTGGTACCACTGTACTACAGCTGTGTAAGGCCACCGGCAGCGCATGAAAAGGAAAGTTATCAAGTCTCCTGTGTTTGTTTGCGAGCCCCCTTCGTGACCGGCCTTGGAAAGAAGAACTCTCGTCTGCTCTGAAGGTCACCGTTCCATTTCCCAC
>CM031599.1:54384091-54386591 GCA_018398815.1 Conus ventricosus | reverse complement strand
CATGGGGCTCATCATGCTGACGTCTGCGGACCCCCCTGCCGGCTTGCTGCTGAAGCCGGCACGTACTGGATGTACTGCTGCTGGTGGTGGCGGTGGTGGTGGTAGTGCCCCCGACAGCGAGGACTCGTCCAGGAGCGATCCATCCCCACAAGACCCCCTCCGCTTTCTGCTCTCGCTCCGCCACCACCACCTCCTCCACCACCCACCGCCGCCTCACGCGGCATCTTCTTCCCGGGCTTCTTCATCCCGGACACGTCGGACTTGGACCTGGGCCGGAAGGTGTCCAGGAAGCTCTTCATCTTGGAGGAGGCGGACGAGGACGTGGACAAGGAGGGGCTCGGGAGGCCCCGTTCCGGCTACCGCCCAGCAAGGCGGAGGAGGAGGAGGTGAGCTCCTCGCTGGGTCGGTTGCTGCGCTGTTGAGGTCCTCCGCGGCTCTTGCCGAAGAGCTTGAAGTTGGAGGAGCCCGAGGAGCCTGCTCGAGGTCGCCCCCCGTCCTGGGAAGGGTCCGCGGTGGGGGAGGAGGTGGTGAGGTCCGGGCTGGCGGAGGGGCCGAGGCCGTCCTGCTGGTGGTGGTGGTGCTGGTTCTGGAGGTCTGGCGATTCCAGGAGGGGCATGGCAGCAAAGGCCGTTAGATCCTAGGACAGGAAGTTCCGGAAAAACAGATCATACCAATGTGTCTCCATTGGAAATATAAAAATTAATGATAACAACATCAACAACAACAACAACCATCATCATCATCATCGTCGTCGTCGTCGTCGTAGTAGTCGTCGCCGCCGCCGTCGGTCAGAAGACGGTAAATATCATGCGAGAACCAAGTACCTTAATAAATCAATCACTCACGTAGCCAGTAAGCTCTCCACTCATTCTTCCATCAATCTATCCATCCATGCATACATGAGTAATCAATCATTCACACATTTGGTCAGTTTTCATAAAACTTCTGGTCACTCCCGTTTCATCAAGTGTACCCACTCAATCAGTGCACTGAACTGTCAATACATCGATCGTCATCAATCAATCCATCCATCCAGTCATCCAACCATCATTCGACAATCGATCTGTAGATCATAATCAACTTCATAAGGCTTAAATTTCCCAGAAGTTCGTCATAAGGCTTCAACTCCCCAAGCTGGAACAGATGTTTGACAGCCATTTGGGTACGACATTCGTCTAAAAAAAAAAAAAAAAAAAAAAAAAAAAAAGCACGCCTTCGAACCTCCACCACCCATCCCAAAGTTGCGGGTTTGGATACCGGCAGCGTTAAGAAAATAAGGGGGGGGGGGGGGGGCGGCGGCGAAGGCAGCAGAAAGGCATCTGGGAGTTATATCCTGGATGCGGCCCAGCCCCCTTAGAATGTAAGGAGTTCAGGGCCGAAGCATTTGCCTGCGATGGGGGGGTGGGGAAGAGGGAGGGGGGGGGGGCATCTGAAGATCATCTACTGTCAAGCTCTGCCTTGTGATTCCTCCGACTAATCAACCAATCAATCAATCAATCAGTCCGATTAATCAACTAATCAATCAATCAATCAGTCCAGTCTATCAGGCAGTGCCAGATAGATTGTAACAAATCCCATCGGTCCTCTGCCATCAAAGATTTCGACAAGATCAATCTTGTGCAGCTGAGAAATGAATGGATGAATGAACGAACGAACGAGCGAACGACTGACAGAATGAATGTACGAACGAATGACTATTCAAGTCAGTGACAATGTTATCCGAATCTGGTAATGTCAGTTTGGTATCGTTGTAGTGGATTGTACCGTGAAAGAATGGATTGCAGTACGGATGAAACAGAGGTTATAGAAAGTGGATGGAAAGTAGTGAGAAAATCTATGAAGAGAGAGAGAGAGAGAGAGAGAGAGAGAGAGAGAGAGAGGAGAGAGAGAGAGAGAGAGAGAGAGAGAGAGAGAGAGAGGCAGGGCAAAGACAGGTAGAGTAGTGGAGAGAAGAACGGAAAGGGGAAAAAATAAAACGTTTGTTTTTAACGCTCAAGAAATGACTATACCATCACCAATACCGACATCATCTTTCATTATCATCATCATACACACACACACACACACACACACACACACACACACCACACACACACACACACACACACGTGCGCGCACGCACGAGCACGCACACATGTACACACGCGCGCACGCACGCACAATCGCACGCACGCACACACATGCACGCACGCACACACACACATCTGAACATGGAGGAAGGGCGGAGGGGGGGGGGGGGGGGGGGGGGGTATAACAGCAGAAGGATCTGGCAAAACATCCAGCCGGTTGGCGTGCTGTCGACATCTGTTTGCGACGCACTCTCCGCCTAGCTGTTGAAAGTATGTATACATGTTTGTGCTTATAATAAGCCACAGAATGATAACACATGTTATGTTTCTAAAGATGGCGAAGTGAGAGCGACTGAGACAGGCGAGAGGTTGGTGGAGAGAAAGAAAAGCAGAGGGAGGAAGGGAGGGAAGGGAGAGAGAGTGGAAGTGTG
>CM031599.1:54371591-54374091 GCA_018398815.1 Conus ventricosus | reverse complement strand
AGTAGATCAATTGTAAGATTTTTGCGTTGTGTGGTCGTTTTTAACCCCACTATTAAAGTCAACCACATTTCACCTTCGGGGATGTCAAACAACATTAACAACGTGAACGAAAGAAACAGGATGGATTGAATAACACCCAATACAAAAGACAGCATTCTGCTTACACACTTTCGTGGATTCGTTCCGGATTTGAAAACTGGAAGCAACAAAAATATATAAATCGAAATGCCTACCAACAATATACTGACTTCCATAAAAAACGCGAAAAATTGAAAGGCTATTTTTCGGGTGAAAAGGGGTGAATATACAATATTGAACCATTGTGGCAAGTTGTTTGGGTCCAAGACTCACGTGCAGTGAAAAAATTGTGTGAACACATCATTCCCGGCATTGGAGGGTCAACAAAAATGGCAAACTGGTTGCTGCATGTGAGGCACGTGCACACCATGCAGAGCAATGTTAACCAGCGACAAGTACGCAGGCATGCAGCCTTTATAAAGCCGCGCTACAAGGTTCAGATAACGACTTGCCGTCTGAGCGCTACAGAGATGCCAAGACTACGAGCAGAGGAACGCAATCGTGCCCTAGGCCATCTGGAGGCTGGTGTGGATGCCAGGCAGGTCGCCAACATCTTTAACGTCCACATCTCAACCATCTATCGTCTGCAGCACCGCATGTGAGTCACTGGTACCACTGATGATCGTCCCCGGCCAGGCCGTCCTCGGGTCACCACACCAAGAGAGGATCGCCATTTTGTTCGAACCCATCTGCGGGACAGGCGGCAAACAGCCGCTAACACTGCTCGACAGGTGCCTGGGAATCTCCAGCAACGAATCAGCCTCAACACTGTGCGGCGGCGTCTTCAGGAGAACGGGCTGGCATGTAGGCGTCCTCACAGAGGTCCGGTACTGACACCAAGACTCCGGCAGGACAGGCTGCAGTGGGCACAAGCCCGAATCAACTGGCGCAGGCAGCAGTGGGGACGCATACTGTTCTCAGATGAGAGCCGTTTTTGTATTGACATGGCTGACGGTCATGTCAGAATATGGCGTCGACCTGGTGAACGCTATGCTGACTCCTGTGTGGTAGAGCGGAACCCCTGGGGAGGCCCGAACGTTATGATATGGGGTGCAATTGGCATTAACTACGCCATAGGACCAGTCATCTTTCAGAACATTGGTCCTGGTCGCGGACAGGGTGTCAATGCACAGCGCTACATCCACCAGGTGCTCAGACCCCATGTCGTTCCTTTTTTGCGCAACACCCAAACTGGACATTCCAACAGGACAATGCAAGACCACACACAGCCAGGGCCACCCAGCAATTTCTTCAGCATAACAACGTCAATGTGCTGCCCTGGCCAGCCCTCAGTCCCGATTTAAACCCAATAGAACATTTTTGGGATGAACTTGGCAGACGGTTGGACCTCCTGCGTCCACGACCAGCAACAGCGGCTCAACTTCACCAGGCCATCGTCCATGTGTGGGCTGGTGTGCCAAGGGGACGCATCAACCACCTGGTCCACTCAATGAGCCGCAGGTGTCAAGCAGTTGTCCATGCAAATGGTGGCCACACACGGTATTAGGACTTCAAGCTGGTTTGTCACGTGACCTTGGATTTTCCACACAAAGACATATTGCTGATGACATTTTCACACATTACCGGTGTAATGAATCAAATCACGTTGAATTCTCGCTTCCACTCTGTACAATTGTGACCAATGAAATTCGCCCCTAACCTTCAGCTTGTTTTGCTTTCGCGTTTTTTATGGAAGTCAGTATATATTTCTGTAACTTTTAAACCAAGTACACAGTGGATCACATTTTGCGATCTCAAATAACAGTCTGCCAACAAACCTTTGTGGATTCATCAGGGATTTGAAAACTAAAACCCACCAATGATAAATCGAAATGCCTATGATCAGAAATATACCCGTTTCTTTCAAACCAAGTACACAAAGAATCAAATTTTTCGATCTCAAACATAAAGCCATGCCCTCATTTTGGATGCATGTCCTAAAAGCGTACAAACTCTTGCATCTTGTGTAACGTGAACCGTTTGATATTTAAACAAAAAAATTAAGGCTAAAGTTCCCACAGATTATCGGACGCAGGGGCAGACCACTGTCAGAGGTTCACCTTGTCTATGGCATGACGTGATGAAAAGCGGTGCCCATCCCCTTCCTTCCACCACCTTTAAACTTTCCTGAAATGAATAAGGCACCCATTTACTTGCTGGGAGGGCAGGGGGAGGGAG
Organism: Conus ventricosus; assembly: GCA_018398815.1. Taxonomy (NCBI): domain Eukaryota; kingdom Metazoa; phylum Mollusca; class Gastropoda; order Neogastropoda; family Conidae; genus Conus; species Conus ventricosus. The sequence continues at coordinate 54,371,835 of CM031599.1, read as the reverse complement.
GGGGGGGGGGGGGGGGGGGGGTTCAAGCCGAAAAAAATCCCACGAGTGGTTCAAACCTTACAATCATCAGCTCTGCAGACAAACACACTACCCATCCTCTTAAGGACCGATTATCTTATAATGACAACATGAAAATTGGCAAAGAGGGAATTACACACGGGAAACTGATGGAAACACGAAAGCACGACATAAAACATTTCCTATAATTAAACAAAGAATCAAACGCATAATTATCATGAATTTA
>CM031599.1:54356591-54359091 GCA_018398815.1 Conus ventricosus | reverse complement strand
CTCTTACATACAGAATTTTTAACACCAAAACCCGGGGGAAAGTGCTACAGTGACTGATTTTTTCCCTTTTTTGTGTACTACTGTACTGGGGTAGTTTATTGCTTTGCATCTTGTCACATTTCCACCTTTGGATTTTGGATATGAAACTCCCTGTCCTAATCAAAGGGCTGGTACACTATATTGTTTCCAACTCACATGGCTTCAGCAACATAATTATGCAGCTGCTTCTTTTATATCACTTCTATTGCTTTTAGATAGTGCACTGCAACCCTTGGGTGGTATGAAAATGAATTTAGCACATTACACCTTCTACATCTGAATTTTTAAAAAAAGCTCGTTTTCAGATTCTCCTCAACAAGATGGGCAATTGAGGTCATTTGAAAAGTCATCACTGAAAAACCACCACTTTCAACTTTTCAAAACACACACGCCCTAAAATTTTGTCAGATTATGACATGTTAGTAAAAGGGTTAAATACATTTCTGCCCGCTAAAAAAATGCTGTTATAAAAGGAACTAGCTATATTTCTCAGTATCTTCAACTTATGAAAGTCAGGTTTGCTTGAACTGGAAACGAGTCTGGACTCTGCCGTATTACACCGTACATGACCACCTCACTGGCTCCGCCGAACGATTCTAGAACTCTTTTCAGTCAAAATATCTGCAACACCCGATTTACAGTCAGCATGTGCACAATATAATAAAAGCAATTTTTTATATATATATATATATATATATATTTATATATATATATTATTAATATATAAATAATATATATATATTTTATAATATATATTTTTATATATATATTATAATAAAACTTGTCTATACAGTCTTGACAAAGGGGAGTCTGGCCAATTTTCACAGCATTAAATGTACTTTTTGGAAGTTGTTTAAAGCGTATTGAATACTATGGTAGCGTACCAGCGTCAAAACGTGATAATAGCCAGTTCAGGTTAAAATCAGCCATGATACTCCAGGAGTAAACAGCGAAAAGTAGGAAAAAAGGTATTCTCTGAGGATCACACACAGGTTTTTTTGTGTGTGTGTTTTTTTGCTAGGGGGGAGGGGGATCACAACTGTTTTTCCTGTTTTCCGGAGGATAATAATCTTTTCCCTGCTTTCTTTTCTGAAGATAATAACTATTTTCCTGCTTTCTTTTCTGAGGATATAACTCTTTTCCTGTTGTTGTTGTTTTCTGAGGATAATAAGTTTTCCCTGAGGATAATAACTTTCCCCCTATTTTTCTGAGGATAGTAACTCTGTTCCCTGTTTTACTTAGGACAGAGAAACTCTTTTCCCTGTTTTTTTTTTCTCTGAGGATAGTCACTCTTTTCCCTATTTTCCCAAGGATAATAACTCTGTTCCCTGTTTTACTTAGGATAGAAACTCATTTCCCTGTTTCCATGTGGATAGTAACTGAATAAACTCCTTTCCCTGTTTTTCTGAGGAAAATTCTTTACTGAGGATAGAAACTCTTTTACCTGTTTTACTGAGGATAATAACTCTGTTCCCTGTTTCACTGAGGATAGAAACTCTTTTACTGGTTTCACTGAGGATAGAAACTTTTTCCTGTTTTCCTGTGGGATAGTACCTCTTTTCGCTGTTTTACTGAGGATGGTAAATTTACTAAGGACAGAACCTCTTTTGCCTGTATTACTGTGGATAAAAACTCCTTTCCCTGTTTTACTGAGAATAGAAACTCTTTCCCCTGTTTTACTGAGGATAAAAACTCTTTTCCCTCTTTTACTGAGGACAGAAAACGCTTTTCCTGTTTTCCTTGGGATAATAACGCTTTTTCTTTTTTACTCAGGATAGAAACTCTTTTCCCTGTTTTTCTGAAGATAATAACTCCTTTTCCCTCTTTTACTGAGGATAGAAACTCTTTCCCCTGTTTTCTGAAGATAATAACTCTTTTCCCTCTTTTACTGAGGATAGAAACAAACTCTTTTCCCTCTTTTACTGAGGATAGAAACTCTTTCCCCTGTTTTTTTCTAAGGATAGAAACTCTTAAACCCTGTTTTTCTGAGGACAGAAACTCTTTTTCCTGTTGAAAAACGGAGTGACTGAGGGCGGAAAATGAAGCAAAATTCGGAAAGGGAGGGGGTTAGTTACCGCCATGGACACAGACAAGGAGTAAAGGACTAGACACTAGACTAGTAGTGTCTAGTCCTGTACTCTGTTTGTCCGTATCCTTGGCGGCAACTAACCCCCTCTCTTTCCAAATTCTTTTTCCTGTTGTTTTTTTTTTTTCTCTCCTGAAAACAATAAATCTGTCCCCTGTTTTTTCTGAGGACACAAACTCTTTCCCTGTTTGTTTTTTTTTCTCTTCTGAAGATCAAAACTCTTAACCTTGTTTTTCTGAGGATAATAACTGTTTTCCATGTTTTACTGCGGACATAAACTCTTTCCCCTGTTTTACTGAGGATAATCATTCTTTTCACTTTTTACTGACCATACAAAATCGATTCCTTGTTTTAATGAGGATAGAAACTCTTTTC
>CM031599.1:54344091-54349091 GCA_018398815.1 Conus ventricosus | reverse complement strand
CCACCCATCTCCCATCTCCCCCATCATTTCCACCCACTTACCCTACTCGCAGACCAGGCACCTTCTAACCCTTGGCTGATGAACCGATCTGATGAAATCAACGCCAAGTCACGTGCATCGCACGTAACACCACCACACCGATGACAACAGTGACGAAAGAGGAGGATGACGAAATTTGCTGACGCGATTGATCCTCTCCTCTTGAGGTCACACTGAAAACTGCCACAGTGGTTTACTTTGCACACAGTCACACGGGGACCGTTGGTCGTAAGAACTAGCTGTAAGGGCTTAATCGGTTTGACCAGTTTTGAATGTGCTGCATTACACTATCAATGACTCGAAGGGAAAAAGAGAGAGAGAAGAGAGAGAGAGAGGAGAGAGAGAGAGAGAGAGAGAGAGAGAGAGAGAGAGAGTAAATCAATCAACTGTGAAGAAAAAAAGACTAGCGCAGGTAACAATAACCCTCATCATTAGCCCTTGCGGATTCATTCCAAGAACTGGCCTCACACTTGTGTCATAAGAAGGTTATCATTTTATATTTTACTTATACAGAAAAATGTAGCTTGTTTTGCTCTTTCATATTTTCTTTTGCTTCTAAGTGGCACACTTGAGGTTGGTTTTTGAAACTCAACAACATACTACGTATTGCACACTAGCTTTTTCTGGGATAGCATTTTCTTAAACCGAAAAGGCAGAGAGTCAATATCACTTTCCGCACACTGGGAGAAACAATCAGTTTCAAATACCGTATCTGACCAGGAGTTTAAAGTAGGAGTTCCTCTCCACGGACATTGTCCTCCCTCCCCGGAACTATAAGCTTGCTGAAGCTCATTTTGAGAAACATTTATATTTCACCATCACCCACTCAAGCAAATGTAGTTAGCAGAATTATCTACCACTACGATATGAATGCTTGATCTCCCCCAATTTCTTCAATCAAGGCATAAGAGCAAGCTTTGTTTATAAATTGAATATATATATAATATAATTCATAGTATATATAATAATATATATATATATATATCATTGGTGTTGGCATCTCTCTCTCTCTTCTCATCCTCAATAATATAATATAATATCATATAGATAGATAATGGACGAATATTTAGATAAATAGTCACTTTCAGTTAGAGCTTTCATGTAAAAGATAATTCGACTCTGACAGGCAAACAGTAATACTGTTTACGAGACAGACTTTGCTGCCCCGGATGCTACCAGCGAGAATTTCAAATTATTGTAACGTTTTAGAACGATTTTACGTCATGCAACCCACTATCCTCCCCCCCTTCTCCTTCCTGTTTTCCTCTAAAAAATCTCTCGCGCACTCATTCGCTTATGATAACTACTGGGAAGATTTGTCTGCGTCTATATTTCCACCATAACGTCTATGTTCAATCATCAATACATACATGCTATGTTAAATGTGCGTGTGTGTAGAGAAGAGAGAGAAGAGAAGAATGCGTGTGGTTGGACAAGATAGAGGAGAGAGAGAGAGAGAGAGAGAGAGAGAGAGAGAGAGAGAACAGCATACATAATTACGAAGAAGAAAGTGCGTAAACTTAACAGCTGTTGTTTGATGTATTCAACCCTTCCGGATGGGACAACGAACCTAACAATGAATAAACCACGCAGTCATCTCCCCCCCCCCCCATCTCTCTCTCTCTCTCCCTCTCGCACGCACATCACTCACACACACACTCACACACACACACACACACACACACACACACACACACACAAACACAACACACATACACGATGCTTGTTTGATCTAAGTAAAGTTACACGTATTTTTGTCCCATCCACCTCCCTCCGTATACATCATACCCCAGTCTCTGTTTATCTGCTCATTTTTCTTCTTGCCTCTGTCAAGGTTATGTTTACACGTGCTTCACTCACTCTTACACACACACACACACACACACCATACACACACAACACACACACACACACACACACACACACACACACACACCCACACCCTGATTATCAGATACTCTATAAAAAAAAAAAAGGATAGACAAAGGCTACCAAATAAAGCTCAGATGATAAGAAAGAAGAAAAAGAAACACCCGAAGGTGCTGGGAGGACCCAAAGAAGCACTGTCTTCACCTGCCTTTAGAGCAGTCCTGTACCACCCTTGGAGGCCTGCGCTGTGTTGACGATGGGTAGACAAAGGCTACCAAATAAAGCTCAGATGATAATGTTACAGTTAGATAATGAAAGCTAAAGAAACGATAGCGTTCAAGGTGAGAGTACAGTTGCTTGAGGTTGGCTTGGGTGTCGTATGGCCAATTTACTGTGTCAAAAGATATAAAAGTATGGTGAATTTTGGTAGTGACACAACGATTATTGTGCTCCAAGTAGGGACAAAATTGTTTGTCTTTCTTTCTGTCTCGCCCCATTCTATCCTCAACCCCCTTTTGAACTTAAAAAAAATCATTCAGACACACGTTGTTTGCTTTGTCAGTACTATGCAGACTGAAGTGTAGAATGACAAGAGTTCGATTAATCATTTGGTATCTCTAATGTGGGGTAGATATTTATCACGTTTTTTATATACAGTTAAAACTCATGGACGTTCATTTCACATGTCCGTCCTAAAGATTTGACAGAAGACAAAATTGTTTCTTTGGCTTTGGATACGTTTCATTCATGTGCATTGCTTTTACAATTATGTATATACATGCGCTGAATTGGTTCCTTGTGCTAGGTTATGTCATCAAATGGAGGCTGAAATACATGAATGTGCTCAGTATATTATTATTTTATTTTTTTTGTGGGCATATTATTAGTGGAAGAAATAGTTAAGAAACATTTCATACCACACGAGACTATCGTATGACTGATATCGATGTACTAGATAAAAAATATGTGACGAGTCACCTGACAAGTCTACCCGATCGGTCCCAAACCCAATCTTGCACACACTGTACAAACTCTGAACAGCAGAATAGATGTCAAATCTATGCCAACTCCCCCCCCCCCCCCCCCCCCCCCCCCCCCTCCTCATCTCCCCTTCCTGATGTAGCGAGTTGCGTCAAAAAAAAAATTACGTCACTCCATGAGTGCGTCGCCAGTCTCTCCCTACCTTTCCTTCCCTCTATCGAACCATCACCCCACTCACTCCTACGGCAGTCTTGGCTAAGTGGTGACAGACCACCACTGCAAAATAAGTTTAGGTCACTGTATTGCTGGTCGTCTCTCTCTCTCTCTCTCTACTTCCGATAGCCGACTGCACACTCATGCATTACTCGAGCAAAGAGGAACCAGCAAACCTCCTTCCTTCTCCTCGCTCCACCCTCCCTTTCTACTCCCCCCCCCCCCCCCTTCTAACATTCCCCCCACCTGCTCGTGGACTGTTGCGCACAGCTGGGTGAATGAGGCAAGCATGTTTGCCAAGCACTTGGCTAATTAGCATTCGTTCTACAGATAGTGCATGAATCATACGTCGATTAAGTTCAGACAACTGTAGTTTCCATTGTTTGCAAAATGGTCCAATCCCCGATTTGGGGAGGGAGATAACAGACAATTCCCCTTCCTCTCACCACTGTGAGTGACGACCTGTCTCAAAGGAGTACTAGAATACACAGTTTAGCATACAAAGAGAAGACACCTAGTGTCGCACACTCACTGACTCCTCAAGACTGCCTGAACATCAGAATAGTGAAAGACAAAGGGATAACTTGAGAGAAGTCATGGTTATCTCCTTCTGCTCTTGATTCCTAGTCCAAGCTACTGATTCTCCCTGAAATGTAAGTTGAAACTATGTTTTTACATTTTGAATCTATACATTGATTATATGTATGCCATGTGGTTTAGCAGTGTAACTTTGTGCTAATACTTGGTGACATTTACCAAAATGATAAATGCATAGTAGTTTGCTTGCCATCATGTGGGAAAAGCTATCACAACGTAGTTATGATTCTTTGTTAACAATCTGACCACCATTCTTTGTGTTCAGTCTGACTTTTGCCAGTGTGCAATTCTATCGGTTAAGATGATAACTGAATGATAAACTTTGTTAAGAAAAACAATATACCTGTACTAGGTGAAAACTGCTAAGTTTTTATGAATACTGGTGATCGTTGGAATGCTTTGTAGTGCATGACTTAAAGTCTACACCACCTGTGTATTTGGGCTAAGTGTATTCCAAGTTAATGTAATTTAACTCATAAGAAACATGGAAGAATTATTTGACTGAAACCGTTTAGCATTGTATTACTGTCTCTTACCCTTTTCTAAGCTCACTCAGCCTCTGAACAAAAGTGGAGATTGATGATTATAGTAGAAACTCTACAACAGAGTAATCCTTTGTTGGCTGAGTTCTCACACCTCTTCTGAAATGTGTGAACTTGACAAGCCAGACTCTCAGCTACTTAACTACAGATCAGGTTCTCTTTACTGCAGACCTGGAACCGTGGTTGTGCAATACACCGTGGTTACGCCATACACCATGGCTACGCCATAAACCAGGGTTACACCATAAACCCTGGCTACGCCATAAACCAGGGCTACGCTACCGACACTGGGCAAGACAGGTTGTGAAGACCCACCACAGCCCAGCACTACAGCAACAGGTCTACACAGCAGTATTAGTCACCAGCCACAAGAGAGAGATCAACTGTCCTCTCCACTATTAGCTAAGTGATAATATCCAAGAGGAGTTCAATTCAATTCAACTCATCCAGAGCTTCCCCTCACTTAAGGATGAAACAGTGAGAACATGTCCATTGTAAAGAAAACTTTAACTACTGCACAGGGTGTAAGCAAGTAAAGTTGATGTGAGGAACTGCTCTTAACTTGTGTCAGTTCTTTGTTGTTCAGTTAGTACTGAATGTTTTGAACTTCTCTTTAATTCTGTCTCTCGGAGCTACAAGTACTTTTAAGAGTACAAGTCTAAGTATTGAATGTTTTGAACTTCTCTCTAATTCTGTCTCTCGGAGCTACAAGTACTTTTAAGAGTACAAGCCTAAGGAAACTTATCTCAGAGCCACTAT
>CM031599.1:54314091-54324091 GCA_018398815.1 Conus ventricosus | reverse complement strand
CACACGCGCGCGCGCACACACACACACACACACACACACACACAGAGTCGGACGCGCGCTCACGCATACACACACACGTCACCCTTCTTCCCGCGCCGACTCCTCTCTTTTCTGTCTCTCGTGCGCTCTCTCTCTCTCTCTCTCCGTTTATCTCTCCTCCTCTCTTTGTGTCTGTCTCTCTCTCCACAAGAACTATACATATACATCAACATGCTTCACACACACACACACACACACACACACACACACACACACACACACACAGTGAGGGGGGGGGGGAGGGGGGAGAATTAGACAAATAGACAGAGACAGAGACACAGAGAAAGAGATGGACAGCCAGACAGACAGACAAAGACAGACAGAACGACAGAGACGGAGAGACAGACAGAGTAAGACAAAACAACAGAGACAGGCAGAAAGACAGACAAACGAACAGATTAAAAAAACAAACAAACAAAAAAACACCAAAGACAGGCCCATTTACCTCACAAACCGAAGCCTGTTGTTTGGCCGGAGCAAAACAACACCCGACCGGTTCCATGACTTACGACGCCCCTCGCTGGCTGAAGAGCGACGTATAAGCTACAGGCTACAGGTTAAACCACACCACGACTGACGTCAGGTAAAAAGGATCTATTCTTCATCTACCGTCGCCGACCCTTCGGTAACACACAGCTACACGACAGCAAAATGACACCGCTTGGCCGCGGAGACGGCGAGACCAACACACGCACAAAACTGATGTTACTTCATGCAGTCACGACCGCAAGTCAGTGACGGGTTATTGTTTCACCATCCGTGCCAGTGGTTGTTTTAGTCTCAAGTGTCCGTATGATGCCTGCCTTTGATTACCCGTTGCAGTGACAATGTGTATATATCACAGTCGAGACAGACAATGCACGATGCCAGGGTCTTGTTGCAGCTTTGATAGCGGCAACAGTTTATTATGTTGATGGTGCTGGCGGTGGCAGTAGGTAGGGACTAATCTGCGAGATGGTACAGCTGGCCTTTGAGATCGTTGCGGAGACCCGAGTGCATGGTTGTCTGTCGTCTTGAAATATTTATGTCCGCCAGCCTTGTTGAGCAGATAAACACAATGCATTTGATGATGTAACAACCTTCTCCCCCCACCCCCCTCCCCCACCCCCCCAAAAAAAAAAAACAGAAAGGAAAGAAAAAAGAGAAGGAAAGAAAAAAACAGGGGGGGGGGGGGGGGGGGGGAGGAACATGACCAAAAAAAAAAAAAAAAAAACCAGAACAGAAAAAAAGAAAAATCCTGGTACGGCCAATCAGTTCAATTTAAATCACATTGTTTAAAGCCCAAGCCGACCGCGAAAGGCCACATCTGGGCTATCATCTTGTCACAGTTACTTTCGACACAGATGTTTTAAACACACACACACACACACACACACACACACACACACACACGTTTCCGAGCTAATTCACTTCTGCGTATCATTTAGACTTTGTAGGTGTCAGTGAAACGGATATAAAACGAAGCCTGTAGTTTCCCACTAGCATTTTTAACACACACACACACACACACACACACACACACACACGGATACTCGAAGTTACAACGCGGAAAATAACCTCCATGCACGCACGAAACGAATGATGCAGTCAGGTGTCACGACCGAACCACCCCGACTCTGTCTTGAACCAGAGGCTCATTCGGTAGGGTTGGCTCTTTCGTGGCTCTAACTCTTTCGATGCTCGATGAAAAAAAGAAACAGCATGCAATTCATTCAAGGTAATTGGAAGAGAACAACAGACACACACCCAGATCTGTCACGACCAAACCACTCAGCTTTATCCTTGACCATACGTTCATTTGAAGTGTTTCGGTGCTCAATGAAAAAAAAAAATGCAAACGATCCAAGAAAACTTCGAGAACTAGAGAAACACACTCAGATCTGTCATGACAAGTCTACCCGACTTCATCCTTAACCTGACGTTCATTCGGTTTGCTTGTCTCTTTTGTAAAACCAACTGTTCCGGTGCTCAATGGAAAACAAACAAACAAAACAAAAAACAAACAAAAATCAATCCAAAGTAACTTCGAAGGGAACAAGAGGAACACAGATCTGTCAAGACCAGTCTACCCCGACTTGACTCTCAACCAGACGTTCACTGTGTTGGGTTAACACTTGCGTGACAATTACAATTTCGGCTCTCAACGAAAACAATGTGCAAGCAATCCGAGGTAACTTCCACGAGAACAACCAGAAACACCGTCTCCAACACTCAAACACCGACAGTCAGTGAAAGCCTTCCATCAGCCACGCACAGTGAATACTGCGCACGCGCTCAGCAGAAGCATGTGGCCACCAAAGAGTTAACGGCGCTCTACGCTGGCCACCCGAGTGACGGACTAATGGCATTAGGCGCGTGCTGTGTGGGTTTCGATAAGACCTGGCATGAAAGGAACATCAGATAAAGAGGCGAACAAAGCCAGTGGAGGAAGGGGGAGCAGGAGGAGGAGGAGGTGTTGGTGGTGGATGGGAGGTGGGGAGGAGGACGAAGTACCGGGAAAGGCTGGGGGATGGAGAGAAGGCTAAGGAAAGAGCTGTATATTAATCATAATCGTTGAAAAGAAATGCAAGTGTGTCCGTGTGCATGTACGTACATGCGTGCGAATGTGTGTGCGCGCGCGCGCGCGTGAGTGTACGAGTATTCTGTTTCAACATATAGTTCATGTTTCTAAGAGGAAAGAAGAAAAAGCAAGCACGTCACAATACAAACGATGTGTAATCCTTCCACTGTCTCCAAGATTTTGATTTTGACGGATCACTAGCGCGAGGCGTTCGAAGGGTCCAGCATCCTGCCACTGATCTGAAACGAAAGTCAGTGGACGCACAGTAATCACCTCCGTGAAATTATTGAGCTTCCAGCAACTCGCCAATGAGACAGAAAATTTCTTGCAAGTCGAATTAGCTCACATTAAATCGTACTATTTCTTGCAAGTCGAGCTAACGCAGATGAATCTTATTGCTAGTGGATAAAGAAATGCAAGCATGAAAGGGACACCACTGGCTCCTCTTTTCTCGAATTTAGGCGTATGGCATCCTTAAGATCACTTTCGTCTCATAGCGCATTGATGCACATCCATCACTGCCTCAATAGCATCGGTACTGCAGCTCTGTTTTCCACGGTCTCCCGACAGAACAAATGAAGTATCTGCAAAGAGTGATATTGAAAGCAATGCCCTAAGACTCCTACTGATCATACAGACAGACAGACACACACACACACACTCTCTCTCTCTCTCTCTCTCTCTCTCTCTCTCTCTCTCTCTCTCTCTCTCTCTCTCTCCGAGAACACGTCACACTGCTGTTAATGGAACTCTTACTGGCTAGTAGCCTACAAGACGGCAATTCTGGCTTTCCGTCACTTGGACGAGTCACTTCCATCATATCTGTCTGTCTCGCTCAGCACACATCAATCTTTCTGTAGACTTTGTTCTTCCAACGAAAAGCTCTTGAGACTTCCGAGACAGAAAACAAAGACATTCAGGGGAACGTACCATATAACCCATTGTCCTTCGAATGAGACTATAAACCGAGGTTCCGTGTGTGTGAACGCACGCATAACATCTTGCACACGCGTAAAATCCCATCAACTTTCGGACAAGAGGGCCAGTTTGGCCGTTGGAATGGATGACACGTTACACATAGCATGCACCCTGCATGAGAAATTGAAAGAATGAAGGAAGTAAGGAAATTGAGTGAACGACATTGAACGAAACTGACCGGACGACACGGGAAACGTCTGAATGAAGCGCCAGCTGGCACCTCTTCAGTCGGCACTACTACGGGTACATCTCGATAGATCCCTGTCTCGGTAGATCCCCATCTCGGTAGAGCCCCGTCTCGATAGATCCCCCAGTAAATGCGGGCGAATTTCTGTCTCGATAGATCCCCGTCTCGGTAGATCCTCATCTCGGTAGATCGCCGTCTCGATAGATCCCCCACTACATGCGGACGAATTTCCGTCTCGATAGATCCCCGTCTCGGTAGATCCCCGTCTCGGTAGACCCAAAAACAGTAACGGGGATCCATGGAGACAGGAATCAATCCAGACGGGGATCCATCGAGATGGGGATCTATGGAGACGGGGATCTATGGAGACGGGGATCCATCGAGACGGGGATCCATCGAGACGGGGATCTATCGAGACGGGGATCTATCGAGTGCCCCCGGCACCACCACACTACCCAGGTAGGCAGCCCGTTGTGTAAACGAGTCTGGACTGTAAAGTGCTGTGAGCTTAGTCTCTAGCCGAGGATAGGCGCTACAGAAGTAGTCACAATTATAATGTCTCTGGAACCCGCTACCGTCTAGTCTGCGCAACTTATCTTTGCCCGATTTCAAACATACTCTCAGTCCTATCTTTCGATCAGCATTCCTCTGATTTCTATTGTAAACTGCGTGTGTTGCATGGGAATAAAGGGAAGGAGATCTGTGCATTAGTGTGGGACTGCGTTGGGGAGTGGGGTGGGGAGGGAAGAGGAGGGGAGGAGGGGAAGGAGTGAGAAAGTGGTTCTGAATGAGTGGTTCATTTTGGGAGTGGTGAGTGGACAGCGTTTTGAGTTGCTAGTGCAAGATACTGCGTTTACTATTATTATTAATATTATTATTATCATTATTATTATTATTATTATTAATATCGTCGTCGTCGTCATAATTATTGCTGTTGTTGTTACTATTATTAATGCTGTCGATATGTGTTACCTCATTTTCAGAGAATTCCCTGAAGGTGATTACCATATCTATTCAAAGACAGAGTCGTAGAGCATGCTGGGATGTTTTTCTTATTTTCTTTCTCTCTTTTTTCTTTTGACAATATGGCGGTGTTTACCGCGGCATCAGTTGCGTAGGAGAGTCACGCGAGAGCGAGGCCAGACCATTAAAAAGAATAATAATAAAAATAAAACCGAGCAGGAAACGGCTGCTCGACAGTGTCGTCTCAATGGGGATCTTGGGATGCGAAAGGAACACCATCATGTGTATTAGCATGTATATGATGCTGCTAAGGAGAGCAAGTCTTTGGGGTTTCTTTACTTTCAGTTCAAGCCTTCCAGAATTCACTGCGATTTCAACTTCCTTACAAAAAACGAAACAGAACTCTCTCTACGAAACATGACCTGTTAAGCATGCAAAGGACCGCAACTGTACGACAGCACGAGTTGATAGGAAGATAGTTGATAGTTGATAAGAGTTGACTGGGCTGCTTGTTTGTCTCCCTTTATATGCTCTCGTGCTCGAACCCCATCGTTTCGTGCTGAACTGCGTAAAAGCTGCAGTAGGTTGTATAAATTTTCATCACCACACCCTTCTGCACAGAAATACTGCACCTGTGCGAGAAAGTGCTACACGCTTACCAGACCCCATCCTTTGTTTCTCTTGCTGTTTTGTTGTCTATGTATTGTCCTTTCCCTGCCGAACGGCATAGTTCCACAGAAATCTGCCAGCTATGGCAGGACCGGATCCTGCAGGGAGAGAAGAGGTACCTGGCTCTAGACACCCCCCTCCCCTCCCCTTTTGAGAGGGAGAGAGAGAGAGAGAGAGAGAGAGAGAGAGAGAGAGAGAGAGAGAGAGAGAGAGAGAGAGAGCTGTTTTGTTGCTGTTGTTGTTGCTTTGTTTTGTGTGTGTGTGTTTTTTTTTCTTCATTAAACGGCGAGAATGCATTAGTATCTTAAAGGGGGGCACTGCCCCCTAATCCCTCAGCAACGGTCCTGTCGCTGGACCCTTACAACCCCTGTATAACCCACCCCCCGATTTTTCCCCAGACCTGTTTTCGGAAGTTCTTGTGACGTAAGGTGCTACGTAGTGGACGCCCTCAAAGGGATCTCGGTTCATCTGGCTGTACACCAAAAAAAAAATTACTGTACACCCAAAAAAATTAATGCGCCAATGCCTTGCTTAAGGAGTCGAGTACTTAGAGACAGGCACAAGTAGATTGTTTTGAGAATTTTTATTGTGTCTGAAAGTTTACTCTCCTCTTCTTTCATACGCTCATCAAGGTAGTGGTTCCAAGCAGACAGATTAGAATTAAAAGAATGGGACTGTTTTGGGGAGAGCACCTGACGCACTGACAGGATCAAATGCGAGTGCCAAGGCTTGAAATGGGGCGTCAGGTAAGGGGTAGCTCATGTATTTCTAGTCTGTGAATGTCATCAGTCGAAATACGTTAAAAAAAAATTGGGGTGGTGGTGTTCATTTGATTTATTATCAGTATAATATCAGCCTATGGCTCAGATTTATGCTACACCTCAAAATGCTTACACGGATTGTATAGTGATTTGGTGCAAAAAAAAATGTGGCGTGTGGCCTCTTCACAGCTGAAGGAGGGCCTAGCTCTCAGTCCATCGTCAAAGGAATGGTGAAGATGGGAGAGAGGAAATCCAGTTTTGCGAGTGTACAAAACAAATGAATACAGAACTGATGTGGATGAGGTTTTAACTAAAATGATAATAATACAAAAATGATAAGAAGGGGAAACCTCTCACTCTTAAATGGCAAGGTTAAACAGCAGAAGCAGTATCGCAACAAACTATAACGATGACGACGACGACGACGACGACGACGACAACCAGAATGACAATGATAACAGCCGACTACGATGATGACCGCGAGGTTGACAACGATCCTGATGATGACGACGACAAAGGATAATGACGATGACACTGACGACGACGACGATGACGACCACGATAATTACAACGAATGACAATGATAACCATGATAACAATGACAGAAAAGGAAACTGACTAAAACCGAATAGACAAAAAGCGTTGACAATGAAGACGAAAAAACGGTCAACAATCAGCAGCTACGATGAGATCAAAAGGGCTCAGAAAGCTTAAGCGAAATACAGTTACCGGCACTAACATGAAATAAAGCGGTTGAACAATTTTGATATTGTCCCCGTTGCTAATGACCAGTTAATCCACGCAAATGAACACTACACATGCAGCACGCACCTTCTCGGAGCGGCTTGCAGATTCAGTCGGTTCCAGAAGTGAGAAAAAGATCAAGACAAAAAAAAAGAGAGAAAAAAAATCCCACGTGCGTGTGGCTCTGGCAGGAACTATGAATAATTGACTGGACTGGAACTTGGATTCACCTGACTTGCGCCTCTGAAGAGAAGAAGGTGGGGAAGGGGTGGGAGTGGGAAGTGGTGGGAAGGGGTGGGGGGGGGGGGGGGGGAGGTGAGAGAAGAGACTGATTAACTGACTGGTCTGGAAGCTTGATCCGCTTCACTATACCCCCGGGAAGGGGGGAGTGTGGGGGGACTAGAGGGTGGGGGGTGTGGCGGTGGGGGTAGTGATGTGAGGGAGGTGTGTGTGTGTGTGTGTGTGTGTGTGTGTGTGTGTGTGTGTGTGTGTGTGTGTGTGTTGCGTGCGTATGTGTTGGGGGGGGGGAGGGGTTTGTGGATATGGGTAGCAGGGAGATTGGGTACGGGGGAGGGGGGTGGAGGGGGAGAGCCAGACTGATTTCTCGTCTCCTAACTTGGATTTGTCCATGCACCGTTGAGTCAGACACAGACAGACAGAATGGACAGAACTGAAGGAAAGAAGTAAGGAAGAAAGCGATGGGGGGAAAGGAAGGACGGGGTGGAGGAAGGGAGGAAGGGACGCAGGGAAGGAGGGAAGGAAGCAAGTGAACGGTGAAAAGTGGAAGAGGAAGGAAACGAATTACGGAAGGTTAAAATAAAAAAAAGGCAGCGAAAACAGAAAACGGAAAAAAAAAAACAGAAAATGAAAATAGAAATGCTTCTCCGCTTCTCATGGGAGATATTTTTTTCAAAGTGTTTATACTAAAAACATGTGTGAATTTGAACAAGTGAAAGAAAAAGAAAAAAGAAAGAAAGAAAACACAAAAATGTGGTTGAATTGAGGAGGAGGAGGAGGAGGAGGAGGAGGAGGAGGAGGAGGAGAAGAAGAAGAAGAAGTTCTGATAAAATATTGATGTTTACAGACCAGATAATCGTCAAGGATCGTCTCCAGGCAAGAAAAACAAACAAGAACAAGAACTGCAGGAACAAGTAAACCCGATTAACCAGTCACACTGTGAAATAAGCTAACTCTCACTGCAACTTGATGACGTCATAACATAACCAACCGGAAATCCCACCTACCGTGGTCTTCAAAGCGAACAGAGGGCAACCCAACTGTCGACTTTCCATCACGACAAAAACACACCTCCACAGGCCAACATTTCCAGCCTCAGACCCCCTCCAAAAACAATATGGACACTGATAATCAGCGTTGTGATCTACGAGTAATTAAAGCATGACCGCCTGTTTCTGTGCCCACACTTGACAGACATCCTTCACGAGCGGTAAAAAGGCGAGGGAGTTGCATATCACTACAGACGTAGGAGATGTTTACTGTGTTGAAACACTGTTCAGACATACCACATCCCCGCCAACGTCACCAGCCACATGCAGGACACACTGCAAGGTCATTCGCCTGACTGACCTTTCACCTTGCTTTATGCGCACGCCCTCTGCAAGAATGCCATCACTAGAACTAAGAAATCGTGAGTTACTTACTGAGACATCGATACAGGATACAACTTTGGCAGCGGTCAGACGTAAACAGGAAGACAATAACATTAACGTTGACAACTGCGCGTAAACTTTGGTATTCGGCCAAGTTGACAAACGTCATTGATCGTCGCTGTACGGAAGCAGCCTACTTCTAAGTCGTCTCACACAGGCTCACACTTGATCAAAACCGGGTTTTCCCACTTTTCCCACACTCAGCTGATTTCATGTGGTCGCATGCGCTTCTGCTTTGACCACATGCGCTTCTGCTTTGAACGCGCGCAGTTCAGCGTTTCCATCTCTGCATGTTGGAACAGATAAATTACTCTGTGTGATCGAATTCATGTCTGAAACCGCATCGGTCAAAACCATGATCGTTACGGAAGAGAAGTAAGCCTTCCATGGGTTATCTACTCCTGATCCAGGAAAGTGATTCTGTTTGGACATCGCCAGTAGTAGGGGAAGATAACCCGAATAGAACGCTTATCTAATCTGCCAACTGCCCGCTCCGAGTGTAGCTAGCGAACAGGTGCGGCCAATGCTTGAAACAGCCGTTGCACGAGATTTCCCACGCCTGCCCACTTCATCAGCGCCGCACCACTGGTACCGCTGCTGTATTTTTTCTACACCAGTTCTTCCGGTGCTACTATAACATTAACACCTCTTCATTGCCGAAAAAAAAGGTAAAGCAAGTGATAGATTCTTTACACTACAATCATGCTGTTTCATTTTCATCGAAGAGCGGCGAGAAGATGGCTTCATGCTCGGAGAGTTTACAAGCTTTTCAAGAGAGCGAGTCTAAGATGCTCTGGCAGCTTAGAAATGCTGCGAGTCCTAGCGGAACGCTGGTGTCGAAAGTGTTAAAGGTCTTCGTGGGCAAAACCAAGGTTCATACAGATTTTTTTTTTAAAGTCAAGGACCTTTTAACGGCCTTTCAAGGACTTTTCATATAAAATTCAAGAACTGTCATATAGAAAATAATATACACCTGTGTGCATAGTTTGGTTTGTTCTTCTACACATAGTCACTTCAGCAGAAACCGGTCAGTAGCAGACGATAAGGCAAATGGTAACTACTGTCTGTCTGTTCATCCCTCTGTCTACCTGTCTCTCCTCTCCTCTCTCTCTATGTACCTATTTGTACATCTAATTATCTATCAATCAGTCAGTCTATTTATTGACCTCTATCTATCAGTCAACCAACCTATCTACTTATATCTATCTGTCTGTCTGTCTGTCTATCTATCTCTATGTCTCTCTATATTCATTGTAAAATAATATTTTTCATGAAAATTTACGTTGTTCCGTCAAATCTTCCGTCATATTCAAGCACTTTCAAGCTCTCTGGGGTATCTATAAGTCCAACTCTCAGGACTTTTCTTTAAGGGTTCACGGTTCAAGGAGTTTAATAACCTGTATGAACTCTGGCAAGCTGATCGACAGCA
>CM031599.1:54304091-54311591 GCA_018398815.1 Conus ventricosus | reverse complement strand
GTGTGTGCGTGCGACATTCTGTCTCTCTCTTCAACAACCGTCTTCCAACTTTGACAGGGACTTAAGTGAACCCGGACTCGCTCTCTCCCTCCCTCTTTGTCTGTCTGTCTGTCTGTCTGTCTGTCTGTCTGTCTGTCTGTCTCTCTCTCTCTCTCTCTCCTCTCTCTCTCTCTCTCTCTCTCCTCTCTCTCTCTCTCCAAACGCCTTTCCGCAGTCATCGTCGTCATCATTATCATGACTATCATCACAATTTATACCACATTCATCGCAAATTTGACATTTGTAAGACGATAAAAATGAAGCAATACTGAGTGCACCAGGCTGACCACAAGCAAAAATAAAGAACCGCAAAAGCTCGTGCACTGCAGCAAAATAAATAAATAAATAAATAAGATAAAGAAAGAACAGAAATTAATATAAAATGATTAAACAAATAAATTAACAAAAATAAATACATACATGAAAATAAAAGGTACTATATAACACAAAGCTAGTGCCCATTCCAATGATTAAATCATCACTGTGACTACATAACGTTACAACTACCAGAACATAACATTAAAAAAAAAAAAAAAAAAAAACCACTGGTAGGTTATAAACTGCAACCAGAGAAAATATGTTACGAACTCCACGTATGGACGGGTCCCAAAGGCAGAGGGAAAGAGTGGACAACCGTGAAGAGAAATACTCGGGGGGGGGGGGGGGGGGGGGATGGGGGGTGAAAGGCAAAGTGATGGTAAGAGACTGAAAGGAAAGAGGAAAGGGGGGCTGAGAATTTCTTTTCAAAGTCTAGAACATAGGTTTGCTGTCCAAAATTCGAATCAGCCAGACAGGCTATCTCCAAATCAGAGACCTCAGCCATACTGCTGAGACGAGTCCCACATTCGCGAGAACTCGCTGGGTTGCTGGCTATCTTACGCTCACGGCGAGGCCGCGGGGTGTAAAACACTGTGGTGTAAGACAAAGATTTCAAGTTCTTGCTGTTGAAGGGTCAGCATTTTCAGGGCGGGGGGGGGGGGGGGGGGGGGGTGTTTACGTACCATTCAGAGAACATTCATACGGTTCGTGCACCAATCACTGGACGTTAGAAACTGTCGGACATTTTCCCTCGCAGGAGAGAGAGTCCCGAGACAGTCATTCAAACTCTCGCTTTTTTTTCCCCTCTCGTTCCGCTGGCTGCTAGAATGTGCTACAAAACGTTGACACTTGCCAAACAAGCGAGAATTCTTGCTTCAATGAAACACGCAACTGGTCCAACGTGGTGAACGACTCATGGTCAGGTGGCGGACAGGTGGACTTAAAGACATCTGAAACAGACCCCCACCCCCATCCTACCCCCACCTCCATCCCATCATACTTCTTCATCCAACCTTCTCCACTCCCTCCTCCCCGTCTGCTCTCCTCAAAGCTCTACGAGACCAATCCACATCCATGACGATCACAGTTACAGTCTGTGACTGCCTATTTACATGTCTGGGTCTTTGAATGTATGTCTTGGGATAGCCTTTTCTTCTGTCACCCCACCTTCTTGTTCCCCTCTACCTCTATAGAACCTCCCTCCCTCCCTCCTCTCTCTCTCGCTCGCTCGCTCGCTCGCTAGCCCCAATCACGTCACGAACTAATGGGTCTTGTCAGTCGGTGACGGAAAACATATGGCAAAAACACCCGTTCTCCGTCTCTCTCGTTTGTCCAGAATACATCAGGTGTTTGGCAGTGGGTGGGTGGGTGGATGACTAATGACGATGATAATGATGATGATGACGATGTGCCTCCGTGCCGTGCAGAGCGTGCGCGCGCGCGAGCGTGTGTGTGTGTGTGTGTGTGTGTGTGTGTGTGTGTGTGTGTGTGTGTGTGTGTGTGTGTTCGTGCATATGCGTGTGTGTGTGGGGGGGGGGGGGGGGGAGGAGGGAGGGGCGCGCGCGCGCGCGCGTGTCTGTGTGAGCATGCGTGTGAGTGTCTGTGCGTCTTTCTGTGTGTATTTGTAACAGTGTGTGCGCAAGTGCAGGTCTGAGAGTATGGGTACCGGGTGTGTGCATGCGTTTGAAAGAGAGAGAGAGAGAGAGGGGAGAGAGAGAGAGAGACAGAGACAGAGAGAGAATGTGTGTGTGCACGTGCAAGTAAGTGCGTGCGCATGTGTGTGTTTGTGCGCGCGCACGCGCGCGCGCGCGTGTGTATGTGTGTGTGTGTGTACGCGCGTGTGTGTGTATGAGTATGTAATGTGTGCCTATGCGTGCATCTCTAAATTTATGTGCGTTTTGTGCGGCTGTATGCCTGCAGTTGTGCGTGCGTGCGTGCGTGCGTGCGTGTGTGCGTGCGTGCGCGCGCGTGTGTATGTGTGTGCGCGCTTTGGTGCGCGCGCGCGCGCGCGTGTGTGTGTGTGTGTGTGTGTGTGTGTGTGTGTGCGTGTGTGTGTGTGTGTGTGTGTGTGTGTGTGTGTGTCTGTCTGTCTGTCTGTCTGTGTCTGTCCGCGTGCATGCATGCGCGAGATTGTAAGGGATCGCACGCGTTCGCACAGTAATGAAGCGAATGGGAGTATGAGCAAATCCCAAGTTCTTGCTGAGAACAGGCTGGTCTCTGTGGCTGTGACAGATACTTTCATGCATGGACAGAGACAAGCTAGCCACGGAGGGCGATGCCTAATACAGAAGAAATGAAGCGAACGAAACGGCTCTACACGGCAAGGCAAAGCCTGTGGTGATGAATCGTGGACATACTGATGCCGTGTTAGGTAGGATGGCGTCCGTGCATGTGTTGACAAAAGGGTTGGACTGCATACATAAACCGTAACGTTAGACTCCCCCCCCCCCCCTCTCTCTCTCTCTCCTCTCATACACACACACACGTGCGCGCGCGCGCGCGTTCGGACGCGCGCTTGCATGCTCACACATACACACACACGTCTACAAACACAAATGATTCATTAAATGCCACAGCTGCTTTGAAGCTGATGAATGATAAAGAAATGTCAATTATCTTCAAACGAAAAGAGGGTGAGCCGACATATGACATGTCCACAACATATTATTGTCATACACACAAACTCTCTCTCTCTCTCACACACACACACACACACACACACACACACACACACACACACACACACACACACGTCTACAAACACAACTGATTCATTAAATACCACAGCTGCTTTGAAGCCGATGTATTACAAAGAAATATTAATAACTTCAAAAAAAAAACAACGTAACATGGTCATAACTATCTCTCCTTCACTGCACACACACACACACACACACACACACACACACACACACACACACACACACACACTGAGCGAACGAGCGAGCGAGCTAGCGAGAGAGAGAGAGAGAGAGAGAGAGAGAGAGAGGAGAGAGAGAGAGAGAGAGAGAGGAGAGAGAGAGAGAGAGGAGAGGATGAATGAGTAGAGACAGAGTGAGAGACATACAGAGAGAGATAGACACAAAGAGAGAGAGAGAGAGAGAGAGAGAGAGAGAGAGAGCGGGAGAGAGAGAGAGAGAGAGAGAGAGGAGAGAGAGAAAGAGAGAGAGAGAGAAACATGGTGCCAGTCGGAGACCAATGTTCAGAAATATTAGGCGCTAGGGCTTCCCTATCACCCAGACGCCGTCATCATGTTGTCCTTACCTGGCTGTCTGTTCTTAAAAACAATAACATGCGAGGCCATACAGCCATGATTATCATGATAACTCTATAGTCGGGAAATCCAGATTTCTCGGTGTCAAATTCTAGCTGCTCTCCTCTAGCGAGAGAAACGTCTTCATAACTTCCCCGAAGTTGGCTGCCTTAATGGTGGGATAAAAAAAACCGGCCATACACACAAAACTCCACTCCCATTCTTGGGTAGATGGGATTAACCCTTGCCTTTCTATACAGTGGGTGTCCGCAGAAGTATCAGCCTGCGTACGCAGAAGAAGGAGAAGAAGAAGTCTTCATGATACGAGTGTCTCTTTTTCTTCTTCTATTCCTTTCTTTCTTTCTTCTTCTCTTCCTCCTCCTCCTCTTCTTTTTCTTGGCAGTTCATTCTGCATTTTTTGTGTGCCGTTCTTGTTGTTGTTGTGTACCAACAGTGTATCAGAGTTGCCGCAGGTTCTTTCACCTGCGCTAAGTTCATGTTGCTGATTCTTCGTCTCACCCGGAAGACTAGCACACATTCCATCATTTGAATTCAAGTTGAGAGGAAAGACAGACAAAACCCTGCACATGCCAGATTTGAACCACAGCCCCAGAAATTTCATCGTTACCGAGATAACAGCATTACCCCCTATGCCACAGTGCGAGTTATGTTCAGATAACAGCATTACCCCCTATGCCACAGAGTGGGTTATGTTCAGTTAACAGCATTACCCCTATGCCACAGTGCGAGTTTATGTTCAGATAACAGCATTACCCCTATGCCATAGTGTGAGTTATGTTCAGATAACAGCATTACCCCTATGCCATAGTGTGAGTTATGTTCAGATAACAGCATTACCCCTATGCCATAGTGTGAGTTATGTTCAGATAACAGCATTACCCCCTATGCCCATAGTGTGAGTTATGTTCAGATAACAGCATCACACCCTATTACCACAGTGCGAGTTATGTTCAGTTAACAGTATTACCCCTATGTCACAGTGAGTTATATTCAGATAACAGTATTACCCCTACGTCACAGTGTGAGTTATGTTCAGATAAGAGCATTACCCCCTATGTCACAGTGTGAGTTATGTTCAGTTAACAGTATTACCTCGTATGTCACAGTGTGAGTTATGTTCAGTTAACAGTATTACCCTATGCCACAGTGTGAGTTATGTTCAGATAACAGTATTACCCCCTATGCCACAGTGTGAGTTATGTTCAGATAACAGCATTACCCCCTATGCCACAGTGTGAGTTATGTTCAGATAACAGCATTACCCCCTATGTCACAGTGTGAGTTATGTTCAGATAACAGTATTACCCCCTATGCCACAGAGTGAGTTATGTTCAGATAACAGCATTACACCCTATGTCACAGAGTGAGTTATGTTCAGATAACAGCATTACCCCCTATACCACAGAGTGAATTATGTTCAGATAACAGCATTACACCCTATGTCACAAAGTGAGTTATGTTCAGATAACAGCATTACCCCCTATACCACAGTATGAGTTATGTTCAGATAACAGCATTACCCCCTATACCACAGTGTGAGTTATGTTCAGATAACAGCATTACCCCCTATGTCACAGTGTGAGTTATGTTCAGTTAACAGCATTACTTCTATACCATAGTGTGAGTTATGTTCAGATAACAGCATTACCCCCTATACCACAGTGTGAGTTATGTTCATTTAACAGCATTACCCCCTATACCACAGTGTGAGATATGTTCAGATAACAGCAATACCCCTATGCCATAGTGTGAGGTATGTTCAGATAACAGCATTACCCCCTATGCCACAGTGTGAGCAATGTTCAGTTAACAGTATTACTTCTATACCCAGTGTGAGTTATGTTCAGATAACAGTATTACCCCCTATGCCACAGTGTGAGTTATGTTCAGTTAACAGCATCACCCCCTATGCCACAGTGCGAGTTATGTTCAGCTAGGGAAGAGACATACTTCTTGGTTCGGTAAATGGTACGATTAACGTCCTGTCAGCCAGGCTCCTACTTCAGTGTCAGCTTTGAGACATTATGCTTACAGCCCAGTCTTTCGCACAGGGTCGGAGAAGGATTGTTATACCGCGTAGAAAAGGAAAGTCACAGTTTCAGTCCGTGTCTTTATAGTCCTAGTCGACAACACTGGGCTCCTTCCGGACCATCATCACGTTGAGGAAAAGATCGAGTCTGGAGGGAACAAACAGCAACGGACGTGTTGTGTACAGTGCACTACAGATGCATTTTGGCGTAGGGTCATGGCGAATCGCTTGAAAATATTCTGTAATGGGCGAAAAGGTTACTGCCAGCAGGTCTGTGGGTACAGTATTTGCCACATAAAAGTAGAGAGGACCAAGATCCAACCCAGGAGACTTAGAAGTACGTCAGTCTAGCAGTATGTGGGCAAGCTAACATCTACAAGACTGAGAAGCACGGCAGTCTAGCATGCAGTATGTACCACATGAAAGCAATGTGGGGCAAGCGTCTACATGACTGAGATGTTATGCTGCGTTAACCAGCACCATGAGCGAACCTGGCTTCCACGCCAAACTGCTCGCCACAGAGGTTGGAGCACGGGAGGCTGAAGGTCATCAGCACATGAACTCATACAACAGCTCTTGATTTCCGGTAAGAAAAAGACCAGAACCCTGAAGGCAATGGCAGAGGCAACAGGGAAAAAAATCCAGCTGGTCGAGGAGAAGCTTAGGTCAGCTTCATAAGGTTTACACTCCCCACGTATATCAAGAGTCCGATAGTGATGAAAGACGTTTCTCTGAGAAGACAACATCCTGACATGCTTACCCGTTCAGAAGGTGCTGTTTTGAATCCCGGCAGTGCCTGGGGGGGAAACGTCTAACACCAAAAGGGCATCTAACGGTCATGTCCTGGATGCGGCTCGGCCCGGCTCCCCCCTCGTCTTGGAGTGTCTGATAGAGACTCCTTCTTTGAAGACGTTCTGCTGTCTGTCAAGCTCTCCCTGGAGTTTCTTCCTACCACCTCGGCACAGACTATGAGAGGTTATCAGACATGTCACCAACAGCGGGAATCAGGTTCACAAGATTTGGATTCGGGACTTGATGGACCTGGTCACATCCATGGACAAACAGCAAGCATTGCTGTGTTGAGGGACTGGCTCCCTTGTCACATTCTCATCATTCCACGCCCTGTTTCCACAATTGGATCTTACCCCTTTCGTTTAACAATGCTTTTGCCAGGTTTCGCTCTGTCAGAGAATGCCGCTGAACTGGAGAAACCTAGGCTAATACCTGGAATCTTTTTTCCCTTTGGGGAGAAAAGAAAGATCGGGGAACAAAACAAACGGTGAATCATTAATGTTAGATGAGGAAAATATGAGTGTGTGTGTGTGTGTGGGGTGGGGGGGGGGGGGGGGGGGGGGGTAGGGGTGATGTAGTTCTAAAAATTAAATGACATTGCAATAATCGACTCTACATTTTGTGCAAATTCCTTAGTGTTGACTGACCCAAAATCGAACTAGCTGGATACCTCTCGACCCCAGACCTTCCACCAGGAGGGTGTGTGTGTGTGTGGTGTGTGTGTGTGGTGTGTGTGTGTGTGTGTGTGTGTGTGTGTGTGTGTGTGTGTGTGTGTTGTGTGCGTGCGTGTGTGTGCGTGTATGTGTGTGTGTATGTGTGGAGAGAAAGGAGAGAGAGGACAGGGGTGGAATGAAACAGACAGGCGGGATGATAGTTAAATGCAAACAAACAAACAAAAACAAAGATGTACTCAAAGATTCAGAACACGTAAATAGGCAGTCATAACGGACGACAGTTCTGGTCATCATTGATGCAGATTAGTCTCGTAGGGCCTATCAGGGGGGAAGGAAGGGGACGGTGGTGGTGGTGTTTGGAAGGACACTGATGG
>CM031599.1:54291591-54299091 GCA_018398815.1 Conus ventricosus | reverse complement strand
TGCTGCCCTGGCCAGCCCCCAGTCCCGATTTAAACCCAATAGAACATTTTTGGGATGAACTTGGCAGACGGTTGGACCTCCTGCGTCCACGACCAGCAACAGCGGCTCAACTTCACCAGGCCATCGTCCATGTGTGGGCTGGTGTGCCAAGGGGACGCATCAACCACCTGGTCCACTCAATGACCCGCAGGTGTCAAGCAGTTGTCCATGCAAATGGTGGCCACACACGGTATTAGGACTTCAAGCTGGTTTGTCACGTGACCTTGGATTTTCCACACAAAGACATATTGCTGATGACATTTTCACACATTACCGGTGTAATGAATCAAATCACGTTGAATTCTCGCTTCCACTCTGTACAATTGTGACCAATACAATTCGCCCCTAACCTTCAGCTTGTTTTGCTATCGCGTTTTTTATGGAAGTCAGTATAGTTGCGAGAAGTACAGTGGCTGACAGGTGTTTTTACTTTGCCGTGTCAGAGTCCGCGAGGTTGGTCTACGTGACTGCAAATTTCGCTGAAGAAGTCAGGAAGGGAGGAAGGGAGGAAGGGAAAGAGGGAGCGAATGAGGGTGGGAGTGATGGAGAGAGAGAGAGAGAGAGAGAGAGAGAGAGAGAGAGAGAGAGAGAGACAGACAGATAGAGAGACACAGTCAGAGAGACAGACAGACAGGGGGGCAGAGAGAGAGAGAGAGAGAGAGAGAGAGAGAGAGAGAGAGGAACAGACAGACAGACAAACAGATAGACACATCGACCTAGGACACACACACACACACACACACACACACACCACTCACACACACACACAGAAGCAGACAAAGAGAGAGAGAGGGAGGGAGGAAAGAAGGGAGGGAGACAGAGACAGAGACACAGAATCACAGAGACGGACAGGGAGGGAGAGGCCCACGTTTTTGATCCAACATTCGCAGGATACCACCAACTGAGCTTCGCCGAACGACAATAATTGCTCAGTCGTCGAGTCAGCAGGAGTGGTCGTCGCCCTACGAAGGGCACCGCCACGTCCATCCAGCAACAGTCGCCCCGAACTGGTCGACATCAACGTGACACAGATTCATCACACACATAGATAAGGGAAGAACATCAAAACAATTGTGGCAACGACAACAGACGCAAGACAGGATACAGAATCCGAGATTCCTTTTTTTTTTTTTTTTTTTTTTTTTTTTTTTGGTATAAGGTTATAAACAAGAATTCTGGAGAGGATGATATGGAGGGTTTTTCCTTTCCAAATCAGAGACGATATGACAGCGCTGTATTTCGCACTTCTGTTCACCATCTATCCTTGCATCTCCAGTCCCGAGTGAAATGAACACCTGCAGTGTTGGTCAGAAAATATGAGCAACACTCTCAGAGATGCATCCATTAGACGAAACTCGACTGTCCGGTTCCAGTCTTCGTGGTAATCATTTAATAGCACTCACAGTAACACTGAGAAGGAACCGGGTGTGGTAACAGCCAATTATAGAACTCTTATGGCATTTGAGACCACGATTCTCCAACATGTAACCCGGAAAGCTAACCACTGTTTCCTGTCATTGTTTTCAAAATGAAAGCGTGATTTGTTTGCTTGTTTTTAGGCGAGAACTTTGCAAAGATTCCGGCTGCTTTGAGACCAGAGACTGCAGCATATGAGCGAACTGTTCATCTTTGTTTCAGCGAGTCCCACATCACTTGACGGAGAGGGGGCCTGGTTCACTCAGTATAGCCAGATGGGCTCTCAGGAAGGTGTGGACCACCAACGTTAGACAGATCCTTAAATCCGTTCTCCCATCCGGATCCGCACTAACTTTTGATGACTTCGTCCTTTGGTCCACATTCCGTCTTCCCTCTAAATGTTGGAGAAATCAAAATTGCGAAAAAAAAGGAAGAAATAAAAGGGAACTACTGAGCCGCCACAAGAAGGTACAAACAAATTACAATAGATCTACGCGTTTCGACCTAATTGGGTCTTCAGGCAGGACAACCAACATGCAAAACAATGGAAAACAAAGCACGAACAAAACGGTCCTTTCGATCTTGCTGCAAATTGTGGTGTGGATGAAAGACTACAAAATGAAATAGAAAGAGAATTGGGAAGAGGGTGTAGGGGAAAGGGTACAGATTAAAGCCAAAATAATCATTAAAAAAAAAGATGGCAAATGATGGTATTATAATTGTATGAAAGTAATGAGAATAACAACAACAACAACCACATTGATAATGATGACGATGATGATGACAGTAACAATACTACTACTACTACTACTACTACTACTACTAAGAGCAGTGGTAACAGTAATAACTGTGACGTGGTTGAAAGACTACAATTACGGAATGGAAAGAGAAGAGGGAGGAGGTTGTGAAGCAGAGGGTACAGATTTAAACGATATTAACTTTTTTTTTTAAACGAATAATACTGTTATTATAATCGTAATAGTAATGATGATAATAGTGGCAGATTTTTCGTCTCCTTGCATATGGACCCCGAGTCATCCCTCTGACCCGATCGGTCCAACACCTGTGGGATTCCTCCTCGAGCTGCATTCCATCCTGCCACCAGATTTCATTACGATCGATACAGTAGCTGTTGCGTAGTACTGCTGACAGACAGACAAACAAACAAACAGACAGACGCGGCTGATGACATAGCTTCCTAGATAAAAGCAATAACCCATATAAACGGAATGAACGTGCTGGTCTTGGAAACAAATTGATGAGGAAAAAAAAAACTAGGAAATTGAAAACACACACACACACACACACACACAACACACACACACACACACACACACTTCAAAGAGTACTTTTCTAACTTTTTTTCAACATCGAAACATAATACAAACTTAGAGACTTATTCAGCCTTGTGAAGCGGTCTACCAATTAATCACATGCGCAGGGGAGATAGAACACGCTGCCGACTGGGGATCTGTAACACGAGGGTGGTGAGAAATTCATCTTCACTCAGACAAACCGTCATCCGAAAATGAGTTCGAAGCTTCCTCCCCACGGGACAGGCTCGGTGCGTGTTGTATATGGCAGATCAAAGCATGGAACCAGAACAGCGGCATATCCGCCCTGCCTATTTTCACCACCCCCACCCCCATCCCTCCTATACCCATCCACGCCGCCCCCCCCCCCCCCCCCCCCCCCCCCAAGTCTGTTGGAATTCCCGCATCCTGCGAGGTCGGTCACTACGAGGGTCCGTCTCTTGGGCTGATGAAGCAGCAGCTGTGAAAGACGCCTCATTCATCATTGCCTCCGCAGGTCGTTTTCGGCACAATTCCCTAAAGGGCCCGTCACACACACATACACACGCACCGCGATCAATACACTCACTCGTTAACTGGGAATTGAATGACCCGCTACAGAGAGCCCTTGGCGTGCAAAAAGAAAAAGAAAAAGGAAAGGAAACAGAAAAAAAATCGATCTGCCATTCGCAGAATCCGCGGCAGGTCCTGCGTTGGGAGATAATATACGTTACCAGGCACACGCTAATCCAACAGTCTGGTTTTGTTCTGAGGACAGATTGGGATGATAACGACGAACCAATCACCGCTTGACCAGCCGCCTGACAGGTTATGCAGCACACAGAAGCATGCATGGCGAAGTAGAAGGCATTCTGTTCTGTCTGTGCGTCTGTTCGCAAGACAACTCAAGGCCTTGTGGAGATAGTGGGAACCCTTTTGGGATAAGCCGTGCCACGGTCTCCTGAAAATTTTGGTGCTAGTTATCTTCCTCTTTTCTGCCGTTCTCTTTAATTCTACCTTTCTTTCTTTTCTTGTGTGTGTGTGTGTGTGTGTGTGTGTGTGTGTGTGTGTGTGTGTGTGTGTGTGTGTGTGTGTTGTGTGTGTGTGTCGCGCGTATTTGAGTATCTACAACTAAATTATGGTCTTCATGGTTGGCAGTAAGCTCGCGTCGAAGTCGCCAGTATGGGCAAATTCTTTGGGATCCCCGGCGTTAGACGGATGTGGTGGAGAAAATTCACTCACTCCGCGACGAAGCAATCATTGTCGTCAGTAGGGGGCTTACCAAATGGTGTCCTGTGTATGCTGGATAAGAACAGGCACCACTGAACACTGCCGAAATGACCCGGAAGCAGTGAAGAGTCTCCTCTGGTGGATTGCCTCATGACGACCTGACATTGACTGCTGGCTGTGTGGATTGCCGGTGCCGGGGCTGTGGCGGGACAAACCAGGTGGTTGTGGACGAGGAGTCGGAATGAGCGGCATGGGGGTAACTCTGTTGGAGTGGCACGAAACATACGACAGCACCAAATGAAAAAAAAAAATCAAGGTTGGGATTTATGCTGGGCTCAGACCAGGTGTTAGGTCTTGACAACTCGAAAGCAGCACACAGTGAATATGCCATACTGTCACCATCTGCGCATACAAACTTGTCAGACTCTAACTTAGCTATCAACGCAACGTGTAATCTCAAAGAGTCCCAAACTGACGCAATGACGAAACAAAACCCACTGGTAAACGATCGGGAGAGTGTCTGAGAAAAGGGGGGGGGGGGGGGGGGGGGGGGGGGGGGGGGCAATTTTCATCTGTACAGAGAATGGCTTAAGCGCGCAGAGTTTACATCTCATTCTTGCATGCCGGTTTCATCGGCTGTATGGCTTGTGCGTTAACAACACATTTGTGTGCTGAATCACCGATTCATTGTGAGGTATACTGTCCGTTTCTGCTTCAAAGAATTTTGGTACCTGTGAGTGAACATTCTCATTGTTGACTAGCTTGCTGGCTTTGGTGGAAACGTGGACAGAGTCAGTCACTGGTTGACTCTTTAACGAAGTCGTTGACAAACTGAATTGTTTACAGACTAATCCACAGACTGATTGTACCGCACTAATAGACGGATTCGATGGCATACTGAACATAAGTTCCGTGTTTACTATACACTGTGGCAACATTTTTTCCCTTCCACTATGTAAACAGAGAGAGAGACAGACAGACATACGGACAGACAGAAAGAAAAAGAGCAAGCGAGAGAGCGAACGAAAGAGAGAGAGAGAGAGAGAGAGAGAGAGAGAGAGGAGAGAGAGATGGAGGGAGGATGTGGGAGGGAGTGAGGGAGAGAGAGAGAGACGGGGGTAGGATCGGATGGAGGGGGGAGGGGGAGTGAGAGGCACAATAAGAGAGAGAGAGAGAGAGAGAGAGAGAGAGGAGAGAGAGAGAGAGAGAGAGAGCACATACACGTGTATGTGTGTGTGTAGGCGCGCGCGCGTGTGTATGTGTCCGTGCAGATCAAACAGATATGCTGAAATAGTAAACAATGAGGATGAACACGCAGGCCTCGAGGCAAACGATTCCACCGTCACTGGCAAAGATTTTTGGAATGTGCACAATCATATCTATCTGATACATGTATGTATGTTTGTATATATGCACACCCCACACACACGTCTTGTGAATCGTGAATCTCTGTATTCATCATGCGCAGCACAGGTGGAAAGATGCCAAAACTTGAAAAGTGACCGACCAACGCACTTGCAGCCTTGTCCTTGCCTTGACACACCAACACTGCGCAGTAACATCATCAAACATGCATGAAGTTTGTCACGCTGTTGTCACCTCGTCTTCAACTCCACAAAAAAAAAAAAAAAAAAAAAAATCACCTTGCCAAGACACGCGCAAAATTCTGTTATCCTGTGCACGCACACGCAAAGAGTGTGGAACCCATACACATGTCCACACGAGCGAGCATCCACACAGCCCAGTGCACACGGTTTGGGAGAGTTTCGCTCCACACGGAGACATGAGCACAATGTCAATGTCTTTACCGGAAGTACGCGAGACGACTGACTGACTGTGCATGTCGTCTGCATTAACTGGGGGGCTGGCTGCATTGCAGACAATCGTCACAGCGCGTGAAGATAGATATGTACCCTGTGCAAAAGAAGAAGAAGGAAAAAAAAAAAGAAAGAAAACGGGAAAAGGGCAAAGAACAAAGAAAAAAGGAAAAAGAAAAACAAAGAAAGGAAAGGAAAGGAAAAGATTTTTTTTTTAAAGCACACCAACGAACTGTTAACCAAACCTTGTCACTGCAGTGCAATCGAGAGGTCACAGAGGTCAACATGTGTGTGTGTGTGTGTGTGTGTGTGTTCAGTTGTGTGCTTTTTGATGCACACGTCACTTCTTGTCTGTCATGCGTGATTTTGGAGAGAGAGAGAGAGAGAGAGAGAGAGAGATACGCTTATTACAGACACCGCTGACTTTGAAGAGTGAGAGACACAGAGAGAGAGAGAGAGAGAGAGGGGGGGGGGGGGGGGATTTGTAATGACAGCACTAACTTTGGAGAGAGAGAGAGAGATGTATTTTATAGACACCACTGACCTCGAGGGAAGAGTAAAAGGGCGGGGAGGAAGGGGCGCGGTAGTGGAGCACGGTGCTGGAAGTGAGGGATGGATTGGGGAGGTGGGGAGGGGGGGGGGAGGAAACTGGGGGAGGATGAGGGGTAAGAATAGACGGGAGAAGGGAGGGGAGGGGATGGATCATGCCGGACGTCGCCCTTCCGCACACGCCATAATGCAGAGTGCCCGGGTTTGGACCCTGATCCGTAACATGGGATCACCACCCCCCCCCCACCCCCCCCCCCCCCCCCCACCCCACCACCCCCAATATGGAACATCTCCCTACGCCATTGTGAATACACCGTACTCGTTGCAGAGTAGGTTAATAATAATAATGAATACTTATATAGCGCCTATTCTCGGCTAGAGACCAAGCTCTAAGCGCTTTACAATCAACACTCGTTTACACAACGGGCTGCCTACCTGGGTAGTGCCGACTGAAGAGCTGCCAGCTGGCGCTTCATTCAGTCGTTTCCCGTGTCATCCAGTCAGTATCGTTCAATATCGATCACTCATTTTCCTTATTTCCTTCATTCTTTCCATTTCTCACGCAGGGTGCATGCTATGTGTAACGTGTCATCCATACAACGGCCAAACTGGCCTACTCTTCCGAAGTTGGTGATGGGATTTTACGTGTGTGCAAGATGTTGTGCGTGCGTTCACACACGGAACCTCGGTTTATAGTCTCATTCGAAGGACATTCGAGGTTTTCCTCTAGCAAGTCCCTCCACACTGAATCACCTTCAGATACTGATCCAACGGACAGTCCATGTCAACTCTGCCCAAGATCTACCCAAACTCCATGTCACTGACGTAAGCATGGCTGGTTGTGACATATTTTAGTCCGTGGTTCGTTCGTATAATCGACCATTTGACTTGCCTTTGAATGTTTAGTTTGGGTTTTATGATTTGTACGTTTAGAAAAGTCTCTCTAGTGAAGTAGCGAATATCAGTCTTTGTCACCGTTCCTCCCTCCTCCACCTCCCCTTCCCCAAAGAAAAAAATTTGGAAGTGCTTAATGTGTGTATTCGCTACCTTTCCACAGTCTTGCAGTATCAGAGAGAGAGAGAGAGAGAGAGAGAGAGAGAGAGAGAGAGAGAGGAGAGCACGTTTCAATATTTCCAATAGATGCGTGTGTGCGTGAG
>CM031599.1:54281591-54286591 GCA_018398815.1 Conus ventricosus | reverse complement strand
ACTGAATCAACAAACAAATATACTGTACCTTTTTCACACACACACCACACACACACACACACCCAACACACACAAAACCCACACCCCAAACAAACACACACACCACACACACACAAAAACACATAGAAAGCGAACCCCCCTTTTTAAAATTTTCAAAGGAAAAGAGAGAAGAAGAGAGAAGAGAAAAGAGAGGAGAGAAGAGAAGAGAGAGAGAGAGAGAGAGAGAGAGAGAGGGGGGAGGGGGGGGGGGGGGGGGGGGAGGGAGGGGGGGGGGGGGAGAAACAAGTCCCCGAAATATGAATATGGGAAACTCCCGGATAAAAGCCAAACCCACTTTTAAATTTGGCTTTTTTAATTTCATCTGTAAAAATATGCAAGGAAAAGGATGGGGGGAGGGAGGGGGGGGAGGACGAGGAGGAGGGGAGGAGGGGGAAGAGAAAGGGGGCCACAGCGAAAAGACGATTAGGGATTTTGGGAAAAAAACAAGAGAAAAATTTAAGAAGAGGGGGAAATAAATAGAGGGAAAGAAAACCACAAAGTGCCCAGACAGTTGAATGTCTTTCCAAGGGTGAGGTGGGTAGGGTCCCCCCAACCCCCCCCTCCAAAAACCATTTCGCCCCCCCCCCCCACCCCCTCTCCTCTTCAAAAGAAAGGGAGGGGAGACAAGCGGACCGAAAACCCGTCTCTGACCAAAAGTGAGTGTGCAAAACAAATGCACGACTTTGTCGTAGGGGCAAAAACGGAGAGTGGGAAGTTTAAAGGGAGGTAAGGGGGGGGGGGGGGGGGGGGGGGGGGGGGGGGGGGGGGGGGGGGGGGGGGGGGGGGGGGGGGTGGGGGGGGGGGGGGGGGGGGGGGGGGTGGGGGGAAAGAAGAAGAGAAGAGAAAAGAAAAGAGGGCCCTGCGGGCGGCCCCTGGTGGGGGTGGTGTGGTGTGGGGGAGGAGGGGGAGGGGGGGGGACCGGGGGGTGTGGGGGTGGTGTGGGTTTTGGGGTTTTGGTGGTGTGTGGGGTGTGTTGGGGTTTGTTTTTGGAACCCCCCTTTTTTTCTTTTTTTTGTGTTGTGGGTGGTTTGTTTTAGGCCAAATTTATTTTCCCCAAAGGAGGATTTCCGGGGGAAATAAACCCTTTTTTGCAGGGGGAAAAAATATTTCAGGCCCGGAAAAAAAAAGTCCCCGCGAAAAACCTTTCACGAAAAATGTCCAAAAGAAAAAATTTTAGCTGTCCAAAAAAATTTCAGTATTTCCCGGGAAAAACTGTCGCTGGGGGACACGATTTTATTTAACGACCGTTTTTTAAAACACACCGGCCCCCCCTACATAAGCTTTTCCTCCACCCCCCCCCCCCCCCCCCCCCCCCCCCCCCCCCCCCCCCCCCACCTCTTTCAAAACAACCCCCCCCTCCAAAAAAAAAAAAAACACACACAAAAAACAAATAAACAAGTAACCCCTTTAAAAATTTACCAACCCCCCCCTTTTTTTTCCCCCCCCCCCCCCCGCGCGCGCACACAAAACACACACAACACCCAAAAACACACACACAAAACACACACACACACACACACACACCCCACACACTTTTTTATTTTTTTTTCGACCACTCGAACTCTTCCCTTTCCCTTTTTTCCCCCCCCCCCCCCACCCACTTCTCTCCCCCGCCCCCAAACCACCAATCCCAAAGAGTTTTTAAAAAACAAAAAAAAAGAGCAAAAAAAAAGTGGAAATTGGTTTAAGGAAAAAAAAAAAGGGAAAGGGAAAATTTAACCCCCAGAGAGAGAGAGAGGAAAAGGGGAAAAGAGAGAGAGAGAGAGAAGAGAGAAGAGCGAGGGGCGAGATGACTAAGAGGAATTGGGAAAAAAAAAATTAAAAAGTAAGAAAAAAAGTAAAAAAATAAGGGAAAGAAAAGTAGAGGAAAAGCCCCAAGGAAAAAATATCAAAACAAAAATAAAAAAGCAGAAAGAAAACCCTAAACCAAAAATAATAAAAAAAATCAAAAATTTTATAAAGAAAATTTTGTAAAATATTATAATTTTGGGTGTATGAGTGTGTGTGTGGGGTGTGTGTGTGTGTGTGTGTGTGTGTGTTGTGTAACATATGTTGGGTTGTGTATGTAAGTGTGTATGTAAAAAATTGTACAAAAACCCAAAAACACCCAACACACACACACACACACACCCCTATATAAAAATATTATAAAATAAATATAATAAAAATATAAAAATATATATATTTTTTAAATATATAAAAAACATACAAATTTTTTGTAAAGAGGGGGGGGGGGTTAAAAAAGAAACAAAAAGAAAACAGAGCGATGTCGAACGGAAAGAAGGGGGAGGGAAAAAAGAAGAGGCAGGGGTTTTGGGGTTGGGGGGTGGGAGGAGGTGGGAAGGGGGGAGGGGGGAGGTTTAACCCGCATAACCCCCCCAAACCTATTTGTATTATTTTCCCCATCAAAGATGCCTATACCCCCTCAGGGATCACCCTTTTTTTTTCCTGCTTCCTTTTTCCCCACCTCCCCCCCAAACCCCCCCCCACCCCCCCCTAACCGCCGCAACAACCAATGTCCGCTTCCCCATTTCCCCCCCTCACATTCCTTTTCCCCAAAACCCCCTTTTTACCCCCCCCCCCCCCCCCCCCCCCCCCCCCCCCCCCCAACCCCCCCCCCAAACAGGTGGGCCCCAAATCCCGGGTCCCTCCTCTTCAAAAGAAACATGGAAAAACCCCCCACTCACACACACCCCCCTTCCCCCCCCCCCCGCCCCCCTCCCCACCCCTTCCCCACCCCTCTCTCTCTCTCCCCCCTTCTTCTCCTCCTCTCCCTCTCTCTCCTCCCTCTTCCTCTCCTCTCTCTCAAACGTTCCTGTTTGGGGTCATTTTTTTTTATTGTTGCTTTTTTTGTTTTTGGGCTCTCAAATTTTTGGCCCTCTTTCGTTCAGGGGCCGCGTGTGGGGGTGTGTGTGTGTGTGGGGTGTGTGCGCGCGCGCGTCGTGCGTTGGGGGGGGGGGGGTGCGTGCGGGGCGTGAGTGCGTGCTGCCTTGCGCGCCCCCGCCGCGCGCGCGCGTAACCCCCTGTGTGTGGTGTGTGTGTGGTTTTGGTGGTGTTTTGTGCGTGTATGTGTGTGTGTGTGTGTTTTGTGTGTTGTGGTTTTGTGTGGTGTTTTGTGTGGGGTGTGGGAGAGAGAGAAAAAGAGAGAGAGAGAGAGAGAATTCAGATTCAATGTTTTTTTTTTCTTTTTTTATTAGAAAGAGAGAGAGAGAGGAAAGAGAAAAGAGAGAGAGAGAGAGAGAGAGATTCCGAAACAATTTTTTTAATTTCTTAATAATGAGAAGAGAGAGAGAGAGAAGAGAAGAGAGAGGAGAGAAGAGAGAGGAAAAGAGAGAGAGAAAAGGGGAGGACGGTTTTAAAGATTCTTGAAAACACCCCCTTTTTTGGGTTTAGTAAAGTTGTTAAAGCGCCCCCCATGAGAGCCCAAAGGGCTGTAAAAGAAAAAAATGACCCGAATCCGAAATCAATCATTCCATCAATCAATTCATTTCCTTTTGTCCCCTTCCTCGTCTCTTGGAGTGGCTTCCCCTTTTTTTGGCAAACGAAGCGTTTCAAACAAAAAGTCCCTCTTTTCTACCCCCCCTCTCCCTTTTCTCTCCTTTTCTCTCCCCCGGGGGTTTGGGTTTTCCCCTTTTTTGGCTATTTTCAAGCGTTTCCAAAAAAAGGTCTTCCCTCCCCTCCTCTCTTTTCCTTTTTCAACCTCCTCCCCTCCTCTCTCTCCTCCTCTCTCCCTTTGGGGAGTGGCTTCCCTTGTTTGGCTAACTCAAAACGTTTCAAACAAAGAAATTTCCCTCTCTCCCCTCTCTCTCTCCCCTCTTTCCTCTCCCCCCCCTCCTCTCCCCTTTACTCTCTTTTTCCCTTTCTCTCTCCCCTCTCCCCGGGATTTGGCTTTCCCCCTTTTTTTGCAAACTGCAAGCGTTTCAAACAAAGACTCTCTCTCTCTCTCTCTCTCTCTCTCTCTCTCTCGGGAGTGGCTTCCCTTGTTTGGCTATCTGCAAGCGTTTCAAACAAAGACTCTCTCTCTCTCTCTCTCTCTCTCTCTCTCTCTCTCTCTCTCTCTCTCTCTCTCGGGAGTGGCTTCCCTTGTTTGGCTATCTGCAAGCGTTTCAAACAAAGACTCTCTCTCTCTCTCTCTCTCTCTCTCTCCTCTCTCTCTCTCTCTCTCTCGGGAGTGGCTTCCCTTGTTTGGCTATCTGCAAGCGTTTCAACAAAGACTCTCTCTCTCTCTCTCTCTTCTCTCTCCTCGCTCTCTCTCTCTCTCTCTCTCTCTCTCTCGGGAGTGGCTTCCCTTGTTTGGCTATCTGCAAGCGTTTCAAACAAAGCCCTCTCTCTCTTCTCTCTCTCTCCTCTCTCTCCCATTCCTCTCTCTCTCTCTCTCTCTCTCTCTCGGGAGTGGCTTCTCTTGCTTGTGCACCTGCTGGCCACACGTCACATTCAGGAATTTGCACTGACACACTACATAATCCATGCAAGCGTTTTGAGGCCTACCATAAATTTGAGCCAGCACTTAATATTAAACTGACAACTAATCAAAAGAACAACTCCCACCTTGTTTCTGTGGGATCTTCACCGATGAAAACTAAAACAATCTTCAAATACACGACCCACCCCTAAGCTGACGTCACATTTCAGGCCTTTGCATTCGCCCGTGACCCTATCTCTGCGCCAGGTCCAAGGAACAAAGTGATCCCATTCCTTGGATTTTAATCTGTCTGCTTGGAAACCACCTGGCTCGTACCTTGATGGCCACATGAAAGAAAAAGAGGAGAATCAACTTTCAGACACAGTAAACACATTCTCAAAACAACCCAGCCGCGCCAGTCTATAAATACTCGACTCCTTAAGCCAGGCCTTGGCGCAGTCATTTTTGGTGCGCAACCTGCAAGAAGCATTTCAAACAGAGAACTGATTAGTTTCGTTTTTTTTTTTTTCCTTTTTTTCTTTTTTTCAAGAAACGCAGC
>CM031599.1:54274091-54279091 GCA_018398815.1 Conus ventricosus | reverse complement strand
AGCCTCACCCCTCTCAGCCTCACCCTCTCACCCCCACTCAGCCTCACCCCTCTCACCCCCACTCAGCCTCGCCTCTCTCACCCCCACTCAGCCTCACCCTCTCATCCCCACTCCGCCTCACCCTCTCACCCCATCAGCCTCACCCCTCTCACCCCCCTCAGCCTCACCTCTCTCACCCCCACTCAGCCTCACCCCTCTCAGCCTCACCCCTCTCACCCCCACTCAGCCTCACCCCTCTCACCCCCACTCCGCCTCACCCCTCTCACCCCCACTCCGCCTCACCCTCTCACCCCCACTCAGCCTCGCCACTCTCACCCCACTCAGCCTCACCCCTCTCACCCCCACTCAGCCTCACCCCTCTCACCCCACTCAGCCTCACCCCTCTCACCCCCCCTCAGCCTCACCCCTCTCACCCCACTCAGCCTCACCTCTCTCACCCCACTCAGCCTCACCTCTCGCACCCCCACTCAGCCTCACCCCTCTCAGCCTCACCCCTCTCTCCCCCACTCAGCCTCACCCTCTCACCCCACTCAGCCTCACCCCTCTCACCCCCACTCAGCCTCACCCCTCTCACCCCCACTCAGCGTCGCCACTCTCACCCCCACTCAGCCTCCCCTCTCACCCCCACTCAGCCTCACCCCTCTCACCCCACTCAGCCTCACCCTTCTCACCCCCACTCAGCCTCACCCCTCTCACCCCCATCAGCCTCGCCTCTTCTCCACCCCACTCAGACCCCCCTCTCACCCCCACTCAGCCTCACCCCTCTCACCCCCCACTCAGCCTCACCCTCTCACCCCCACTATCAGCCTCCACCCCTCTCAGCCTCACCCCTCTCACCCACTCCGCCTCACCCCTCTCACCCCCACTCAGACTCACCCTCTCACCCCCACTCAGCCTCACCCCTCTCACCCCCACTCAGCCCTCACCCCTCTCAGCCTCACCCCTCTCACCCCCACTCAGCCTCGCCACTCTCACCCCCTCAGCCTCACCCCTCTCACCCCACTCAGCCTCACCCCTCTCACCCCACTCAGCCTCACCCACTCTCACCCCACTCAGCCTCACCCTCTCTCACCCCCAGTCAGCCTCACCCTCTCACCCCCACTCAGCCTCACCCCTCTCACCCCCACTCAGCCTCGCCACTCTCACCCCACTCAGCCTCGCCACTCTCACCCCACTCAGCCTAATCCCTCTCACTCCCACTCAGCCTCACCACTCTCACCCCCACTCAGCCTCGCCATCTCCCCCCACTCAGCCTCACCCTCTCACCCCCACTCAGCCTCACCCCTCTCACCCCACTCAGCCTCACCCCTCTCACCCCACTCAGCCTCGCCACTCTCACCCCCACTCAGCCTCACCCCTCTCACCCCCACTCAGCCTACCCCTCTCACCCCACTCAGCCTCACCCTTCACCCCACTCAGCCTCACCCCTCTCACCCCCACTCAGCCTCACCCTCTCACCCCCACTCAGCCTAATCCCTCTCACCCCACTCAGCCTCACCCCTCTCACCCCACTCAGCCTCACCCTCTCCCCCCACTCAGCCTCACCCTCTCACCCCACTCAGCCTCACCCCTCTCACCCCACTCAGCCTCACCCCTCTCACCCCACTCAGCCTCGCCCTCTCATCCCCACTCAGCCTCACCCCTCTCACCCCACTCAGCCTCACCCCTCTCACCCCCACTCAGCCTCACCCCTCTCACCCCCACTCAGCTTTAATCCCTCTCACCCCCACTCAGCCTATCCCTCTCACCCCACTCAGCCTCACCCCTCTCACCCACTCAGCCTCACCCTCTCACCCCACTCAGCCTAATCCCTCTCACCCCACTCAGCCTCACCCCTCTCACCCCCACTCAGCCTCACCCCTCTCACCCCACTCAGCCTCGCCCTCTCACCCCCACTCTGCCTCACCCTCTCACCCACACTCGCCTCACCCCTCTCACCCCCACTCCGCTTCACCCCTCTCACCCCCACTCAGCCTCACCCTCTCACCCCCACTCTCCTCACCCCTCTCACCCCACTCCGCCTCACCCTCTCACTCCCACTCCGCCTACCCCTCTCACTCCCACTCAGCCTCGCCCTCTCACCCCCACTCAGCCTCACTCCCACTCACCCCCTCCCTCGCCTCACCCCCTCACTCCCCACCCCCCCCTCGCCTCACCCCCCCCCCCCCCCGCCACTCAGCCTCTCCCTCTCACCCCA
The DNA here is from genome assembly GCA_018398815.1 of Conus ventricosus. Lineage (NCBI taxonomy): Eukaryota > Metazoa > Mollusca > Gastropoda > Neogastropoda > Conidae > Conus > Conus ventricosus. Next base: position 54,276,894 of record CM031599.1, on the reverse strand, counting down.
TCACGCCCACGCTCTTCACAGAAGGGAAGTGGTGCAGACGGGACAGAAGTTGGAAACTGAGGCAACGTGCGTTGGCTAATAAACAGCACGCCTTCCTCCTATTAAGTGGGAAAAAGAGACTGCATGGTAGTGAAATGGGCATGGAGAGAGAGAGAGAGAGAGAAGGAGAGAGAGAGAGAGAGAGAGAGAGAGAGAGAGAGAGAGAGAGAGAGAGACAGAGAGAGAGAGAGAGGAGAGAGGAGAGAGAGAGAGAGAGGGAGGGAGAGGAAGAGATAGAGAGAGAGTGAGTGAAGGAGGGGAGAGAGAGAGAGAGAGAGAGAGAGAGAGAGGAGAGAGAGAGAGAGAGAGAGAGAGAGAGAGAGAGAGAAAGAGACAGACAGACACACAAACACACGGATAGACAGAAAGACAGACAGAAATAGACAGAGACAGACACACTGATAGACAGAAAGACAGACAGACAGACAGAGAGAGAGAGAGAGAGAGGGAGAGAGAGAGAGAGAGAGAGAGGAGAGGAGAGAGAGAGAGAGAGAGAGAGACAGATTGACAGACAGAGAGATCAATAGAAAAACACACAGATGCACGCGCGCGCGCACACACACACACAACAGAGAGACAAAAGACAGGAGAAAGGAACCAAAACAGCAGCCCGTCCAGTGCAGGTTTACCCCCCCCCCCCCCCCCCCCCCCCACCCCCAGCAAAAGAATACAGGGACACGCACACATCGAGTAATCTCCTGAAGCCCAGACAGTTGACAAGAAACACAACTTGTTGTGCACCGCCTCCCAGTCGTTCTCCACGATCATAACATGTCTGAATCCCTCCACTCCCATTCCCTCTCCCAAACAGCCCAGCCCAGCCCCCCCCCCCCCCCCCCACCCCCCCCCCCCACCAACGAATGAAAAGAAAAGAAATACAATGGAAGAAGACGAAGCAAGAAGTGAAACGAAATCATACCAAAAATAAGATGAAATAAAGTGGGCGAGAAGGGGTTCTATACTTTTTGTCATCTCGCACATCAAGTTTGTTTGTGAAGTTTTGCGTTTATATGAGAGAGAGAGAGAGAGAGAGAGAGAGAGAGAGAGAGAGAGTGTGTGTGTGTGTGTGTGTGTGTTGTGTGTGTGTGTGTGTGTGTGTGTGTGTGTGTGTGTGTGTGTGAGTGTGTGTGTGTGTGTGTGTGTGTGTGTGTGTGTGTGTGTGTGTGTGTGTGTGTGTGTGTGAGTGTGTGTGTGTGTGTGTATGTGTGTGTGTGTGTGTGTGTGTGTGTGTGTGTGTGTGTGTGCGTGTGGGTGAGCCTGCGTTGTATGTGTGTGAGCGCACGCACATACACACATACAACGCAGGCTCACACGCACGCGCACACACACACACACACACACCACACACACACACACACACACACACACACACACACACACACACACACCACATCCTACATTCACCATTTTTCTTTCAACCATTCGAATTCTTCCATCCTCTCCTCCCTCCCTACCTGACTCTCCCATCCTCTCAATCTACTAGGAGTTTAACCCCCCCCCCCCCCCCCTCAAAAAAAAAAAGCAAAAAAGGGTAATGAAATTACACAAAAGACGAAAAGGCAACGGCAACAGAGACACACGGAGAGAGAGAGAGAGAGAGAGAGAAGAGAGAGAGAGAGAGAGAGAGAGAGAGAGAGAGAGAGAGAGAGAGAGGAGGAGAGAGAGAGAACTGATGATGTAAATTGGAATTATAAAAAAATGGACAGGCAAGAAAAGGAAAAAAATAAACGGAAAGGAGAAGAGGGAGAAGAAACACATGAATTACAAAAACAACAAGAGTAATAACAATAATAAAATCAATAATTTAAAAAAAAACACCATAATACGGGGTGGTGGGAGGGAGGAAAGGGGGGGGGGGGAGAAGCAGAAACAGAAAACAGAGAAGTGGTTAGCGTCGCGGACTCCCGGCTGGGAGGTCGTGGGTTCGAATCCCATTAGAGTCATGTGGGTTTTTCTGCCCCGACTGGCTCCTACCCAGAGTTGAGTTTGCTGCGAACTCAGTTGGGAAGACTGGGACCACACAGTCGAGTATCATCCACCTAATGGATGCGTTTCTGAGAGTGTTGCTCAAATTTTCTGACCAACACTGCAGGTGCCTGTATCTCTCGGGCCTGGTTGACGCCGGGATATATTATGAAAGGAAGTGTAGAGTACAGCCCTGTCATGTAGTCTCAGACCGAAATGGAAATCTGTAGCATCATCTCATCCTCATTCTCATCGATCAGCATTAAAAAAATAAGTCTCAAGTTCTGTGGCCCTTCATGCCCTGCTCTCATGGTGACCTCAATTTCGACGTCCTATCCACGTCTGTGGCCTTGGTTCGGTTCCGTCGGGGTCACGGTATCGGTGAATCTATGGGGGCTGTCGTTGGACGGACGTGGTGGCACCCTCAAGAGGGAGAGCTCACTCACGCCGGCTCCGCGACTAAGCAATTATTGTCGTCAGTAGGGGGCTTAGTAGGTGGTGTCCTGCGTATGTTAGATTAGAACATGCGCCTCTGAACACCACCGAAGTGACTCGGCAGCAGTGCAGTGTCTCCTCCGGTGGGTTGCCTCTTGACGACTTGACATTGACTGCTCCCTGTGGATTGCCGGTGCCGGGGCTGCGGCGGGGTCGACCGGGCTGTGGCTGTGGACGGGGTGTCGGAATGAGCGGCGTGGGTGCACTGCCTCTGAGATGGCGCAGAGATTGGGACAGAAAGAAAAAGAAACAAAAAAAAAGAAACAAAAAAAAGAAAACAGAGACGTCGAGCAGAGGGAAGGGG
>CM031599.1:54254091-54256591 GCA_018398815.1 Conus ventricosus | reverse complement strand
TAAATATTTATAAGCATTGACAATTGGCATAGGAGTACCATCGTATACCCACCTTTCCCTTACACTTAAATAACCACCTTTACGAAATACTATAATATTGCTTTTTTCCATGTTGACTTTCAACTGCAATGAACTAGCGGCACGGTGCAAGCTATTCAATTGTGTTTGCAACCCTATAACAGTTTCAGACATCAAACAACATCATCGGCCAACAGAAGGATAAACAATTCAAAAGCGTCGAGCGATAATAAAGCACCATGTTTACCATTGTTGATTACATCAAGAGCTAACTCATTAATAAACAAAGAAAATAAGATAGGGCTGCATGCATCTCCCTGCTTGACTCCTCTAGAGCAATTAATATAGTCAGTAAGTTTTGTTCCACAACGGACTCTGGTTCTTACTCTATCATACATACTTCTAATACATCTATGGAGTTTACCTTTAACACCATTTTTGGTCAAAATGGGCCAGAGGAGATTTCTATTAATGGAGTCAAACGCTTTTTGAAAATCTATAAAAGCTACGTATAACTTCCTATTGTTAGAAAACTGCTTCTGCACAACCGCAAGCAATGTAAACATGTGATCAATAGTTGAGTAACCCTTCTTAAAGCCTGCTTGATAATCACCTGTGATATCATTTTCCTCTACCCATTCTTGCAGTCGATTATTAATAATTGTCCCAAAGATTTTACTACTAATATCACTAATAGAGATCCCTCTGTAATTGTTGGGGTTATTAACGTCGCCCTTTTTAAAAATGGGCAAAATAACTGATTCAGTCCAGTTTTCTGGGAACGTACCTTTATCAAATAAGATATTAAACAGTTTCAGAAAGAATGGCATTACCTGATCAGAAGCATGTTTAAATAGTTCACCAATAATACCGTCAGGGCCAGCCGCCTTGCGATTTTTCAATTTTCTACACGCTAATACTACTTCGTCTTGTGTAATTGGTCGATTCATATAACTATCATTGTTGACATCAAGTGTTTGGTCAACACACACGTTACTAACGTCAGACTCTAGTAGAGCCTGGAAATGTTGAAACCATGTTTCAATACTGATGTTATTCCTGGGCTGTTTTCGTTTGAAAGAAATCCTCTGAATAGTATCCCAAAATTCCTTTTGACAGTTTATAGATGATACAAGTTTTTGAACTAAAGAATTGTTGAAGTCTTTCTCTTTTCTTTTCAATAAATGTTTATATTCTCGCCTAGCAACTGAGTAAGCATTTCTGTCCTCGATCTTTAAAGTGCGACGACTGATACGAAGTAACCTCATGGTTTTCCTTTTACTAGCATCACATTCTTTATCATACCAGTCACCAGGTACTTTGTTACTATTAATATGTATACATCTTCTCATGCAGTCTGCACTTTCCTTCATGCCATCATTAAACATGTTTAGCGCATAATTTATATCCACATCTAATAAACTTATAGCAGCATCTATCTTTGTACGAATTCCATCACTACATAATGTACTACGAAACAAACTAGCGTGTTCATCATTCCAGACGAGTTTTTCTATAACAAGATTTTCTGTCTTGTTACTGGCATGTACAGTATTTTCTTTAGGAAAAGCAATAGAAAGCGATACAGGTAAATGGTCAGAATCTATGCGTTCTAAAACATTAAGCATACATGAATCATACAAAAGAGCAAAAAGTTCTTTAGAAAATATGAAATAATCGACAACACTGGCACCAGTATCAGACATGTATGTATAGCGACCTTCAAGGTCACCTTTACACACGCCATTAAGAATGCACAGATCTACAGTAGTGCACACATTCAGTAGCAATTTACCATAATTATTCAATGTACAGTCTTCGGAGTGTCGATTAATACTGAGAGGCCGGCTATGGAAATGCTCATCAGGAACATCGCTCACAAATATGTCTTGTGAAATGTTTGAGGTTCTGCTATTGAGGTCACCATTTAATATAACATAAACATCCCTAGGTAACAATAAATCAACGAGACATTCTTCTAGTAAATTAATACCATTATCAATGTCAAAATGGGCATAAAAAGGTGAACCTTCTGGAGGTATATAGGAACAAAAGTACAAAACATCCTTATCTATTCCAAATAATCTTTTATCGATCAAGAACACACAAAAGTTTGAATGATTAACGTCGAGAAGTTTAACAAAGGGAGACAATTCTTTTCTGAATAAACAAATCACTCCGCCTGAACGCCTCCCTTGTTTAGAAAATTTAACTGCAGATTTACAAAAGACTTCATAACCAACAAACATATCAGCACGACATTCGTCCATAAATGTTTCAATCAAACATATGAAATCAAAATCGTAAATAAACGACATAAAATCACGGTCGGTTAGTTTAGAAAATAAGCCATTCACATTCCACAACAGGAAAGAAAAAGGGTTTCTTTACATCTGTACACGCTGTGCCGTTCACTTTTTTGCACGTGTTTTTCACAGCTTGTCCGGAGTCACCTCTCTGACCCACAAAAAACGGTTCACCG
>CM031599.1:54241591-54244091 GCA_018398815.1 Conus ventricosus | reverse complement strand
AAAAGATTTTGGTCGACATCGATCATCGTTTATTTCTTTAATTTGCACATATCTCTTTCAAGAAACCAAAACCACACTCTAACCCTGTTGTTGTTTGTCCGTCGAGAGGACGAAGACCATCTAGTCATCCTGGGATCGGGGGTGAGTGCGTAGATGGCTGGTCAGGCCGATCTGCGCCCGGAAAGACCTATCACAGTACGGACAGGGGATGGTGGCGGCAGCTGGAGATGTGTTGACACTGGTCTTCCTGACCACCCTGCGCTGCTCAGCTGCAGCAGTTCTGTTGCCTTCACAGGCCACCTACTACAGCATGCGAACACGCTCCTAAAAATGATGACCAAATCTACGTACCCTAAGAAATAACTGTCATTCTTCTTCTTTCTTTTTTTGTAATTCCTTGATTGTTCCTTTTCTGAGGGCCAGATGGGAGAAAGGCACTAGTGTGCACCCCGTTTTGTTTTGTTTTTTCCCCTCCTTCTTACTGAAAAAAAAAAGACTTTTGTTCGTATGCTCTCTGCCCTTCTACATCACCTCATCAACCATAGCCCATCAATCCTGAAACCCCCCCCCCCCTCTCTTCCTGTTCATCTCTCTTACCTCCCTCTTTTCCTCCTGACGTATACTTTTTCATTCATTCCAAAGATAGTAGAAATTCCTGTGCCTGTCATCCATTTCCATCCGTGTGTTTTTATCACACTGAATCCCCTCTGCGACCAAGCCTATGCCCCTTCTTTCTCTGTCTGTCTGTCTGTCTGTCTGTCTGTCTGTCTGTCTCTCTCTCTCTCTCTCTCTCTCTCTCTCTCTCTGTGCGCTTATCTCTCCTGCACCACTTCCTTTCTGTCCCCTCTCTACCCCAAAGCCTCATTCACCCGAAATCAGATTATTAGGCACTGGGTCCAAAACCAGTGGAACACACTGCCTGAGAACACACACGGCGGAAATGTCTGCCGCTTCTGTTTGCATAATTATGCACTGGTTGCTAGCGTCGTGGTTTGTGTGTGTGTGTGTGTGTGTGTGTGTGTGTGGTGTGTGTGTGTGTGCGCGCGCGCGCATATGTGTGTGTGTGTGTGTGTGTGTGTGTGTGTGTGTGCATGTATGTGATACAATAATATGGTGTGGAGTGGTGTGTGCGTTCGTGCGTGCGCTCGTGCGTGCGTAATCAAAGATGAATCAAACAATAAATAAGTACCAGTTAATCAAGTGTGTGTGCTTGTGTTCTATGGATGTGACGTAGTTTGTGTGTAAATAAGTGTTTCTTTATTCATCTGTGTGTTCTTCATTTTCTTTCTTTTAAATTAAATCGACTTTTTTCATCTACAGGAAGCGAGAACACGCAAACAATACATAATAAACAAGGGAGACCACTCCAGCTCCCATGGTGGAACAAGTAATTCCTTGTTTGTTATTTTCAGTTTCACTGATGACATAACTGAATTACTTGAAACATATTTAGTTACTCAACCAGTTACAGTGGCCAGGTGGTTAGCGCCTTGAACTCCCGGCTGGGAGGTCGTGGATTCGATTCCCATCACAGCCACTTATTGATGGGATTTTTCTGCCCCCAACCAGCTCTAACCTAGACTTGGGAAGACTAGGATCAGACAGTCGAGTGTCCTCCACTTAATGGACGCGTCTCTGAGAGTGTTGCTCACGTTTCTTGACTAGCATTGCAGGTGTCTGTATCTCTCGGGCCTGGTTGACGCCAGGATATGATGTGAAAGCATGCGAATAGTACAGCCCTGTGGTGCGGTCTCAGACCGGAATGGAATTCCATAACATTACCTTCGTCATCCTCATCCTCACTGATCAGCATTTAAAACAAAGTCTCAAATTCTGGGACCTTTCGTGCCCTGCTCTCATAGTGACCTCCGTTTCGATGTCTTCTCACGTCCATGGCCTTGGTTTGATTCTGTTGGGTTCTTTGGTTTTGGCAAATTCATGTAGGTAGTCGTTGGACGGATATGGTGGCGCCCTCTGAAGGGAGAGCTCACTCACGCGGATCTCGCGACTATGCGATTACTGCCGTCAGTAGCAGGTGGTGTCCTGCATATGCTGGGGCTGAACAGGCGCCACTGAACACCACTGAAGTGACTCGGCAGCAGCGCAGTGTCTCCTCTGGTGGGTTGCCTCATGAAGACTTGACATTGACTGCTCCCTGTGGATTGCCGGTGCTGGGCTGTGGACGGGGGAGTCAGAATGATCGGCATCGGTGGAATGTCACTGAGATGGCACAGAAGCAGAAGATGGGACAGCAGAAAAAAAGATCATATCCATATTCCTTTCATCACTACAAAGTCTACTGACTGTTGATAAACATTTGCATTTCCAGACTGGCTGGCAGTACAAAGTTGAATGTACACAAAGTGAGAGACTTTGAGAAGGGAAAAAATAAGAAAGTGAGAGACAGGCGCTTGTACATACACTTGCAAACACACAGACATAAACAGATGTGCTTGTATAAACACTCACACACACACATATATACACATACTAAAACACT
>CM031599.1:54226591-54234091 GCA_018398815.1 Conus ventricosus | reverse complement strand
TGTGCGTTGTGTGTGTGTGTGTGTGTGTGTGTGTGTGTGTGTGTGTGTGTGTGTGTCCCCCTTGTGTGTGTGTGTGGGGGTGTGGTGTGTGTGGTGTGTTGTGTGTGTGGCGCGCGGGGCCCCTGTTGTGTGTTTGAAAACCGTGTGTGGAGTGAGGTTGTGTGTGTGTGTGTGTGTGTGGGTGTTGTGTGTGGTTTTGTGTGTGTGCGTGTGTGTTTGGGTGTGTGTGTGTGTGTGTGTGGGGGGCGGGGAAACACGCGATCGATAGGGGTGCTTTGCCTTGCCCCTTCCCCCCCCAACCCTCAAAGGAAAAAATTCGGGGGAATTCGGGTTGCGGGGGGGAACCCCCCCCGCCCCCCCCGGAGACATTTCTTCAAATTGGGCGAAGAACCCCCGGGCAGCGGGCACGAAAGACGCAGCAGATCTTTCAGTCTTGACATGGAACCCCCGACTCCCGGGCCAACAACACTCGGCCAGCAGCCCTCCTCTCTGCGGGATGCGTTAGGGGGCATTTGGGGTTCCCCAGTCCTGTCCTTTTTAAAGGAAATCACGACCCGAGTAGGGGAAAACCCCAAAACAACCCAAAAGGCCATGATGAAATTTTCCTCCTGTAAAAGTTAAATTTATAAAAAAACGTGGGGATTTTTGCCATTCTCGGGGAAAAATTGGTCACCATAAATTCGTGTGTAATTTTTTTCATTAGGGGAAAGGGTTAGTTATTGTCAAACGTGCCCTGTGTAAATTTAATGTTTTCTAAATTTTGGGATATTCAAAGGGAACAAATGTGTTTATTATGAAAAAAATTAATCAATTTGAGAAATTAATAAAATTAATTATGATTCGGAAGAAAGAAAAAGTGACATGGGGTGTAGGGTTTACAAGCTTTTAATGAAAACCGTTTTTCTTTGTGAAAACAAATCTTGTGAAAAAGAAAAAATGATATTTACTTTTTTTAAATTGAAAATTGTAATTATCACCTTTGGTGTGTGTTTGTGGGGGGGGGGGGGGGGGGGAATGCGTGCGGCGTGCTTGCTTTAAATAAAGTCTTTTTTTGGGTTTTTTGGGTCTCATTTGCGGTAAAATTTTGGGATCAGCTTAAAAACAGTAAATATGGTCAGGAAACCAAAAGAAACTATAAATCATTTTGCCTGGTTACTGGTTTTTCAGGGAAAGGGTTGGCCGGGAAAAAAGATAGTTTGGAAAAAGGGCAAGGGACGCCTTTTCGCCGGGAACTAATTTAATTTCATGTTTTATTTTCTTCCCTGTCGGTTTTAGTTTCCCAGTTCGGCTTCGAAGGGGGGGGGGGGGTTTTACTTTTTTGACTCTTTTTTTCCGATTTTTAAAAAAGGGCACCCCAAATTTTTTGGGAATAATAGTTTTGTATGAAAAATGACTTTATTTTGCTTTGATGATTACAGTTTTTTGAAAGTCCAATTTTTTAACGTACGCCCCTGTCTTTTTGATCAACTTTTTCTTTTCTTCTAAAATCTGTTTTTGGATTTTCTTGGGGCACTAAGCCCGTATGGCGAAGTTGGCTGTGTTTTGGAGTGGCACTGTCTTTTTGCCCGTGGGCAGGGGTGGTTGGGTCTGGGGGGTGTGCTGGGAGTGAGGGGGGGTTTGTTTTTTTCGCCGGGGGGCTCTGCAGTCATGAAATACGGGGGGTTTTACCCCCTTGGGGTTGCTACTTTGGGGGTGTTATGGGGTGAATCCTGTTGTTAATTTACTCTGTTCAGGGCGGGTTATTTTCCCTTTTTATTTTTTAATGGGGGTTTTCCTGGCGTGCTGCCCCCTTTCGTAAACACAGCGCGGGGCCTCCGGGGGGTTTCGGGGTTGCTCTAAAGGAGGTAAAGGGACAGTGCTTTTGGGGGGTTCCCCCCGGAAATTGGGTTTGTTTCTTTTTCTTTGTTATTTTGAAATTGATTTTTTCAGTTTTAGCAAGTAAAATTTCTTAGTACGCATGTTTCTTATTGATCAACAAACATTTTTTAAAAATCTGTCTTGCGCGTAAAAAAAAAAAAAGGTAGGAAGCCAGAAAAAAACTGTTTTAATAAACCCGGTTTTCGCTGCACATGGCTTACTCAAAACTTAACGGCGGCAATTTTTTTTTTTCCGACTCACCCTGATGTTTTCCCAGCGTAAAAAGGATCGAAAACTTTTTATTTTTAAATAAATAACTTTTTAATTATTTTGGGAATAATTTTTTATCAAAATAATAAACGTGTTCCGTGAAAAAAAAACTACTTGCCCGTCAAAACTTCCTGTTTCTAAAAAATGCTTTTTTTAAAGGGCGCCCACATCGCTTTTTTTCACCCCTAAAAACAGAAATCAGTGCTTTTTGGGAAGCCATAAACACTCCCAAAATTTTGACTTCGTTCCCGGCCTTACAAAATTTTCCCTTTGAAGGGAACATAAAGAGGTCTGAGCAAGGGAGCGATCAAATTGGGCCCACGAACGTGGGACACTGGAAAAGGGGTTTAGGGCTAAAAACAGAGGGGTGGGGGGGGGTTCGGGGAAGGGGTGGGGGGGTTTTAAAGGGGGAAAGGGGGGGGTGGGGGAGAAAAGGGGGTAGTTTGTAGGGGGGTTTTTTTGGACGGGGGGAAGGGGGGGGAGGGGGCCCGGGGGGGGGGGGGGTTTTTGTAACTGGAGGGGGTGGGGAAAATGTGTTGTTGGGGGTTTGGCTGTCTTGGACAGGGGCCCGAACTGAAAAAATGTTGTCGGGAGGTTTGGTAAAAAGTAAACCCCACAAAAGGGGACAAAGCGGTTAAAAGTACATGGGGAAATGAGGAGGAGGGAGAGAGAAAAGTGTGAGCATGTGTGTGGGGTGTGTGTGTGTGTGTGTTTTGTGGTGTGTGTTTTGCGTGCACGCGCGGGTGCGTGCGTGTGTGGTGTGTGGGGGTTGTGTGTTGTTGTGTGTGTGTGTGTGTGATGCTGTGTGTTGTGTGTGCGCGCGCGCGGGGCTTTGGTGTGTGTGTGTGTGTGTGGGGTGTGTGTGAGTGTGTGTGTTGGGGGGGGGGGGGGGGGGGGGGGTGCGCTTTGCATGCGAGTATGGTGCGTGCGGGGTGTATTTTTAAAGTGTGTGTGTATATTTAAATTTTTTATATATTTATTATATATATTTATTTTTTTTTAAAATTTATTTATATATAAAAATAAAAAATTCCCAAAGGATAAGTCCCGCGATTTTTCCAGCAACTTACAGAGCGTTTGGGTGTTGCAATGCTGCAAGAAAAATTGAATTATAAAAAACAAAGCTTGCTCTTAGTCTTAGTTTGACGAAATGGGGGGAAAAAAGGGATTCATATCTGCTTTTGGTAGATGATTTGCCTAAAAAACTGTTTTGGGTTTTCGAGTGGGGGAAGGGGAAAAAATAAAAAAAATGTTTTAAAAAAATGAGCTTAAAGAAAGCTTTTTGGGTCCCAAGGGGGGAATCTCCAATAGGGGGGGGGAAAAAACTAAATTAACCCCGGGGGTTTTTTCATTTACCGATTTTTCAAAATTTGTTTTTTTCTCCTCGTGACGGGGGAAAATTTGGAAATTTTTGACTCCTTTGCCTTTTCAGTTTTAAAAAGGGAATTGCAACCCCAGAAAAGGTGGTGTGAATTTACCGTAGTTTATTTGTTGGGGTTTTAAAAAAAAACCCCCCTTTTGGGACAAATAAGTTTGGGAAAAGGCTCTTTTTTTAAAAAGCATTTATTTTTTTTTTCCATTCACCCTTCGAGCACATATGTTATTTGGGTAGAATATTCCCACTGCAGATATAAATGCTTATTTCCCCCTATTTCGTCAATCAAAGCAAAAGAGCAAGCTTTGTTTAAAATTTTAATATTTTTTTGCGTCATTGCAACCCCAAGCTGTCTGTGGGTTTGGGGCTTGGCGGGGGCGCGGTATTTTTTATCCTTGGAATTTTTTAGTTTGTTGTATTTTATTTCCCTTGGGGGTTTTTTTTCCCAAGAACTGACCCTCAACACTTGTTTTTTAAAAAGAGGTTTATCTTTTTATTTTTTTTACTTTTAACACAAAAAAATGTAGCTTGTTTTGTTTTTTTAATGATTTTTTTTAGGGGGCCCCTTTTGGGTTTGGGTTTTTGAAAAATCAACAAATAAAATACGGTATTGCACCCCAAGTTTTTTGGGGTTTGATTCTTTTTAAAACTAAAAAAGGCGAGGAGTCAAATTCCCCACTTTCGGGGTTTAAATGAGGAAAAACCCAAAAAGGGTTTTCGAAATTTCGGTTTTATGCCCAAAGGAGTTATTTTGTTAGTGGTTTCCCTCCTTTTTGGAGGATGTCTCCCCCTTTTGGGGACTTAAGCTTGCTGAAGGCTCATTTTTTTGAAGGGATTTATTTTATTTTTTTTTTTTTCCCCCCACTCGAAAAAAACATACTGTTTTTTAGGCGGGAAACACCCTTTCCCCCTGCAGATATGAAAGTTATTTTCCCCCCAATTTCGTCAATTTAAGACAAAGAGCAAGCCCTTTTTTTATAATTCAATATATATATATATTTATATTTTATATATTTATATATATATAATTTTTTTATTGTTGTGTGGGTTTGGGTGTGTGTGTCTGGGGCGCGCGCGCGACGCGCGGCGGCGTGTGTGTGTTTTTTGTGTGTATGTGTTTTAAAATAAGTGCACAAGATAGGGTTTTTGCTTTATGAGTTTATTTTCATCCCCTTTTTCTGTAGGCTGTTTTAAAGTGAGGGACAAAACAAATACGGGCCCCTTTTCTGGAAAACAGGGGGAAAAACCATTGCCCCGCCGTGCGAAAGGTTTTTAAACGTCCCGGGTAATTTCATGCAAGTAATGGGCCCGGAAAAAGTCTTAAGTAAATGGTTTTGTCTCGTTTCGGGAAGTTGGTACCAAAAGCAGCTTAAATTTGCCAACACCGCCGGCCGGATAATCTTCACCCGCAGCTGGTTTGTTTGGCCCTTTTTTTTGTTTTTATCAAAAGGGGAACGCAAAAATTGCGGAAACCCAATTTAAAAAAATACGGGGAAAAAGGGAAACGTAGCCTCCGAAAATATATAACGAATTGGGAGGGGGGGGGGGGGGGGGGGCGGGGTCCCGGGGGCAATCCTTCGCAAAGGGGGATCTAGATTCCCCAGCAAGGTTGAAATTACCTGCGGAGTAACTCCTTCCCGTCTGTGTGACGGGTTCCGACGCTCCCCCTCGTTATTTAAAAATAAAGGATTTTCATATTCAGGGATGAAAGGGGGGTTTAGACGAAGTATTTCGCTTTCACAAACCCAAAAAGCGCCCTTTCATAGGCACCCCGCACCTTTTTCACTCACATCGGGCCCCCCAAAAAGGTGAGGGAAAACCAATAACATTTATAGAAAATATCAACTTTTTTCAATTTGACTGAGCCCCCCCGCACCCCAAAACAAAAACTATTGTATCAACAACAATGTAAACAGCAACGACAATTTAATAAATCGCCCCTGTTCTTCAGTTATCTTACTTAGCAGGAAAGGACAATTTCCATATTCAGTTTGCCACTTAAAACCTTAAGAGAAAAAAAGGTCCTTTAAATTGCCGACCCTTGGTTGCGTTTTTTTCATAAAACTGTGCGCCCACGAGTTGAAGCGCCAATGTTGGGGGCCTCCCGTTGGGCCAAATCCCAGTTGGGGGCACTGGCAACGTGCGGGAGTCGCCCCTCAACCGAGTCTCCTGGACCCCCCTTTACTTCCCCCTCCCACGGAAAGGGTCCTGTCGGCTCTCCCAGGGTCTTTTTGGCTGCAAACCCCCGTTGTCGGGAGTCCCTGTTAGGCCCACGGGAAAAGTCTTGTGTGCTTTCCCCAACGGAGAAAATTTCTTTTGTGGGGCCCCGAGGTACGCACCCCCACGTCTTAGTCCCCACCAGGAGACAGCGAGGCGACAGCTACCTTGCTTCACGCTGTTTTTCTTGGCCCTCAGAAAGGGAGGGCGGTTATTCCCAAAGTGAGTCACACATTTTGGGTTTTTCCCAAGCAATTAATTCGTTCTCAAAGAAGAGAGACCGAGTTTAATGGCTCAACCAATGGTTTATGGGCCAACACTCACCGATTTGTAAAAAAAAAACCCCCAAGTTATTTTTATTCCCCATGTCACTTTTAAAACAATTTCACATAACCCCGTGTAGCCCCAAAAAAGTTTGGGGTCCGGGGTTTTTGCAAAACTCCTATTAAAACATGTTCGATTCCCCGTACCCCTTTAACTAACGCCTGGACCCTCTACTAGCCCTGATGGCTTCAAGGATTTATCCTTTGCAAAAAGGGCAACCATCGTAGGCCGCAGCCTTCCCTTTTTATTCCCGAAAGGGACGATGAAAGGTCGTGTATTGGGCAGGTGCGGTCCCTAGTGCGGTCACCTGCCGTGCCCTTCCCTTTTAGGCCCAGGGAGAGCCGTGTTGAGTGCTCAAAAATGGAACTTTTCTAAGGACTGCGGTCGCAAATCCTTGTACTACCCTCGGACAGGGGAAAAATTCCCCCACTTCCCCCCTTTTGTATAGCTCGGGTATTCCCCCCTGGTGTGCCCGATTGCACATTGGCCCCAAAGGAATGCTTAAAACAGAATTCCTTAATTTTCCCAATGCTCGAGAAATTCGGGCCGATCTTACCCCCGTCCTAAAAAGGTTTTTTCCTAACATTTTCCCAGGGTGTTCTCCTTTTTGGTAAAACAAACTCGTTGATGGTAATATAGCGTAAAAACCCCTATTGCGTCAAGAAATCATTCCTCAACATCTCCCCATGGATAATGACCATTAAAACCAATAAAACTTCAAATAATTTGAATACTCCTGGTAGATAAGCGGTGCAAATTTAACTCTAAAATGGCTCACTTTTAATCAAACTCTCCTTAGATTGTAAGCATGAATTTCATTAATTAAAATTCCCCCCAAATTAATTTTAGCCAGCTTTTTAACCCCCAAAATTCAAAAACGGTTTTGGGCCAGTCTTAAAATCAAAAAAAATTCGGGGGTCCCCCAACCACAAGAAAACCAAACAGGGGGGTGGCCAAAATTGCCCACGGTTCAAAAATATGCAAATCAAACATTTATCTGATTTACAAAAAAGGAATTTCACACTTTCGTCGTGAGAAAAAAATTCTTAAAATAGTACCAACCCGAAAATGAAAAAAATCATAAACGTGGATTTTCAACCCCCCCCCATAATGGGCAATGAAAAGATTTGACAGAAAAAAAATTTAATGAAAAAAGAAAAATGATATGAATAGTAAACCGCCCTAATGGGCAAACCAAAAACATAAAAACAAACGCTACATTATTTACAAAAGTAGTGTTGTAACAGTTTATGTACCCCCCCCAAAAACAAGCCCGTAGGGATTGCTCTACCATTCTTTATTTGTTTTCACAATAAACAGCAAACATGGGAATCCTCAAACCCCTTTCCTCTCCCCCCCTCCAATCTTGACCCCCGGGTTTTTGGCTCGCCCAAAAGTACCCGGAGCAGATTTTGCGGCCGGGTTTCCAGGCCCCTTTCAAAAGTCAAAAAGGGCCT
>CM031599.1:54221867-54226491 GCA_018398815.1 Conus ventricosus | reverse complement strand
TTTAAAGGGAATAAAGGTCTCAACAAGCAACAAAACAATATTAGTCTAAATAAAACAACTTAAGAACTAATTTTGGGTTTAAATCTTACCATTTAGCCTCATGGGGTTTTTTTACCTGAACAAGTTTTGACAGAGGAAAATTTAAAAAAATAACCGGATTAGTTTAAAGTTTGTTAAAAAACTATGGAGCATTAAACTTTATACAAAACCCCCTCATGTTCATTAATTTGTGGGCAAATGTGTGGAAAAAAAAATTTTCCCAAACCCTGTTCAAACATTTATCTTTTTAAATTTGATCTTTTGTGATTTCCCCCAAACACTTATGGAACAAACATACTGAGAAGGTTATATGGACAATGATGACAATTTTAGTTAATCTAGCAATAAACTGAGTGAGTTTTAGACAGTTTTATAAATGTTTGAGGAAGCGACACTATTATTATAGATGACGTCGCAGAAAGAGACATAGTTAAAAGAGAACACTTGTCGAAACTAGCTTTCAGCGGAAGACATGCGGGGATAAGTTGTGGATTTTATGCCAGAAATATAACTCGGTTTTAAAAGACTTTAGAGAACAGTTAAAGACTGTAGTTTTATTTCACTGAAGACAGAGACTCTTTTGAAGAATGTTTGCGCGAAAATGATGTTATTGAAATGACCAGGAAAAACATAGGATTAAACAAAACTAAAATCTGAAAAGTTTAGTAAATTAGTATTAAAAACGGATAACCCTGCACAGTATGTTTGTTTGTAGATAATCGTTACTTTTTGGTTATTAACGTCTTACTTGTCAGAGAACAGTAATATGCTGATTCTAGAGCACTTTCGCCCGAAAACTGTCTGTCTGTCTGTCTCTCTCTGTCTCTCTCTTCTCTGTCTGTCTGTCTGTTCTGAGGGCAACTTGACCTTAACGGTTTTGTCAGGGGTGCCGGTGATTCTCTCTCTCTCTCTCCGCACAGAAAAGGCGGCTTTTAGGCCACTTTCGCCCAAAAACTCGGTGGTTGAGCAAGTGAGTCAGGATTGGCATTTATACGTTCTCTCCCCAACCTCACACTATCTCTATACATACGCTACAAAAGCAGAAGATGCTAGCTGCAAAGAATAACATGATGTAGGTATAAAATCTAGGCATAAATGTAAAACATAACGTTATCAAGGATATCTTCTCAGAAAAGAAGACATAGACTAAAGAAGACCAGGGAATGTGGAGAGGCCGAAGAAAAACAGTAAGAGAAGGACAGAAGAGAGCACGGTCAAAACTTACGTCTGTCCGTTTGTACAGCTCAAAATGGACAATCACAGCCTAAAATGAATACAACAGGTCGAAAAATAGAGTGATTAATAGTTTCAAACCCCACCAAATGCACACACACCCTCCCCCCCACCACCCCACCACCCACCCCCATCCACCCTCCCAGACATAACTAAGAGCATACACGCACACACGCGCGCGCACATACACACACACACACACGCGCACGCACACACACACACACACACCACACACACACACACACACACACACACACACACACACACACACACACACCACACACACACACACACACACGCTCATGCTGCCTTCCAAGACTTAAGCATCACAAGCAGAAAACTATGAATATTACTCAAGACATCTTCAAGCATGCGTAGGGAATTCAAAGCTGGTCCGTATGATTAACTGGCCTTGGTCTTTCTACAGGTAAACTGGAGAGGGTGAGAGGGGGGGTGGAGAGAGGAGGGGAGAGACGGGAAGGGGGCAGAAAGGGGGGGAAAAGAGGGGAGAGAAGGGAAGAAAGGGGAGGGGGGGGAAAAGGGAGGGAAAAAGAAGGCACCAGGGCAATGAGCAGGAAGGGGGGGGGGGCGGGGCGGGGACGGGGGGGGGGGGGAGAGAACCACAGTCCAGGCCCACCCATAACCTCCCACCAAAATCCCGCAAGACCTCCATCCGAAAAAGCCATCCAAAACCTCTCCGCAACCCACCACCCAAGGGTGGAAGGATGAGGGCAGGGCGCCACAGGGAAGTTGGAGAGGCAGGGGGAGAGAGTAATGGGGGGGGGGAAGGGAAAAAAAAAAAAAAAAAAAAAAAAGGGGGAGAGGGGAGGGGGGAAGGGGGAGAGAGAAGAGGGGGGGGGGGGCGGTGGGAGACACCATAGTATCTATCTGACAGGTCTCCCTGTCACCGAGACCCGGCAACAATTCTATCTCCATCCACCACCAACCGACCCTCAAGAACCAATACAACAACACACAGTTTATAGGCGTCACTCACTCCAAGACTTCACCACATAACTGTCTCCCACTGTCACCGAGAGATTCCATGGCCAACCCAACACACACCAGGTCTCCAGATCTCTCTATCTCTCTCACTGAAAGAGATGGGGGGGGGGATGGTTCGGGGGGGGGGGGGGGGCCTCAATACTGTATTCTCTGTTTTCTAACATCCTGCCTTTTGTTCAACCCCATGAATATTGTGCCAAGATTTGCCTGCCAATATAGTTCTCGTGTAAGAAGATCACTTTCTTTTTTGACAGTTTCAATGGGCACAATAGTGAGGAAGGGCAGGGATTTGTCTGATGGGTGGGGTGTAGTGAGTACATGCTCTACCACACTGCACTTTTTTGTATATTTCAGGTTGATGTCACTTTTGTGGTTGGCCCACCGTCGTTTGAGGAGAAGGTAGAATTGAAACAGATGTATACTCAAAAAACTGCAACAGCTATCTGCCCCCTAGCTCCTGCCATGCCCCCTCTGTTTTCCGAGGGTTAGCTGTTGGCATTGGTACGAGACTAAGGATGTTGTGTAGCCAAGAGGAAACTCTCAAAAAACGCATTGGGAATATGCCAAGTACCTGACTCTCTCAGGATGGAAATGGCACAAAGCAATAAAAGACCTCAATAAGGGAGCAACAAAGGACAGAAACAAGTTAATACACCAACAAAGAACAGCACCGAGGAAGAAAATGGCCTGGATTACTACGTATGACCCCCGTGTACCCTCAAAAGCACAGATCATCCGTAAAAATCTTCACCTGCTACACTCCGACCCTGAAAACATGAAAATATCCCCAAGAAATCGTCATTTCGGCGGAAAAGAGAAGAAAAAACCTAGCGGAGCATTACAAACCTACGGTGCCCTCCAGACATGTCCAACATGGGCCACATGAAAAAGCAGGATTCTTTAAATGTACAAAAAAATGTGACACGTGTGCTCACTCGGAAGAGACACAGGCTTCCAAAGTTCCGGGGACAGGAGATATTGGAAAATCCGACAACATATTACATGCACAACTCCAAATGTGATATACATGATCAAGTGTAGCCTTCACCCAGAAGAGTGGTACATAGGATCCACAAAAAACCTGAAACGACGGTGGGCCAACCACAAAAGTGACATCAACCTGAAATATACAAAAAAGTGCAGTGTGGTAGAGCATGTACTCACTACACCCCACCCATCAGACAAATCCCTGCCCTTCCTCACTATTGTGCCCATTGAAACTGTCAAAAAAGAAAGTGATCTTCTTACACGAGAACTATATTGGCAGGCAAATCTTGGCACAATATTCATGGGGTTGAACAAAAGGCAGGATGTTAGAAAACAGAGGATACAGTATTGAGGCCCCCCCCCCCCCCCCCCCCGAACCATCCCCCCCCCATCTCTTTCAGTGAGAGAGATAGAGAGATCTGGAGACCTGGTGTGTGTTGGTTGGCCATGGAATCTCTCGGTGACAGTGGGAGACTGTGGTGAAGTCTTGGAGTGAGTGACGCCTATAAACTGTGTGTTGTTGTATTGGTTCTTGAGGTCGGTTGGTGGTGGATGGAGATAGAATTGTTGCCGGGTCTCGGTGACAGGGAGACCTGTCAGATAGATACTATGGTGTCTCCCACCGCCCCCCCCCCTCTTCTCTCTCCCCCCTTCCCCCCTCCCCTCTCCCCCCCCCCCCCTTTTTTTTTTTTTTTTTTTTTTTTTCCTTCCCCCCCCCCCCCATTACTCTCTCCCCCCTGCCTCTCCAACTTCCCTGTGGCGCCCTGCCCTCATCCTTCCACCCCTTGGGTGGTGGTTGCGGAGAGGTTTTGGATGGCTTTTTCGGATGGAGGTCTTGCGGGATTTTGGTGGGAGGTTATGGGTGGGCCTGACTGTGGTCTCTCCCCCCCCCCCCCCCCCGTCCCCCGCCCCGCCCCCCCCCCCTTCCTGCTCATTGCCCTGGTGCCTTCTTTTTCCCTCCCTTTCCCCCCCCCCCCTCCCCTTCTCTTCCCCTTCTCTCTCCCCTCTTTCCCCCCTTTCTCTGCCCCCTTCCCGTCTCTCCCCCTCCTCTCTCCACCCCCCCTCCACCCTCTCCAGTTTACCTGTAGAAAGACCCAAGGCCAGTTAATCATACGGACCAGCTTTGAATTCCCTACGCATGCTTGAAGATGTCTTGAGTAATATTCATAGTTTTCTGCTTGTGATGCTTAAGTCTTGGAAGGCAGCATGAGCGTGTCTGTGTGTGTGTGTGTGTGTGTGTGTGTGTGTGGTGTGTGTGTGTGTGTGTGTGTGTGTGTGTGTGTGTGTGTGCGTGCGCGTGGTGTGTGTGTGTATGTGCGCGCGCGTGTGTGCGTGTATGCTCTTAGTTATGTCTGGGAGG
>CM031599.1:54206867-54211867 GCA_018398815.1 Conus ventricosus | reverse complement strand
CGAAACGGCCCTGCGGAGATACGAACCTGCAACTCCGGGATCACCAGGACCACGAATCAGGCGCTTTGCCGACTGAGCTTTCCGATTCCATTGTTTATCTCTTGAAATATCTCACTCTAACAGACATGTCAAAATCGTTTATATCTAACCGAGTCCCGTTGTCTCAGCTCTACACTTTGGTTATATTGGCAACCTCAGTGTGGTGCACTGCAGTGACCGAACAAATACCCCCCCCCCCCCCCCCCTCCCTTTTGAGTGATATTTTGCTCACCGGATCCGGATTGTAAGGCGGATCCGAACCAAACAATACAAGTCTATCAAACTTAACACAAGTAATATGTCTATGTTCCACTAAGATCCATGCTTAGTCCCTGGGCTACAGCCTATGTATCCAACTTTCGTTAAAGTCGGTTTAATGGTTTTGGCGTACGTAATCTCGTGACAAGACAGGTAGAAAGACGAACAAACAAACCAACACACACTAGAAACGCATACCGTCCTCTGTGAATACAACCAACAACAAAAAGCATTCTCGTAACAAAGCTAAAATATCAGTTCATACTTCTAATACGGTGGATTAAATGATAACAGTCGAATAACGAAAAGGACGTTGGCATGTCGACATGTAGTGAAATGACACGAAAACTGCTATGCATCGCTATAACCGATTGGAAATATAGGCTGAAAACATGCTGGCAGCAAACAACAAGAGGCTTGTTTGTGTGTGTGTGTGTGTGTGTGTGTGTGTGTGTGTGTGTGTGTGTGTGTGTGTGTGTGTGTGTGTGTGTGTGTGTGTGTGTGTGTGTGTGTGTGTGTGTGTGTGTGTGTGTGTGCGTACGTGCGTGCGCGTGTGCACACGTGTGTATGCTCCAGTCTCCACGATACTAGAGTTCCCAAATCATTATCATCGTCGCATCGTTGTCGTCGTCGTCGTCGGCGGCGTCGTCGTCGCCTTTACCATGATGATAATGATGACTATGATGATGATGATGATGACGACGACGATGATGATAATGACACAACAACAACACAAATAATAATAATAATAATAATAATAATAATAATAATAATAATAATAATAATAATAATAATAATAACAATAATAATAATAATAATAATAATAATAATAATAATAATAATAATAATAATAATAATGACGATAAAAGAAGATTTTAAGGGTTTCTTTCATATCACTTCCACATTTGTTTTATCTGTTGTAGGCAAATCCTAATGTCAGAGAAGTTCTCTCTCTCTCTCTCTCTCTCTCTCTCTCTCTCTCTCTCTCTCTCTCTCTCTCTCTCTCTCTCTCTCTCTCTCTCATACACACACACACACTCGTTGTAACTGTCGTAAGCTAACTCTAACATCAAAGAACTCACACACACACACACACACACACACACACACACACACACACACACACACACACACACACACACGCACACACACACACACACACACACACACACACACACACACACACACACACACACACACACACACACACAGAGAGAGAGAGAGAGAGAGAGAGAGAGAGAGAGAGAGAGAGAGAGAGAGAGAGAGAGAGAGAGAGAGAGAGAATTCAAATGTATTCATAATTAGGTTTGATAATAACTGCATTGTGATGACGACTATTTGCACAGTCATTTCTACCTTTTCCCATGTCAGAAATCAAAGCCTTTTATTTTTTAAAATCTTCCGAGTGTCAAATCTGTTTTCTCTTTCCCTTTATTATCCTAATCTAACTTTATTGCTGCCCTTTTCAATGCCCATATTTCTATTTCCTTTTCCCGACATCACAATGTGGATGTATAATGTGAATTGAAGAATGCAAAGAGAAGAAGAAGAAGAAGAAGAAGAAGAAGAAGAAGAGAAGAAGAAGAAGAAGAAGGACAAGAAGGACAAGAAGGACAAGAAGAAGAAGAAGAAGAAGAAGAAGAAGAAGAAGAAGAAGAAGATGATGATGATGATGATGATGATGATGATGAACAAGAACAAGAACAAGAACAAGAACGAGAAAAACAAGAACAAGAAGTACGAGAAGAACAAGAACAAGAACAGGAACAAGAAGAAGAAGCAGAACGAGTACAAGAAAGCTAGAAAGAAGAAGACGGAGAAGAGGCAGAAAATAATGAAAACAAAAAATAAAAACAAAAACAAAGCAAAGAAAAAGAAAGAAAGGAAGAGTACCAACGGAAACAAGTAAATACTATAACGAGAAGACTGTCTGAAAAACTCAGAAGAGCAAGACGGAAAGAAAAATTCATTATAATGTCAAATACATAATTCATATTTCTGTCACACTCAGGCGAATGAATTCAATGCACACACAGATTAACTGACAGACAGACAAACAAACGAATAGACAGATAGACAGTGTGTGTGTATAGAAAGATAGATAGATAGATAGATAGATAGATAGATAGACAGATAGATAGATAGATAGATAGATAGATAGATAGACAGATAGATAGATACACGGATAGATAGATAGAGAGACAAATATATAGAATAGAGAGAAAGGCTCTAAAGAAGATTTTCTTTCAGAACAATGAAATGAAATAAGGAATGGAAGTTGGGAGAGAGAGAGAGAGAGAGAGAGAGAGAGAGAGAGAGAGAGAGAGAGAGAGAGAGAGAGAATATGGTTTATTGTCAGGCCAAAGGCCCATACAAACGGTGACTTTATAAATGTAGCAGGCAAGAGATACCCAATCGAGTCAAAGAGTATTACATTAAATTTGGGGGGGGGGGGGGGGGGTATTACTTTCGTTCATCCATTTGATAAGTGTCTCCACCTCTTCAAAGCTTTATATAGAAACAACATCACTGACCACCAGGACGGCACTTTGTGTTATAAAAAATGTTGATAAATGTAACAGGGATAGGCAATTAGACTGCTTTATTTGGTATAAGCTCTTTTCTCATATTGGTATGAGTTCTTTTCTTGTATCATCATTAGCAGCACAACGAAATGCAAAACGGATTTCGTTTTCACTAAATAACGCCATGACAAAATGGATATTCGTTCTCAGTAACTTCATCATTACAGCATCTTAAAGGATGAGCTTTAATTAATGTCCGATGCGCCGATCCTAAAGCGTGTTAGTGAAACGCCGAGGAATTTGTCCAAGTCTAAATTCATGTAAGTTTCCAATGCAAGTAGTGATTTATAACGACTAAAATTTTACAGTCTGTCACTGCCTGTAATGCTGCTTCTCGAATGTTGTTTCTGACTGACTATGAGCCCATGTCTAAAGTATTTTAAGAAGTCGATTTATGGATTCAACAACTCCTTTGTTTCTCACACACACACACACACGCACACACACACACACACACACACACACACACACGCACACACACACACACACACACACACACACACACACACACACACACACACACACACACACGCACACACGCACACACGCACGCACGCACGCACGCACGCACGCACGCACGCACGCACGCACGCACGCACGCACGCACACACACACACACACACACACACACACACAGAGAGAGAGAGAGAGAGAGAGAGAGAGAGAGAGAGAGAGAGAGAGAGAGAGAGAGACCAAATTTGGATAAAGTTATTGTCATATCCATTGCCTGTGTTTGCTTTTCTCGTTCTTCTGTGCTACGTAGCATAACATTAATTTGACGTTGAAATCTATGGTGAGCGACCCTGTTTGTCTTTTTAAGCAATATCGGATGCACTTGATATATTGTTAATATGCAAAGGGTGTTGTCCTATCTCCCCATATATCGTCGAGAGGGAGAGAGAGAGAGAGAGAGAGAGAGAGAGAGAGAGAGAGAGAGAGAGAGAGAGAGAGAGAGAGAGAGAGACAGGCAGACAGACAGACAGACAGACAGACGGACAGACAGACAGAAAGACATACAGACAGACAGACGGACTGACAGACAGAAAGAGACATTACACAGAGACAGAGACGGAAAGACAGAGACATAGAGAGATGAACATGAAAAATATACGAGTGATACACTAAATCGGATCGAAATTGTTCATGTGTAACTGACAACAAAATGATAAACTACACACACACACACAAAATCACATGAAAATCAAGATGAATAATGAGGCCCACTCACCTGTGATGTTATTACGAATAAAATAAATGAAGTGCACAGAAACACAGTTTTAGTGAAATTGTATCAAACTTCTCTTCGTTTCTTATGAGATGACATCGAAGACAACACTTCCCCTATCGAAAAATAAAATGGAATAAAACGTTTATTTGTTTGTTTGTTTGTTTTGACTTCTTCCTCGCCACAGCATGCTGGCAAATAAATACCACCCCCTCTCAATGGCACTGCTCATGTATCCATCTTTTCAGCACGATCAAACTTCCAAGACTGTTCGGCTTTTCATCACTCGTATACAACTCCTTGCCTCCTCTTTTGCAAAAAGAAAAAAAAACCGTGCCACATACTCGCCCTCTCCCACACAAACTCGCACGCACGCGCAAGACAGACAGAAGTGGTCGAGTGTGCGTTGGGCCGGTGTGTGTGCGTGTTGTGTGTGTGTGTGTGTGTGTGTGTGTGTGTGTGTGTGTGTGTGTGTGTGTGTGTGTGTGTGTGTGTGCGTGCGTGCGTGCGTGCGTGCGTGCGTGCGTGCGTGCGTGCGTGCGTGCGTGTATGCGCGCGCGTGGATGATGAGTTGGTGAGATGCAGCCTGTGGCATCGGTGCCAGACAGACAACGCTGCCTACCCGCGACAGACTTGCTATCAGCTGCTGGTGTCTCGGCGCTTTTCCTACGGTGCCTGGCATAGCTTCCAGCCCCCTCTCCCTCCTCCCCTTCCCTCCCCTCTACCTATTTCACTCCCCGATCCCCTCTACCCTCCATGGGCACACCCTTCCCCTCTCTCTTCGTTCATCCAGCGTGCTGTTTGAAGTGTCTTTTTACACGCATCTGTCACATTCATGGTTCGCACTGGCGGTTCAAACCAGTCCTGAAACAGTACCATGGCACGCTATCCGT
>CM031599.1:54179549-54206767 GCA_018398815.1 Conus ventricosus | reverse complement strand
CAACACATTTATCACAAATATGCCAACCAACTGGATATACTGTAATCAACACATATTATCAACAAGCACCTGGATAGACTGACTTCTCTGGTTGCAGCTTGCTAGACTACACGGCTTAAATAGTCAGCTCCGACATTCTGTCGACCTGGGATGTACTGCACTCGATACCTGTAGGGCTGCAGTGCCATTGCCCAAGCAGAACTCTGCTGTTTTTCAACTGCGCCTCCTGCAGGAATTTGAGTGGTTGATGATCAGTCTCTATCACGAACTCCTTCCATACAAGTATTTGTGAAATTTCTGCACGCCCACACAACAGCCAAACACTCCTTCTCTACTGTTGCGTACCCTTCTTCACACTTGTCACTTCTGCTAGCATACCTCGCAGGAAACTCGACTCCTTCATGCTCCTGCAACAATACTGCACCTATCCCACGCCTGATGCATCTGTCCGCAACAAAAATGGTTTGGACATATCTGGTAGCTTCAAGATGGGACGGGAACCTAGTCTTTCCAACACCGTCTGCAGTGCTTGCTCTGCAGCGTCTGACCACTCGACCACTGCCGGTTTCCCTGCTTTGACCAAATCGCTGAGAGGACTCGTGATTGCTGCGAAATTTGGAACAAACTCCCTATAGAACCCAATAAAACCTAGCAGACTCCTGACTTCTGTTTTGGTCTTTGGTCTCTCTGAATTCATCATCTTCTCCACCTTTCCCCTTCTGGCTGCTTTGTGTCGCTTCCGACAACAAAACCTAGGAACTCCTACTGTCTAGCCCTTCATACAGTGACACATCCCTGTATGACTCTTCTGGAAACTTAGGCAACAAAATCTCCCTTCTTCTGCTGAGTCTCCTTCACCTCTCAATGATTGCTGCTGGCCTATGTGCTGAGTCTCACGCTGAATATATTTGCGGAGAAAATTCGCATGGAAAAGTTTTGGTTTCCCATTCACATCAATTCGGTAATCCCGACCGACCTTTTCAGTGAGGGTGAATGGTCCTTCCAATGCATCAGCAGCTTGTTGTGACCGTGGGAAGCAGTACCAGGACTTGATTCTCCCGCCTTGAGGGATTGCTTCCTTACCTTCCTGTCATATTGCTTCTTCTGAACGACCCTAGCCTTCTGCAAACTTTCCTTTGCAACCTTACACGTCTCATACCTGTGCCCACCTTTGGAACAGGGCGAGATTGGGCCGATCAGATCAATAGCCACTCTCCTGAATGGTGTGTCAATTAAAGGGGGATGTTTAAGAGGCGCCTTCCTCTTCACCCCTCTTGTGGCTGACCTTTGACACACATCACTGACATGCAGAACCGCTTTATGTCTGCCATTGCCCTGGCCAATGAAAATCATCAAAGACTCGGTCAGCCGTTTTACCGGTGCCGAGATGACTCGCCATGAGCGACTCGTGACCCACTGACATGACAGTGTCACGATAACATGCTGGTACCTCTAACTGAGTGGTCACCTTACCTGTCTTCCCCTTGGTGAACACTCGGTACAACAGCCCGCCTTTCACAAGAAAATTCTGTCTCACCTCCTCTAACCACTGTTTCTCTCCACCTCTCGCCAACTCCCAAGACTTCACGAGCGAAGGGTCTTGTTCCTGCGCTGCCCTAAACTCATCAGGCGACACATCTATGCCTGACTTCCTTGCTGGAACGACTAACGGTTTATCAACCTTTTCCTCCTTCTTGCTCCGTGTCTGAACTGCTGCCCCTGTAGCAGTCAACAACTCGGATCCCCTGGATCCCTTGCCCCTGGAATATTTCCAATGATCAAATCATGAAGGGGTTTCTCCATCACCAACGCAGACAACTCGCCTGAGAAGTAAGGGGTACGTACTTCTATCTTAGCAACTGGAAACTCCCTCACAGTGCCATCGATTGAGTACAGGTCTGGATTTGCCCTGTCAATCCCCTTTCTCGACCACGTTGTTCTAACTACACCACATGAACAACCAGTGTCTCGTAACACTTTCACCCTCTGCTGGCCAATCCACCCTTCTTCCACTGGTAACGAACACTCAGCCTAGTGCCTCCATCCCTGACACTGACTGCTGTCCAGTGCTAGCCATAGCTGCACTCCACCCTCTTCAGACTGAATCCCTTTTGGTTCCACTGCAGGTCGTTTCCCTTGACGACCCTTATCCACCTCTTGCAAGGCTGCTGCCTTCTGAACCTCATGCGACATCCCTCGCCACATGTCCTTCTTGTGACAAATGAAACACCTAATGTCCCTTTGCCCTTCCTTCTGCCCCACCACTGGGTTTGCAGACTTTGCAGAAAAACTCCCCTAGTCTCCTTGCACTCTTCTCACCTGTGCCTGGCACCTGTTTCTCCTGCACCTTAGTGCCAAAACGTGCCTCTCTATACACCTCTGCGAACTTCAACAACTCTCCTGCTGTCTCTGGCTGTCTCTCTTTCAATGTATGGTTAACTCAGGGCCGCAACCTGACAAAATCTGTTCTTTCATAACTAGCTCTTTCAATTCAGCGAACTCCTTCTTCGTACACTCAACTCTAACCATTTATCAAATAGTGATCTAACGTGCACCAAACTGAGTGTACGTTTCCCCTGCTTGCAATCTAGCTGAACGAAATTTCTTTCTGAATCCTTCCTCTGTGAGGTCAAATCCCTGTATCAATCGACTCCTTCACGGCACCGAAATCAGATTGTTGTTCTGCGGTACGCAGTGAAATCTGTAATGCCTTACCGTCAATAGCGCTGACAAAATGACTGCCCACTATTCTGGAGGGCCAACCCTGATGGTCGCAAACGTTTCGAATCGACTGATGTATGCATCAATCGAGAATCGGTTCCTTCCGAGAAATTTGGGCAACCTTTGGTCGGGGGGCGTAACTGCGCACAGAGTCACTGGTAACTGAACTCCCATCTACGGGAGGTCTCCTTTTGTATTCTCACTTTCTTAACTCTAATTGAACCGTTAATCTTTTCGTTCTGCTTCATTCTTTCTGTTTCCATGCGTTTCCCTAGCCTGTTTATCATTAGCCTGTTCTTAATTCTTTCTGTTTCCTGCTTGCGCTAGCTTTAGTCCTTTCTGCTCTGCTATTTCCACTGCAAACACGGCGTCTTTCCGCGGTTTCATCTCTTTCCATCTTTTGTTGGTTTTCAGCAATGACGAAACTCATCTCCTGAGTAACTAAATCACGAGCGACGCTCACAAGTTGTTCAATAGGGGTGTTCTTTTCTTCCGCATTATATCTCTTTTTTTTTTTTTGAACAAGATTTTACTACTACGCAGTCCAAAACTGGTGGTTACCTACA
This sequence comes from Conus ventricosus, assembly GCA_018398815.1. NCBI lineage: Eukaryota > Metazoa > Mollusca > Gastropoda > Neogastropoda > Conidae > Conus > Conus ventricosus. The sequence goes on along the minus strand of CM031599.1, from coordinate 54,203,480 downwards.
CGAGGACGTATAGCACAATCCTATGAATGATTAATATTAGCTTGGGACAACGTAGTTAGTTTTTTATAAGACGCCCAGGCGCTGACCCAATATGAGAGCGAATTAAGGAATCCCTGTGCGAACCTAAGGACTCTGGGCTGAAATGACAAGACTAGTATTAACATATCTTGGAAGCAATGCCAACCTAGTGTTTAACTATACTTGGGAACATACGTTAGACAAACCCCTGTCTTGGTACAATACTTGAATCCCACCCGGCTTCCTCTCTGAGAAAGTTGAAACAATTATAATATGGGCAGATTATCCTGGCAATAGTCGCCAATAAATGTCAACTCGGGGTGATGTTCAGTGGGAGGATGGACTCGCGCACTGCCCAAAACACATCACAGCTGCTACAATCTCATTCTACTATCATGCATTAGTCACATCTAACCATCTAGTAAAGTCTATACTTTACTACAATGTTCATAGAACGGAAACATCATGACAATATGGAAATAACCCCCCCCAAATAAAACAGTCTCTCTTTCCTGAACTTTCACAAAACTCTTTATCTCAAAACATCATACTTACCCGGGTATAAATAGATTTCTACTTTACTGCCTGGTGATTCTTAACTATTCACGAATCCTGTCTTTTCTTTTCTTTTTTTTTTCTTTCTTTTCACTGTCACTTTCACATGCACGTCACAACTGCTGGCACTGGTCTTGGTTGCTGGCGCCTGTGTCAGGTGAGTCTGTGGCACTGGTGTTGGGTCTGTCGATGAAAGTGGCGCTGGCCAAAGTTTTGAGGTCGAAACCCCAGTGAAGATAGATCAGTGACTATCAACTTTCGTATATGTTTCCTTTCTTTCTTCCTCATTAAGCATTGAACTCTCTCTTCTCTCTTCTAGTTGCTGCTCGTATCTAAGGGACATGTTGCTTTTCTTTGTTCTTTTTGTTTCTTTCTTTCTTTTCTCTTAATTAGTTAGGCAACGTCTCTTTCCAATCTCTCTGTAGTCCTCCCTTTGCGACTATTTCTGGTGCTAATGCCTCAATCTTAACTCTTCATTCTCTATGCCTTTCTCTGCAGAGGACTTCACCAAGAACCTCTCTCTCTCTCTCTGTCTCTCTCGTTCGTTTTCCCCTCGTTCTGCCGTTCTCTCACTCTCATCTTTCTTTATTCCGTTCCGATCTGTCCAAAAAGGGCGGAGTTAGTACGTACCATTGGTCCAGTATTTTTTCCCTGATACCCGAAGTTATCTCCCCTAATTCCAGTGGATATTCCCAAAATCAGGACAGTCACGCCTTCACGCCTTACTCTCTGTGGTGGTCAATTGGTTTTTTTTTCAATTTAATTGATTAGCTTGATTTCGCCCCCACACACATACCTTCCACCCTTTCCTATTAACTGGCGCCGTAGTGGCTTAACTCGTGGTCTATCTGGTACCCTAAATTGGCTAGTTGAGTATGGTTAGGCGCTGACGTCTGCACCAAACCTACACGAGACTGTTCGGTCCAGCCACTCAGTCTGTTGGCGTGGACCGGACCGTCTCCGTGGAGGATGTGGATTAGCCTCCCCTTGTGCCAAATGGATGAGGCGATGCTGAAGGCGTCGGCCATGTCTGTGTCGGGCTTTAATGACCGATTCGAACGGCTGGCAATCCACACTTTGCTTTGTGTTTATTTTATTATTATTTTTTTGACGTGACTCTTTCGAGAAATTCCATAAAGAAGAAAAAAAAACGTTGCAGGCCGTTACAGCCGTAATAAACAGTGTAAATGTAAACTAAAACGTCGGGCATCATCCTTGACCCCAAATGAACATTCGTACAAATTTTCATGAAAGATCGGCCAAGTAGTTTTTGTCTGGAGCGAGTGGAACCATTTTGACACGGGTCACACAGACAAGACAGACACACACACACCACACCACACAATACACATTCAGGACAGCATTTCTTCGTTCCCATTCTAAGTACTCCCTGTTCTAATAAGAAACTAGGAGTACAAAAAGTAAAGAAAGGAAGCTGTTTGCGTATACCCAAAGATTGGAAAACAACATGAAATATCTTATTTATGTACCCCGCTGTGACAGCCATGACCGACTACGAATTGCTTATGTTTATTTATGTATATATGTATTTATTAACTTAGTTTGAGAGCAGGGAAGGAGATGGTGATCGGAGTCTTTCTAATCTTGAATTTCTTTTCTTTCGTTTGTTGTTGTTGAATAATTGTCATCGTTGACGCATTGCAGAGAAACAGGTTCATTCTAAAAGGTGTGATGTGTGCATCATATTTTTCCATCATGTTTCGAATCAAACATATATACTCAAAACATTTTAAAATATAGTTGAATAAAGCTGTTTTCGTCTTTTGTTTGTTTGTTTGTTTTGTTTTAACCAAGCTGTGCAAGCTTCGGACAACAGGATGTTGGTGTTTTTGACTCTTTAGGTTAGTTATTCATATGGGTTCGCGTGGTACATAACGAATCATCTTTCTACAAATCCATCAGAGAAGTTTATTTTGTTTGTGTTCTTTGTTTTTGTCTTTGCTTTTTAATTGTTTTTTTTTAGATCACTTTGCATGTTCATCTTCCGATCCTCCGTCTGTCTATTGTCTCTCTCTGCACACTTTTATCATCCGTGAATCTCCCACCTCACTCTTCCCGTCACACACACACACACTCACACACACACACTCACACCTCACACACAAACACACACACACCACAACAAAACACACACACTCGCGCGCCCACGCACGCAACCCAATAGACCGCTCTCTCTCTCTATGTGTCTCTGTTGTCTGTTTCTGTCTGTCTGTCTGTCTGTCTGTCTCTCTCTCTCTCGCTCTCTCTCTCTTCTCTCTCTCTCTCTCTCTCTCTCTCTCTATACGTTTCTTCTTCCTTTTTTCGGTGTACGATTTCAGTATTATGATCAATTTTTTCTGTTCATGAAATGGCTAGATTCACTTAAATTGTGACGGTACATGAAACAGAATTCCATCTTCTAAATGTCACCACACGCTTTGCCACGTTTTAGTTTTGCCCCAGATGGATCCATGTCAGCGCCACCCACGGACTCGCGGAATCCCACCATCTCCCACACAACCCCAGCCTGGGAGCCGTGGGATGCGGATTGAAGGATCTCGGAGAAAATACAGAAACATGAGAACTATCGGGTGATACTTCCAGTGAGACCATAAACGCGGTTTCTGTGTGTGAACGCACGCAGTGACATCTTGCAGACGCGTCAGAACCCATCCACTAACTTTCGGAAAAGACAGGCCTGTTCAACATGGATGACACACTTACACATTGCATGCTTCCTATGTGGTTTATCAACAACAAAAAGAAGAAAAAGAAAGAAAATTATGATTTTGAGTGATATACTCACCCCCCCGTGCCCAAAGCATATAAACGTACTCTCAGTTGTACTACAAAAAAGAATAAACTATACTTAACTCAGTCACTATAGCACTTTTCTCCCTTTATGGTGGTAGAAATTTTGTAGGTATGAGAAAAGAAGCTACTGTCCCCGGCGGGGAAATGACCCCAGTGTCCGCAGTGGCAGGCGGACCACTACACTCCGAGGAGCTTACAAATCCGGTTATACTTAAGTTATAACCGTTTTGCCTAAACTTCACATCACAAAATTATTATTTATAGCCGTAGTAACGACTATTCTGGTAAAACATAACATGGGCTTCATCCTTACCAATAATGAAACATTTCTACATTTTCAGAAAGATCGGTCTAGCACTTTTGTCTGGAACGCATCGAGTGGAACACAGTTTGACACGGACGGACACACACACACACCACACACACACACACACACCACACACACACACAACTCTCTCACCACACCACACACGCGCGGCGCGCGCGCGCGCAGCGAGTAGCAATACATTCTCCCCTTCGCAATAATCTTCTGCGTTGATTTCCTCTTTTCTGTTATAATCGACTTCGCTTTGAAAGATATTTCTTTGGCTTGCGTCATCATTGCTTCATCGCCGTTGACAGTTATACTGCATAGTCCAGCCTACCCACACACGGTCATCTCAGGGTTTATCACCAACATACACGCACACACCATGCATGATGCACGCAGTACGTCGCTTTTCTACTCTATATCTATATTGAAAAATAACTCCATAATGCAAACACACATGTGTGCGCACGCTCGATGAAACACACACACATATGCGCGTTGCACGCGCGCGCGCGCGAGCGCAACACACAAACACTCACACACACACACACAATGTTTAAACTTTTTGCGGCCGGGGACTGGGAAAAGTGGATGTATGTGTCTGTGTTGGTTGGAAGGGAAGCGGTGAATGTGCAGGGGAGGGGAGACAGACGATGGGGGGGGGGGGGGGGGGGAAGGAAGGGGAGGAAGGGGAGTGTCAAATGTATCGCGCTACTCATAGAAAGAGGAGAGTTATCATTTGACGAATACTTTGCGGTACCTCGTCGGGGTTGCATATATCACTAAAATCTGTGGTCAGATAAGCAGAATGGGGAGGAAAAAGTGAACGGGTAGGTTGAGGGGGGGGGGGGGGGGGGTGTTTAAAAAGTGAGAGTGGTGGGGAGGGCGGTGGCAGGCGTGGGGAAAAAGGCTCAATCCCTATGGCTAGTCGAGGGATCGAATGTAAATGGTGATTGAGTAAAAACTAACAGTTGTATGATCGGACAATGGCGGTGGGGCGGCAATAATCATTTGTCTGGATGTGTAAAGTTGTGTGTTGAGGGGTGGTGCCAGTTATATCTGATCGCCCCCCCCCGGGGGTTTAGGTTGGCTGGTCCCTATCGTTCGTTGTCGTCACCACGCCTGTCTCGTCGTTGCGAGTCGTCATTTTATTCATCGTCAGTGGCCTTCTGCCTTTGCTGCTCATCGTCATCCACAGTGGTCCTCACTGTTGGGGCGACTGCAGTCGGTTGGACAATGGGTGTGAGATGGCTTCAAGCGTGTTCGTTATCATTGTATCCTCGCGTTTGTTTCGTTTTTCTTGTATTATCATCATCATTACTGTTATTACTATTAACATAATCATCAACATTATTGTGTTGATTTTATCAATGTTATTAATATCCGTTACTTAATTCTTATCATTTTATTATGATGATAATGATACATTTGTTTGTTTTTTGGTTGCTTCAGTTGCTTCTTTTTACATGAGTTCAGTGGTGGTATATTAGTTGTTCTTTTTCTTCTTTCTTTCTTTTTCTTTCATTTTTTTTAAAAGTTGTAGCTGGACATTCACCATTTACATTAACTAGCGTTACTTTTTTTTAAATGTACCCTTTTTCCTTTTTTTCAGTTTCTCTTCATTGTATGGAGTGCTGTTGGGGGGAGGTAGTTGTTTCTTGCTCTTCTTTTTCTTTCTTTTCTGTTTTTCTCCCCCCCCCCCTCTCTCTCTCTTACATAAGCTAACGTTTATCAGTTTTCTTCAACAGTGTTATCTTTTATTGGTTTTTATTATATCTTTTTTTTGTTCCTTCTGATTTTTTTTAAGAGTGCTGCAGGCGTTATACTTGTTCCTTTCCATTGTTCTTTTTAAAAGTAAATTTCTTTCTTGTTCATTTGATGTGAATCGAACCGACAACATCCTGCCGGGGATGTCCGCGAACTCTAACACTTTGCCCGGCGGCCTTGTAGTCGAGAGAACAGTAAAATGTTCATTCTAGCTCCAAACGCCCTCAACCAGTTTCGGGCGGTTGAGCTAGAATAAAACATTTTACTGTTCCTTGACATGTAGACTTCAACAACGAATTCAAAATGATAATCCATCACACATTCTTTTTATAACCATATAATAAGGATTATCTACCAAACAACATCTGTGTAGGATGATCCGTTTTAATACTAATTTACAAACTTTTCAAGGATTTTAGTTTTTGCTTAATCCTGTGTTTTTTCCTGATCATTTTCAATTATAATCATTTTTCGCGCTTACATTCATCATGCGTCTCTGTCTTTTGTGTGAAATAAATCTTCGTCTCTTAACTGTTCCTATAAGTCTTTTTAAAACTGAGTTATTAATTTTTGACATAAAATCCACACACTTATTCAGCATGTCTTCCGACTGAATGAAGCCAGTTTTGATAAAGTGTTCTCTTTTTAAACTACTGTCTCTTTCTGCCCGAAACAGTATCTATAATTAATGTGTACTGCGTTCCCTCAAAATTTATATAAGTGTTCTAAACACTCATCAGGCTTATTGCTGGGATCAATCAAATATATGGTATCATCCGGCCATATAAAACCTTCTATCATGATATTGCTTTGGTACTATTAAGCGTGGAACAGTAAATCACAATATGATCATATATTTATAACGATAAACTGTTTGTATAGGTCGAGGTATAAATATTGTTTTTTCCACAACCAGTTGTCCACAAATTTTTTCAGTGAACAATGAGGGGATTTTATCATAAAGTTTAAAATCGGCTGTGACACCAATGTCGCTGCTCCATATGTTTTTATATTATAATTTAATCTAATCCAGTTATTATTTTTATCATACTCTCCGTCAAAACTTGTTCAGTATAATATAACCCTATGAGGCCTAAATGTGTATGATTAAATCCAATTCGTTCTGTAAGATTGTTTCTATTTAGAAGTAACATTGATTTTTGTTTGTTGTTGTTATGAACCTTTTTTTCCTCCCATTGTGACAAGAATGACGATGGTAACTTTAAGACGTTTTACGTATATGTTTTGCCAGCTTAATATTTATTCCTTTATAGGACGTCACTTACGCCACAACCCCCTATCCTCTCCACTTATTTTAAGACAGTAATTTCATATATCATTGTGAACGTGTTCTCCTAATTTCCTATGTGGAAAAGAACTGTAAATTTTGTAGATGTCTTCCTTTAATAACGCTTCTCTTTCTGTGGAGATGTACTGTTTTTTTCCCATACGGCGGTTATTTCTATCTCTTTCCGGACTATTGTCCTTGGCATAAGACCTTTCATGTAAGGGCCAAGAGTTGATGCTTTCTCATGAACTTTTTTGACGGCTAAAAAATGTATATGGGCTTATCGAATTCAATTGTTTATGTCCCTTTCTAAATATGGTTCTAAGTGCCATTTGCTGTCAGGTTTTCGAACTATTTTATATTCATTACTGAGCAGCATTATGTGCTTCTACTTTGCGTTGTTGTTCTTGTTTAGGGGAAACTTTTTGTTGTAGCCAACCCTGTGGTTATAATCACCTATCTTAGTGTACTCTCAAAACCTTACAAAGCGCCTATCTCACCCGTTCTGTTCAAAGTCCCGCTTCGTTGCAAGGTCTTTTAATTCTATGGTTATCACCTTTACAGGCGCTAATGTAACTCCTGTTTCTTTGGCCCCCGTGACATTTTTTTAGTACAACTTATTATTTTATTTCCAAAAAACAAGTGCAGGTTGTCAATTTCACGACTTTCCTGTTTTGTCTGCAATTTTTATATTAATGATCGACCCTTCACAAACTAATCTTTTTAAACTGTAAATTAGGGAATTGTATAATTTCATAATCGAAATATGCAGCTTTCCCTGATGGATGAGCTCTTAAAACAGTTGAGGGCCTTCCATCATGTAAGTTTTCATCAGTGCTCAGCTCGTCCTAAATGAAACTTAGCTTAGAGTAATGAATGCAATGCAAGATCGAGCGGATTTTCCCCTCATAGTAGTTTTGTTTGGTGTAAAACTTAACTCTTGATTGTCAGCTGGAAAGGCTTACATTTTAGCTGCTCTTTATCAAAATTAGTATACCTACTTCTTCTTCAGGCTTGAATGTTAACATTGTTTTCAGTTTTGCCAGTTGTTAAGGAAGAGAAGAAGAAACAAAAGTTGATGCTGAGATTCGTTGCAATGTTCTCACTAATGGATTCATCCTTTACCCTCCCAAAGGTTTTTATAAATTTATTATTTTTGCATTGTTAAGTTTGAGAGTATGTCAAGTTACTTATTGCTTCTTTTAGTGTGAAAAACCCGTAATAACACATCAGGGATTGTTAACTGGCTAACTTTGGTCTCTGTTTTGTCATTTTTTTTGAATCTTATTATTCTTCTTCGATTCACTTATATTAATCCATACTCAACTTTGTAATAATTTTTTTTTTCTGTAAGCGCGACCATTCTGCTTCCGGCAATTGTTATCAATAGCATGTTCTAAAAAAGATGGGCGGTTGGTCTTGAGTTGTTTTTGTTACAAAACTTTTTTAAACGATAAAAATGAGTGCATTATATATACTGGATGCAAAATATTCTGTTGGGCTCTGCACTACAATCTTAAAATATAACAACCGATACTCTTGACATTCTGCGACCCAGACTGTCTCCTTTATGTAAAGGTGAGTACGCCATTAAACAGATATCTTTCCCCCCTATTAAAAAAGACTACATCTCGAAAGTGTGGTTTAGTCATCCGATGCCGTTTTATCAGAACCAGTTAAACTTTGCTTGTGTTTTGTGCATCTAATGGGTGTGGTGTTGTCGTATGCGATCACGTAAATCATCCTGATCCTTGTGAGATCAGTGTACGAATTTCATTTTTATTACACCTTCAGGACGTATTTTGACTGAATGCAAGCACCATTACCTAATGACAAACGTTTAATCACATTAAGCATCAGAGTGACATGAAGGCTTTGAACTAGGATATGTAACCGATTTCATATTAAGGCCAAGACAGACTTTAGACAAATGTCGGATCTTAATTTCTTGGTCTAGGCACCCCTTATTTTTGGGGCCACGTGCGCAGAAAGTAATACTGGATGGATATCCTCCTTTACACATCTTTCTCTTCAGCCAACTGTTCACCTAGGGACCATAGGCAAGAGCATTAAAACAGCATGGACAACAGTTATCATAGACGCTTCTAAGGCCTAACTAAAGCAGGGAATAGAAAGAATATAAACGACTCTGTTCGTACTTTTGTTGGTTGGTTTGCTGTGTTCGCAAGCACATAACGAGATCGAAACATAACAAGATCCTTCTAATGGCTTTGACGACAAAAACAATTACTTAGCAAATTTAGAGGACGCCCTTTATGTATACAGTTGATTTACTTCAAGGTATTTAAAGGTACCAAATTGTTTTACATACGCAAGATCGACAAGTAGGACATTTTGCTTGTTTGCCACGGTTTCCTATACCATGCTGCCTTCTGATCATCAGGCTCCACGATAGGAACCATAATAAAACTACAAATAATGAAATCCTTGTGGCACGGCAATGAAACAGAAAAGTGGAAAAAAAAAAGGAATTATAAAGTCTGAGAGCCAGTAATATTGCATGCAGAAAACAAATCAAGTCGACCCCCAGAATAAGTCATCAATTCCAAGGCCCCCCCAAAGCAAAGGCCATTGAAGATGCGACTTCTGTTAGCATGACGAAAAATAATGACCATGAATATGATAAGACAGCATTGTTTCTGGATTAACTGGCCTAGGATTACTCGGTCTTTTTATTACTAAAAAGTAACCCAACTTTTTGTGATCACTTATGTCCATAAGTGCTCGGCCAGTAAAGCAACGACTTTGCTTGCAGTGACAAATGCCAGATAACAACACCCCTAATTTACATGGTTTAAGCCGTCATGGCTTTACTGGCTAATTTTTTTAATAAACCCGCAACCATGATCAAGCTGTTTTTTACCCATTGATTTATCAGGAGGCGAGGACCGGACGTTGGTTGGTGGAGGCACGGGGCTTTGCCCACCGCCACCGTAATAGCCATCACAGTTGTACTTATTGCAAATTCTAAGGCCGTTAAACGGTGCTTATGTGACTCCTTGCTCTCGAAACTAGGTGTTCCTGATTCTTTCTGCTAGTGTTGTGTCGTAATTATAATTTTTTTGGATAGTTTCTCTTATTCTGATCACTTGTGTTTCGTTAACATGGTCTCGGTTAGTAGACGCCGCTTTGTTAGTCTTGCTGATCTTTCTTTTTCAAGAGCTTTTTGTTCTTCGGGTTATTTCTGTCATTTAACTCCCATGCCCTAAGTTGCGTATCGCCTCAACGAGTTTTTCTTTTTCTCTTTTTTATATCCTCATCTATTTATCTTGTTTTGCCTATATTTTTGTTAATTCACCTCGGTTGGTTCTAAAGTTCGTTCATGCGCGTTATTTCTTCGAATGGGTTGCGGGGGAATCTGTTATTGATTTTATTGCTGTTTCTTCGGAAAAACTGGTTTCTGCTTCTATTATTTCGCCCGCTGGTTGACTTAAATCTTGAAGTTCACATGTTTTGTAGATGGTTATCGGTTGGGAGTTCTTGTAGTGTTGTTTTGAAGGTTAGCAACCGCCATCCTTTCTATTTTGGTTTAGTAATGCCAAGGCGATTTTGTGCGCTCTCATGAGTTTTTGTCTAATTGTATACTCAGGGCTAAAAATACTTATTATGGGTTCGTTTAGTTTTGTAGTGAACACGTTGTCCTTGGTCGTTTTACAAAACAAATGGCCTTCTTCTATCTCGTTCAAATCATTTAGGGTCTATTACTTCGGGAGGTTCAAGCTAAATTTTGGTACAATGATCTTACATGACTTTCTGTTAATTCACTCTGCACTGAGTGCGCTGAGCCGATGCTGTATTCTAAGGGTTCATTTCACTCATGTCGTACTCCAGGATCAAAAACATCATAATCTTCTTCACCTTCAATTCCTGCCATGTTTTTAAATATTAACTTTTTATTTTGTTTTTTTAAAATGGTCACAAAGATATGCGCGATTCTTGACCGCAAAGATGACTGAAAGTGCCCTAGGCGGTGAAGGGAAATAAACGGAATTATTACATGTTCCAAATAATCAATTCTACTATTGATTGCCAGATCAACTTCTTACTGTCATTATTTCCAGACCTTGGAGAGATGAAGGTGATTGTGCCAGGCTCTGCGCGTCTTACTTTCAAATAGAACTCGATTCAAACAACAGACCCAAGCAGGGACATGTTGTACAGATCTGGCGCGCGTGGCTATCGTTAAGAAATTTTCTAAAAACTTGAGGGGCAAGAAAATATTTTCTATACACAAGGCAGAAATATTTTTAATCTATTCTGATCTATGGCTAAACCGAGAATGAAAGGGCTGATCTTGCGTTTCAAGGAATTGAAAATGAACGTAGCACTAAAACTTTGATTGGGCGCTGCTGTTGTAAAGACAACAAGAAACAGGTAGCTGTATGTTATGCGTTTGGTAATCGCTTTTTAATAACCCCCTAGATTTGATGTTGTAAAAGCGCATGACCCTTACTTTCAAGGTAGCATTAAACGACAGAGTGTCATATGAACTAACTTTTAATGACTACAAATATGTTATTATTATATCTACAGACACCGAAGCTAGTAAGCATTTCTGACATCTCGTTAGAGTTTGGACATTGGTTGCAACCCTATTTAGCAAGGCTGAGTGAGCAACAATTCAGTCAAAATTTGCATCTATATTACGAAAGAGTGATTCATCATTCTATATATCTAAAGCAGTGGCAGACACTATATGGAATTTTTAGTTTTAGTGCCACAGCTAGATCGCTTAAAGTTATTTTATTGCTGTGGGAAGATGAAGAAAAGACCATTCGATAGTGAAGTGGAAAAGATTTTAATCCTAAAAACAAAAGTGCAATGTTACAATTGAGGGTAGTCCATAACAAAATCTACGCTAGCGGGCTTAACCTTATCCAGAATTTTGATGATATAAGAAAAACTGTTGGAGGCGGGAGGTGTAGAAATCCAAACAGTTGACCTCTGTGTCTAAAGATCTACATCTTCCAATGTGTTAGACTCGATGATTATTTAACAACGAAATGGTTTATGGTTTGACCTAAGGTCAACTGAGGGGATATCATGTTACATGGAAGCGGGTGAAACTGTTTAAAGACGGAATAAAAATTCAAATTGAATAAAGAAAAGATGGCGATAACAGTTAATGTAATTTGTTTTTTAATTAATATTAGATGCGCAGCTGATATTCAAGATTACAGATAAAAGATATAAAATACTAAATTATTTTTTTTATTTTAAATATGATGTATGTTAAGCTTTATCCAATGTGGCCTACAAGCGCCGGAGTCGCCAAGAGAAGGGATAGTAGGCAGCTCTATCTGCTATTGAAACCCCCGACATAAAACCTTTAGAGTTACAAACATTACGCTAAATGCAGCAAGTACTAGAGCAAGACCTTTCTAAAACAGCAAAACCAAACGAAGGTTTTCTCGCTTGCCTTTAATGCTGTTACATACTGTTAATACTGGAGCATCGACTATAAGTGCTGTTCAGCAGGAGGAACAAGGTGTAGGCATCTTGCAACGGCGTAGGTGACCCGCAGCTTTACCTCTAGGCGGTTTGTCTGTAGCTCTTGGCCTGTGTTCATTAGCTGAAGTGTTGCTAGCATAAAATATATAACTAAACTCCAATAAGCACACAGCTATGGTGTAAACTAATACAGTAAACTTAGTTCGTTCAAACTGACAATAAATAAAGCACTAGTTGACTCAAACATCTTGGATGAAGATTTAGTCGTTTACAGGCCGATTTTGATGACTATAAATGACAAAAGTTTGATCTTCAAAAAAGGCGAGGGCAAGTTTTTTCTCAACAGCCAGACACCGAGCAGATAAAAAAGGAAGTTTAAAAAAAGTAAACGAGGACATGAAACTCAGTTCTAAACAGCTCACATTAACAACATTCAAAGGAGCGGTTATCCTTTAGTTTATGAGTCCAAGCACAAAAGAACGTTGATATTGATTCTGTTTAAGAACGACTCTTTGGGTGTATCGTTGTATTTTTGTTAATATTATATAAATGTGTTATGTTTAATCTCAACAGGCTAAGATATATGATGGGCCAGACGAAGTGTTTGAAGGATGGCTTAAGGGAGAGCGTTTGTCAGAGCTTTAATGGATATTGATTTTGAAGTCATTGATCCAGCAAAACCGTTTCAGGCAAAGCGTTGTTTCATGCAATTTCTCAAGTTCCAGTTAACTGACAATAGGACCCGCCAGTTAAAGTAATGTTAGCTGTTTTAATCGGACTATATAACATTAAATGAAGAAAAATCTAGAAGTATGGGTCTCAACTAAACACACAGACTATTCTTTTCATAATGATCCTTATCCCCTGGTTGGCAGACCAACTGCTTACTCAGTTTGATGAGTGCCGCTGGAAGTAGACTAATATGAGAGGTTCTGGCTGGTCAAGTCCTAGAGTTCAGATTAAAACAGGCTATGTTTGCACCGATTGTAGGCCAAGGCTTACATTCCGCTGCACCCAGCATGGTAGCGAAAAAGAGCAGTTTTAAACATAAACAATTCAGACAAAAATGTTTCATGTGTGGTGGTTCTTGCAAGCTGCATCCGTCCGCACAAAACGCGACTGAGTGTTATACTATTGGGATTACATCATGATTTCAACTTCAATTGGAATATTCTTTCCTGTTAGCGTAGATCTAATTGGATTCAAGTTTGAAGAACAAAACAAACCAAGACGGTTTTAATATCTACACATGGGATGAGGAGGAAACAAATTATCATAGCCCATTAACAGTGTCTATGATAATACAGCCCATCGATTGGCGAACAGGGCACATAATCTTGTGGACTTACTACTGGTGTTTTCACCAGCAGGGCTTAACGCATTACGCATTGATACGTACATGAGCTTGACTATGCAGCATACATTCAAAAAATCATGGCCAAACTAGAATTCTGTAGAAAATGTTAACAAGAATTCCATCCGTTAAAAGCGCGAAACGAACATAAGAAACACTGTATCGGCAGTTGACGGAATACTGCCGGAACTTAATTATGCCCCCACCCGGATCTAATAGTTAGTTGAGAACTGGATAACGGATGCAAAATTACTCCATTATGTTGTTTACGCAGACTTTGAGATCGCTCATTTGTTCCTTATGAAGGGCCAACCCCACAGTGACTTCCAAAAAACAGCCTTAGTGAGTAATCATCAGGATTTGTTCCTATGCTTGCATCGTTGTTTGGTCGTCGGATGGCGTCCTTTCAGAACCCAGAATTGTATAGAGGACCAGATGACTGCTGGAATACTTCTTAGAAACGCATGACAGCAAGTGCGTAATGTCTGTTCTAATAATCTTAACTTATCTGAAATCTATGACGCCTGAAGGACAACAACAGTATGACTCAGCCACTCATTGTGGGATTTTTGGGTAGAATCTAATGTCTAACAGTGAGGACGCGAATCCGTCAGTAAGAGACCTTGATCACATTTCAGTGGAAAGTTCAGGGGAGCAGCGCACAACAAAACTGCAATCTTCAACTAAGGTTGGGACCAGCGAAATGGAAGCTGCCTATATTCTTTCCTCAAACTTGCGAGGTTAGGACTCTCACCTTATATTGCAAGCAGTATCCGACGCCTTTTAAGGTGGTCATGCATTGCACAGTCATCAGAAAAGCGAAATGTGTTTCACTGTAAATAACATGTCTTTTTATGACTCTAGCAGACATGATGGGTTCATTAGAGGTCAATGGCTATGTCCTTAAAGTCCTGCCCTAATAACAGAGAATATTTTGACCCAACACTTGTTAGAAAGGGTGTTTACCATTTGAATTCAGGAACAGTTGGGAAAATGGTTTGAAGAAGATACAACTTCTCCTAAGGGTGCGTTCTTTTCTTGTCTCAGAGGAAAAGGAACAGGATATTTTTTTCAGTGAATATGATTCCAGCTTGTAAGATGCGTGGCCCCCAGAATTAGATGGTAGAGTGTTTAACACAATGGGACGAATATCTTGATTAAATATTTATGGGAGCTGTTGTATGTTTGTTTGGCGGACACGTTTTGAAAAATTATAGGTAGACCTGTATGATACATTACAGCCTGGATCCTGTCTGCATTATTTTTCTTGCGCCCGGGTATGAGCTGGGATGCTTTCTTAAAGTTACTAAAGTAAAGTTTGATTTATTGGTCCTGATTTACCCATAATGTTTCAGATGATTGAAATCGGATTGCGTGGAGGATTTAGTATGGCGTCGCACCCATTACTGTAAGGCATTAACTCAAATCTTGGACGACTATGATCAAGGTAAAGGTTCTAACTACTCTTGTATTTAGATGCTAACAATATGTATGGATGGGCAAATGGCGCAATCGCTTCCATTACGCATCTTTAAATGTACACTGGTGGCGGTATAAAAAAATTCAAGAATTTGTAGACGACTGCATCTCTTTCAACTGATCGCATAAAAGAGGTCGGATTCTAGATGTGACTTATAGAATTTCATCATGACTCCTTGACCTGCATTAATGGACTATCCATTAGCAGCTGAAAGTCTTAAGATGGCACAATCAGAGCCGCCTAAACTTTGTGCCTAATCTTCGGGGCCACAAAAAAAATTATGTTTCTGCATTACAGGACTTCTACAATTTTATTTAAGACATGGTTTGAAGTTGACAGCTGTTTCATCGTGTAATTGCTTTGATCAAGAACAGTTCATGAAACCATTACCATAATGAGAAGGACTGATCTCAGAACTAAATCCACAGATTGCTTCAGAAAAAGACTTTTTCAAGCTGATGTACAAAGCTGTTTCGGAAAGACTTGGAGATTCGCAACAGCGTAAAGATTGTCAGATTGGTCACCAAAGTGAACGAAGCATTTAAGTGGACTTCTAAACTAATTTATCAGGAATTTAGAAGATTCATGATACAGCGTTTTGGTATAATGATGAAAAAAGAAAGTCAAATTGGATAAGCAGTTTTATTGGGTTTTCTGTTTTTAATTTTCATTGCTTTGATTGTTAGAATTTCTTTTATGACTGCTTATGCCCTTGGATCCTGAGGTCCAGAGTACTTTACACAGATTCAAGACAGTTTTGTTATAGATACCCTACTGAAGATAATCTATAAGACTTGGACATTAGAAGTAGCTATAGGGCATGAGGGATGGTACGACACATCTGATTATCCTAAAGATTCGCCTTTGCCCGCACATTCAACCGTTAACAAGAATGTTTGGAAAGATGAAAGGCATGAATTATCTGGTGGGGTGTTCAAGGAGTTTGTGGGTTTAGTAATAATGTACAGTATTTCGAGCCAGAGATTAACCATCAAAAAAGCAATGGGGTTATCTCGCAGTGTTGGGCAGTCAAACATATCCCATGAACAACTACAAAGAAGATTGTTTCAATAAACTTACTTTTAATATTGACATCGTAAAACTACGCGATCTAATCTACATGAGACAACACAACAGTTGTAACAAAGATAGTTCATTTGATAGAACAAAACTAAACGAGTATTTGGTTATATCAGAGTTTTCATTTGCAATTGGCATTGGAGAAAGCATAAGTATATACGTTCTTTGCCCTCGGGTTCATATTTTTCCTTGACTTTATCTATAAGCTCAATATATCGGAATTCACAATTCTATCCAAATTTTTTCTCTTGTTGGCTTTGATGCGTTCGATATTTTTTTTTTTTATTTCAAGATATTTCTTTATTCCATTAATTGATATTATCATAATTTGGGATTTTGGGGCGGTAGGTGATCTGGATGGCATTTGCCATGCACAGATTGAATCCTGCAAATGTTTCCCTTAATAGAACGACACGTATTCATATGATTCCCGTATCAATTCGAACGGTCTCTTCATTTTTAATTCTTGTTTCGTTCTGCGCTTCCTTCTGAGATTCCATTTTAGATATAATATATTTACGTAAATCAATTAAGCGGTAAACATGTGTCTGGGAGGGGATTATCTGCAGTTCTTCCTTCACAAAAAAGATCTTTGAGGGCTGGTTGTTTTTGTTGTGTCAGTTTCTCGTAAATAATACACGGCGGTTCTTCTTTACAATTCTTTTGTATTTATTATGGAACAACACTCCAAAACTGGATCGTTGCCCTGATGCGAGTGTCCCCTTCTGCTTCTCCGGGTAATAAGGTACATTACTCTCAAACCAAACGGTAATGTTTGCTGTATGAACTGGGAGTCTTCAACAGCATTATTGTTTGTTTTTGATTGCTTGTACTGGTTTTAGTCCTTTAAAGTCTACTTTATTCAGTGAGAGTAGAATGCGGGCAGTCTTCTAACCCATTCTGTGCTTGCGTGAATACTGTCAATCAGCTCTCTGTGAGACTGGTAGGTGTAATGTCCTTTCAGATAACTGTTTGTTTAAAGTTTTTCACTAATGCCTGTGATCTGTGTACTCCCGGAATGCCCGTTTAATGGTAACTCTATGTTTTAACAATAATGATTCAAGGGCCTTTTTAATTCTTTTCCATCATCGACTTGAATAATGCGAGGATAAGTTAAGGACCCTCGCTTGGTATTCAGTGTATGCGCAACTGAACAGCAGGAAGCACTCTTTTGTGTGTTAAATGGTTTCCGCATCTTTGTACTCTTGAAAGCTATGCATGATGTGGTGCGACTTAACTTTTCGTCTAATCGTATCATGGGTAAATATAGAAGGTCCATTTGATGGGTGTCATTCGGTATTGTATTCACAAAGTGTGGTCTCTGTATTCGTCTAGGCGCAGGTAAATAAATTTGCCAAATCGCTTGTTTAGATAACCATTCCTTTGCTGTTTTTTCACTGACTCCCGCTGCTTGGCTTAGCTTGTTTATTGCCGTGATTCCCTTCTAATATCCTTTGGGTGAATAATAGATTTTGTTCATTTTTATTCAGCCAATATTATGCGCAACAAAATACACAACGGTCATACCAAAGACGATAAACACGATTTCTTGCATCTTTTGTTTTTCTGATGGTTGATAAAAGTCACTGAATTTTGGTGGGGGCAATGTCTCGATTGGTTTGCCTGTTACAAGATAATATTCTTTTATTGCCTGGTCAACGTCTTTAAATGTGTAAGCTGCATGTCCCTGTTTTTTCAGTTTGTCGTTAATAAAATCTAACTGCTCAATTCTCTGCTTTTCATAGTAATCTTGTGCAGCTGCTAGTTGCTCCATAGCTTTGTTATGTCTTTTTCTCTCGCCGTCATCCCGCAGTTTACTAAATGCGTAATTACTTACGCTAAAAGCAAGCACATTCACTACTGCACCGCCTATCATCATTACGAGTGAAGCCATTTTTATAAATTTTTTTTTTTTAATTTTACATATTGATGCTGTCAGGAATTATTCCTTGCTTAACTAGAAAATCTTTCGTAGCAAATGAGGCTGTAATAACAGCAATTAGCTTTGCTGAGTCTTCAAATACTAGTTTGCCAAGATCTGCTGGTTTAATTTTTAACAGGCTTTTACCAAGAATTGTGTATCCTACACTTAGGCCTCCAATAACAGCAGAATGGTATACAAGGTTGGTAACAGTTTTTTCGGTGCTCATTTTTAAAAAATAAAATAATTATAATTAATAAAAAAAACATGAACAGCGATGATCTACTACAGCTACAGGGCAGCCTAAACCTTCCTGAACTTATGATTACAAATGATCAAGTTGATGACCAAGCTATTATGCCAAAAAAAAGAAAGGCTGTATTCTTTGGCAGCATGTGGAAAAACAAAACAGTTCCTCGGAAATGAATTCAGCATAGAACAGATTCAACAGATGTTGCCACAAGACATTGTAAAGTATCATAACAGGTATGAAGCGCAACTAGGATCAAGAATGGTAAAAAGTGTCGGGCAAACGGTTCTTAGTTTGTACACTAAACTAGTAAGTAAATTTGCGCCTATTGATTCTGAACAAGACTTTATGTATGATTTAATGTCCTTCGAATGAGACTATAAACCGAGGTTCCGTGTGTGAACGCATGCATTACATCTTGCACACACGTAAAATCCCATCACCAACTTTCGGAAGAGTAGGCCAGTTTGGCCGTTGGTATGGATGACACGTTACACATAGCATGCACCCTGCGTGAGAAATGGAAAGAATGAAAAATGAGTGATCGATATTGAACGATACTGACTGGATGACACGGGAAACGACTGAATGAAGCGCCAGCTGGCAGCTCTTCAGTCGGCACTACCCAGGTAGGCAGCCCGTCGTGTAAACGAGTGTGGATTGTAAAGCGCTTAGAGCTTGGCCTCTAGCCGAGAATAGGCGCTATATAAGTATTCATTATTATTTTATTATTATTATTTAATGCAGGATCCAGTTTTAACAAAGTCATTAGAGTCTCTAGGATGTGATCTGTATTACAGATTTGGAACATTATTGTCACCGCTAATCATGGGATTAATTACTTTTAATCATATAGATTTTGTTTCCCTAAAAAATGACCGAGCCAGAAAATCAGCAGAATCAGAAAACATTGAATCAGGTGGAGAAAGTGACCAGTAAAAAGCCTCCTCATCCTGGGCGCGTTGCAGCAGGAAAAAGAGTAGCAGAGTGGAACAAACAAAGAAAATTACAGTTACAATCACAGATTATGGCCCATAATGAAAAAGTGCTAGAGCCGCAGCCAGTTGTTTCAACGCCAGCTATAAAAACCCCAGAACAAGATGATTCAAGACCTACAACAACAACTGGGTTGCCTACACCGCCAAAGTCTTCATGGAATTTTCTTAAAGCAATTGTCATTTTTGGCGGCATTGCTGCTGGGGGTGGTTATTACGGTTATAAAATATATAAACAACGACAGCAAAAACCGAAGCAGTCAAAAAAATCTCTGCCACTAAATACAGAAGCCGAACACAAAAGCATGCCAAAACCGCCAACAACAAAAGAACATGTTGATCCATTTCAGATGCAATAATACTTTAGGAACTTAATAAATAATTATAAGTTAACTTGAATAAGAACTTGGTTGTACTTAGAGGATGACTTAGTTATGAACTTAAGCTGACTTAAGTTAAGAACTTGAGGTGGCTTGATCAAGAACTTATTAAGAACTTGAGGTGACTTGAGTAAGAACTTGATTAAGAACTTGATTAAGAACTTGAGGTGACTTGAGTAAGAACTTGATTAAGAACTTAATTTAGAACTTGGGGTGACTTAGGGTGAAGGCGTCAAGTGTTTCAAAGTGGAAGGTTGCCAAAAAGTGGAACTACTAGGGACTTAATTAAGGACTTGGGGTGACTTATAGCATGATCTGGATCACACACACACACGCACATACACACAGAAATCATTCACACAATAGATGGGATGGTGTGTGTGGGGAAAGTGAGGGGCTTTTTGTGGTTCGCACTTGAACGGCAGCCTTTGTATGTGAAGCGGAGCGTAGGCAGCAAAACACCGAAGCAGGCAACTACAGCAGCAAAAAAAGTCTGATCTCCTCACTGCTGATAACCTTTGACCGCTCCAGCTAGAGCGTCTTGCCACTGTGACTTTTGACCGCTTCAGGGTGGAGCGCTAGTTCTCTCTCACTGCTCATTCCTCTGAGGTGAAGTAAGAACTATTTTTAGATACTGTTCGGATCCGAACGGTTTTACCAGTCCACCAAAGCTTGACGTTGAAGCAGGTGAAGTAAGAACTATTTTTAGATACCGTTCAGCCAGGCGGTTTTGCAAAACCGTTACTATTTTTAGGCCCACGTCATGTGTTTGTGGATCCGCACAACCCTCCAGCTTTTCTTCACAAAAGGAATCATGTCATGAACGCTTTTACATCTATTAAATTTCTCGACATCATCCTCTGATACATCAGTCTCATCATCTTGTACAAGTTTTCCCTAAGGAAAGTATCCAGCTCGGTTATTGTCATGATAGTTTTGTCTTTCTCAAAAGATTCTAGAAAAGCCAGGCTGCTTTTTGGTTTTTTGGCATTGATTTTTCAGCGCCGGTTTTTCTTATGCCGAGGTAGGTTATCATTTCAGCATGATATTTAATATGGTCGTCAATAGCTTCTTGTTGCTCCACATTAAAAGGAGACTCTTCGAGCAAAAATTTCCGAGTTCTTTGAACTTTGAAATTCGAGCTGAGAGAATTGTTACTTGCCATTTTAAGAGATATTAACACACACAGCAGAAATATGTCAACACACTACAGCTGTCGCCAATCCAATCCAAAGTTTTAAAGTCAATCACTTTTCTCATAGAAAAACGCGCACGTCTTCACAGATCGACGCCGACAAGGGAATGGCAAGGCAGCTAGCCTATGTCTGGTTGCACATAAGCATTCCTAGTCAGGTGCGCGCCTCAAGCCCGCTATTATCCCTCCCCTTACAAGTTCTTACTGTCGGCACCTGCAATTAGGGTTGTGGGCCCCGTCATTTGCCTTTCTCATATTACCAGTGGCAGAGGCCCACAGTCGGAAGATATGCTAGGATAAGTGTGTGGATTTTATGTCAGAAATATAACACCGTTTTAAAAGACTTTAGAGAACAGTTAAAGACTGTAGTTTTATTTCACATGAAAGACAGAAACTCATTTGATGAATGTATGCGCGAAAATGATGTTATTGAAAATGATCAGGAAAAACATAGGATTAAGCAAAAACTAAAATCTGAAAAGTTTTGTAAATTAGTATTGAAAATGGATAACCCTACACAGTATGTTTGTTTGTAGATAATCGTTTTTTTTTTTGGTTATTGAAAAAGAATGTGTGATGGATTATCATTTTTAATTCGTTGTTGAAGTCTTACTTGTCAGAGAACAGTAAAATGTTTATTCTAGCTCAACCGCCCGAAACTGGTTGAGGGCGGTTGAGCTAGAATGAACATTTTACTGTTCTCTGTACGTTACTATTTAGGCATTAATGTATTGTTGTTTACATCTGACCGCTGCCAAAGTTTTGTTTTGTTTTGATGTCGCTTTGACCTCAGTTTTGTTTGGTCGAATGGCAGCGTCCGTGCAGGGTGCACGTGCGCGTATAGCAAGATGAAAAGTCAGGTATGCGAATAATCTAACCGCGTGTTTTGCGTGTGATTGGCTACAGCTGAAGGGTGAATGCCTGAACACTGTCTCAACACAGAATATCTTCTGCTTCTGCGCGCTGCCTTATTTACCGCCCTTTAATTACCGCCCTTGAAAGGATGGATCCTTCACGGTTCACATCATCGGAAGTGTATAGTTCAAGTGACAGAACTGATTCTTCCTTCAATTTTTCATTGAAAGACATTAAAATTTCACACTGATTGAATTACATTTCTCAAAGATGTCTAAATTGTCACCAGGACAGCTATATTGATTCGAAAGATTTAAAGCGGTGTGTGTGTGTGTGTGTGTGTGTGTGTGTGTGTGTGTGTGTGTGTGTTTGTTTTCGCGCGCGTGCGCGTGTGTGTGTACATGTGTGTGTGTGTGTGTGTGTGTGTGTGTGTGTGTGTGTGTGTGTGTGTGTGTGTGCATGGATTCCCAGGAAGCACGGCGAAGGTTGAAGTGGGTAAAATTAGCCTTGCAGAGAGCGCTTAACTTCCACCATGATTCATGACCCACGTTTTACAAAACAACGACAAGAACAGAAGAAACGAAAACATAATGGTACTCCAAATACATCAGAAGGTTGATGTGATCAAAGACTCTGCACACTGGACAGCAAAGCATCCACGCTGAATAGTGCGTACAGTTTTCACCATCTAAATGCCAGTTTTATTTCAAACAACAACAAAAGAGCTGGCTCGTTAACCGCAACAAGGGGAGGAAGAGCAAAGACTTGGAAAACACAGACGAAGAGAACCCAAAGGCAGAAAAACAGTGGATGAAAGAAAAGAAGGAGGAATGGGAGGAGGGGGGGGGGGGGGGGGGGGGAGGAGAAAAGGGAAACAAATCAGTCCATAGAGTTCACAGAAAAAGGGAAATCACTCTTAGAGAATGTCCAAAAGGTGGGAAGACACCCGGCTTCCCCAGGGAGAGGATAACGTATTATCCAAAGTCCTGCAAGCTGGAATAAGCGCGCCAGTCAAATCAGACAGTCTGTTCTTTAGTCATTCAGTTAGTCAGTTAGTGTGTCAATCAAACCGGTTTCTTAATCAGTGAACGATTTAATGAACAAAGGCCAAATAATTCTCAGAACCGAAAGACAGTGTATTCAGTTGACCTACATTTTTTCTTTAGTGGGGTAAAGAAAATAATCCATGGCGGGGGTGGGGGTGGGGGGTGGGAGGGCTGGGGTAAGGGTAAGGGATCGGGGAGAAGACGACAAGGGCTTTCCTTGTTTAGTCTTTCACAGGAGGAAACTAATCCACAGTTTGCTTTTGAGCTGACATTTCTTTTTTTTTTTTCCAGGACACTTTGGCGAAGAAATTCGGCACCGCATGATAACCTCTGTCTACCTCCGCCCCTACCCCCTCCCCTGCCCCCCCCCCCCCCCCCCCCCCCCCCTCCGTTTCTCCCTTGTTCCCGCCCCGTCTCTCTCTGTCTGTCTCTCTCTCTCTCTGTCTCTCTCTTCCTCTCTCTCTCTCTCTCTCTCTCTCTCTCTCTCTCTCTCTCTCTCTCTCTGTGTCTCTCTTCCTCTGCTTGTCTGTCTGTCTCTCCATCTCTCTCTCTCTCTCCTCTCTCTCTCTGAAAGCGCGTGAGGATATATTTTGTTTTGTGTAGATAAATCAAGACTTCTGAGCGATGAGCGCATTTGTTCCTGTACGGTCCATCGTGTCAAAGAATCGTGCGGTGCCACTTCTGCCAAGTTGGAATCAGAATTCAATATAAGACAGACTTGCCACGGAATATTCATCATTTTGTTCGCATTGTTTGCCGATGTATTTGACATTTTGAAGCGTTTTGTATTAAAAAAAATGACACTCACTCCTTGTGATGGTACAGGTACAGGTTTTCACACAGGATATGCCTGTCCTGTCGTGACTGTGGGAGGAAACAAAGTTTACACACACACACAGTATTCTTTCACACGCACACACACACACACACATATATATATATATATATATATATATATATATAATATATCACGAACAATATGAAGATGTCCTTTAAAAATCTAAAAAAGCTCAACCGTCTAGGGAGCAACATCTGTTAAGAAATATTATTAAAATAAAATATTAAAATCAACAAGCTCGAGGCTCGAAACAAGCTTGTTGATTTTTAATATTTCATTTTAATAATATTTCTTAACAATATATATATATATA